>OY747710.1:3110000-3710000 GCA_963556495.2 Valencia hispanica | reverse complement strand
TTAGCCTTTTTTCCACCCCTGCAGACATTTAGCATTCAGAGGACAGTCTGTCTTCAACCTGTGAACGAAGAAGCGAAGTGAAATTACGATTCAAACTTCAGCTGCTACAATGAAAGACTTTAAGAACTACAGTCTTGATTTTGCCCGATGTTTCTTTTTATTTTACCTTGAATGAGAGAGACTTTCATGTAGTAATTTAAATCAGTAGTTCTTCAAGCTTTCAGTGTTTTACTTTGGACTCTGACACGTTTTTGGAGTGTTTTTCTAACTCACCATGATAACACTTCCTATAATTTTGTATTTTCCCTCCCAGCAGCTGGTCTTTTCGTGTATTAAAGTAATACTGATTAATGGTTCTGACTTTCTAAACGTCTAATGACATTTTTCTTTAGGCTTTGGCTGCTCTTTTTTAAAAGTAATTTTCAGTCCAGTACCTGAGCATTTGCAGATGATTTTTTTTTTCTTTGAGTGTTAAGCCTCTTAACTCTGACCTATGAATCATTCAGGCATAAAAAGACTGCCCAATGGATAAATCACAGTTGTCTCATCATGGAGAACTCATTTTGAAACTGATCTTCAGACACTTTTAGATACAACATGTTCCCATTTCCCTACTTGATTTTATGAAAAGTAAAAAAAAACAAAAATAAAAATCCCTATTTGACTGACAGTTGATTGAACTGTGCAGTAATCACACAGCAATGGTCTTCATTAACTTAGAGAACATCCTGACAACGGATGCATTGCTTGTTCATGGTACTGAAGATCTCTTAGACCGTGTAATTATCACTGGATGGGAGGACTGTGGAAATTCCATCAAAGAGGCATCATCCTGGAAGATCAGGGCTGATCCAATCCGGGGTTACAACTGCTCCCAGCTCGGTCTCCAAACTCTATTTGAGCCTCTGATTAAGTCTAAAGGGATTCAGCATCCAAATAGAGCCTGTAGGAAAATGTTAAATCCTCTGAGTTTAGTGAACAGACTGCACTCTGAAAATGTTCTAGTTGATCGTCACAATTCAGATAGATTCAGGGAGAGGAGAAGTGTCCTTTCTTCTTTTAAAAGGCATTTTATGACAATAAACAACTGGACTTTTGAGTTATGGTGTAATTTTACCTGTTTTGGAATGTTTTGGAGTAAAAATAAAAACATTTTCTTGTTTTCTCAGAATAAGTTACTGAGATCCAACAATATAAGACTGCAGGATCCTCTTTATGGGGTGCCGTTTGTAAAGCTACACAGTCAAAAATTAACAGCAATAATTTAGTAATAAGGGTTATTTAGCCTGTCATAAGAGAAAAAAATGGGGGTTAATTTTTCAAAGTCATATGGGGAGCCTAAGTCTCCTCCCCTTCCTGTCGGCCCATGGTTCCCCTGAATGAAAAAAATAATGAATGAAAGTCAATCTAGCGATAAAAGTTGTTTCTGGCCCACTTTGCCTTACGCTCTGAATCATACATATGCTGTGCCTCCATTTAAATAATGCTGTGCATTTCGACTGTGTTTGTCATGTGATTTGTGATTTATTTGCTTGTATAAATTCGCAATTAAAATGACTACAAATCAGAAGTCGCATATATGACGTCAAGTAGCTAACATTAGGTAGCACTTGAAATACTCACAGAGACCTTGTAGAGGTTGTCCAGCATGCTGGCTCTCGACTCTTTCTCCCCCAGTATAGCTGCCATTTTCCACATGGCCAGATTTATAGAGCTTTTCTCCATGTTTTATGCTCCTTCCTTCCTTCTGGAAGAAGGATGCGAAACTCATGGCCATTTTTCTTCTTCTTCTTCAGTTGTAGTGTAGTTACTTTAGGTGTTTTCACACAACACCTAAAGTAACTTTTGTCAAAAATATGCGCTTTAACGACATGAAAATTTGTTTTAGATTCACGGACATCATATGTAAAATCCATGAAACTTTTCAAACGGGATCAGAAAATAACTTTTATCGCTCCATTGACTCTCGTTCATTTGTATTTATTTTTTGACCGTAGAGGACCCATGGACCAGAAGTAGAAGGGCGTGACTTAGGGTCCCCATACATACTGCTGCACACCATTTGTTTGATGAACTTTTTTGTCTGTACTCCAAGCTCCAATGTCTGGAGAAAAAACGGGCACATCTCCTCACCTGGCTAACACTACCCACACTGTGAAACATGGTGGTGGTGTAACGATGCAGACCCTGGTATTGGCAGGCTCAGTTCTCTCAACGTGATGTTACTCTGTGTTGTGTTTAACGAGTGTATTGAGACAAAGGTACAGTCTCGCCAGCACCGGCCATTTATTCTGTACAAACACAAGAACGCTGGTCAGGCTCGGTTAGCCCGCAGTCGGGTCACACAACACACCTTAGAGAAGTGGAAAGACTTAGTGCAGGCACACATTAGCTCGCCTAGCCATTGTGCTTTTACCAACAACGGCGCTTCAGAATGATAAAGCCACTCTTAAATTCCTTCAGTACAGCTTTAAAATATCCTGTACTCATATGATTACTAAATAACTTCCCTAAATTTAGAAATATTCCCCATGTACAGGGTGCTGAAATGACTCGACTTACCTCGAACGTATCCGTCCCAATACTGGCGAGTATCAGACGCAGCTGATGAGGTCAGCACGCCAGTGTTGAGGAGGTGACGTCAGCGCCAACTCACCACACAATGCAGGGCAGTTCAATACACTGACAATACTAATGGCAAGTGGAATAATACTATTTACCCTGTTACAGTGGCAGCAACATGCTTTAGGGATTGTTTTCTGTAGCAGCAATTTTGAGAGAAAAACAAATGTGATGAAAGTAAAGCTCTGTGAACACTTTCTGGATGAAATGTGAATTTCGACGTTGCCATTGAAGAGTCCACAGAAGGAGCTTGTTACCCACTGACCTTCTTTTCTCAACTTGAACTCATGCAAATATGACACTTTTATGGTTCCCCACAGAGCTTTGTAACAGTCATCATGTCATGGCCGCTCTCTCCAGAGGGGACAGATTTCAGCCCTTCTTTGCTTTTAGCCAGGCACACACTCAGACTCCAGCGCAGTGGTCAGGAAGACGTCATCGAAAACAAGGTTATCTTCTGACACAACCCCTGCAGTGCAGTCAACAATGTTCTACTGCTGCTGTTGCTGCTGGCCGCAACCGGCGAGTCACAAGGGCTCAGCCTTCAGCCGGGGGCCAGAGGTTAATTTATTGCCTGATAGCAATTGATAGTAAGAATTACTATAAATATCATGTTCTGAAGGAGAAAGAGAAAGAACAAAGAGAGGAGACCCAACCAGTGATGAATTTGCTTATGATTCAATTTGTTAAGAGCTTACAGGTCAAGAGAGGGATTTCAGTTGGGCCGATAGTGCCGACAGTTGCTTGGTTCAATAAATGAAATCCATCAAATGCAGAGAATGGCTCATAGATTCAGCAGCACATGGAGTTTGATCCAGGTCAGATTTGGGGTTTGCATGAGGCCAGGGTTTCTTTTTTTGTCCATTTGCCGAAAGTTTGACGGATGCTCCAGAAAGTGCCTGAAAGCACATGAGTCAAGTTTTTATTCGAACTCTGGATGCTTTTTCATTTATTTTGAATCATGCTCAGAACTGATGAGAAGCAAATATACTGTATTTCCCAGTCTCTGTATAATTCAATAATAAGAAAGACACTGGACAAAAATGGCATCAGTGGGAGATTTCCACCTCTTAAACCACTGCTGAGGAAATGGAGTATCTTTTGTAAAGTTATACAGTACAAAAGTTAACAACAATAATTTATTTCACCTATCATAAGATAAATAAACTGGGGTGCATTTTTCAAAGACATATTAGAGTCCATATTATTTATTCATTTATAAATGTCACAGTTTCATGCTAAATATTTAGTTTACAAATTAAATATTGTAAACTATATTTAATCTACAAACTAAATATTTAACTTCAGACTTCGAACTAAATACTTATAGTTAACAAGCTAAATATTTAGTTTGAAGCCAAATGCTTAGCTATAGCTGAAGGGACTAGCTAAATATGTTGCACTGTTTAACTAAACATTTACCTTAGAGCTAAATATTTAGCTAGCAAGCTAAACTGGCTAGATAAAAAATCAATTTCAAATTAAACATTTAGTTCAGATTTAAATATTTAGCTAATATGCTAATTTACTTGCTGACAAGCGGAAGTGGATTTCCCAGATAATGGCTGAGTCTTGCAAACTTCTATATTATCTGCTGACGAGAATGAATATCCCCCCTTATCTTTATTTATTTTCATCCTGACATGTCCAACATTTCAGCTAAACGGCAATGCAGACGTTTACCGATGGATTTAGAGCAACAATGATTCCCCAACGCCAGAAGTTTAGCTTGGAGCTTGTCAAGACTTTGGAAATGTAGACTGAAGAGTAAAAAGTCTTGGAGCCATTACATCTTTCATAAACTTGTCACAGTTCAGGGTTGTTTTGGTTTGTGTTTAAATAATTCCTTGTGATATTCCACCCCTAAGTGAATTTTTTTCTGTTGCTATATTCCAAAGAGCTAGATAAGTCAGAAAAAGCCTTTTGTAACCAACCCAGTCATTCTCCTAATCTGAGGGCAGTCTGTTTGCTTTAGCTTAGCATAAACAATGTAAGTGAATGGTAACAGCTAGCATTTCATATGCAGAAGTAATGAAAATTACTCCACAATTACCCTAATTATTCTTGGTGACCTCAATAATCATATCGATTGCAAATGAAATTCATAAGTGACACTAAGGAATTACAGGAGCCGATTTAGACTTGGGACTACATTATGACAAAGCACCACTGTGCTGCAAGGCGCAAGGACATGGTGCAGTGCATTCAGTCAAAAGCTAAAACAGTTTCGCTGCAACACAGACTGCTACAGGAGATCCTTCCTGCCCATAGCCATAAGAATCTACAACAACTCCTTGAAGAATTAAATAGTATGAACTACAACAACACTTATTTTCCCTCTGGGATCAATAAAGCATTTTTGAATTGAACTGTATCCTTCGGAACAATAGAGGGATTATTTGTTTATCAACATGAGCAAAATAGTGTGGAACAGAACCTTTACATAACTTCTGTTCCCCACTGTTATTATTTTGCAGCCACAGTGTTGGTTAGCTATGTTAGCTTGTTTGTTAGCCAAGGCTTACCTGATGTGAAGTTATCGATGCAGATTGTTACATTTTTAATCATCTGCTCTTTCCAATTGCTTTTTCTGATTGTTTACAACACCCGATCAGGTCTTTTTTTGTAGCCCAAACGTGCAGTAAAGCAGGGAGTGACATGGACCCTGTTCATTGTGACAGCCCAAACTATAGGCCACTTAAAACCTTGAATATATATATATATATATATATATATATATATATATATATATTCAAGGTTTTAAGTGGCCTAGTCAAAGCCTGAACTTCGAACTTTTCAAGATACTTTGATATGATGTTGAATAGAAAGGATTATTCTCCCTGACACTTTTGACAGACAGACAGACAGACAGACAGACAGACAGACAGACAGACAGACAGATAGATAGATAGATAGATAGATAGATAGATAGATAGATAGATAGATAGATAGATAGATAGATAGATAGATAGATAGATAGATAGATAGATAGATAGATAGATAGATAGATAGATAGATAGATAGATAGATAGATAGTCTATCTGTGTCTTTCTCTCTCTATGGGCATCTTTTTATGGAAGTGACATTCCTGGAGTGGATGAAACAGAAGCCCTTGTTTAGAAGCGAAACCCTCCCGCCCTGTCCCCTTTTTTCATCTTCCTAGTTTTGGAGCCCTGGGTCAAAGGTCGAGACCCCCTCCAGCTTCAGAGACATGTCAGGTCATGCAAGCCACATAGCATTCCCTGTATAGCCCCCCCACCAACCCCCCACACTGCCCTCCTTCCCCATCCCCACCAAAACGGCCTGTTGCCTCTTAACTCCAACAAGCCTGCTTACGGAAGAGGTGTGTGAGAGAGCATGTGTATGTGTGACTTTTTTAAAGATACTGAAAGCAGCTTCAGAGATATTGTATTATTTGACCAAACATGCAAATATGCTTAAAGATTGAATGAGGGGCAAGGAGCAAACCTCATTAGATAAAGAAACATTTCTCTCCTGTGATTAATCTCAACACTAAAGTACATAAACATGCTGATGTCCTGTCCGAAAATTAATTGGCAATGTGTGTGGATGATGTTATTTTTAAAAACAAAATTTTTCCTGTGTGAAATGAGCAGATTATTTTTTTATTGCCTTCAAGAAGAAAACTACACAAACTCTTTATTGAAATCAGACAAAAATAGGAAATAAGCTGCCATAAATTCATGCATGGCTGAATCAAAACTGTCAGGAAGCAATTAGAAAAACACCATAATTCCTCCAAATGGGGCCAAAGTTGAACTGATAGCGAAATGTGTTAAGTGAAAATAACCAGTTTTGGGAGCATATCGCTGCTCGGATGTAAAAGGTCGCGAGACTCGTCGGGGCCTTCGCTTGTGTCCTCTCTGCTGAGTCAGCAAACAGAGCCAGCGCCACAGTCCCACCAAGAAACAGGATGAAAAATGGGTTTGAGGCACACAAACAGGCCTGGGATGTAGTGCAGAGTAAGGCTGACCCCTTCCAGCAGATAAACAAATAACTAAATAAATCCTGGGGACACTGGGGGTGAGGGAAGCTACCCCCAAGGGGTCAGAGCAGGAACAGATAAATCTCCCTTAAAGACGCCATGCCTCTCCATGGTTAACCTCTTAATCAACCCCAATCGGCCAAAGGAAACAGTGCTGACTCTCAAAAACTCATCTCTCCTCCAATTCACACTCTTTGTTTGCTTTACGGGAAAGATTTAGTTTGTATTCACATTTAGTTTCAAGTATTAACTACCTGTATTTATTTCCTGTTGCCTCAGTAATACTATAGATGTAATTTTTCAAGTATGATGGATTCAAATTCTGTTTGCCAGTACCATTTTTGGCGACTTATGTGGACTTTGTCTTTTATCTAATCCAACATCTTTGGTAAGGATCATTGAATAGTTCATTCATTAACAGATCTCTTTTACACTCAGGTTTCGACTATGAGACTGCATTAGTAAAGGTTTTAAATGATGTTTGTCTTAACAGGGATTCACCTGAAATATCTGTGTTAGTCTTGCTGTCTCAGCACCGTAGCGAACAGTTGATAACATACAACAATGATAGATTGGAAAAGTAGATAGGACTATCTCATAATGACTTTGTGTCATTTAGCAGTTGTAAATCAGAGTGAACAAAAATCTATTCAATTCAGTTTATTTATATAGCGCCAATTCACAACAGATGTCATCTCAAGGCCCTTAACAAGAAGTCATTTCAATACATTTATACAAACATTCTTATCAGTTAAAAAGTTTCCTATTTAAGGAATCCCAGCAGATTGCGTCAGTCATTGGCGTGAGGTTGGGCCCCGTTGATGCAGACTTTCCAACCACAGCAATCCTTCAGCAATCCCTCATACTGAGCAAGCATGTAGCGACGGTGGAGAGGAAAAACTCCCCTTTAACAGGAAGAAACCTCCAACAGAACCAGGCTCAGTAGGAGCGGCCATCTGCCACGACCGTCTGGGGGTTTGAGAAGACAGAGCAGAAACACATAAGGAACACATGGGGATCCTCAAGGCTCTATCCTAGGGCAACTTCTATTCAATATTGTCTCACTAGCTTAGATTGTTCTACAACATCTCTTGCTATATGTATGCTATTGACACCAGGGATGGAGTACTCGAGTCCTGGACTGAGACTCAAGTTCTGACTTGAATAACATTTTAAGGGACTTGTGACTTGACTTAAGCAGTACGCCGATGGCTTGCACTTGGACGCGGATTTGGCACGTTAGGACTTGGACTCTGACGTGTGAATTGCTATTGTTGGAATTAGCATGTAGTCGATGCTAATGTTAGCTTGTTATTTAAGCTCAGTTTACTGGACAAATATAATATTGAGGAGTTAGGAGTTCGTCTTGTAACCGGAGGGCTTCCGGTTCGAGCCCCCGCTCCGTCTGTCTCAGTCCTTGCGTCCTTGGGCAAGACACTTCACTCTTCTGCCTACTGGTGGTGGTCAGAGGGCCTGGTTGTGCCAGTGTTCCACAGCCTTGCTTTTTTCCGTGTGCCCCAGGGCAGCTGTGGCTACAATGTAGCTTGCCATCACCAGTGCGTGAATGGGTGAATGACTGAATATAGTGTGAAATGCTTTGGGGTTCTCAGGTCTATACAAGTACAGGCCATTAATCAATATCTTCCCAGAGCCTCTGTAAGTCTATGGGTGACATGTAGATTATTTATTGTTTTCATGTTTTATTATTTTGCACATGCTACTGTGTTAGCTTGGCGATAGCATGAGGGCATTGAGTACAATAAAAAAAAAATTATTAAGTCATTGTATTGCTGCCATTTCAGTCCTAAAATCTACACCCTGCTTGTATTTTTGACATGGTCTCAGGTAATAATGAGTTTACTCAGACTGGAAGACTCTTTTTGGGACTTGGACTTGGCCTGTAGGGACTAGAAACTTGACTTGGACTCATCCTATGTGACTTGGATTTGCGCATGGACTCGAACTCTAAGGACTTAAGTGTGACTTGGACTCAAGAGATGGTGACTTGACTAAAACAGTGATTGAGACATAACTTAAAATTTCTTCCACACATGACCACAAGTCTATCACAGTTATTGTATCCAAGTGTCCGTAACATCAACGAGTGCATGGAGCAATCTACTACGACCTTAAAGGCGTGACCAGAACAAAGAATTTCCAGTCATACAGGACACAGAACCACTTGCACATTCTTCTTATATTCAGAGGGTTAGATTATGTGTAATGGTTTATTTACCGGTCTTTATATATACATAAATAATATCATTCAGGCAGCCTTAGACCAACCCCGATGCTGCTGCTGTCAGAGTCCTGACCAACACCATAAAAATACAATCACTGCATTGACACCTCTTTTTTTTAAAGAACCGATTTTAAAGTCTTATTTGTCTATAGGGTTATAAATTAAATTGGGTGTAAATGCATTTAAGATCCTCTAGGTCACTAGAGACCTCTTCCTTCTGTTTCTCTGCTCAGCTCCGGGACAAACTCCCTGAAAACCTGCCGTTTGTAGAAACTGTAAAATTCTGCAAGGTCTGAAAACGTAACGTTTCTATGAAAGTCAAAGATTACTTTAACAGCTATTTCTGTATAATTTCTTAGCTTTTTAATTGTTTAAAGTTGGCCTTCAAGCATTTCATTTAACTGTATGTGATTCCTAAATTTTATTATTACTCTTTTAATGTATTTATTTCTTCAATGTACTCATCTGTAAATCTGTAAATCACTTTTAATCACCCTGTCTATGAATGGCACTAGACAGATGGTCTTGTCTTGCCTTTTTGCCCACAGCTGATACAGATCTGATACAGATGTAGTGATAATGGAAAAGACAGGGAGTAGTGATGAAAACCAGGGTTCATCACAATCCCAATAGTGTTGCTGTTCAGATATTCAATAATAATATTTTGCAATGTCCTGTTTTCCAAATGTTGTGCAGCCCTAGTTTGTGTTAATATTCAAAACTATTTGTATCTTGAATGACAGGAATGCCCCCAAGTTAAGGGAAGTCACACTGAACATAAAGTCTCCCTTTATGCTGATGATTTATTACTTTCTTTCCACCAAATCCCCATATTTCTTCAGTGAGTTTGCTTTCACAACTTAATACGTTTGGTTGCTTTGGTTGTTGCTGAGGTTAAACACACTTTGCACATTTTACACCTCAGCTTTTTTTTTGTTGCACAAAGAGACTCTATAAGTTTGCAAAAACATCACAAAGAATGTTGAAAATAATAAAACTGCTTGAAGCTTGTCATCAGTGTCTCTAGGGAAAGCTCAGAGGATAAAATCATCACTAATTTGACTTCACGTCTTTTTTTCATATCCTTTTGTTGAACAAACATGGAAGCAAATTAATTCTTCTTCTCCTTCTTTGTCTGTCCATCAGCAGGCTTTTCAGAAGCACTGAAGAGACAATTAGCCTCCCGTGAGTGTAGAACATCCAGATAACATCAGCTCAGACCTCATGGGACCGTTTCACAAACCTGAGTTCCTATTTCCGTATCATGCTCAGGTTGCACACCTGCTCACTTGACAGCCTCTTCCTCACTGAGACATATTTACAGTGGCTTGCAAAAGTATTCGGCCCCCTTGAACTTTTCCACATTTTGTCACATTACAGCCACAAACATGAATTAATTTTATTGGAATTCCAGGTGAAAGACCAAAACAAAGTGGTGTACACGTGAGAAGTGGAACGAAAATCATACATGATTCCAAACATTTTTTACAAATAAATAACTGAAAAGTGGGGTGTGCGTAATTATTCAGCCCCCTTTGGTCTGAGTGCAGTTAGTTGCCCATAGACATTGTCTGATGAGTGCTAATGACTAAATAGAGGCACCTGTGTGTAATCTAATGTCAGTACAAATACAGCTGCCCTGTGACGGCCTCAGAGGTTGTCTAAGAGAATGTTGGGAGCAACAACACCATGAAGTCCAAAGAACACACCAGACAGGTCAGGGATAAAGTTATTGAGAAATTTAAAGCAGGCTTAGGCTACAAAAAGATTTCCCAAGCCTTGAACATCCCACTGAGCGCTGTTCAAGCGATCATTCAGAAATGGAAGGAGTATGGCACAACTGTAAACCTACCAAGACAAGGCCGTCCACCTAAACTCACAGGCCGAACAAGGAGAGCGCTGATCAGAAATGCAGCCAAGAGGCCCATTGTGACTCTGGATGAGCTGCAGAGATCTGCAGCTCAGGTGGGGGAATCTGTCCATAGGACAACTATTAGTGGTGCACTGCACAAAGTTGGCCTTTATGGAAGAGTGGCAAGAAGAAATCCATTGTTAAAAGAAAACCATAAGAAGTCCCGTTTGCAGTTTGCCACAAGCCATGTGGGGAACACAGCAAACATGTGGAAGAAGGTGCTCTGGTCAGATGAGACCGAAATGCAAAACGCTATGTGAGGCGAAAAACTAACACTGCACATCACTCTGAACACACCATCCCCACTGTCAAATATGGGGGTGACAGCATCATGCTCTGGGGGTGCTTCTCTTCAGCAGGGACAGGGAAGCTGGTCAGAGTTGATGGGAAGATGGATGGAGCCAAATACAGGGCAATCTTGGAAGAAAACCTCTTGGAGTCTGCAAAAGACTTGAGACTGGGGCGGAGGTTCACCTTCCAGCAGGACAACGACCCTAAACATAAAGCCAGGGCAACAATGGAATGGTTTAAAACAAAACATATCCATGTGTTAGAATGGCCCAGTCAAAGTCCAGATCTAAATCCAATCCAGAATCTGTGGCAAGATCTGAAAGCTGCTGTTCACAAACGCTGTCCATCTAATCTGACTGAGCTGGAGCTGTTTTCCAAAGAAGAATGGGCAAGAATTTCAGTCTGTAGATGTGCAAAGCTGGTAGAGACATACCCTAAAAGACTGGCAGCTGGAAGTGCAGCAAAAGGTGGTTCTACAAAGTATTGACTCAGTGGGCTGAATAATTACGCACACCCCACTTTTCAGTTATTTATTTGTAAAAAATGTTTGGAATCATGTATGATTTTCGTTCCACTTCTCACGTGTACACCACTTTGTTTTGGTCTTTCACCTGGAATTCCAATAAAATTAATTCATGTTTGTGGCTGTAATGTGACAAAATGTGGAAAAGTTCAAGGGGGCCGAACACTTTTGCAAGCCACTGTAGCATCGGCTGAAGCGGAGCGCTGCATTGTTGGAGGCGGTGTTGTCAGGACGCGTATAAATTTACACATAAACGTGGCCCCTGCGTTTCCTGGGCCATACGATGCGGTCATGCTTACCCCCACCCTGGCCCCGGGGGTGACACCATCGTGTGTCAGGACCTCCTGCAACAGTTGCTCCCATCATCCATCACGGGCAGTCACAAGCATGGCTCAAGATACCATGCATGTTAGCTGTCCAGTTTTTTTTTAGGATCAACAGAGCAAAAGCTTAGCATGATCAACATGATCAAGCAGCCCAGTTTTGGTGAAGATACAAAATTTATTGTGCAGAGTTTGAACTGTCTGCGTTTAGACATGTTGCCTTTGCTATTTGGTCCTCTGCTCCCACTGGCTAAAGGATAAAACAGAAATTGCAAGAGCAGGCATGCACAGGTTGCAGGAATAATTCAGCTGAAAAAGATTGTGAACCTACTACTTTTAAACAGACCCTAAAATAATGTTCTCTTAAAAGAGTTTGGGACACTTCATTAATGTTTAACGCAAAAAGAGAAGAAAAGTTTTCCTCATTGAAACAAGGTGGGCTCATGATAAATCTTTTTAACCAATGACATCTAGTGCAAAGAAAGAGAAATTCAAATAAGAAGCATAAAGGTGGAAGATTTTACAATATGCACACCTCGGTTTGCAAAATTCATTCCCCTTCATATTTTTGTACACTTTGCAATATTAAAAAAATTGTTCTTCATTGTTTTAATTTCTTTGGGATATTATCTGATAGATCATCAAAAGTAGTGGGGAATGGTGAGGTCTAAAGAAAATCGGAAAAGTGTGACAAGCCCCACTGAGATCCATATTTCACTGTAATGACAGATGTTGGATTATGTCTCTAACAGCTGAAGCTCAGTCAGATTGGATAGAAAGCAAGTCTTGCCTAGGATTCTTGATTGAATTTAGTTTCGGACTTTGACTAGGCCATTCTAACACATGAATATGCTTAAATGTTAACCAGTGGTGTCAATACTTCTTGCCATGGGGGTCAAAAACGTGGCTCCACGAAATTCTGATTATACTTTTTAAAATTCAAATCGCAACACCTATTTTATTTTTTACTTTTTACCGGCTCATCAATAACCACACAATACTTAAATAAAACACCAAACACGGTCTGATTCCTGTAGATCTATGGATCATGGTAGATCTAAAGCATAATTAGGATGTCACAAATTTGCCTGGTTAGCAAAAACAGAAATCAAAAGCAAAGAATGTCTTACAGTTTTTTCTTTGATGATCTTTTTCTAGATTTTTGTGTGTGTGTTTATTTTTAGCAACAAGAACACGATTTGGCTCATTCTTGCTTTATTTAGCAAAGTTAAATAAATAGGTGCGCCAAACTCTGCTTTTCAGCAAAAGTCACTTGATGTTTACCACCAAATTAAAATAAACACAAAAAACAATACTGATACAATATTAATACACTTTCCTTTTTTTTTCTTCAAAAGGCCTGGTCAGTGTGTGAATTATTCCCTAATATTTTTATTTAAATGTGTATCTGCATCAGCCTCCTGAGCTGCAAAGACTCCAAGTGGCCCCCAGGCTACATTTTGGACGCTTCTTGGTTTCTTCTCTGATTAAAACTCTCCATGTTCAGACTGCCAGGTGGACGTCCATGTCCTGGTAGGACCTGGTAGGTCCTCAGGTGGTCCATCCTCTCTCCATGTTCAGGCTGCAAGGTGGACGTCCATGTCCTGGTAGGTCCTCAGGTGGTCCATCCTCTCTCCATGTTCAGGCTGCAAGGTGGACGTCCATGTCCTGGTAGGTCCTCCGGTGGTCCATCCTCTCTCCATGTTCAGATGATGGATTGAACAGAGCTCTGGGAGATGTTCAAAGCTCAGGAGCTATACATACCTAACCGTGCTTTAAACCTCCTCCCTGACCAGTCTGCTGGGTTCCTTGGTCTTCATGATGCTGGTTGTTCCCTAAAGTTCTCTAACCAACCTCTGAGGCCAGAAACAGAACACCTGCATTATAATGAGATTACATTACAACGTGCAAGTGGACCTGGTAGATTTTGAGGTGCGGTTTGTAAAGTTACACAGTCAAAAGTTTACAGCGATTACTTGAATTATTTAGCCTCTCATAAGATAAATCAATTGGGGTAGCCTACATTTTTCGAAGTCATATTTGCATCCATGTTATTTATTTATTTATAAATGTCACAGTTTCAAACTACATATTAAGTTAGCAAAATAAATATTTAGTCTACAAACTAAAATGTAACTTCAAACTAAATATTTGGTTTGCAAACTAAATATTTAGCTAGCAATCTAAGCTGGATAGCCAAATATCTAGCTTCTAAACATTCATTGTGTTCAATAAAGTTATAAAAAAAAAAAAAACAAAAAAAAAACCTTTTAGCCCATAGCTTCATATTTAGCTAATACGCAAATTTACTTGCCAATAAGCGGAAGTCGACTGCTAAATAAAAGCCTGGTCTTGGGAACCTTGATATAAACTGCTGACTAGACTGAATGTCACCCATTTATCAATGTTTATTTTCATCCCAACATGTCCATCATTTCAGTTTAATCCGTAGGACTACAGACATTTATGGATGGATTTACAACAGTGATGCACCGGCAGCAGGAGTTTATGTAGAGATTCCAGCTTTTATTTTGATAGTCCATTTCCACTGCAAGTGAATAATAATAATATGCAAGTGAATTTGCTTATTAGCTAAACATTTAGCTCTGATATAAATATTTACTTCTAGCTAGCCAGTTTAGCTTGCTAGCTAAATATAAAGTTTGAAACGGTGACATTTATAAATAAATAAATAACATGGAAGCAAATACGACTGTGAAAAATAAACACCCATTTTTTTCTGTTATTACAGGCTAAATAACCCAAATTATTGCTGTTAATTTTTGACTGTGTAACTTTACAAACGGGATCCTATAACCTACAGACTTCTGAAGGCAACTTGCACTGAATTTTATTCAGGGGCATTAGAGTAAAATGGATAAATCCACTTTCATGACGTTTGTTAACTTTTATTTATAAAAACAGGAAAACGTTGTCATTTAAAAAAAAAATCCACTTTACTTTTACTTTACTATTATGTCCTACACAGTGTTGATTCATCACAAAAAAAACAACCTGCAAATCTGTGACAGACACTTTATGTCCTAAAGATAAATGTCTGGACGGTTATTGTCCTGTTTTAGAGATTAATGGGTGAACATCACGCTGATCCTCATTTAATTAGCCTCCTCTGGGTGAAGTCCTGGTCAAATTGATCATAAGCCTGGGCTGGGTTGAATTACACTCTAATTATCAGCCCCCCCCCTCCCCTCCCCTCCATAACCCCCAAACCCTGAGGTGCCCTGGCTGCTGCCTGTATGCAGCTCACAGAAAGCTCCTAATAGCGAGGCGCGGGCTAATTGGGGGACAGGTAAGGTTACATGTGACATCAATTAAGCCGAGCGCGGGGCCAACTTTATGGCCCCCGGCAAGAAAGGCGCTCTGCTCGGGACCCCTGAGTGAAGTTTGGTTCTTTTTGCGCTTTACTGCCACACAAACACCAGCAAAACTGCGAATTAGATGATATATTCATAGATAGATAGATTCGGGGGTAAAGCAGGGGGAGGGGATGAAGGCTCCACTCCATCCACCCTCCCGCCTCCCCGACCCGTCCGCCGGCATCAAGCCTTGTTGGAGTTGTCCTCACATGACAAATCGGGAGCATATCTGGGAGAATAATCAGGCCCCCGCTGCTTTCAGTGTTAAACCCGCAGCTAGAACACAACAGTGTCGCTGTTAATTACCACAGAGCCTCATTTTCTGTGGAGCCACTGAAGTCCGGGAGCGTCAGACCCGCAAAGTCCCTCTTTCCACCAATAAACGCTTTGGGCCGCACTTGGGCCACCCGTTATTTATTTATTTATTTATTCATTCATTTATTTACTTATTTACTTATTCATTACAAATACTGCTTTCGGTTCCACGGGCTTAACCACTGTTCAGTGTGCAGAAGTTTCCGTGTAAAGTGAGCATCTTTTCAACTACTCGCTGCATGGCAAAGAGTAAAATTTTTTTTATTAAACCATAATAGTAGATAAATAAATGAATAAAACAAAAACAAGTAGATAAATATTGATATAAATTATTAATTAAATAACTTGAAATAAAATAATGAAAAAGAATAACTTTCCTACTGGGGAAAAAAAAGGGCTACTCGGTTTAATTCTCTACAAGGATCAGATGTGATTGCAGCGAAAGAAACTGAATGATCAGTTCTGTCTAAAACTGATAGTTTAGCGACACATTTTCCTCTCATTTAAAAAGCCGGAGTCACTGCATGGACGTTTGTTATAGAAGGAGCTGAAATCCATCCTCGGTCTGTTGTTTCATCTGTTTTGTGTAAATTCCGAACTGAGCTTCAAAAACACTGAACCGGGGCCCATGTGCACATACAGAGAGATGCATATATATATATATATATATATATATATATATATATATATATATATATATATATATATATATATATATATATATATATATATATATATATATATATATATATTAGATTCTGCTCCCTTTACTCTGATACGCCTAAATAAAATAAACATTGAAACATTTGCATCATTAAGGTTTATGTTTTGAACTGTTCTCAGCCTGGCTCATGAACAAGCTGAGCAAGGTTGAAACTTTGAGCTCAGATAAAAAAAAAAAAAAAAAAGAAGAAGTAATTTCAGAGTTTTAAATAAACACGTATTAGAATAAACTCAGACAAATCTGCGCATTTTCTTCTCAATGAGACATTCCGGGGCTGTCCCACTAAAACCACTGCTGTCAGTCAAATCGGACCCTTGCGCTCGTCACCCAATCAGAAAGCTCCAGGCCGTTTTTTACTAGACTTTTCGGGCCAATCGCGGCCGGCCGCTCACGTCGCTCTGCTCACACAGAGGGGAGGAGAAGCGGCCTTTTTTTGGCGTTTATTCCCTTATATGGTGCGCCGGCAGGGGAGGTCTCCTGCCTCTGACACTTTCCCCGAACAGTAGCTTTGACTCTGGAAGACAGGACACCCAGTCCGAGGGCGACCCGCTAACAGTGCTCAGTTTGGATTTGTTTCTTTCATTTAATCCTCTCCACTGGAGCATCATCCCGAACGCACAGAGGAAATTCCTTCTATCTGTGGTTAGTAAATACCTGAGCGCAAACCGAAATCGTTTTCCAATTGGTGCCACTGCGCGCAGAACGAAGAGGAACCAGGAATCCCCCTCTCCTCTCGACTTCCACTGTGTGCGGCTGGGACTGAACAAATCCTTCCCTGAAAATCACAAATTAGAATTGGTTAACATTTGTGTTTAAAGAACCCAAACAGAACCGAGCTGAAGGTTGTGAGCTGCCGGACATTTGCCTCCTGCGCTGTTTGTGCAGTTTTCTCCCTGTTCAGGATTAAAAATAAATAAAAAGCTCGGCAGGATTCCTGACGGGATTTTCTCTCAGACAGCCAACCGTCTCACTTGTTGGACTGACTTTCCCGAGAGGTCCCGCTCTGAAGAACAACGTGTTTATGGATCGCTGCGCAGAGAGGAACTCCGGGAGTTGTAGGCTCTGCAGTTCTCCATCGATCATGTTCATTCCCCGCGGTTGCTTTGTCCTATAATAGATGTTTACACAAAGCACTGAGTCATATTTTAAAATTGACTTTGTTCACTTCAGACCACCTCGCTCTGACCCCTGAGGAAAGAGGGAAGCGCCTTTTCGCCCTTCCTCCTTTCTGTTTTCCTTCAAGACGTCAGTACGGATCTCTACCGCGCACTCCGACTTCTTCTCTGATTTAAACAGAGGCAAAGTGTTTGGGGATAGCATGGCAATGGTAGTAAACCAGTGGCCAGAGAACATTTCTGCAGACCCGGGCTCCCAGCTGCAGATGTGCGGCCAGGAGCCCGGCGGGGGACCGGGGACTCCTAACGGTTCCACACCGGGGAACGACGCGCTTTCCGGGGACAAGCTCCCCAACGTGGACTGCATGGTGTGCGGGGACAAGTCCAGCGGCAAGCACTACGGGCAGTTCACCTGCGAGGGATGCAAAAGCTTCTTTAAACGCTCGGTGAGGCGCAACCTGACGTACACCTGCCGGGGGAACCGAGACTGTCCCATCGACCAGCACCACCGGAACCAGTGCCAATACTGCCGGCTGAAGAAGTGTCTCAAAGTCGGCATGAGGAGAGAAGGTAAGCCGGTTATTCTCTTTCATTATTTTCTGGGAGCAATGTTGGCACAAAGAATCGCCTTTCTGTGCGTAAAATTGTGCGTAATTCTTATTTGTCACTAAGGTCTAAAACTTTCAAAGGTCTGCTTAAAAAAAGAGTGGCGCATGATTTATTTTTATTTTACACATTTGCAGCAAGTTGCTAAGACAGATCTGGTCTTCTTCATGACGTTAATGCTAAAACGAGACATTTTTAGACACAGCTGCTCTTATTACAACACATCGCTCCACTTGAGTCCAAACATGACTGGCTTCCAGTTTTTAGGAAGACATATCATATTGGAAAAGCGCCTGTCAGAACTCTTGTAGGTAAAGGCGCGCTGCGCCCTCAAGCTTCTGCGCGTCCAAACGCTTCTTCTCTGGACCACAGTTGTGGGTAAATAATCAGTCGCCACCTGCAGCATCTCACCGCTTATTCCTCAAGCTTTCTCCAAATCCGACGCATTCACGGTCGCTCTGTAAAATCCCCTCTTTGTTTTCTGCGCGTTGATTATGCTGTTTGTTCAGCAACACCAGGAGCCGCTATAAGAGGATGCCGCTACATTTGCTGCATTGTGTTGGATTAACAACGGGTCAGTTGATGCCAAAGAGGTTCAGTGGAAACGTGTTGGTGAAGAGGAGCGCTTCACCGTATTAATTATCATCAAGCAGCAACACCCAGTCCACCAGGCGTGCGCTGGCGCGTATTTAACCAAAATGAGACCAAACTGATCTCTGCTCATTGCTGTGCGGCGGTATGTTGAATTTTCTGGGGCATGTTTTGAACAAATCTCAAGATTCTAGTGTTTAAATTGACATTTTGTGGCTTAAAAATGGAGGGTCCGTTGTTATGCAAAGGAAAGATATGGAATCTCCAGTAAAAGTATGGCGCGCACATTTGTGCACAGATCTAAGCAAAACATGCCAGCTGTCCCGAATTTGTCTGCACAGCACTGCTTTTAAGACTCAATTTATGAAATATCTCAGTGTTTAGGGAAGAAGTTACACTTCGGTCTAATTCACGTCCTTGTCAGGAGACAGGATAAGGTCAACAGGAGCCAACCCCGCTGAAGGACACTTGGGCAATGGACGCTGAAGGACAGGCATAGTGTCCCTGCCGCCCTTTGGTCTTTATTAAAGCAAGAAATGTAACTGCAGACAGGTTAGGAACACCCCCCCCCCCCCCCCCAAAGGCTTCCTAAGAGTGAACTCCTGCGCCTCTGTTTGCGTGTGGACTGTAGGCAGCACTCTGGCATGTAAAGAAACCCGCAAGCCACACCGAGTCGGTCATGCTCCTTTCCGACTGGATGAACCAAAGGAAATCTCCTGATGCGCTGCAGCGTGTTTACAGTTGACAAAGTTGCCCATCTCCCTGATTTAGTTTAATAATGAGGCGTAAAATGCAACATTTTAGAATAGAAGTAGGGGTTCTGTCAGAAGAGGAGCGGTTTGTGAAAATCCTCCCTCTGAAATAAACGGTTTCTTCTTTTAATTTTTAATTTTCATCTTCTGGGACCTAAAATGATCTGCTTTCTCAAATTCCCAGTCAGCTGCTTTATTATTGATTAATTATTTATCTGACTGAAGCATAAGCTGGGCAGTTTTCTGTTTATGCCGAGGTTATAAAAAGTCAAGTTTCAAAATGTTCAGCTATAAATAAAGTATTTTAATGAAATGTCAGAGGAAAAAGAGTTGCCAGAGTTGAGTTTTCTCAAGCTGTATGGAGTTTATTATCCCTCCCCAACCTGTTGCTGCAAAATAAACACCTTAAAAGGACGTCAGTAGCAGGAGTCCATTCAATACTTTTTGCTTAAGTCTATGTATGAAAAGCAAAATTATAAATACATGTTAAAGATAGCATATCTACTATAATCAACATATATTAGCAGCAGTAGGGAGAGTTGTTGCTTTTCTGTTTTGAATAAAAGCATCAGGATCATGTTTAGACCTGTTCAACATACTGAATTTATCATCTTCACAGCATCAACAGGTTTAAAATTGCCAATGACTGTTTGGAAAAAATGTTTGGCAAGTGGCTATATTTCAGGTGCCATGCATCAGCATTTGCATGTCAATAATATTTTGAGCACGTTGGGGGGCTTTTCGCTGCGGCTGACGCTCACGACTGACACTGAGATTTTCTGCTGAATCTAACAGAAGGTGTTTGATTGTGACGATGGAACGGAAAGAGACGAGAGAAGGACATTTGGGGTCCTTTGCAACTGTTATCATCATCAATAACATAGAGTTTCACATCTTGCTTATTCCTTGCAGCCCTAATCATTTTAGTGTAAATATCATGAAACTGATAATCGTGCCTTTAGTTTGATTGGTGGAACATTTTATGAGATGCTTGCATTGTCAGGTTTCCCTCACGACTGAAGCACTTTCACACAAAGAGGTAGTTGTTTTTTATGATAACCTTTGTTGTTATAAATTAATTAGTTGTTAGAGGTAAATTGAGGAAAATGTGAATAAATAAATATTCCTGGAACGCTGATATGAATATTTAATTAGTGTTTGTTTCCTGGGATTCCTGGAACAGATCTCCAACACCATCTCCGCCGGGGTCACCCATGAGTCCTGTTGAGGTCATAGTCTTAGTTATGATATGGATGAAGTATCCTCACAATGTTTGAAGCTGGAAGTTTTAACATTCTTTCAAAACTTTCAAAAATGAATGAGAGTTTAGTGTGCAGATGAATCCTGTTCTTTTGTTCCACAGATGTCTCACAGAGCTCATGTTTTCAAGTGTTCACTTTAACTCAGCATCTCCTGATTTAAATATTTTCCCAAGCAGAAAATCAGTCAATGAAAATCTGCTCTCTGTCGCTCTCACACACACTCTCTCTTTCTTCTGCACGACTCTGGTTCAGAGTAAATTAATATTTAGCTGCCTGAGAAGACATTTTAAAGGTTTCACGAGTGGCAGATTTAAAAGCCACTCTCTCCAGAGGCGACATCTGACCTCTTTTCTGTGTTGAACATAATAAAATTTGTTGAAGACTTCGGTGACGGGAAAACCGTTTCCGTTGGAATCAAACGTCTGGAGCGCTGGCAGCGATGGAGTCGTCGTTTCGGCAGGCAGCTACATGGAAGCTGCAGTGGTTTCTCCGTCGGTGCCGTCAGCGGGCCGACTGGGAAGCAAAGAGGCAAAGAAAATCAACATGACAGTCCCTTTGAACTGCATGGCATGAGGGTGGGGGGTGTTTTAATTCTGAAAGGACAAGTCACTGAAGACAGAACGACACAGACTGTAGCTCAGTGAATGCATTCATACACCATGATAAGGTCATATTGTCTGCCGTGTGTGTTCTGAATTAGCTGTGAGCTGGACTGTTCTGCTGATGATAAACAGACCCAACATCTGTTTATAGCGCAGAAATCTGTAATTCACGCACTGAACACACTCTCCTGACCCACTTCGCACCCTGACAGAACATCACAGCAGCAGTAAATGTAGGTCAACCAAAACTAAAACATAACCAGCAGACGGGATGAAGTCAAAGTCCAAATGTGTGAATCGTTTGGGGGGAGGGCGGCTTTCGATGGTGGAAATACCCCACCAGAGCGCTCAGGTCCAACAGTGTGTATTGACTAACCTGTGTTACACAGCGGACTGGGCAACCTCCCATCAAACGCTGCTGATTGGTCGGCTTTGGTTAGGAAAACCGGTGCTTGTCCCAGAAATGTCTTCTTCAGCTGTTTCTAACAGTTAGGCCATGTTGCTGCAGAGTTAATGATTAAATTCCTCCCAGCTGAACATGCTTCAGGTTAAAGAGCTGAAGCAACATGTGAGGGGAAAAGATCTCTTCAGGATGGAAGAAGCTTCATGTTGTAAAGTCCTGAGCTGCTGATGTGACAAAAGGAAACTCACTCCGTTTCATCTGTCAGCTTGGTCATCTGCAAAAACAATCAGCCAGGGAAGAAGCACAGAATGTGTTTGTTGTATCAACAAGGGGGATTTCACACTTTAAAAAGAAGATTTGGCGTAAATGGAGGCTGTCTAGCTCAGATCGTTGGTGTAGAAGTTGATTTTTTTCTCACAAAGTGTCAACAAGCAGGTGACAACAAGCAGAGATTGTTAGCAGGCTATTTCAGAAGCTTGGGTTGGAGGAAGCTCCTAAACGTCCTGACGTGAAGCCCCCCCCTCCCCCCCTTTGTCTCAGTCTGTGTCGCTGGATTTGTTCCCATCGCCTCAGGACGGCCTCCACTTACGCTCCGCCGCGTTTCTGTCGGCCATTGCTCCACGTTCCCTGCTCCTTCATGTCTGACAGATAACTCGGGACAGTCCCATTTTTATCGAGCAGGTGCTTCGATTTTATAGATTTGTCTCCAAACGACAGAAAGGCTGGGAGGGAAGTTGTAGAGAAAACTCTCTCACACTGAAAAGACTCCTGGGGTGACAAGCGGTATGATTTGGAACATAATGGCTGTAAATAGTAAATTGCTACAATTTTGCATCAATCGACGGGTACTGAGCAGCATCTGCATGTTTGCTTTGATAAATTCGATGCTAACAGACTACTAAGAGAAACTCCTGAGAGATGAATTCAGTTAATGCTTGGACCACTGTTAGATTCTCATAGTGGAGCATTAAAAGTATAAAGGAAAAAGAAAAGAACAACATGATTTATTTGCTCATATCTGAGACACAAAGTAACAATAAATTCTGCTGCTGCTAAAATATTATTGTTTCTTAATTATTACAATCATAATAATGTTAAATTGTAGAATAAATATCGGCTAGATGTAGTAGTAGCAGCCCTTTACTTTTCTTTTGTATAATAACGTCCATCTTGCTGTTCTGGTCTTTACAGAGTAACACTGTGGTTCTAATAAACGGATGTACAGTTGAAATATCTACTTTACGTGTATTGACTGCTGTTTGCAAAGCAGCCAATCCCGGAGCACCATTGATTGTATATTGGTGCCGATTGGCTGTACCCCCAAAGTGAAATATATAAAAGACTGTAGATGCTAGCTTCCTCAGAAGTGCTACTATGGTTTCCACTGTGCATATTTAAGCATATTAGGGACTAGGCGTGTTCCGTCTTGGGTGCATCATGATTTCAAATCGATTATGATTCGGGTGCTATGATTCGATTATAAAACGATTATTTTTTCTTCCCATTTAGGTTTTTTCTTCATTCCTTCCATGGCTACTTTCTACTCTTAGATCCATTCAGTTTCCATTGATTGAAGTATCCAAACCAATTGATCCACAAATCAAACCAACACATGTCCAAAATATGTTTCATAATCGTATCAAGGTCATATTTTCTATGAAAGCTAAATGAAATGTGTGTTGGCAATTTAAATATAATATCGAGTGATCCTGTTTTGATTTGCATAAAAGAAGAAACTTGATCTAATCCTTAAACACATCAATCATTTTACTTAAAGACAACTTTTGATTTTAACATTTTTAAAGTATTCCTGCTCTTTGTGGTTAAAAAGAAAAATCAAATAAACTTCAGATCAGCTTTTACAACTCAATCATTACAGAAATGACTTTAAAATCAAAATAGAAATAATTAATCTTATGCATTAGAAAATAAACCTGTAACAATAATAGCTCCATTTTTAAGTCATACAGGACAAAAATTACACAAAAATCTGTAATTATATTCTGAGAAGATAAATATTACTTTTCTACTCAAAGTAACAGAAAATAAAAATCCGCATTCTCCCAAAGTCCCTTAAAGTTTATACTTCAGTCTTTGTTTTTTATTTTGTTTTTTTGCTGTCAATTTATTACAGAACTGTAACTTTGCAGCGTTTTCATAGTTTTCGTGTCATTTTGACCAATGGGATGTTTGCCACCTGTCAGACACAGAAACTAATCTACCAGCTATGAGTACGCTGCTCTACGCCACACATTAGTCGCCACCGGGATGGAATGAAGGACATTTCCTTCATGTTTCAGACTTAAAGCTCCACTTGGGCTGACGTCTGGTTAACATGAGCTGCAGCTCGGAGAGGACGCCCCGGACAGCACCGAGAAAAGTGGACATGTCTGGGGAAAAGAAAATGTTGCTGCTAACATGATACACAACAACAGAGACGCTTCTTTCACAACTTAAGGGCAAAATAGTTGCTGTATGTAGTAAATTTTGCGCTGCATGGCTGAAACACTAGCTGCAGCCATGTTGTTTCTGCCGGTCCGTCCCCTAAAAATGTCAGTGCGGCACACTGGACTTATGTGTTTTTCTCATTTAATGATAATGAAAAATAATCGATTTTTGAACACTTTTGAATCGCTATCGATTTTGCAAGTTTCACATTACAATTTATCGATTTATGGTGAATCGGCACAGCCCTAATTAAGGTATGTTTGGTGTTTGAACTAATAAAATAGGCAGTTGTAAGTGTTTTAGTGAGGGTCTCAAGTACTTGTGGATTTTAGCTATTCACAGGAGGCTGTGTTCCCTAAACCTCATGAATATCAGACGTCCGCTGTAATCTGGTTAATCAGTCAGGCTATCTGCTCTGTTAGGGAGGCTGCAGTCAGCTACGATCAGACATGCTTCTGCAGCTAAAGCTGTGGTCTGTAGCGTAACGTCATCGAGGAGAGGGGGAGGAGACTTTGAAATTTGAATTGGTAACTTCGGTTTCTTCTTCTTCTTCTGAAGACTGAGGCACGTCGCTACGTGGTGCACGCTGGGGACTGCGCCGCATTCTCATTGATTGACAGCTCGCTCTTGTGGATACGTAATTCTATTGGTCAACACTTTAGACTAGCGTAAAGGATTTGTTTTGCTGTAGAGGCCAGGGGAGGGACTTAGGGGAAATATAAATCCTTAAAGATGACCTGCTTTATATCGTAGAACAAGGTCAGATAGTCAAATTTAAGCATTTTTAAGTTACTTTTAAATAATTTTAAACACCACATTACCCAGCTTTAAGTCGAAAATGATTCATGGTGCTGATAGATTTAGATTTAAAATGATTTTTCATTCAACAAGAAGTTTGAATCAGGCGCGTCTTATCAGATGATAAAGGAACCTAAAAGTTATATTAAAAAGAATTTGTTTTCAGTTAAATTTAGTAAAAAAAAAACGACATGTCAAAGAAAATGTGTTATGTTTTCTCAGTGATTAGTAGAAAAGTCTTACTAGCATTAAAGCATCCAACTCTTCCCATAACTTCTTCTCAACGTTTTGAATGCTTCCTCTGGTATTTTGATGATGTATCTTTGGTGATCTCTGTACGATCACCCTAATCGAAGATTCTAGTTAGGCCACTGCAAAACCTTTACATTAAAACAGCATTATGAAAGAAAGGTTTGTATGCTCTCAGTTACCGTGTTTTATCGAGGTTTTGAATATTTCCAAACACCCAAAATTGTCAATCCTGTAAAAGGGGGAAAAGTTTAGTTCTGTGCAGCAACGTGTGTGTGTGTGTGGGGTGTGTGTGTGTGTGTGTGTGTGTGTGTGTGTGGGGTGTGTGTGTGTGTGTGTGTGTGTGTGTGTGTGTGTGTGTGTGTGTGTGTGTGTGTGTGTGTGTGTGTCAGTGCTGCGTTACTCTATGCTGGACATAACCTGAGAAAACTGCAATCTCTGTAGCATCTAAAAAAATTGCATCATTAAGTGAAAACTTTAAACCACAACTTTTTCAATATTTAGTCACACTCTAGATCTCCTAGACGGACCAGATTTCTTACAACACATGTTGGAATTTTATTTTGAAAAAAACCTTTAACTCTTTAAGTGTGTAAGGTGGAAGGTAATGTTTGTATGAACTAAACAGAAGAACCACATGAGAGCCTGTTCTTGCACGATTTGAACGCTTGGTTTGATAGAAGTGAGTTTTTCTTCTGGCTCGGAGCTTAACGCCACAGTCCTGCCGTGGTTCTGATGGGATGTTCATCCTCTGGTACCATTAGCACAAATCCCAAAGATAAGAGCTTAATAGGAACTGCTGATACACAGAGAGAATATCCTGAAGAAAACTGGGGCTATTTCTCCTGACCTTTAATGTCGTGTGTCTGTGTCAGCTCCTTTGACACACTGGCTCCTTTCTGCTGTGCTCTGCCTCTCGTTGCCCCGCTGCACTGACCTGCAGGTCAAAGTTCAGGGCCAAAATAAAACTATGAGAGCCGTGGGGATATCACCTCGGTGTCACATCACAGGATGCCCCCTCAGCTGGATCACACATGTGCATTTACACGCACTCCAAGCAGATAGAGTTACATTTCTGTCTTTTCATACAGAAGCATTCATTTTTTTTAGGTCAGAATGTTAAAAGGCTTCTCATAATTTGTGTCTCTTTGCATCCTGCAGTTAATGTATCTCATCCTTAAGCTTTAGAGGACTAAGAGTTGAGAAAGGCGACTTTATTAAACCCAACTCTGAAAATAATCCAAATCCACAACGAGGGTGCTTTCCTCCATCTGCGCTGACCTTTTAGACCAAATGCTGATAGGCCTTAATTGTATTTAGCTGCAGTGATTCCACTGACTGACTGACCCAGAGGCTAACCCAGCAGCAGCTCGGCCAGCTGCCGTTTGCTGAAGTGGCATTTTGAAAGCCACAGCTGAAACGTCCCGCGGTATCTCCACGTTCAAGCACTTTCCCTCCTTCATTCTACATCCCAGCAACAGATGTTTCTGGATTAGATTGGACGGACGGCTCCGTTCAACTTCGCACAGCGACTTTTGTCTAACTGCACAGAATTTTGCTACAGTTAAGTTATTTAAAAGCTGAACAACAGATTATGGCACCCCGGTTTTACGTTAAGGTCTCATAACCCTGCTCCCCTATTTTCTTATCCCCAGGCATCTGTTTCTAATCTCGTTTCTGCCCTCTGTCATGTCAGGGTACCACATCTTTCTCTTTCTCTCCTTTCTTTCAGACCGGCTCTCCATCACCCCGATTTTTTCCTGCTTTCTTCCCCCCCTCTTGTCTTTTGGTCTATCTCTGTAGGCGAGGAATAACAGAGAGCGATGTGTTTCAGTGAGACGTACTCGAGTGCTCTGCCTCTCAGGCACGAGTGACCCCCACAATGAGGCTTTTGAAGAGTCAAGTGGCCCGAGCAGATACGCAGCCATCCGCAGAATTAGCCACTTATTGATACCAGAGCAGATTAATATCTGTGAACGATTGAGTCAGACTATTCTGAGTCAGGAAGGAGTCCTTTAAGACTGTTGTCCTGAGGAGGAAGACTGACTAAGTCCCTTCAGAATCTGTTTACTTTCATTTGACAGTGCCCTCTAGTGTCATGAGGACATTAGGAGACAGAGTCCACTAACTTTGTCCTTCCCATGCCAACGTGTCGGCATGATACATTCAAGGCGTCCTCTAGAATCAGTGCAGTGATGCACGAGTCTCTGGTCCTTCAAAAGGCTGCAACAGGGGAGATTTAACTCACAGTAAAACACAACATCATAATCCAGGCGCAGAAATTGTGGAATAAATGTGGTTTTTATACAACAAAATAAAATAAAGCATGCCAAAGGCACACATTTTTTGGTAGTTACTTTTCTTAAATTACTTTGTTTTTATTACTCAAGTCAATTAATTACTTTTATTACTAGTACTTTGTTTAATAACTCAGCATTTTTGCACAACAAAGAACATTTGTCAGTAGATATTTTGTGAAATTGAATGGAATTACAATCAGTCGCTCATAAACAACAGGATATAGCCGCATGTCATATTTCTCGAGCCGATATCTTGGTAAATATACATGAAAGACCTTTTGAGCTCAGATCGATCAGGATCATTTAAGAAGACAGTTTCACAGCTGCAGTCATCAGTGCATACAAGACGCAGAGGATCAGAAGAGAGACCTCTGCTGGGACATGGACAACACGCAGCATCACTAATTCTTTCATGAAGCCGCCCGGTTTGTTTATGTCTACACACAGATGTAGGTAGTTAGAAACTGCAGCTTTTAGGAAATAAAATGTCATTTCTATAGGTTGGGGTTGCCTTTTTCTGGCGACATATTGCATCTGAAGAAGGGCAAGAAATCTGTCTCTGAAATGTTTTACCCTTAAACTGCCAAGTTTTGGAAAAATGTCCAATTCATCATTGACAACCAGGTTTTATCACTTTCTTATATAACCTGCATAACAATAGTTACTTCTTTGTACCTTAACAATGTTTTCCTGCGTTAGATGTCTTCCAGATTCCACAGACATCATTATTTCTATAAAAAACATTCAGTAAATAACACATCTTTGATTTCAGTGTGCCAATTCACAATAAATGATATTGTAGGGTGCTTTACAAGACAGGCAGGTCTTATTCAAAAATAACCTCTTGACTGAAAACTGTAGCTGTCAGTCTGAAGTGAAAACATATGATAAATACATCTTTCTAAAACTAAATGCAACAATTTAATTCAGAGATGTTTTATTTTTCTAAAAGTGCTGGAGGTCCTCTGTAGCTGTTTCAGGGAGATCAAGTAGAAACTTTGCTACTGCAAGCAGTAACTTCTCAGAGTTTAGCTTCTATGCAGCTTGCAGAAGGAGAGTGAATTTTTCTCTAGGATCACAGGTTAAGCAGTTCACAGAGAAGAACGAGTACTTTGGGGTCAACACCTTTTGTGCAGAGGAATTTTTCGTCAGTGCGCCGGACGGGCTCGAATGGAAGGCATTTTTAGCGCTCTCCGGAGCGAGTTGACCTCCCGTTCTTGCAGACGCGTTCTATTGCTACAGCAGCTGTGGGCGAGGCTACAGGTGATATTTAAAAAGGATTTTCCAAACCGCTCCCTCCAGCCTGTTCTTTCACCCCCCCCATTCTCCTGCCTTCACCTGCCTCCCCCTGTCCAGAGCCCCGTCTCAGACATAGTTCACCTTTCCTCTCTTTTCCTCTCCACTCTACCTTTCCCTCTCCTTATCTCACTGTTTCAGTCTTTTACCTAATTTTTCACCCCCCCCCCACACACACACGGCTCCTCTTTGCATTTTCATTGCCCTCTCACACTTGATCTGTGTAACAGTAGATGGAGTTATTAGTCAGTCAGTGGGGATGGCAGAACAGGTGTTTTCCAAATGGACCTTTGAGCGCTCGCCGCATCATCATCACTCCTCGCCCACGGGGGGGTTGGGACGTGTGTGTTTGTTGGAGAGCTTGACCTCTGTGTGCCCTTTTTCGCTTCAGGCTCAGCCATTTGCCAATACGGGGACTGTGTGTGTGTGTGCGTGCGTGTGTGTGTGTGTTACATTTATTTATGTGCGGTGCATAACATATGTAGGTGTGAAGAAGTGTTATATCTTTAACAGCTGCTGCTTATCATTACTCATTGATGCACAACAGCATTGTGGAATGGCCTTGGCCTGGCCGCTGAAAAGACAAGCACTGACAAATTTAGGAGTTGGAGAAATGTTTTTCGCCCCTCGACCTCTTTCTGCAGCCCGACACATTTTGCATGCCCAATTTGCTTCGTTTTCCCCCTCCCTCTCCCCTCACTTAGGCTTTTAGGACTCTCTTCGTTCTTTAGAATTCCCTTTCACATGTATTGCTCTTAAAAGTTTGATAAAGCCGCTGAAAGGTACATTAAACTCTGAGAAATGATCGCGAAACTCATGCAGCGGCATTTGTCTCTGTGTTTTCCGACAGCGGTACAGAGGGGACGCACATCGAACTCCCAGAGCAGCCCAGGACAGTACCTGACCAACGGCACCGACCCATACAACAGCCAGCCTTACCTGTCGGGCTTCATCTCCCTGCTGCTGCGCGCCGAGCCCTACCCCACGTCCCGCTACGGGGCCCAGTGCATGCAGGGAAACAACCTGATGGGCATCGAGAACATCTGCGAGCTGGCGGCTCGGCTGCTGTTCAGCGCCGTGGAGTGGGCCAAGAACATCCCCTTCTTCCCTGACCTGCAGCTCATGGATCAGGTGAGCCTGATGAAAGAAAGAGAAACGATTAGACGCAGGCCGTTCTCATTGCTGAGCTGTTTCCAGTTTTCATGCTCGTCAAGCAGACGGGAAATGCTTGGAGGTTCCAGGAAACCGCACCTGAAGTCATCAGATCTCACGTTTTCAAAAAGAAATCCGACAACTCGTTTCTCTCCCAGCACTTTGTAAAAGAAATAAATAAATCAATGACAAGATCATATTTTCCTCCACATCTCTGTTGCGTGTCACTTAGCATCATGTAAAAAGGATTCTGCCTGGCAGAACCTCACAGCGTTCAGCGTGGACCGACCTGAAATCAATCCTCCTCATACGAATTCATGCTGTCGGCTCAGAGGAACTGTTGTACCTATAAATATTCACATGGACGTTTGGCAGTCATGTTCATGAAGAATTCATCCTGCTGCAACAGCATCAAACCATTAATAAAACCATTAAATATCAGGACAGGAACAGCTTTTGTTTTCACTCAGAGTGAATGTTTCAGTGTTAAACTACCGATTCTGTTCTGTTCCTCATTCAACAAGGCGATACTAGCTTACTGTGGACCAGTGACTGCGTTAATGCAACCTATATTATCACTGGAACTTCATCTATTTCTGTTATTATTACAACCAGCAAAAAACAGTGTTTAAAAGAAATATTTAAATAGCTCATAGCAGAAGTCATTGTTTTGCTAGTCTCAAGTAAGTCTCAAGTCCAGTCAAGTCTCAAGTCAAGAATGGGAAGTTTAAAGTGAAGTCTGAAACTTTGAATTTTAAGTCATTTTGAGTTATTTTTTAAACAATGTTGCAATTATATGTTCAATGTAAATCATAAACCAAGTGTTTTAAAAAAAATCTGTATTTATTTCAACACCTGATGAAACAAGTGCAACTGAGCTTAGAAAATGTACAAAAAGTTGTTCTGAACTTCCATCCTGTGAAGTTTAATCAAACTTATAGCTAACAAAAATCTTCTTCGTTTAAACTATAATTTCACAGATTCACAGCTGAGGATTAAATCAATTTTTACAAAAGAGTATGGGTGATGTAATTTTCAAGATGATATTTAGATTTTTAAGATTCAGAAATATTTATTTGGGTATATAGGCATTGAAACGATTCCGGCCCTCACTTCAGTCCAGAAGTTGGCGGAAGATCACCTGACCCTGTAAGCTAATATGAGCATGTTAATGGTACCTACGGAATGTAAGAAAAGAAATTAAAAAGGTTTTCAGCTGCAGATTAAATTGGATTTTGGAATAACTATTTTTTAGAGAACATTAATTGGACCGTTTTTGTTCGAGATGGCACTGATATGAAATGTGAGTTTCACATTATGTTTCTTTCTGAGTGGTTTGGCAAAAGCGTTTACTGTGTCTACAGTTATGATTATATCCTTGACTGGTATACATAATTGAAATCACAAAAATCCTAGCAGTCCCATTATTTATATTATGTATATGTACATACTGTAGAAAGGGTGTTACAAAAAAGGCAGTTTTGACCCAGCAGTACGTAACGTGCAACCCGCGGGATGGAAGAATGCTATGGGGAACACTTTCCTCAAAACTCTGCATACAGTTATGATAAGCAATGTTCAGCATTCATGTTATGAAAACTGCCATTAACAAGCTAATACAATAAGATCATAAGAAAAAAAATTATCTGGTTAATTTGATTGGCTGTTCTGCACACGTGTACAGAGAGACAGTCTCCGTTTGTTAAGACGGGAAATGATGAGGGAAATGATGTAAAAGTGCACAATATCAAAATAACAGGTGTTTTAAACTTTAGTTATTGAGTAAAATATCAAGTCTTTTCAAGTAAACAGGTTGAGTGTTTGAACATTTTTTTCAAGTCAAGTCATAAAACTAATGACTCAAGTCCACAGATTTGGTTTATAGTCCTAGGCAGATCTTAGTTGCAGTAGGGGATTGTCCCAAATCTTTGTCCACTTTGGTTTTGAGCAAAGAACATTTAAAAGTACCTGGTTTAATGATTTAAAATAACATTATAATCGATAGGCTTGTGGCTGAGTAAAAGATCTGTCAGATACTGTAGAGCCAGCTGATAAAAATCCAACAAGAACATTTCTAAATGAGCCCTAACTTTCAACAACAGTTACCTTGTTGTTGAAAGTGTGCTATAGAAATGAAATGGCCTTGCCTTGCCTAAAGTAGTGCAAGAAATCTAAAGCTAGAACCAGTTGGGGTTCAGAATGCCAAATCCACTCTCCCTAAAAGCTATTTGAACTTTGGAATCCAGAGAAAATGTAACAGGACTCAACTTCTGCTATGATTCAAATATTATCTTAGTCTGAGGGAAAAGACCTGGAAGTATCTCAGTTCCAGCCATAATTAGAGCTGGTTGAAATCTCATGTTACGGAGAGAAGCTTCAGTTTGTCCTTCACAATTTGTACGTCATTAAGAAACACCACATCATCTTTCATGAAGGGAACAGATATTATTCTATCAACTTTCAGAGGGAAGTTCATTCAGTCTTTCTCAAGGTTCATAGAAATGATTGAGAATAAAGTCAGGATTGTGACTTTGAGCAGTCTAGAGGAGTAATCGAGATACCATGATTTTTATTTGGATTAGCAAGCTTTATATTCCTAGAGAGCATTTTTGGTTTTTGAAAACACATCGGAAACATCTAAACTATGATGGTTACTTAAACCGAATCTAAAAAGTGTGCTTTGTTACTTGGAAAACAGATTTTCAGATGCTTAGTTTTAGACAACGTTGAGACCTTTGCGTGTCGAGCCTCTTTCACATGCTGCTGATGTTATCTGGAGTGCATATATCAGCACCACAGTCACGGGTCAGAAAGTAGTTATCAATTGACGCCTAACAATTCCCATTTTGTAACCAATTTGAGTCCAACTCCAGCACTGAGCATATTCCAGTGTTACACATTGAATAGATTCGAATGGAGTTTTTCTATCAATGCTGTTGCAGCTGAACAACATTTAGGCTAATTGATGCTGTACATGGTTGAAAAAAGTTCTCACATGCTTAGATCAATCTTTGTAAGCAGCAGTGAAGTTATGCTCACACATATTTCTCTGATTTAGACTTTCAAAATTTCTTTCAAAATTTCAGTTCTTTGTGTGATTTATGAATAAAGGAATAGGGACTGATAGGGTTCGACTAAACCTGGTCTAAGTTTTACATCCCAGCTTAGTGCCAAAGAGATCAGAACCTTCCCATCCACTCTCTGCATCTTGTATCCTAGGTGGCGCTGCTGCGCATGTCGTGGAGTGAGCTCTTCGTCCTGAACGCTGCCCAGTGCTCCATGCCGCTCCATGTGGCGCCTCTGCTGGCAGCAGCCGGCCTCCACGCCTCACCCATGTCTGCAGAGCGCGTCGTGGCCTTCATGGACCACATCCGAGTCTTCCAGGAGCAGGTGGAGAAGCTGAAGGCCCTGCAGGTGGACACGGCTGAATACTCCTGCCTCAAATCCATCGTGCTCTTCACGTCAGGTGAGTTTTGAAGCCGCTTCCAAGTCCAAAGACGCTGGTCTCTGAAAATGTCAAAGTTTTGACAGTAACAGTTTATCCTCTCTACAGACATTAAACTTCTTATTAAACATTACTAAACAACTAAACAACTGAACATCTTGTTCGTCGGTCAGATTTAATAATGTTGGGTAATCACCAGTTACTGCAATCATGTAAAGTTTTTACATCAGTGGCATTTTATATATATTAGCCTCTTTAAGGACAAACAGAGAGATAAATAGGAAAAACTTCAACAGAGCTGATACAAAGGAGGACCAGCAGACTGAGTTCATTTCTATCTTTAATGACCCTGATAGTTGTCTCTTAGATGTGTATGGACTGGAACTTTCCTCCCTACTATAGTAATTTCCTGATAGTTTGTTTGTGCAGACTAGATTTAGATGTATTATTATTATTATTATTATTATTATTATTATTATTATTATTATTATTATTATTATTATTATTATTATTATTATTATTATTATGTACAAGATTGTATTACTTTCTGCTCGAGAATCTAGTTTCCAAGCAGGAAAATTAATCACTTTATTTATTTTACATTATTTAATGGGAAAAAAGTTCTCATTTGTAACCCAGGCTCATTTGCAATCCTTACCCAAGGTTTCCTTACTTCCTGTTAAAACTATAACTATCTATTCTTTTTGTATAAATGTATTAAGTACAAAATGTTAAAGCCTAATAAGCAGGTAGGGTTATCAATTACATGGGGTCATTTTAATCTGTAAAGCACTTTGTGATGCAATTCTTGTATGAAAAGCGCTTTATAAATAAAGTTTGATTTGATTTTATTCCTACCAGTTTATTTGCAGGCCAACCTAACTATTAGGGCTGTAACGGTACATGTATTTGTATTCTGATTTTTCGGTATGGAACTGTTGGTTTGCTACGCACCTGTACCAAACAAATACAGGTGTTTTCTACCTAATCACATGCAGAATGTTATCTAGGTTGTGACTAGGTTCTTGAAATAGCAAAACAACTCCAAAGTGATTTAAGCATGGCTTATTCCCAAATATGGGCAAAATATTATTGAAATATTTCTAAACATTAACACTGAGTGTTTTCAAGTGGTTATGTTGTTTTCTACACTGGCTAGGTCTGCTTGTACTATTTTATTTATTTATTTATTTTTTAAATCCAATCAAATCTCTAGTCAGTTCTGTATTTTCAACTTCTTTAAGTTATAGAACTTAGTAAAAGCTAATTAATTTCAGAAATTTAAAGGAAGGAATTGAGGAAAATAGAATAAATGGTTTAATGGTGATCAAAGTAAAAAAAAGTCAAATGCACGTTTGTATTTATTTATTTTTATTCAAGTGTACCAAAAACGTACCGAACAGTGATTTTTGTGTACCGTTACCTTCCTACTAACTATAGATCATCTGTATTTTGCATGCATCATACTAGCTCTGTAGTCCAGGGACCCAAATCCTCCTAAATCCGGCCCTGCTTACAAGAATATTGAAATTCCACCCAGTCTATGTAAAGTAATCATTGCCCAATTCAACACAGCTCAGCACAGTTTATTAAAATTAGGTAGAGTCTTAAAAAATAAATTTTTAGAAATTCATTTTTTTTGTTTTACCTAAGAAATATATTTTTTTAAATCCGTTACTAATATTAATAAGTTACTAATTGCATGTAACATATGATTAGATGCTGTTTCACCACTCTGAAGATACAGGGGTGAAGATGAAGAACATCATTGGAAACACAGTAAAACACTGTAAATATCTGAATGTTCTGCTGAGCTGAGAGCTAAAAGTTCACATCCATGACATTTGGTTGAGATTAGACATCCAGATGGCGGCCGCTGTAAATGCAAGGATTACCATATTTAGACCGTCCATCGTCTAAATAAAAATGCCGCGTGTCGTCTCAACGAGTTAGTAATATTCTTGTTTTACAGTGATGCAGCGCTTGATTTTAATGTCACATTACCAGTACAGATGGCTGAACTCACGCCGCGTACCCTGCCATCTTTCACGGTTGTCACCATATGGCTTGGATTTGTATGTAGGTCACAAACTCACGGAGGGTTATAGGTCGATTCCGATGTCAACAAAAACACAACCTTTCTACTGTGAGCAAGTGTAACGTGGCTCAGGAGGAATTAGCGGGCGGCTTATTGAAATTCTGTGGCGCAGGTTCTGTTGATTGGTTTATTCGTGTCTTAATCACAACAACGTAACCTGAGTTTGAGAAACCAATCTGGAGCATGTCCTATGTGGTTATATAATGCAAGGAGGAAATTCCTTGTTAATAATAGAGTCATTTAACCTAGTGTTATAGTGTTCCTAATGGCTTCCCACATTCCTCACTATGTTTTGCTGGGATTTTATGCAACTGACGAACATAAGAGTTGAGTGACAAGAACACATCAGCACAAATACGTTTCACACACACAAAAAATAAATCCGAAATATTTAAGAAAATCAGTGGAACCAACTGCTTTGAAAACTCCCCTTATTGTTAAATACAGTTGAACTCAGCTGAGATGTCAGGGAAAACAATGTGGAGAAGTTTAAAGCAGGGCTAGGTTCTACAACAATACTTCAAGCTTTGAACATCTCCCAGAGCTCTGTTCAATCCATCATCTGAACATGGAGAGAGGCTGGAGCACATGGAGACCTCCCGAGACATGGACGTTCACCTAGACTGACAAAGAGAGCATTAATCAAAGACGTAGCCAAGAGATCCAAAGGCAACTCCAAATTTCAGTTCCTAGTAATGCAAAACTGGCAGAGTGCTAACCCAAATGACTTACAGGTTTATCCTACAAAATTTCAGTTTAATACTTTGAAGTTTGTGATTTTAATGTGTGAAAACATGCAAAAGTTCGAGTGAAGTAAGGTAAATACACTACAAACTGATTATTTATGCACAACCATGTTTTGGATATACAGCTCATTATCAAAAGACCTGCTGGTGTATCTTAATTACATGGTTCTCAAGTGTGGGTGCAAGTACCTCTGGTCATACCTGGGCTGCTTTCAGTGGTTCTCAGAGCTAATTTTGGTTTAGGAAATAAATAAAAAAAAGTACTTGAATTAAATTGAAACTTGCATCTGGAAACACATCCAACCCAATTTACCCATGTTCCAGTTCCAAGTTCGGAAACCAGTGGGATTTGCTGATTAGTGTGTTTAGTGAGCAGACCAACTGTTACTAGCAGTACTTCTTTCGGAACATGGTCACAAACAGTGGCTAAGCAGTAGCCATATTGACTTCTGACATTGCACTGAAGTACTGAAACCGTTCACCTGAAGGTGTTATACGAAATCTTCATGGCAACAGATTCTGGTCACTCTGTCCTTATGATTCTCGTTGATCTCTAGGCTGCATTCGACACAACTGATCCTAATATTCTGCTGATGCGGCTGGAACTAGTGGTGGGGATAATCGGTTCTGCCCTTAAGTGGTTCCGTTCTTATTTTTTGGATCGAAGCCTCTGGGTTATGCTCCTTGATGAAATGTCATCTACGTCTTCCTTGGAATGGCGTGCCCCTCAGGGTTCTATATTTGGCCCCCTTTTTGTTTTCGTTATAAATCCTTCCTTTGGGAGACGTTTTTATTTCCTTTTTAATGACGAAGACGGCCGATTTTATGCACCATTCAAACCCAACACCTCCCTTCAGCCACTTCTAGACTGCATGAGATGAAGCTAAGGTTTTAACAGTTTAAAAAATTTTCATTAGTTTTAGATTCTGTTTAGTTTTGAGTTAAGATCTTTAATTCTATTTTAGTTTCAATTAGTTTTTACAATTTGTTAGTTAGTTTAGTTAGGTTTTAGTTTTATGAAAATGCTGAGTTTCAGTTTATTTTTTATTAGTTTCAGGTATAGTTTTAGTCTTTTTGTAACACACGTTGCATACCAGGGGCGTGACAAAAAAAAGAAGAAATATGTAACAAAATCTCAGAAAATGATAATACTTAAAAAAATGTATTGACTTGGGGCAGATGAACAACCATACATATCAGGCAAGTATAAAATATATATGGCAGTGTAACGTTCAAAAGTTCTGTAAACAGAGTAACAGCACCTGTACATTAGAAAGCCCACCAATAAATTCAAGTGCTACAGTTCTGATAAACAAAACACTGAAACTGACTGGCAACACTACAAATAAAGCCAGAGCTTATTGCACATATTCTGGTAGTAAGTAATCCCAAATTGGACTTCTGCCTTTTCTGCCAACTTTACTGACATGACGCTAGGTGTAGATGGACCACGGCAGCACAGAGACTTGACACCGATGCATCTGCCATGTTGGCATAATACGCTAGAGCATTATTATTTGCAGTTCTCTTGCAGTTGCAGTGTTGGTTAGCGATGTTAGCTTGTTTGTTAGCCAAGGCTTAACTGATATGAAGTTATCGCTGCAGATTGTTGCATTTTTAATCATCGTACCAATCGCTTCTTCTGATAGCTTGCAACCAAAGAAGTCTTTTGTTTGCCTTGAAAGAGGTGTGAGACAATGGAATTCTATAAACCCTGCCTGGTTTGTTGTTTTTAATCAAAGCGATCTGTGCAACCAACAGAACAAGACATAATCGTGTCTCTTTCTGCAGACAACGTGCGCAGTAGAGCAGGGAGCGCTGTAGACAAATAATCCTTCTAGTCTTTATACTTCTGCATGAGACATAGAAACGAAAACATTCATTACCGTTTCAGTTAGGTTTGGTTGTGTAGCAAAGTCTTGTTTTTGTTTTAATTCAGGTTAAGGAAAAATGTATTTTTTTTCCCGTTAGTTTTCGTTGAAAATGAACTTGGTATTTACTGAAAAGATTGAGAAACGCTGGCTTAATTTCAAGAACATTACATTACCTACAGCAGTGGTTGCGTTAACCAAATATTTTCCGTATTTGACCTTTTTTTTTTTATGGTGACGGAAAAATCTTTAGGTTCCCTGATTTCAAAACTTTGGCTGAAGTGGCGTTTGTAATTCCAGTCTCCAGTGTGGCTGCGGAGTGCGGATTCAGCCTCCATTATGTACAAGTGGGAGGGCAGTTCAGCTCTATGCTGAGTGTCACAGCAGGAGAAATGTTCATAATTTATACATGTAGCTTATTAATCTGCTCGATGTGTGATGGTACGATGTGGATTCTATTTTCAGTTTGTTTGGATTTAATATTATTTGAATTGACTGTTAATATTGTTAATTTTAAGATTGATAGGTAATAATAGATTATAACCAGATTTTTTGACCAGTCAGTCAAAATGGCCACCCAAAAAAATTCTATCGCAACCTATGATCTAAAGTAACATGTTTAACAAAAATATGGGTAATTAAAAATGTGTTAGCTGTCAATGTGTTTAAATGTCTGTTTCCCTGTATCTCTGAATGAGATTTCTGAGCCAATGCAAAGATGTGCAAAAACCATCAAATCTTGTGTTGAACTACAGAGGAAACCGTTTTAACAAAGGTAGGAAAAAACAGACTTAGAAAACAGACAGCAGTGTTTAAACGGTGGAGAATAAAAAGCTTCACTTAATCCACAACCTTTTCACCTCCACGGAGGCTGACCGAGAGGTGACCTCGAACGCTGCAGCACATATCGTCTTATTGGCTCCATATGTAAATGCAGCTGGTACAGTCATGGTCTGTGCCCTCGTTGAATTTCGCTGTAATTTGATCATGATGTTAAACAGTAAAGCTGCATCTATGGAGAACTTTCAGCCCCCCCCGGTGTTTTACTTTATGCCCCAAGCAGGACTGTATTTTAAAGAAATGTAGAATTCTTTTTTGAATTGCATGTTTTCATTGTAAAATTCCAAAGATCCAACATCATTTATTTCCCAGATTACACCACTTTCTTAGCTGACTCTCACACTGACTTCCCCACTGAGCTACTGAGGAAATACAACAGCTTTATGTCTTGACAAACCCTGTTGAGGTTCATCTCTGCAGTCACAGGGATCCAGGGCAAGCCAAAATACTGTCACATCTGGGATTCTTCACTGTGGGATCATGCTTTGTGACCCAGGAGGAAACGGATGGTGAAGGAGCCAACACTGAAATGTTTCTCCTTTCTGCTTTTAATTGCATTTTCCCTCTTTTTTTGTCTCTTGCACGGCTTGTCAGATCCACTCCTGATGTGTGCGGCGTCTTCTCCAAACCTTGGACCCTTTTCGTTTACGTGGGTGGCTACAGATCCACCTCTTCACTATCTTCCCTGTTTTCATCAGTTCTCTCTTCTTTATGATCCCATCTATTATTGAAAACAGCCGTCCATGAACCCCCCCCCCCACGCTCCCCAAACTCCAAGCTGAGTCCAAGCCCCTAGACCCCTGCCCCCACCACAGGACTTGAATTATGCATGCTGCGTTTCAGTTAGACGGAGGATTCGCCGTGACCTACATAACCCCTGTAGCCTTGAGCATCTCATGTGACTTTCCTTCGTCGGCAGATGCAAGTGCACACACGTTTTAATGAAAGAAAACCTGTCAAAAGATTTCTGAAATTGATTCATTCATTGAAAGAATTGCAAAACATCATTATAACTGCATTGTGTATGCCTACTTTATGGTCACCTGCTAATAAACTGACTCCTTGTATAGCCTAACCACCTCGGACAAACACCAATTGCTCGTTTCCATTGGGACGACTCCCTTCGCTCCCCCGTGGAGCCCCGAGCCATCAAGCCAGATCAGAGAGTGGGCATTATATTGCTGCCACCCTGATCCCTGGCCCCCTCCTATCCGCTGCGTGCCCAAGGATGAGACAAAAGAACAAGGTGGTGCTTGGCATGGAGGGGCACCCACAGAGCTGTCGCTTCAGCATGCAAAGTGGTCTTAGTCGCCCAGACAGCTCCGCTAATCCTGACCGGGCAGCGACCGTTTTGTCACGCAGGATCCCAAATAAAAAGCCTGACTACCAAGCCTCCCGTGTGGAGGGAAATATAGCCAAAGAGGGAGCAATTATTCTCACAGGACGATAAGAATAGAGTCTGCTGGGGGTAGGGAAGGATTGACACGCTTGATTAAAATGTGGAGTAAATTAAATACTTTCCAGAGTGGAACTGAGGCCCAGCAGGACAGGGTTTACACGGGGGACAGATCAAAGAGTGTGATGACGAAGTGGACCTGTGATGCAAGGTGACAGGTTAAAGCTTACAGGCCAATGCTTTCACGTAAGAAAGCTTGAGAATAAATTGCCCTCATCGAGTACCTGTCTGCCGAATATGGGTTCACTCAGGGGCCAGAGCACACAGAATGTACAGTATGCAGCAGAGTACAGTAAAATGTGTCTTTGTTTAGACTTCACACTTTTCTGACCTCCTTTGCTTTAATCCCCTTGCGCTCCCCTCTGCGCTGAGGGTGCAAAAAATATCACAGGGTGTTACTCACTCTCTTAGTCTCTGTGAGATTCTGGTGAAGGCAGGGGTGAATAAGAGGGAAGGCATGATGGGTTTGGAAGCAGAACATGAGCCCAAGCTGAGAAGAAAGTGATTTCAGACCACAGGTTCGAGGTAGATGGGTATCTCTGAAGTAAAAACATGACTTTTGTGAATTTGGAGCAGCTTTCCTTGACAACTTTGTGATTTTATACATCTCTTTGATAGTAGCTCTTACTTAGTCCACAACATTTCTGGATTATTTTAGACAAACTTTATGTCAAGCAGGTTAGTCCTTAGCATAGCATGCATGATAAATCCCCAAACACCAATTTTTTAGGCATGCCTTTTACAGTTTTACATCCAAACAGACCACTAAATTTGAATAAGACTCACAAAGCCACATATCAGTGGAAAGCAGAGTAAGTCAGAATTCATTAAGAGAAACCTGCAAGCCATGTGTACATGGCTATGGGATCAAACTGAAATCATCCTGTTTCAATAAGACAGGCCACCACACTTAACCGAATTATTGGCTTAGTCTGACTAAATTCGGACTTTTGAAATGCATGTAAGTCGAGCTATGACTGCCCTGGGACTCCCCCTTCTGGAAGTGACAAAGTAACCATAACCCTAACCCAGAAGCGGGAATAACAACACTGGTACAACAACACATCGGCAGCAATGAGTGTACCACAGGACAGCACATACTATATGTACTGTGCTGCAGCGTTGTTGTCGTCCATATTCTTCACTCATTTGTTTACTATCTGTGTGAGGCTATAGGCGCCCCGAAAGAATGCCCACGTGAAATGGCACACGTCACCACCTACTGTCACGGAGTCGAACGCACTTCATTCAATAATTCAATTTACTGATTGACATGTAAACATGGGGAAAGGATCCCATTCTGGTTAAGTAGTAAAACATATCTGGACTATGTTCTTCACAGTCGGTGATAAAAGTTGAGAGAATCTAAAAAACCTTACCACTTCTTTACACTTAATTTGCAATATATAACCATATGGTCCAAGGACCCTTGAGGTACCTCTTGACTAACTTGCACTGTAGGGAAAAATGAGTTATCTGTGATTGATAGATAGAAAGATAAACTGGTTTCTATTTAGAACTAAGACCAGTAGGGAGTTGGAAATATCATGACAGAAAGACTAAATATAAAAGATAGACCCCTGTTTTGTGTTTAAAAACTCACACTGGTGTTATGTGGTTGGCCAATGCTCCCAAGCTTTGAGACTTTCGAAAGAACATCTGAAGTCCAGTAATCTCTTTTGTCTGGGTGCATTTCGGTGCAATACATCTATTATGTGCTATAAAGATACCAGTTGATGTGGGTTAACGGAACTGCGCTCTCAGTTTTTGTCTTCAACATGATCACTTGTGATTGGGTAAAGGTTTTTGTTCTTTCTTTAGGGCTTTTTCTAACCACTAAAGCCTCTAGCCAAAAATAATAATAGCCTAATATTAAAAAATCCCATTTTGAACCTTTAAATCGTTTATGTTTTATACACGGGCCTTTGATTAAACCAGTTAAAGGTCTCATTCACACGTCTTTTCAATAAATTTGTTGTGGTCTCTGGTTTGAATAAATGCCTTGTGAGTCGTTTTCTGCGGAAACATTGCTCTGGAGCTCTTGTTTCAGGAGGTTGCAGTTTGTTGGAGGAGTGGGCGTGGGCAAATGTCAGGATTACGAGTTATACTCAATAATATTCATGATATGCCTCTGATTGGCTAACAGCAATTTTACTTTTTACTTTCTTTTATATAGAAAATACTCTCATATCAGTTCTTTTGTTCTTTCTGTGTTACTGCTCTGTCTTCTCGAACCCCCAAATGGTCGTGGTAGATGGCCGCTCGTACTGAGCCAGGTTCTGGTTCTGCTGGAGGTTTCTTCCTGTTAAAGGGGAGTTTTTCCTCACCACTGTTGCTACATGCTTGCTCAGTATGAAGGATTGCTGAGGGATTGCTGTGGTTGGAGTCTGCATCAACTGCAACTGCCAGTGAATTAATCGATGCAAGCTGCTGGGATTCTTTAAATAGAAAACTAACTAAAACTGATTGGAATGTTTGTATGACTGTATTGAAATGACTTTTCTTGTAAAGTGCCTTGAGATGGCATCTGTTGTGAATCTGCACTGTATAAATAATCTGAATTGAATTGAATTTCTGACTCGCTCGTTTTTGACGTCTATTTCCTTTCTGTGGCTAATGCAGGCAACGGGGGTGGGACAATGGCATCATGTGCAGCATACATGTCCTGCTCAGAGTGAAGGATCGTATTTCAAAGAGAGCATGTTTTAAATGGTTTTTCACTGAATGAGAACTTTAAGGCACTATTATGAACTTTTCTGATGTAATTTAGGAAATGCTGAGTGTGACTTCTTAAATACCCTTTGTATCACTGTCTCACTCTCATGAAGAGATTGATTACCTGTCCATTCAAAGCACTTTAAAATGTTCCTTCTTTCCTCCAGATGCTATGGGGTTGTCTGATGTCGCCCATGTTGAGAGCATCCAGGAGAAGTCCCAGTGTGCTCTCGAGGAATATGTGAGGAACCAGTATCCCAGCCAGCCGAACCGATTTGGACGCCTCCTCCTCCGCCTGCCCTCTTTGCGTATCGTCTCCTCGCCGGTCATCGAGCAGCTGTTTTTCGTGCGCCTGGTGGGCAAGACGCCCATTGAGACATTGCTGCGAGATATGCTGCTCTCTGGCTCCAGCTACAACTGGCCCTACATGCCCGCAGTGCAGCGCGAGCGGCCCCTCTCCCTCCACTACAATGAGAATGGACCCTGAGGCTGAGCAAGAAAGGAGAAGCTCCATGAGGAACACTCTTCTTTCCTTCCCTTCCTTGTCTGCAGTTCACTTTTTAGCTTTCCCCGAGGAAGCATCTTCCTCACCATTCCACCCTTGAGACTCTTGAAACTTTACCATCCCGGTTACACAAGCCAGCCAATCATTCATAATTGCCGACACAGAGACTCAATGGCCTCTCAGAGTCCCTGAACGGATAGTGTGCAGTCTTCGTTTGAGATGTGGCATGAGCTGGACAAGTTGCTGCACAGTTCACCAGCAGGTCTGTTGGACTCACTTCAGATGTCAGTTATAAAACTGTGCAAACATTTGCCTAATTCTTGGTGCTATGCCTGCAGTTACAGAGCATGGCTGAATCTGAGCAGGGACTATGCCATTCAAACTCTACAGCCAAGAGGTCTGGGTGTATATTTACGAAATTTTGAAAAGCAAACCAGAAGCCATTAAAAGAAGACAAATGCCAAAATGTCTTGAACTTTTGCAGATGACGTTATATTGTGTGTTGTTTTAGCACTGTTTGTATGGAGAGATAACTCATGATTGTGTCCATATGTATAGTATATCATTGATTCATTGGCATCTAAGGCATCTTTGGGTTCACTGAATTAAAAAGCTCAGGTTTCTAGGGGTGGGGTGGGGGGGGGTCAGACTAACAGACATGTTGGTATTGGGTGCTGGTTATGCTGCTCAATTGTCACTTTGATCATTTGCAGTTTCGGTCCCTTCGTACCTAGATTTTCATGGAGAAGAAAGGAGCTCATCTACCATGAGCCTCTTCTTACATGCCTTTATGTCTTTTGGTGCACACTTTGAAAGTCATCGATTTAAAGTTATTTTCTATATCATTTACTCATGGTCTTCATAATATTCATTGGAGTTATGTGAAATATTTTCCATTAAGCAGTTGCACATAGTTTATTTAGTTTGGTTAAACGTAAATCCTTTCATACAGTTTTAGACAAGAACCATGACAGAAATGTTCAAACAATACATGTTTGATACAAACATGATAGGATATAAATCAGTAGGGATGCAAGAAAATATCGATACACGATATATCATGATATTTTATGTCACGATATTGTATCGATATTCAAAAGCAATGTATTGATTTTTTATTTATTTTTTAGAATTTGAATGGAACCATTAATAGATGACTAATTTTTGAAGTAAAATTAAATGTATGACTTGTAGTTTGTGGCCTTTTGTCACCTTCTTTGTTCCAGTGGATCAACTAGATCTAATTATAAAACTGGATTTGTTAAAGTATGAAACAGGTTGGAGTGTTTAGAATGCTGTGACAGTTTTTCTACAGTTAAATTCAATTTTGAAATCACAATATATAGTCTTACTCATAGTATCACAATATATCGTATCGTCTCCCCTGTATCGTGATACATATCGTATCGCCAGATTTTTACCAATACACATCCCTAAAAATCAGCATGACATCAGCTTTACATTTATGTAAGCATTTTTCATAAATACCGGATAAGTTCAGCAGGAAATTTTGCAAAAATAGGTAAATGAGTAAAAAAATAGAAGTAGGCGTGGATGAAAAAGGTAACACCTGGAGAGGACTTGGCAGCAGGAAGTGGCAAAGGAGCAAAGTACCCAGAGCCCTCGGTGTTAGCGCAAGAACAAAAAGACAAACCCAACAAATGTACACTTATGAGCAATCTATGCCAAAGCAGACGTACATTTAGTTTTGACTATATTCATGTTGGTGTTGAAAATGCAATGGAAACATTTTGGTTTGTCTTTAGTTTGACTGCATTTGTTTGGATTCTCAGGTTAAGTAAAAAAATGTATTCAATAAAACAAAAAAATCAACACAAATTAAAGCTTTGGCACTTGCATTGAGATCTTGTCAGACCAGACACTAATTCACACTTGTTAAATGTCAGCACTGGTGGAACACTTCCACCCTCAACCCATTTGATGAAAAAAACAGATTTACTTCTTGGAAAGACTCCCTAGAGCTCCGTCATTGATGCTGCCACACCACTGATCATCATAGTTGTGTTTTTTGTAATGATTGTCAGTATTGGACCTTTTAGACTTTAGGGGGGAAGGGAGGCAGGAGGGGGGGGGGGGGGGGGGGGCAATTTACAGAATTAGCTGTACTTGCCTTAGAACAAAGATTTGTCACTGAGCATTTATCTTATGACTGTGCCATAATCTCTTGTTACCTGTTATAACAGGTATTATGTTCTGTCAGGAGTGGAAAGAAGCTCACACGATGCTGAAATGGAACGTGCATATGCAAAAGACATGTAAATGAGGATTATCTTTAAGCAATAATTAGACATTAAAAAGCAGAACTACTCAGAATATAATTTTTCTTTTTTGCTTTAACATCAACAGCACTTTTAGTTTTTAGACATCATGCAAGTTATTTTTCCACTTCCGGGTGATATTGTCGTGTAGGGAAAACCCCGTAAACTCATGTCATTTGAGCTTATCATGTGGAGTAATGTATCACTAACCTCTAAAAACCTCAGTCTATGTTGCAACACTATCCCTGTGGGACTTAGGACTGTGTTTTATTGTAGGAATACTTTAAGGTTTTCATTTTTTTCCTTTGTGTCCTCTTGTTGGAAAAACTTTGTTTATGTCACATTTCCAACACGACAGCGTAGTATCAACGTCAAAAGTATCAGTATTGGAAAAGCCATCAGGGACCTGAGAAAGTTGTGTTGGTAAATAAATTCACAGAAAGTTTCTAAGAGTTTGTTTTGATCCCTTTTGCTTTTTGTTTGGAAATATTGATTATCTATTAATTGAAATAAAATTTTGTTCACACTAAGTGTTCTGTGGTCTCTTTTTCAGTTACTTTCCAGTCTGGGAAAGAAAATATAACCCATTTATTTTCCATCTGCTAGGACATAATAAAATGAGCTATCTTTACCTGAATCCTAAATTCTGTTATTCTAAACACAAGTTTGTGGAAAAAGAGAGAAAACTATGGAGAGAAAATAGTCTCAAAAGATCTGTGTGTGCGTAATACTTGATTTGTAACTTGTGTCAGCCTATTTGTGTGTAACTTAGGGTAGTTGTGTGTAAAACATGATTTGTAGCTCGTAAAAAACATTTTGTGCGTAACTTCGAGTACTTGCAGCTGTGTTCAAATGTACACACAAATAGCAAGAAAGTACGAGTACAACATAATTTTACACACGCACCATTTCAAATTACACTAACTTAAAACTAACTACGAATTCAAAACGACTCCTACGCATACAAATCGTTAAATACTACGCACCAATCGCCTGATACACACAGACAAAACCACGTTTACGGACAAATTAAGGTTACAAGTGCACGAGGAGTTTTGAGACTGATTTCACGTCTCCAGATTTGTGCGTGCATGATGCGTTTAAATGCTGGTAGAATGCTGGGTCATTTGAGTTGTCTTATTACGTTCCCTCTAAACTTGCTGTTGAAGTGGCAAAAACGTTTGTCTGTGAAAGATAGAATATCTCAGCACTGCTTAGTTATAACACATAGACCAAAATGTACTTATTTTTTAATTCGATAATGCTTTCAATTAAATTAAATGTTTGGGGTCGGACATCCAGGTCCTCGAGAAGTAATCGAGCGAAGAGTAATAGAACTACATAGATCCTGCGGCATCTTAAGCTGGAGCGGGGCACAAATTAATATTCAAGGAGTTGCAGTTGCTGTATCATTGTTACCAGCGTGTTTTTATATCTTAGACCGAGATATAAGCATATCGGGGCAAAGTAATTGTATTTAATCTACAAGTTTTCAGGAATAACATGTTGACCTAGTGATTGAATGACTGGTGGTTAAGTGTAAACACTCACAATGGCATATTCGCTTGTACATTTATAATCTAAATATGCTTCAAATTTAGAATGCAGTGGACAGTTTTCTAATTTGGTCTTATAAATCAATTTTCCATGTGCAAAGATGGGCTGTATAAATGTCACAACGCTGATGTTATATACACACACACATTATATATATATATGAAAAAGACAAAACTGAGATGCTTCACAACCAAACTGAATATATATTCATGGGTAAGAATTATGGTATAGATTGAAAGCAGTCTGAAACATGCAAGATGTCTGCAGCACATCACTGTTGAAATACTCCAACTCTGATCTGAAACTGATTAGTCAATCGCTTCATCTGGATGGCATTAAATTGGCCCCCAGTAATAACGTAAAGAACCTCAGCGTTATTTGTGACCAAGTCATGACATTTAAATCCCATATTAAACATGTTTCTAGGATTTCCTTCTTTCACCTCAGGAATATTGCTAAAATTAGAAACATCCTGTCCAGGAGTGATGCTGAGAAACTAGTCCATGCATTTGTTACCTCAAGGCTAGACTACTGTAATTCTTTACTATCAGGTAGTCCACAAAATGCCATTAAAAGCCTTCAGTTGATCCAAAATGCGGCAGCAAGAGTTCTGATGAATATTGAAAAGAGAGATCACATTTCTCCTGTTTTAGCTTCCCTTCATTGGCTCCCTGTTAAATCCAGAATAGAATTTAAGATCCTTCTTCTTACATATAAAGCTCATAATAATCAGCTCCATCATAAATCAGAGATCTAATTGGTCCATATGTTCCTAACAGAGCCCTTTGCTCTCAGACTGCAGGTTTACTTGTAGTTCCTAGGATTTCTAAAAGTAGAATGGGAGGCAGATCTTTTAGTTATCAGGCTCCTCTCCTGTGGAACCAGCTCCCAGCTTTAGTCCGTGAGGCAGACACTCTGTTTACTTTTAAGGCCAGGCTTAAAACTTTCCTTTTTGATAAAGCTTATAGTTAGAGTGGCTTAGGTCATCCTGAGCTATCTCTGTAGTTATACTGCTATAGGCTTAGACTGCTGGAGGACAGACTTACCAATTTACTTCACTCTGCTACTTCCTTTTCTCCTACAACTCTCCAGTTGTATTACAGTACATTCTGTTATTTCGACTGTTAACTTTGTTTTCTCTCAGTGTTTTTCTCTCCATAGAAGATATACCTGGTCTGGTATCCTGCTTGGCTGCAATGCCCTGTTGGACGGGGGGCATCGACTGGGATGATCCTCCCAGTAACTGAACATCCACTGTGTCCTGTTATCAACTTTTTACTTTCTGTAACATATAAAGTTCTCTTATATCAGATCTTCTGTTCCTTCTGTGTTTCTGCTCTGTCTTCTCAAACCCCCAGACGGTCGTGGCAGATGGCCGCTCCTACTGAGCCTGGTTCTGTTGGAGGTTTCTTCTTGTTAAAAGGGGAGTTTTTCCTCTCCACCGTCGCTACATGCTTGCTCAGTATGAGGGATTGCTGAAGGATTGCTGTGGTTGGAAAGTCTGCATCAACGGGGCCCAACCTCACGCCAATGACTGACGCAATCTGCTGGGATTCCTTGAATAGGAAACTTTTTAACTGATTGGAATGTTTGTATAAATGTATTGAAATGACTTCTTGTTAAGTGCCTTGAGATGACAACTGTTGTGAATTGGCGGTATATAAATAAACTGAATTGAATTGATCTAATGTCATTCCTCTCAGTATCTGCATGGTATAAAAATGCTGTAACTCGAGGCTGAAAGTGATCCTAACTGTCGTCCAGCTCAAAGCTATCACCATGCTGCGCACAAAAATCGAACACCATTAAATTCAGGACAATAGAATCCCACCAGAATCTGGATCATGGGTGGGTCCAGAATACAGACGGGCCCTGCATCAATACCAGCCCTGACAGCATCTAATGAAACAAATAATTATCAGAAATAGTATTACATTTCTAGACTTGTTGTTAAATTGGAAACAAATGTAGCCAATGCTATGAAGGGATATATAGTATAAATATATCAATTATATATATATATATATATATATATATATATATTACATATATATATACACACATATTATATATATATCTATACATATATATATGGCAAGGCATTTTTATTTGTTTAGCACACGTTCAACAAGGTGATTCAAGGTGCTTTACATGATTAAGAGGTAAAATAAAAACAGCATATATATGTGTGTTATACATACATCTATGTGTGTATGTTTTGGTTTATTTAAAAATCTAGTGCAACAGTAAAATAACATTTTCATGTGTGTACACCATTGAAGATCATGACAGCATTCACCATGCAACATCCAACATCTGCCTCAGTGCTGGTGACATTGTGGCTCTTAAGGTTTAGCTTGAAGATGTTACAGAGGATAGGGGATGGGGATGGGGAGGTTAGATGCATCGGCTGTGCTCTCTCGTAGAATCAACTGTCTTCTGAATATGTCTTAGTGATGTGGCAGCCGTCGATTGAGCCAGCCTGGATGATGCTCTTGACAGTACTACCCAAAGCACTCTGCAGACCATCCTGTATGATGTTCCACTCTTCAACCAGAAGAGACCAGCCATAGTTCTCAGTTGCAGCACTCCATCCAGATCCAGCAAAACTGCCAAAGACTTCCTGTTTCTTCATTTTAAGTTTGAAGGATGGTCTAGGAAGAGGTCCTCCATCCTCCTCCATGAAAAGCTATCAATAGCTACACAATTCCTTCTGTAAATATTTTTGATGTCTTACAAATGTTTTCATTCATTAGTTATTTCTAATTGTTCCAAGAGCCTAATTAACAATAAAACAGTTGATCCAATGAGTTAATGAGAATTACTAGTTGTTCAATCAGTTTATTCATAACAAATAGCAAATAACTAAACATCAAATGTGACAAGAAAAAATAAATTCAAACAGAAAACAGACTATTCATCCTGTCCTTGTTCTCCTGGGCTCTCCTCTCATCAGCCTCCATTCACCGCCTGATGTACTAAACAGAGAAAATCACTGTTGACAAAAAAAACAAACAACAGAAGCATTTAGGAAATGCACATTAATTAACTTGAGCAGTTCTTATCATAACCAAAATTATATCTTCATTACACATGTGCATACAGTACTTTTCTTTTAATCGCCCCATGTGTTATTGGCCTGCAAGTGGATGACCTTCCCCTGCAGGTCCATCTTAACTAGGATTGTGCTCCTAACACAGACAGAAAATAAGTGAGGACAGAAACATAACAACTGTGTTCATCTGTGAATGCTAAACTATAGTTTTTGCAGCAGAACACATGGGGAACTATACTCTACTGAGATCCCAGGTTCTACAGTGTTTGAGGGTTAATAGAAGTGTACTGTAAGCATAAGGTATGCAACTGGATTTATTATTTTACCTACATGCTACGGTGACCTCTTTGCACCGGTCAAGAGGTTATAGTTTCTCTTAAAAGAAGCAATCATATCTTTGGCCCCTAAATTATATGAAAAAAAAATTTAATTAGCAAAATTCTAACTTTATAAGTGGCAACACATGAAGAACCATGGGAACGCCATATGAGCTCCTTTACGAACGATGATTGTTTAAAGAAATATGTACAAAAACATGTCTAAGCAAACGACAAAGGCTAACAACACAAACGTTACATTTTTGTACCGCCAGATTTTAGCGTCATGTAAACGAATGGTGCAAACTAGGCTAACCTAGCGGGTTTAGCTGACATCTGCAGTTAGGCTAAGGTTTGTTTACATGGCAAACTATATGTCACTTATGCATAACCGCATTTAAATAGAAGCAAGAAAAAATGTGCTGGTAAATCATCAAAATACACTCTAAACACAAGCAACTTATTGCGTATTACAACCTCAAACCTACGTTCTTATGAATAAAACTTCAGCTGCTGACTGTCTGGTGCAATGCTGTAGGAACTGTCCAGCTCTATTACTCTTGACTCGATTACTTCTCGAGGACCTGGATGTCCGACCCCAAACATTTAATTTAATTGAAAGCATTTTCGAATTAAAAAATAAGTACATTTTGGTCTATGTGTTATAACTTAGCAGTGCTGAGATATTCTTTCTTTCACAGACAAACGTTTTTGCCACTTCAACAGCAAGTTTAGAGGGAACGTAATAAGACAACTCAAATGACCCAGCATTCTACCAGCATTTAAACGCATCATGCACGCACAAATCTGGAGACGTGAAATCAGTCTCAAAACTCCTCGTGCACTTGTAACCTTAATTTGTCCGTAAACGTGGTTTTGTCTGTGTGTATCAGGCGATTGGTGCGTAGTAAAATTATTTTGTACTCGTACTTTCTTGATATTTGTGTGTATATTTGAACACAGCTACAAGTACTCGAAGTTACGCACAAAATGTTTTTTACGAGTTACAAATCATGTTTTACACACAACTACCCTAAGTTACACACAAACAGGCTCACACAAGTTACAAATCAAGTATTGAGCACAGACAGATCTTTGAGACTATTTTCTCTCCATAGAAAACCCACAACAGATTCCACGCTGTCACTTGAGTGTACAGTTTAGCACAATGCCAGGATGGAAAGATGGCAGCAGCCTGGATTATAAGGCCATTCATCCATTCATTTTCTGTACCTGCATTCATATCTGGAGTACTTGGAGAGAACACAAGCGTGACCACAGGATAACATGAAGACTCCATTCAGAGAGACCCCATGTTAGGATTTGAAGCCTGGGCTTGGTTGCTGCTACTCAACACAAGACGTGCTTCTACTATCGGAACTTCAGGGTAGTTTTACCAGATCTTCGCGATATGCGCATGAAGGCCCACTTCACCGGGCTGGCCCGACGGGGCTGTTTTTGGGGCCATTTCAGGAAACAACCGAGTACCAGTCTTGGGGCATGTAGTTGGAAATGTCCTAGTAGAGTCACTGGGTGGTAGCTGTGGTTAAGTCACACTGATTGGTTGTAACTTAGAGGGAATTATATCAGCAGATGTTGCCAAACAATTGAATTTGTAAAATTTGGAAGAGTTGCTGGCGAACCAGTTTATAACATAGCAACCAGAAACACAGCAATCATCCCTGCTACTTCCATTGTCAGTCTCTTGTTATTCTCTCCTGCTGTGGGTGCCTTTTGTGCTAATCAGGGACACAACTCACTGACAAAAAAGGTCGCGAAATGCAGATGTCTTAAAGGGCCAATTTTGTATGGAATCTCAACGGCTGAAAGGACCAGGCCAGCTGATTTTCCCTGTCAGATAAGATCTTATAAAATTAACTTGAAGTTCCAATGGTGGAAATGCACCAAATGCTGACTGCTGCACCATCCTCCAGGCACAACCTGACAATACGCAAAGAAAATCAAAGAAAACTAGAGTGTTGCAAAAGTATTAATATCCACTAAACTTTTTCAATATTTTGCCATGTAAAAAATATACAGACTGATCATTTTACTGCTTACTTTGTGTAATTGACCAACACAAAGTAGTGCATGATTGTGAAGTAACACTGTTGTTGCTCCAGAGCTACCATGGTCCTCTTGCAGTGGTGGGTAGAAATGAATTACATTTACTACAGTTACATTTACTTGTACGGGCGACTGTGGCTCAGGAGTTAGGAATTCGTCTAGGAACTGGAGGTTCGAACCCCTGCTCCATCTGTCTCAGTTGTCGTGTCCTTGGGCAAGACACTTCACCCGCCTTGCCTACTAGTGGTGGTCAGAGGGCACACTGACAGAAGCGAGGCTGCCGAGCACTGCAGCCACCGGGCCCTCTGACCACCACCAAAGTGGTACAGGCCATTTCCTTGAGTAAAATTTTGGATAAAATATACTTTTAAGAGTAGTTTTACTAAACCCTACTTTTTAAATTAGACTTCTTGATGCTCTACCTACTCTGAGTAACTTTACTTAATCACCTGTTTCTACACAAGCTCTGTGTTTCTAATGCAATTTTCTATCTGTTGAACTTGTTGCATTTTAAGGTCAGACTTAAGATTAAGTCAATATATGTTAAACACCATTATTTGAACTTAGTAGTACTTTTTTTACCTTGTTCTAAGATAAATATTTACATGACCTGCTGTAAGTATTGGTATTATATTGAAAAACTTGCCTTTGTTTGTTTCTCCTGCTTAACATTTATTATTTTGTAATTATGTTATTTGTATTCATTTTTTTAATTTTAGTCTTTAAAACACCAGATTTTGCCCATAACTTCATATTCATGTGTCTGATGACATTATTTGAAAAGTATTACATCAGACATCACTTAGAACTCAACTAGCCTTTTCATCAAATACGTTTTTACTCTTACTTGAGTAATTTCTTGGACGACTACTTTTTACTTCTACTTTAGAAAAATATGTTGAAGTAGTGCTACTCTTAAAGCTACATTGTTTAAGAACTTCTCCCATCTAGCGGTGAAACAACCAACTGAATATTACGTTCTAGCCCCGCCTCCCACCCCAGCGCGTTTTAACTCCCACGGTGGCCGTTTCATGCCGAGGTTAACATGGCTTCCAGTACTACGACTTCGTCCAGTGTTCCTTCCAGTGATGAGGTTACTTTAGAAACCTACGCTGCATTTAGTTATATAGTCAGACGTCTGCCGCATCGCGAGCAGACAATCTCCCTCTGGCATTTGTCACGGTGCAACTGAGTATAGCCAAAGCGCGAAAGGCGGAGCTAGAATTTCCAGGAATGTCCCTCGTTGGCAAATGTATTTCAAAGATGGAGGCTCAACATGGATTCAGCCATTTGCGTGACTCGTGCGTATGTATTCTGAATAGCAGATTCTACACTTACGAGAATACTTTCATTAGTTGGTGGAAGTAATTACACATGAATGAGCACATATATTTTTTTTTCAAAGAACAAAAGAACAAAGGGTTTTTTGCTAAGAATTAACTCAAAAAAGTACACAATGTAGCATTAACTTGAGTACAATTTTGGGGTACTCTACCCACCTCTGTCCTTTTTGTCCCTTCTGTGATTAATGCTCTCCTCCAGTTCAGGTGGACATCCATGTCTTGGTCAGTCTGCAGGTGGTCCATCCTCTCTCCATGCTCAGATGAAGGATTCAACAGACCTCTGGGAGATGCTTGACACTTGGAAGATTGTTTTAGACTTTTACCCTGCTTTAAGCTTCTCCACAACGTTCTCCCTGACCTGTCTGGGTTTCTTCATCCCGATGATGCTCTCTGATGTCCTCAAACAAACATCTGAGGCCAGAAACAGAACATTTGAGATTCAAATTACACAGGTAGATCTCATTTACAAATAAGATGGTTTTTATAGGCAATCGATCACAATGTCTTTTATTTCGGAGTATTAGTAAAGGGGTCTGAATGAGTGACAAGTGTGCTAAAGATCTAGAAAATAAGTCGAGAATGAGGATAACTAAGTACGCACACTCAGTGAATAATGAAGTAAATTTTTTAAAAGAACAGAGAACAAGTTAGTTATTTTTAACTTTTGACAACAGAGCATTTTTTCCACTTTTTGTAGGCATTATATAGAAGATGACTCTCTGTGTTGAGTTCCTGATCATGTTTTAATTTCAACGCTGTGTAAAGTATTATCTGCTGTGCTGCTATAGCTCATCAAAAACAAATTAAGCAGAATAATCACGTGAACTAAAGATTCAATATGTCTGACTAATGTCTAACAAATACAATCTCCTTAAGATGTGCAACAGTGTGCTGATGTTGATACAGTCCTTTGCTGCAGCCATTAAGCAGCTGTGTAAAAAACACCTGAAAAAGAAAAGGCTAAACGAGTTTCTGCAGCTTGTTCTTGCAAATATATGCAAGCTGTGCCAGTGGTTGTATTGTCCAAACATAACTGCTGTCAAAAATGTAATATTGTTTAAATCCTTGGTTAACCCTTAACCTCTGTCACTGGCTGCTCCCTGCCCTGAGCTGCGTTGTCCACTTTTTGTACTTTTAAAAATAAATCATTTTTTGGCACCTTAGAGATTGAATAACTCTTTAATCAAAAAAGGAAAGAGAAACAATGAATGCCACTGATCAATGACGATAATTTAATTTAAAAAATGTGTTTCCCTCGCTTTGCTGGGATGCAACCTAAATGTCGATTCAGTCGATGTAGAAAGTAAACAAACACAAGACATGCCGTTGTTTTAAATTGGAGACGAGAGGGAGAAAGAACACACATGGTCTTTGACCTCTGGGTCAGAGGCATGTCAATACATGTGGGCTAGTTTGAGTAAATGTTGCTGCTGGTAGCTCAGAGTGTTGATAGCCTGAGAAACACTAAAGATGGCACAAAAAGCAGAGAGAAGACACCTCTCACATGTAGTGTACACAAACACATCAAATTTAACCGGTTTTCTCAAGGTCACTTTGGATAGCTTTCCTTGATCTTTTAGATAAAGTCACTGTTTTGCATTTGATGTTTCCAAATTTCAAAATAAGTTCGCCTGGAGGTCTGTCATTATAAGTCAAAATGTAATTAACACTTTATTAATGAAATATGAAGCTCTGTTTTATTCAATAGAATAGGTACATGTTAGGTGCAGTCATGATACATACTTGGTCTACAACATCAGTGAATTGAAGTTTCTTGTTTTATTTTAGAATAAAATAATCCTTTAGGCCCTGGATGTTATGGGGTTAACACGGCTCTGCAGTATTGCGTGGACATAGTGGGCAGTTCCCTTGGGTGGTGGTCCCCCTATTTAAAAAGGCAGAGTGTGTTCGAATCCCAGATCTGTTGTCATAATCGGTCTTTGTCAGATGACGTGCTGCAGGCGCGTTGCATGATGGGATGGTTGATTGTACACAACAACGGAAGCTGCGATCACTGTGTATGTGGAGTGCATAAACCTGGACAAAATGGTACACTCGTGTTGTGTGAAGGGCTGCCACAACAGGTCACACAATACAATGAAACAAAAACTACAACCACATAAGATTCTTTAGGTTTCCTGCTTGGAAAAGTGATTTTGGACAGGAAATGGGAGAATGCCTCCAGCGATTTGTAATTTTTGACCTGTTTACATTTGTATGCGCTGATCCCAAACACAAGACAGTTTGTGATGTCCAATGCCGTAGTTGGAGGTGATAATGAAATGTCTGAGCTCCATTCGTTTCCTTTGAGCTCGCATGGATCTACATTGTCAATTGTAGACAATTTTTGATTATATCTTCCCCTAGCCTCCTTTGCAAGTTTATCCTTGTAAGGAATGTGTTCCTCCTTCTTCTTTTTATCCATGTGTGAGACTCCAGTGTGATTCTTCCACTTCGACTTCTTCAGTATATCTAATGCGGCTTCCCATAGCAACGCGAGACGCTTACACTCAAGATGGCGCCCGTTGGGTAGTGGTTGCTAGGCAGGTCACGTGTCTGACAGAAACCGATACCAACCACCCAGACCACTCAGGTCTTCCAGCTCTAGTCTACTAATCACACCTAGAATTAGAACCAAACATGGAGAACCAGCTTTCAGTTTCTATGCTCCTCTAATCTGGAACAAACTTCCAGACCACTGCAAAACTGCTGAAACACTGAGTTCCTTTAAATCAAACCTAAAAAAAGCTGTTTAGGCAAGGCAATGCAAGGTAATTTTATTTGTATAGCACACTTTCAACAACAAGCTCTGGGGGTCCTTTGGGGTTCTATGGTTTTCTTTGTCCCCCTTCCTTTCTTGTATCTTCAGCTTACACTCTCCCTCTTAACCTTTTTTTCCTTCCTCTCTTTATCTACTTTCTTTCTTCCCCTTTATTTTCCGTCTCCGTGTCCCTGGCGCTTCGAAAAAAAAACCCCACAGTAATTTCTAATTGAAAAAAAGAAGCTAATTTAGGTAGTTTGATGATGGGTAGCTGAACTTTCTGACAGGTGATCAATTTGAGATTTGGTTTAATATGAGAGCGTTTGGTTTTACCTTTTTGTTTTCTGCTGCACTGGAATACTACTCTCAAGAAGGCCGGGCAACTTCTGGGAGACGATGGGAGTAGAATTACTGTCCGGTCCCCTTATATATCAGATGTCTGTTATTACCTGTTGGGGAATGGGCAAAATACATCTAGTGTTAGTATTAGTAGTTTGGGGTGTTTGTCTTTGTGTGTTTATTTGTCTGTCTGTCTGTTTCCTGCTGCTCTCTCCACCATTCTGGAGAATTCCACCAAACGTCCTGTGTGAGCTGAGGACCTGTCCATCAAGCCGAGTGTGGAACCTGCCTGCTGCACCTTCACAGGTGCAGCTCATTGAGCTCATTACCGGTGGAGGATATATGGAGCTGGCTGTCAGATCGTCGGTGCCTGAATGTTGAAAACCGTTTGGTAATCATACCTCAAGTCCTCCATGTTTTCTCCTGTGTTCCTGTGTGCCTTCATCTAGACAATCCTGTTTAGCGCTCTGTGTTCCTCCAAGGTGTTTCTCATTGCAATCTCCTTGCGATCTGTTCTCCAGCTTCTCACGAAGCTCTGGTCATCATTTCTCGTCTGACAGCCTCCAATCTCCAAGTTCCTCCATGATTCATGATCCATCTCTGCACTCTGCCTGCTCGCCCTCTGTGCTTCATCCTCGCTCTCGGATTCCACCATTTCAAAGTCTCCAGAAATCCAGCAGGAAGTTCTCGCAGACATCCCGGACTCCTAGCTTTTCCTCCCTGGAGTTCTTTCTACCATCCACCAAGTAACCCATGCCTGAGTACACTGAGTACACGCAGTGTTCATTACCTCAGTTTTCCCACTGCAGTGTTCCCGGCTCCCGCGCTCCTGCACCATCTTTGTCATTTATCATTGTTAAAATAAAATCTTTCAAATTTTATACCCGTTCTCCCTGTGGTGTTCTGCATGTGGGTCAGGAGGCTTAACAGCAACATGACAGTTAATCTCTGGGGTCTGATGTAATCCAAGTTTCGGTGTTAGTTGTGTCCCAATTCTAATTTCTTCCTTTCTTAGTTGGTCTGTCAGAGAAGTTTCTAAAGGGAGAATCATTCGGTGTGGATGAGCCTGATGACATTGGAATACTTGAAGAATGCTCTGGTGAGCGCTGTACGTCTCTGCTTGCTGGTGGTGTGGTCATAGAAGAAGAAAAGAAGTGATTGTTCTCTGTTAATCTCTGCGGGTCGTGCATCTATTTGCGCTGGTGGCATCATCTTGACTTGGTGTGTTTGGGGAAGTGTTTCTTTTCCGGTAGTATCCACGGGCCATGCAACGAGGTCAGCCCTCGGGTGCTTTATCAAGTGTTTAGATTTCTGATTCAGATAACAGAACATGTTCAAGGTCAGCAGCCTCACTCCGGCTTTGTTGAGATAACGTTGGGTTTCCCCTGAACAGATGCTTGGCACATCCAAATATTTTAAAATTATCAGATTTTTCAACAGTTTCTCTTCAACCATCTAAGGAGCATGCAAAGTCTACTGTATCTTTCCTCATTCCCTTCAGGGACTGGTCCCTGAAAAGGATGTTTATGTTAAGTCCATCAAGTCTCTGTAGCAAATCAGAGAAATCTCTCTTCAGAATATCTGACTTTTTTTGGCTACATCAGTTGATCTGGCATGGATAATGAGTTTTTCCAGTTTCGGGTGTTGATCTATGATTGTCCGGATTTTTTCAGAGATTTCTCTCACTGTATTTTTGGGGCCACCGAAAACACTAGTGTTCTGGCTACAAACGTCTTTGTTCCCATTTAGTGAACCATCATGAATTATCAGAACTTTTGCTGGGGGGGGGTTCTTACTATCTTATGTGTCCGCTTCATGTGGCTGGATATCTCCTGGTGACCTTGACTGGTCCCGGGGGCTGCATCGTCTTTCGGGGAACTGAGAGCTACGATTCTGTTTTTCAACAGGATTCCAGGGGAAGTCTTTTTTTTTTCTTCCTTGGTGCAGGTGTAGATGTGTCAGTGCGCTTTAAAGCCGGTCAGTGTTCATCAAACTGTAAATGGGGTGTTCTACCCGTTAAGCAGCTTTGGAAGTAGCATTGTTCTGTGGGTTCTGTGCGAGACTGTTGGACTGAGTTAACACCGGGGTGCCAGGTTCTTGCTCCCTGCGTGTAGTCATTGGTAAAGTTGTCTCATTTCCATATCCAGTGTTTACATCCATGTTCAATTCAAGGCGACAAATCTTCCTCTCCCTTGGGTCCGTTCTCTGGAGCAGTTTGTCTGGTGCAGTCCTCAGCTGAGCAAAACGACATTTTGTTAATCCAAAATCCTTCAAAAAGTTATCCAAAAAAGAGATCTAGTCTATTATAGTAACTCTAGAGGCTGGGTGTAAAAAAAGAACTAAGAAAAAAGCTACGAAAATAAAATACAAAAAGAGAATAAGACGAGAGATTGGGAGAGATCAGGGGAGGATGCTCCTCCTTCAGCAGCCACAAGGTTTAAATATACCTTTGAGTAAGTGATTAATAATAGCTGGAATCTCATATGTTTAAATGTGTCATTTGTTTTGTGTCTCTAAGGTTGTGCTTTATGCTTTTACTTTTACTCCCCTAATCATGTAAAGCACCTTGAATTGCCTTATTGTTGAAAGTGTACTACACAAATAAAGTTGCCTTGCCTTACAGGGGGATCACATTTCTGAGCCTTCTTGGTAAGGCATATCCAAGGGTTCTCCAGAGGAGGGTCCGACAGATAGTTGAACCTTGGATCCAGGAGGAACTATACGATTTTGGTCCTGGCCATGGAACACTTGACCTGCTCTACAGCCTCAGCAGGGTCCTGGAGGGTGCATATGAGTTTGCTAACTTAATATTTAATTTGAAACTGTGACATTTTACCAATGATTAAATAACATGGACACAAATATGACTTTGAAAATTGAATCCTTACTTTTTTCCTTTATGACTGTCTAAATAATCCGAATTATTGCTGTTTTTTAACTGTGTAACTGTACAAACAGCACCCCATAGTAAACATTTTAGTGTCTATACGAAATAAATCTTAACGCTACTAAATATTCAAAGCTCTCCTGATTCCTCCTTAAATCTGTGATGGTTTTAAGGAACTCATTCTTCAAAGTGATTTTTGATTGATTATTTTCGACAGATTTATTTCGGAACCTTAATATAGTTTATTTTTACATACCCACTCTGCACACACATGCAAGAACAAACAAAAGACACTTTCCCCCTCCTGGTAACCTTGCACCCTTTAAACTCGGCCTCCACCCCCCTACCATCTATCCTAGCCACCCACTGCTGTCTCGCCCCTCCACCCCACCCCACACCACACGTGTGCGTATGAAGAGTAGCCGACTGACTTACGCCTTCATTTTAGAGCTGTCACTCCTGTCCAAGCACCATGACCCCTCAACCTCCATTTTGGAGCCACACATTTCTTTTTTTTGTCCTTCTGGCCCTCACCACATGAATATAAAAAACATATGTGGCCCAAAGGAGTGTGTGCCTGCCTGTGTGTCTGTCTGTGTGTGTGTGTGTGAATGTTTATATGCACAGGTAAATCAAACTGACACGGCTCCTTTGAATGGCAGGAGCTGAATTACTTTTGCACTTCAATTTTGCACACCTGCCATTTATGGCAACCACCGGGCTCAGCACAAACTATAAAAGCAAAATACGCCATGTCAGGATACAAATGAGAGCCTGTAAATATCACAACCCACAAAGCCACGTGAAGCAATCACAGGTTTTCCCTTTGAAGCTAAATTACTTGCTTTTTTACTGGCAGTCGATCCACATTATTAGCTGATATTGTAAATATTGCTTTTTGCAGAGGACAATCACATCCTCCAATGGAAACCCAGTAATTTTACATGATGGGGGAATTATTTATATTTTTACATTCACACTTGAAGTGCAGAAACAATGCATCTGAACCATTTTGCAGGTAGGCAGTCATACCAATCAGGTCACAGCCAAAGGTCGAAATGACAAACACAATAAGGCTGCAGATTCATCACCCCGATCGCTCTGACAGTAATTGTCGCGGGTCCGTGTCACAGTCACCGCCCGAACTGATAAAAATACAAGGGATGCTCCTTTGACAGAGATGACATGGGCGTTAGTCACATGCATTTAAGCCAGACACCTGCACTATTTGTCATGACACACTTTCAATTTACTGTAGCACAAAGAGTTCCCCCCCAGGGCTGTTAAAAGTGGGGTGTCGTGTTTGCAATTTTGTTTTGGGCAGAGAAGGCAAGACATGGGAGGGATTTTTGTTTAATGAAACAGCGCTTGTTATCTTGTTGCTAAATGTGAATGGTGGCAACGCAAGGGCAAGCCATAGACATGTACCTCGGTGGGGGGAAGGGGGGACGAGATCGATAGGTGGAATGTCAAACTGAATTGAGGTCACTCTTTGTCTCCCCAAAGAGGTCCCACTTACTAGTCATCAAAATAAAGAGCAGTATTAAGTGAAGGGTTGTAGTGGTGGAGTTGGGGGTTGACTTGTATCTGTGATTCTCCTCTTGTCCGAGCAGCAAGGCTTGTTTAATTCAAAACGGAGGATCAAATAATCGTTGCTGTCTGTAATTTTCGTGAATTATATGACCCGTCTTTGTCTTTTTACAAAGACAGGAAGAGATTGGATGTATTTGGAGGAAGATATCGGAGGATATTGGAGTGCCAGGTGAGCAGTTCAATATTTTCTTTAACTTTCTTGTTATGTTAGCCAAACCCGGTTAGGGCAACTACCGGACGTGATGCGCTGACGCAGATTACAAGGTGTGCAAGCAGCTGGGTTTTCATTTTAAAGCGTCAACTTTCGTCCGTTTGAGCGATTTGACGCGTGAACGCGCTGACTGGTGTGAACGCCCCATTAGACATCCATTTGGAAGTATGGTGGAGAATCCTTGATTCTATGGCCCTTGTACTCTTTCAAAAGGCTTAGGAATCTTGTTAGAGTGCAAGGCATCAAGAACTTTTTGAAATACCAAAACTGATGGACTGAAACTGGGTCCTTACTGTGCCTGTAAGCATGATAATGATCTAAACACATCAGAAAATCAACACAGAAGGAACTCCTGGTCCACACACCTAAATCCTGTAAAATAATCTCATCTGTGAGGTGAATGGAAGCGAAGAGAGACACAAAGAGGAGATGGTGGGGTCTTTAGAATCTGGCCTGATTGGGGTACCAAAAGGGGCGATTTATAGATATTATATGGCAGGAGTCAGCTGACATGGTTCAGGGGTCTGAACAGAATGCCTCCCCTTGGAGATTTTCTGGGTACTTTGGGTGCAAACCCAGAACTCACTGAAAGAACGATATATTCCTTCTGTCCTGAGACCGCTTAGGGATACTGCCAGGCCCGGCACCATGGGCGTATCCCACATTAATTTATTGAACAATGACTTGACATTTATTTGCTTTCTGAGTGGTTTGACAAAAGCGTATACTGTATCTACAGTTATGATTGTATCATTGATTGGCCTACATCATTTAAATCACAAGCAGGGATAGGATGCTGTTGAAATTCAGCCTGGGAGCTTGGAAGTTTCTCTACCTCGAGTGGGTGGTGGGTAATAAAAAATTTTTTTCCCCATGAATAACTCAAACTTTCTGCCGCAGAAGCGACCTATATTTGGAAGCCCTGCGAGGTTAGGTGGGCTTTCCTTCAAAGCAGCAAAGAGCTACTGACGTCTGGTAGCAGCAAGCAAACAATATCAAACTAGTTGACAGCAGAATCCAGCGCAGCAGCAAGAAGTACTAATCACTCGCGTCTGCACCATAGACTGTATGGTCTGCACCAGTATGGCTTACAAAGATCTTCTAGAAAGGAAGATGCCTCACTCATGTACACAAGCAGACAAACAGTAGGATCATGACAGTGGCTTATTTGTGGCCCACCCAGCTAAATGGCCCTGGCGCCAGGTCTGGATACCCCAGAATGAGCTGGACAGTGCAGCATGGAAGAGCCTCGTGGAAAAGCAGAAGACGACGGCTGAATGAGAAATATGTAACTTCACACCATGTGAACTATGTCTACTACCAATTAAACTAAAATGAAACCTGGAATATTGTTTTTACCACCCTGAAGTGGCTGTCTGACACAAAGCAAAGCTTGATCAATCTCACCTTTTAGGGTTTATTGGTGATAATGCATTCTAAAACCTTACTGCCGAAATAAATCAGAACGCTCAGTTAACCAGTGCTGGGAGTACCACATTACAAAAGTAACAAGAATATATTACTTTTTTCAATAACCGAGTAATATAGGGCATTACTTATAAAATGTACGACAACATATTACTTGTTACAATTTCAGTAACGTGAGTTACAAGCTCGTTTAAAGTTGTTTACATTAATGTACACACAAAACAAACAACAAAAAGATATTGCAAATGCCTGTGGAGGCATACCCTGTACGCCACCAAATAGCACATAAAGAGTGAAACATTTCTGTTAACCTTTTATTACTTGCATTATTAGGTTATTCTGATTTATTTATTTACTGGCCAAGACAAAATTTATTTTATATTTATTTAGTTATATTCTTGTTTGCATTTATTTTTCGGTTTTACTATGAGTTCTGCTTTAATTTGGCATTTGTAAGGCAGTTGTTGTGCCTGTGTTCAGTTATTGTTGACCATGAGAGTACAGTTTTCCAGTTATGTGTTGACTGATGGTTATGGCCTATGGCTAAGCATTGATTTGCATGTTTTGCACTTTTCCTCCATTTGCAGTGCAGCATTGCAGTCTAATACATGTTCACAATAAAATTCTCTTATGGAAAAATGTACTACTTTTGATCAATTTTGTTAAAATGGTGTTAAAAGTACAGTATTTGTGGTGTCACACAATGTAAATTGATAAGTTTCATAAAAATTTATTTATTTGTAACATACTGAAACATGCTTAAAAAGGGCCCCCAACTCCAATGTATGGTAACACCATCAATATTTACGTGGGAGAAAGTTCTTTCAAAGCCTCCTCAGTCACAAAATGTCATAATATTTTAGACATTCAAGATGTTTTGCCAAAAGCAACTTAACACAGTGTAACTCAGTTCATTTTTGAGACAGTAATATGTAATGCAAACACATTACATGATTGAAGCTGTAACTAGCAATATAAAATATATTAAAATTTTATTGTAACTCACCCAACACTGGAGCTAACCTTAACCTCTCATCATCATTTTTCTCATGACGAGTAGAAAAAGAAAAGGAGGTGGAGTAGCAGTGCTTGTAAACAACAGATGGTGTCATCCAGGACATGTTACTGTGAAGTGTCGTCTCTGCAGCCCAGATGTCGAACTCTTGGCAGTGAGTTTTCGTCCATATTATTTACCAAGAGAGTTCACCAGTGTAATTTTGGCAGTTGTTTACATTCCAGCTTCAGCCGTTGCTGACAATGCATGTGATGTCATCAGTTCCATTTTTGCCAAGCTACAGACACAGCACCCCAATGCATTTGTGGCAATATCTGGCGATTTTAATCATGCCTCGCTCTCTACCACACTTCCAACATTTCAACAGTTTGTCAGCTGCTCTACAAGAGAAAACAGGACCTTGGATTTGTTTTATGCAAATGTAAAGGATTCATACATGTCCAAACCAAGACCTCCTCTGGGACAATCAGATCACAATCTTGTGTTTCTCTGTTTAGAATATAAACCACTTGTTCAGAGGCAACCTGTGACAAAACGAACTGTGAGAAAATGGTCACAGGAAGCTGAAGAAGCCCTGCAGGGTTGTTTTGCAACCACAGACTGGATGACTCTGTCATGCACATGGAGAGGACATCAATGCCTTGACTGAGTGTGTGACTGACTATATAAACTTCTGTGTGGACAACATCATCCCCACCAGAACAGTGAGATACTTCCCTAATAACAAACCCTGGATCACCAGTGACCTGAAGGAACTGCTAAACAAGAAAAAAAGGCCCTTCAGGGAGGGAGACAGGGAATTACTGAGGAGTATACAGAAGCAACTTAAGGTCAAGATCAGAGATAGCAAGGAGGCATACAGGAAGAAGCTGGAGAACAAACTACAGAGGAACAATATCCGAGATGTATGGTCAGGAATGAGAAAGATCACAGGTTTTAAGGACAGGAAGGATTGGATAGATGGAAGTCCGGACAGAGCCAATGAACTGAACATATTCTTCAACAGGTTCAGTTCAGGAACTAGCTCAGCATCCTCCTCTCCTGTTCCCAGCCAAACAGACATCCCACTATCCTCTGACCAACAGCTTTCCTGTTACACCTCGGATGTTTTATCCTTCACCTCAGCCATGGACTCTTCTAATTCCACAAGTTTGACTTCAACCAAGTCAGGAAATGCTGCTACCCCCTTTGCCTCCCCCTCCCACTTGTCTGTCTCCAAAGTCAGATGAAGAGGCAGCTGGAGAAACTGAACCGGAACAAGGCTGCAGGTCCAGATGGTGTCAGCCCCAGAGTCCTGAAGGCCTGTGCAGAGCAGCTCTGTGGGATTCTGTAGCACCTCTTCAACCTTAGCTTAACTCAGGAGAAGGTTCCAGTGTTCTGGAAGACATCCTGCCTTGTTCCAGTACCAAAGAGAACTCACCCATCAGTCATCAATGACTATAGACCTGTTGCCCTGACATCCCACATCATGAAGGTCCTAGAGAGACTCCTGTTGGCCCCCCTGAGTAAGCAAACAAGAACGTATCAGGACCCACTGCAGTTTGCTTATCGCTGTGGAGTTGGAGTTGAAGATGCCATCATCCACCTGCTTCAACCAACCCACTGTCATCTGGACAAAGCAGGCAGCACTGTGAGGATCATGTTCTTTGATTTCTCTAGTGCATTTAACACAATTCAGCCTGATTTGCTTTGTCAGAAACTCCTGAAGACACAGGTGGAGCCCTCAACAATCGCCTGGATCAACGACTACCTGACCAACAGACCACAATTTGTGAGACTGAAGAATTGTGTGTCAAACCAGGTGGTCAGCAGCACAGGAGCACCACAGGGGACCGTACTCTCACCATTCCTTTTCTCTCTGTACACCTCAGACTTCCAGTACAAATCAGAGACCTGTCATCTGCAGAAATACTCAGATGACTCTGCAATTGTCGGGTGTATCAGAGATGGACAAGAACCTGAATACAGAGAGCTGGTGGAGCGCTTTGTGACATGGTGTGGAAACAATCGTCTCACCTTGAATGTGAACAAAACAAAGGAGATGATTGTAGAGTTCAGAAGAAACAGGGATAAGTCATAAACTGTTTCCATCATGGGAGAAGAAGTGGAGGTGGTTGAGGAGTATAAATACCTCGGAGTTCACCTTGACAACAGACTGGACTGGAGACTGAACAGTGAAGCTCTATAAGAAGGGACAGAGCAGACTGTACTTCTTGAGGAAGCTTAGGTCCTTCAAGGTTTGCAGCAAGATGCTGCAGATCTTCTACAAGTCTGTTGTGGAGAGTGTGATCACTTCAGCCGTCATCTGTTGGGGTAGCAGCATCAGAGCCAGGGACTTAAAAAGGCTAAACAACCTGATAAAGAAGGTTCTGGTTCTGTTCTGGGGACGACTGTGGAACCACTGGAGATGATGATGCAAAGAAGGATTCTTCATAAAATAAAAAAAATTATGGACAACCCTGAGCATCCTCTTCATGAGACAGTCATACAACAACAGAGCGTCTTCAGTCGGAGGCTTCTTCAGTTTCGCTGCAATACAGACTGCTACAGGAAATCCTTCCTGCCCACAGCTATCATCATCTACAACAACTCATTAAAGAATTAATTATATGAGCTATACCAACACTTAATTTCCCTCTGGGATCAATGAAGTATTTTTGGATTGAATTGAATTTGAATTAACATAAAATATGCACAAAGACTGCTATAACACTATGAGCTCAATGAAATGGTTCAGCTCATAACCTAGATCTTGACCTCCCACTTTAAATTATTTTGGCCACTGTCTTTTGGGCGTCTTTGGGCTAATCCAACATTGATCTTTGTTTTCCGATCTTTTACTGTTACTAAATCTTCAGACAGCTCTGTGGGCTTTTTTAACCCAGGGTCTTTAATATGACAAATGAAGCTGAGAACCTCTAACACCAGTGGTGGATGTGCAGATACTTTCTGAGGAAACTAAGTCAAAGTTGATTCTCAGATCCGTTTATTTCTCTTTGCTTTTCTTTTTCTTTCTATGATTAATGTTTAAACGAACCAGGCCTAAAGCTTCAGGAAGCACACCCTCTTGACACTTGATATCTGGAGCAATGAATCTCCAAAACTAATAGAATGAATTGGATATGTCTGCCCTGTGTGTGTGGTCCTGCTGTGGACTGTTTGTGAAGATGTCCTAAAAAGCAATACCCCATCCTCAGTATCAACAGCCTCCCATTTAACATTCCCAGATCCCCTGAAATGAAACGTTCCCCCCCCTCACAACCATCATCTCCGGCAAAGCATTTCAGGGGAATTGGATACATCTCAGATCTCGTCAAGCGTGGGCAGGAGTCACCCCTTTCTGACAGAAATTGCTCTGGACAGCAGCAAAATGTACATCATCGAGCCACCAACCAAAAATGGCTTTGGCCCCTTTTCGTACAAAAACACCACCCCCCACCGGCGTTCTACTTATAAATGCTTAAAAAGGGCCCCAACCCCAATGTATGGCAACACCATCAATATTGATGTGGGAGAAAGTTCTTTCAAAGCCTCCTCAGTCACAGAACATTAATATTGATAGTGTTGTGCAGCAGCAGGGACGCTTGGTGTGTCTCTAAAATGGTAATTGCATCTGGACTGAGGGTTAGAGGGCAATATCATTGCTGAATATGGACACAGCTGTTTAGCTGCAATAAGGACTCAGGACTCAGGCATTTATCTCAGCCTCTTTGCCAATTTGACCAACAGAAGGAGGACATGTCTGGAGTTGTTGAGGAACTTTAATGTTTGTTTGTTCGGTTTTCTTCTTCCAGTCAACTTTTACCTGTGATAGTTGGGGTGTAATGGAACCCAAAAATCACGGTTCAGTACGTATTCAAGGTTTTAAAATCATGTTTCAGTATGTTTTCTTTACACTTTAATAAAGAACAATGAATACAAATGTGCATATGACTTTTTTTTTCTTTGATCAGCATTAATCAAATTTTTTTTTCCTGAATTCCTTCCTTTTAATTCCTAAAAATGAACATGATTTTATGTTCTATAACTTAAAAAAAGTTGAAAGTGTAGAACTCACTGGAGATTTGATTTGAAAATTTTTTTTTTTTAAATAGTACAAGCCAACATAGCCAGAGTAGAAAACAATATAGCCACTTAAAAAAAGTCAGTGTTAATGTTTAGAAATGTTTAAAAAATGATTTGCTCATATTTGAGAATAAAACAGGCTTAAATAAAAAAGTAGCTGTGAGTTGTACTATCAAAAATATTAGCCTCATTTAAACCTTCAACTTGTATGTTGGACCCAATCCCAACCACGTTATTTAAGGAAGTGTTCCCTTTGGTTCCTGGCCCCATTTTAGATATGATTAATCTATCCTTAGTAAATGGATACGTACCACAGGAATTTAAAATTGCTGTAATTAAACATTTACTTAAAGTCCCACTCCGATCATATTTAGAGCTATTTTTAAACATTCTCAGTGGTCTTTAAATTATAATTATGCCGTTTTTAGCCAAAATCACAAAACTTGTGCTGTTTTCTGGGACTTCGCTTTAGCAGAGCTGCAGTAGCTCATTAACAATTCGCCTCTGCATTGTGGGCGGAGCCGTTGGCACGGAGACCTCCCCCCATCTCCCCCCTCCCCGTTGCTGAGAGCTCTTTGAAAAAATGAACAGACATGTATTACTATGACTAAATCTTATAATCCAGGGGTCAATACACATCCGGTGACACTATTTCATAATAACAAGTGACATTCACATATTCAGTATGTGCAGCTCCAGCTGCGTCGTCAGAGTCACTTGTCTCTGACGAGCGATCATCATCAGAGGGCAAATCGTCCACTTCTGAATCATGATCGGCAAAGATCGGTGCACGCACCTCATCCGCACTGTAAAGTCATCTGGGCATTCTGTTTTTGGTTATAAAAATCGCTATCTGTCTCTCGATCCGTTTCTATCCTGCAACCGCTGCTGTCGGTTATTTTTCTCTCCTCTCCCCCTCCCGCTCGCGCTCATCAGCATCTCGCGCTCATCAGCATCTCGCGCTCAGCAGCTGGGCGCGCTGACAGCTGGTGTCGGGTTTCAAACCTTTTTTTCTCAGATTGTTTTAATAGAAACACAGCCACAAATGACGCCAGTATTGAAGGCATATGTAGTGGACATCTAGTAGTAACAGCACAAGGCAGTAGATTTAAAGAAAGGGGCTGTTTTATTCAGCAATGTATTGCAACCCGCTACAGCACACACGTGTTGATCCGCCATCGTCTTCTCTACTCCTCAGAACCTGTGCGGGCGGGGCGGAGCAGGAGCTTGTGGCTCCGCCCAGTGGAGTTACTACGTAACAACTCCAGTCTATTTTAGCCGGCATTTAAACGTCTGCTACTGATTCACAGCCATTTGAATGCAGAAAAACTCAGAAATACAACTTTGATCTTAATTTTCTCAAGATATGTCCTCTAGCATCAGAAAAATGCCACAAGAACATGTTAACACCTAGAAAAACATGATTTCCATCGGAGTGGGCCTTTAAGAAACCTTCCCTCAATCAAGATGACTTAGTGAATTACAGACCTATATCTAACCTTCCTTTCTTATCCAAAGTCCTTGAGAAAATAGTTGCTAATCAAGTCTGTGAGGGATAAATTTCCACAGCTATGCCGATGATACACAACTATATTTATCCATAAACCCTGATGAACCCAGTCAGTTAGGTAGATTACAGGCATGTCTGGAAGACATAAAAACATGGATGAATCTAAACTTCTTTCTCCTAAATTCTCAGAAGACAGAAGTTTAGCTTCTTTGGACCAGAAGTTCTAAAACAGAAACTGATTAGTCAATCACTTCATCTGGATGGTATTAAATTGGCCCCCAGTAATAACGTAAAGAACCTCGGCGTTATTTCTGACCGAGACTTGACATTTAAATCCCATATTAAACAGGTTTCTAGGATTTCCTTCTTTCACCTCTGGAATATTGCTAAAATGAGAAACATCCTGTCCAGGAGTGATGCTGAGAAACTAGTCCATGCATTTGTTACCTCAAGGCTGGACTACTGTAATTCTTTACTATCAGGTCGTCCACAAAATGCCATTAAAAGCCTTCAGTTGATCCAAAATGCTGCAGCAAGAGTTCTGATGAATATTAAAAAGAGAGATCACATTTCTCCTGTTTTAGCTTCCCTTCATTGGCTCCCTGTTAAATCCAGAATAGAATTTAAGATCCTCCTTCTTCCATATAAATCCCATAATAATCAGCTCCATCATACATCAGAGATCTGATTGTTCCTTATGTTCCTAACAGAGCCCTTCGCTCTCAGACTGCAGGTTTACTTGTAGTTCCTAGGATTTCTAAAAGTAGAATGGGAGGCAGATCTTTTAGTTATCAGGCTCCTCTCCTGTGGAACCAGCTCCCAGCTTTAGTCCGTGAGGCAGACACTCTGTTTACTTTTAAGGCCAGGCTTAAAACTTTCCTTTTTGATAAAGCTTATAGTTAGAGTGGCTTAGGTCACCCTGAGCTATCTCTGTAGTTATACTGCTATAGGCTTAGACTGCTGGAGGACAGACTGACTTTTCTTAACTTCTTTACTTTTCTTTTCTACTACTCTCCAGTTGCATTATTTGCTGTTTTTTCGACTGTTAACTTTGTTTTCTTTCAGTGTTTTTCTCTCCGTAGAAGCTACACCTGGTCTGGTATCCTGCTTAGCTGTAATACCCTGTCGGACGGGGGGCATCGACTGGGATGCTGCTGCCAGTAGCTGAGCATCCTCCATGTCCTGTTATCAACATTTTACTTTCTTTAATATATAAAGTACTCGTACATCAGTTCTTTTGTTCTGTGTTTCTGGTCTGTCTTCTCAAACTCCCAGACGGTCGTTGCAGATGGCCGCTTGTATTGAGCCTGGTTCTGGTTCTGTTGGAGGTTTCTTCCTGTTAAAGGGGAGTTGTTCCTCTCCACTGTAGCTACATGCTTGCTCAGTATGAGGGATTGCTGTGGTTGGAGTTTGCATCAACGGGGTGCAACTGCCAGTCAATGACTCAATGCAATCTGCTGGGATTCTTTACATAGAAAACTAACTAAACCTTTAAACTGATTGGAATGTTTGTATTGAAATGACTTTCTTGTAAAGTGCCTTGAGATGACATCTGTTGTGAATCTATATAAATAAATTGAATTGAATTATTGCGAAAAAGAAAGCTGCATCAGATACCAACTTCAGCATCAGTAAGCAGGTACGGTGTATGCCTATTTTTTATTTTTTACTGTGCTTAATCTGTGGATAAGATTGGGGTCGTTCTCACTCCCTATTGACCAGACCCAGACATTCAAGTCAGGGCAACAGATTTATTTATTTTTTATTCTTTGCAAATATGGTGATTCTCGTGCTGGCGTCAAGGCTGTGCTGCCCTGGGCTTTGAGCCACATCGCCAAAATGAAAAACTGCTTATAAAGAGAAATTAAATATCTCTCTATATGTATAGGCCGAATTGAAATGAACTTTGCTTACACAAGCAGTGGGACTTTATAGATCCTGCAGGTTCTTAGGTGGTTGCTTTGAGGTGATTCATACATGTCAGAGTAATATCATGGTGGATGCCAAGAATATTGCATTGCATGCAACAAGATGATGAACGCAAATAATGATTTAATTATAGTGCTTTTAATCTCTAAGGCTAACTCAGCCATTCTGGACTTTGCTGTTCGGTCTAAGGCATCTGCATCTCTGAATACACTTCAGTGTTCTTTTAAGGACGCCTGATGCCAAAAGACCTGCTTTAATTTGCATCCTACTATCCATCCCACAGAGCAAGAAACAAACTTGCACTCTGTTTCCATGTGAGCTGAATGCATTAACCGGTAACACTACACAGAATGCTTCTTATCAACTGTAACAACCCATCGACTGCAATGATATCATCGCTCCATAGCCATGGTGTCCTCGGCTTGTTCGAACATTAGATGATGCCGATGTTGTTTTCTGGGTCAGTTGGTTAAATATTTCAGATGGTATTTATTTTTAGCTCCGTCTGTTTCCTCTGTGTGTACGCTCTGCATGTGTGTGTGTCCACATTAGTGCATCTCATACTCTGTCTTGAGGCAGCATTTGACCCACTAAGTCATCTTTATGTGCCCCATGGGATTTATCAATTGAATGTAGCATGCAGAAGGGGCCATCACAAATGGTTGCTAACTGATGTTCACACAGAAAATGCACTGGGCTTTAGCTATCTCTGATGCTATGGGGAGCTCAGAAGTTCAAAACAATCATTTGGGTTATTTAGCCTGTTATAAGAAAAAAAAATGGGGGTTCATTTTTCGAATTCAGATTCGCATCCATGTTATTTATACATTCATTTCACAATGTAAAACTAAATATTTAATTTACAAATTAAATATTTAGCTCAAAACTAAATATGTATGTGACAAGTACAATATTTAGTTTGAAGCTAAATACTTATCTAGCAAGCAAAACTGGCTAGCTAAATATTTAGCTTCGAAGTAAGTATTGAACACAGATCTAAATATTTAGCTAATATGCAAATTCACTTGCCGAGAAGCGGAAGTGGAATATCAAAATAAAAGCCTGGTCCTGTGAACCTCTGTACTCCCACTGCTGGTGCATCACTGTTGCTGTTAATCCATCGGTGAACATATTTATTGCCATTAAAATAGCTCATCGTACGTTTTAAGCTGAAATGCTGGAAATGTCAGGACAAAATTAATTATCTCTAGCAGTTTATATAGAGGTTTGCAAGACCCTTTTTTTTTTATTAGTCCACTTCTGCTTCTCGGCTAGTTTAAAATACCATATTAGCTATGGTAATAAAATATTTAGCTATGAGCTAAATGGTTAGTTCAAAGCTAAATGTTTAACTAACCAGTTTAGCTTTATCTAAATATTTAGTTTGGAGCTAAATATTTAATCTGTAAACTAAATATTCAGTTTGAAACGGTGACATGAATGAATAAATAACATGGATGCATCTCTGAATTTGAAAAATGAACCCCCATTTTTTTCCTCTGACAGGCCTAATTACCCAAATTATTGCTGTTAATCTTTGATTGTGTAACTTTACAAACTGGACCCCATATAATTTGAACCAGTTTTTATTTGATGTAAAGTTAAGCAAAAACCCTTTACTCTCTTTAGCTTGAGGCCTAAACACCAAGCAAATTCCTTGAGCGCTACACAAAACATCTGTTGCCATTTGTGCTTCTCAGTTAACCTTTGTTCACCTAATTAAAACGGCACAAACAGAATGTCCATAGGGCTCAAAGCACTGTGCAATCCAAAGAGCATTAGATCAGTTGTCCACATTATCGAACTGTCAGAGAGAAAAGAGGACATTCTAATCGCTGCAGAGATGACAGGTCATTGAGCTGGAAAAAGCAGACAAGTTTTCCACAGATTATGAGAAACAAAATGACTGGAAACCGCCCAGGGCCAAAGCTCCCACGATGGTTTCTGACCTTATGTCCGCGTATGTGGAATCAATGCAGGGTTCGGTTTTTGACCTTAGCTGTTCTCTCCGACAATATGCGACTGCTCTCTGCACATCTCCTGCTTTGCTGCTCTCCAATCACTCCCACATTTCTCTTCCTTCTAAGTTTTGGCAGAATTGGAGTTGCTGTGATGTGAAGCCTCATGGAAAACTTTTTACAGCACAAAGATTGAGGAATCTACACTTCTGCTTTAAGACTCTGTTATTCAAAAGTAAAAAAGAAATCTGCAGGTATATAAGACCGATCTTTCTTTTATAAGCCACACACGAACATCAGGCAGAAGCTTGTCTATACTACGCTGCATCACACACCTGTTTTGCATTCAAGGAACGTTCGAAATGCATGGTGAGTTCCATAACGTAAAACTTATAACAAAAAACACAGAAAATATACCATGAGCCATAAACTTCTGTTTAATGACGGTTGGCAAGCATTGTTCGATGCATACTAAATATGCCCTACGTAAATCTACAAAGTACTAAAAAACAAACAAACAAAAACTATATTCTCTCGATAATTTCTGTCTTCTTGAGATATCATGGCAATTTTCTTTTCAGAACTAGAAATTTGTTTCAAAAGGTCTTGGATGTCCAGTTGCAATTTGATATCTTGTAAATTTTGTACCAGTTCCCTTCTCTTAACAGTTTACTTCAGGCAAAATAATATTACCAGTTCCACAATGTCTTCTTGAAGACAAAAGTCACATTTTCCTGTAACATGTTTCCCCTGTTTGAATAATTTATTTTTAAACCCTGTATGACCAAATCCTAATCTGGATATAATCATTTCCTCCTTTCTGTTTTGTTTTGTTTTCCTCATTATACCAATTTTTCTTTGAAAATATAAGCCACCTACCAGTTTTTTATTCTTCCCATTGTTTCTGTCCTCGACCTTTTGATGCGGCCCTTTTCTATTCTGGGGGTTCTTTTATTTTGACATGTCTGAGCTCACTGGTTTTGCACACAGTTTTTATTGCTAACTGGTTTTCTTCATATTTGATGTTTTGGAGAAAAAAATTAAGAACGCCAGAAGAGTGATGATTGTCATCACGTGACATGATCACTAATCAATATGCAAATGAGTGTGTGACATCATCTGGTGACATCTAGTGACTTTCTGGGTCAACTTCAGCTACTTTCTGTTGGAGACAGTAACACTACTTGTAGGGGATGCGGCCCAATGCGCATTAAACGCCTGCATGAGAAGCTGTTGCTGATATGAAACATTTTTAGAAAAAAAGTAGATTGACAACAGCACCTGTGATAAAGTGGATCTTAATTCAGGTTTGTGAAATTATTTTAAAAGTGCTGGCCTGCTAAATGTCAGCTTGCTGAAAGTAAAGTTTTGGTACAAAGAAAATGAATGGTAACAAAATAATGTTAGGTATGTGGTGAAAAGGAAAGAATATAAAAATACGGAGATAATAATCATAAAAATAAAGTAAATATCAGAGAGGCGGATGTTCTCTGGATGACCGAGAAACAACTGAAAAATAGTAAAGTAGTGTCAGAGTCAGTGAATACAGCTGGAGAGTATATAAAATGTAAATATAACATATATTGAGCTTTTTCGTTGTCCGTCTGGTTGGCCGACAAGGTCAAAAAATCAGGTCATAATTTTTACCCTTCAGTTATAAATTAATAACGACATATTCTTTAGTAGCTATTAAATTTTTTATCAATTTTAATACTCAATCCGAATGAACTGAACAATTCACATTGTGCCATCACACATCAAGTAGATGAATACATGTAACTTATTTTCCCCCTCCACAATAACAAAAACCCTGATTGTGGCTCCAGTAACTGCATATAAACAATGAAATTAAATGTGAAATGCGCACCCACGGGTGCATAATCAAATAGTGGGATTGCTGCAGAGGATGGTATCATAAGGTTTTGGATTTTTGTCTTGGGCAGATTACAGTACTTGGCTGGTTCGAGTCTTACCTAAAGAACAGGGATTTCTATGTTTCAATAGGAAACTTTTCATCAGAACGAACAGAAATCACATGTGGGGTGCCCCAGGGCTCCATCCTGGGGCCCCTCTTATTTAATATCTACATGCTCCCACTCATCCAGATTATAGCAACCAATAACATTAGCTACCATAACTACGCAGATGACACTCAGCTCTACATTACAATGTCACCAGGTGACTCTGAACCCATTCAAACCCTAAATCAATGCATTGACCAAATAAATGGATGGATGTCCCATAACTTTCTCCAGCTGAATAGAAACAAAACTGAAGTGATTATTTTTGGACCCAAGGAGGAACGATCAACAGTCAGCACACAGCTTCAATTAATACAGCTCGAAACTACTGATCAGGTTCGTAACCTAGGTGTAGTGATGGACTCAGACCTGAACCTCCAGGGTCACATAAAGGCAATAACAAGGTCAGCGTTCTATCACCTGAAGAACATCTCTAGGATTAAAGGACTGATTTTGCAACACGACCTAGAAAAACTCATCCATGCGTTTATCTTTAGTCGGATTGATTACTGCAACAGCATCTTCACAGGTCTGCCTAAAAAGTCAATCAGACAGCTGCAGCTGATCCAAAACGCTGCCGCTCGTGTTCCTCACTAGAACCAGGAAAGTAGAGCACATCACCCCAGTTCTAAAGTCCTTACACTGGCTCCCTGTAGCTCAGAGAATAGACTTTAAAATAATTTTACTAGTTTATAAATCATTACATGGCTTAGCACCAAAATATGTTGAAGACCTGTTGTCATGGTACCAACCACCAAGACCACTCAGGTCCTCCAACTCTAGCCTACTAAACATCCCTAGACTCAGAACTAAACATGGAGAAGCAGCTTTCAGTTTCTATGCTCCCCTTATCTGGAACAGACTTCCTGACGAGTGTAGAGCTGCTGAAACTCTGAACTGCTTTAAATCGAGACTAAAAACCATCTGTTTAGAATTGCCTTTGAGTAAATGCTTGATGTCATATGTATGAAATGTGTTCATGCTCTCTTGCTTTTTGTTATTTTTCTCTTGCTTTATTGTGTATCATGTGTAATGTGTGTTTCTTTTATGTGTTTCTTTTAAATCACCAAATCATGTAAAGCACCTTGAATTACCCTGCTGTTGAAAGTGTGCTATACAAATAAAATTGCCTTGCCTTGCCTTGCCTTGGGCAGATTACTTCTCATGGGTGTTCTGATGTTCTTGAGGCTGAATCCGCTCTCTGCTGCCCAACTAGAGGCAGGGATAAAAAAACAAAACAACAACACTTAAGCCCAAGTTGTTAAATCCGGCAACATTTCTCAAAGTAAATTGATCAGAAGTCGTAAAGACGCTTTGAATGAAGCATTCGCTGACCCGCAAGCTTCAGGGAGAGAAAGTACGGCAGCATATGGGTAGTTTCTGCACGGGTGGTTGGCACAACACCATGCTCTTTGGAGCGCGTCTGTGATCAGCAGCACCGGCCACAGATCCGCCCCATTTAGCAGCTGACTGTTATGTTATTGATAGTTAATATTGTTGATTGATAGTGTTGTTTTGCTTTGTTAGAGCATAGTTAGTGTAAACCAATGCTTTTTGTCTGCTTTAAGGTGATCAGAACTCAAAAGTTGAGATGCCGTATCATTTAAAGCAACAATTATTTGCTCATCAGTCACCTGGGCTAAGCCCCTGATCTTCTTCATTCCTAAATCCACCCCTGCTGTTACTTATCTTTTAAATTTATAGATGTGTACAATTTTACTTATTACACAGGGAAAGTTGTATAGTTAGACATCTTTGCTATCTCTGATGGTCTCCAACGGCGACCTAAACAATTCAAAATATCCTTCAGTCTCCCAGTAATTAGCTTGGATGCAATTTCTCATCTTGGAGCCTTTTAGCAAGAAGCCCATGATACCTATTTACAGTTTTCAAAGAGTCTGTAAGTGGTACTGTAATTATTGGTGTTGTGAGGGTTGAAGTTCATTCATGGCCTTGCAAAAGTATTCATAACCCCAAAAGCTTTATACATGTTGTTACATTACAATCACAAACCTAACTGTATTTTATTGTCGTGTATTTATTCATTTTAGTTTATTTATTGGGGGATTTTTGGTAAAAAGCCGACACAAAGGAGTGCAGAATTTTGAAGTGGACATAGAATGATAAGTTTTAATAAATTTATGCACAATCTCAAGTGTTGCATGCATTCATTTCTTTATGTTTCTCTGCACATCTAAAGACTGAAAAGTTTGCTTATTCTTTAAGATATAGTTCAAGTTCTGTCAGATTGGATTGAGATCGTCTGTGTACGTCATTTATGAAGTCAAGTCACAGATTCTTAATGGAATTTAGGTCTGGGCTTTGTCTGGGACGTTCTACCACATGAATATACTTTGATCGAAACCGTTCCATTGTAGCTTTGGTTGTAAGTTAAAGTGTCATCCTGCTGGAAGGTGAACCTCAGCTGGAATGCCTTGCACCCTCTAACAAGTTTTCTTCCAGGACTGCCTGCTATTTTAGCTCCATCCTTCGTCCCCTCAGACCAGCTTCCCTGTTCCTGGTGAAGAAAGGCATCCCCACAGAGTGATGCTGCCACCACCATGTTTTAACACTGAGATTGTGGATTTCTGCTGCTCCTACACAGTACCAAGGACCTCCTGCTTTAAACTTCTCCACAACATTCTCCCTGACCCGTCTGCTTTGTTCCTTGGTCTTCATGATGTTGGATGTTCTCTAAAGAACCTCTGAGGCCTTTACCACCCAGTTTGGTTCATAGTGAGGTTGAATTACATGCAAGTGGACTCTATTCACTAAAGAGATGACAGAAGGTTGTTGGTTATATTGAAATCTATTTAGGGGTAGAGTAAAGGTGGCTGAAACACCACATTTCACATTTTTTTGTAAAAATAACAACTGATCTAAACTGTTGAGGTTCCATCAGATTCTCAACATAATAGGTTGGTCTTAATCTGGTGTTAAAAGTCCTTTAAAGTGATTTATACTTGGCAAGAGCAGAGACATTTCCCGTGGTTATAAGAGCTTTTGGGGTTCTTGCTGCCTGTTCTGATCCATATTCTAGGCAGAGTGTTTCATGCGTTGTGTCCGAGAAACATAACGTCAGAGTGCTGCAGAGGGACACACCAATAAAGACTTCCCAGAAGTTCTATAGTGGGATTATTGGCCTACAGCCACCTGTAGAGGGAGGGGAGGAGGGGGCTTGGGCACCTGCCCATTTCCTCCATGATGCCCCAAGTGAAAAAAGAAAAACGTTTTTTTTTTTTGTTGTTGTTGTTTTTTTTGAGAGTGTGTGTGGATGCCTCCCTGTGCTCCTGGACATTAACATTTAACTACACTGCTCACAAAAATAAAGGGAACACTAAAATAACACATCCTAGATCTGAATGAATGAAATATTCTTATTAAATACTTTGCCATAGTTGAATATGCTGACAACAGAATCACACAAAAATGATCAATGGAAATCTAATTTATCAACCCATGGAGGTCTGGATTTGGAGTCACACTCAAAATTAAATTGGAAAAACAGACTACAGGATGACCCAACTTTGATGTAATGTCCTTAAACTGACAAACTGCTGGATATACTTGACAACACCAGCCATCCTCTGCACACTGTCATCAGCAACCAGAGGAGTCGGTTCAGTGAGAGACTGCTTCTTCCCAAATGCAGGACCAGTAGACACAAGAACTCCTTTGTCCATCGTGCAATCACCCTCTTCAACTCCTCACTTGGGCGGAGGAGGAAATAGGGAGGACTGAGGGGAAGGAGCAGTAGCCACAGCGCAATATTATATATATATATATATATAAAAGTATTTAATTTAATCAAACATTCTGTATATGTTTATTTATCTTACTCCACCCTTTTGTTTGCTGCTGGAAATGTTAATTTCCCTGGACTAAAGCATCTGCCAACTGCTGGACAGTCTGTGGCGCAACGTGGCATTGGTGGATGGAGCGAGACATGATGTCCCAGATGTGCTCAATTGGATTCAGGTCTGGGGAACGAGTGGGCCAGTTCATATCATCAATGCCTTCCTCTTGCAGGAACTGCTGACACACTCCAGCCACATGAGATCTAGCATCATCTTGCATTAGGAGAAACCCAGGGCCAACCGCACCAGCATATGGTTTCACAAGGGGTCTGAGGAGCTCATCTCGGTACCTAATGGCAGTCAGGCTACCTTTGGCGAGCACAACGAGGGCTGTGTGGCTCCCCCGAAGAAATGCCACCCCACACCATTACTGACCCACTGCCAAACCAGTCATGCTGGAGGATGTTGCAGGCAGCAGAACGTTCTCCACGCCGTCTCCAGACTCTGTCACGTCTGTCACATGTGCTCAGTGTGAAACTGTTTTCATCTGTGAAGAGCACAGGGTGCCAGTGGAGAATTTGCCAATCTTGGTGTTCTCTGGCAAATGCCAAACATCCTGCACGGTGTTGGGCTGTAAGCACAACCCCCACCTGTGGACGTTGGGCCCTCATACCACCTCATGGAGTCTGTTTCTGACCGTTTGAGCAGACACATGCACATGTTGGGCCTGGTGGAGGTCATTCTGCAGGGCTCTGGCAGTGCTCCTCCTGTTCCTCCTTGCACAAAGATGGAGGTAGCGGTCCTGCTGCTGGGTTGTTGCCCTCCTACGGCCTCCTCCACGTCTCCTGATGTACTGGCCTGTCTCCTGGTAGCGCCTCCATGCTACACTACCTTCTTGCCACAGCTCATATTGATGTGCCATCCTGGATGAGCTGCAGTACCTGAGCCACTTGTGTTGGTTGTAGACTCCGCCTCATGCTACCACTAGAGTGAAAGCACAGCAAGCATTCAGAAGTGACCAAAACATCAGCCAGAAAGCATAGGAACTGAGAAGTGGTCTGTGGTCACCATCTGCAGAACCACTGCTTTATTGGGGGTGTCTTGCTAATTGCCTATAATTTCCACCTGTTGTCTATTCCCTTTGCACAACAGCATGTGAACTTGATTGTCAATCAGTGTTGCTTCCTTTCACAGAAATCAAACTGAAATCCAGAAATCCAGTGCTGAGGAGGAATGGAAGCCAATATTTCAGGACAAGTTCCTTATTGTCAAATTTGTGGAGATGACAGACCAGTAAACATGAATTCTCAGGTGTGATGATTTGCTGATGCAGCTGTGTGTATGTGGTATAACATGTACACTACAGTTTTATATTAAATCTGGTGACTTGTGTCATGAATGTGAACATTGTAACTGATATTTATGTTTGTATTTTTGATTAAGCATTCCAAGTCATGAAGTTATTTATTATCTCTAAGACCTGCTGCTTCTGTCCTGGGGCAAAGATCCTACCCTGGTTGGATTTTAATAAAAGGAATAAATTAGTTTATTCAACTGAAAAATATTTTGTTCACCACACAGTCAGTGCTTACATTTTCCAGAAGATTACAAACGTAAACACAGTGAGAAATATCATCTTTAGTACAAATCAGTTGTGATTCACCGTATGTGGTGTGATTTTTATTCTGTAAAGCACTTTGAACTGGATTTTTTTGTATGAAAACTGCTTTATAAATGAAGTTTGATTGATTGATTCTGTCATTCATACATTATTTACCTATTGCTGTCTCTCTCTGTCTTTATCTCTAGCTGTTGTCTCTCCTCTTTTCCCTTGGTCCCACTTGGTCTTCTCTCATCAATGGTTCTGTCTTGGATAGTCTGTTTGGCTCTGTCAGTAATGCCAAAATGGTAAATGAGCATATAAGGTAAAGCAAAGCTTTAGTTATTTAATTTATTATGTCTTCAATGATGCACTGTTATTGACCCGTTTTGAGCATTTTGATGTATGTTTTAAAAAATGAACAGAAACGAACAACATAACTCTAATTTTATAGTCAACACTGTCATATTAGTGTTTCCTACATCAAGTTTGTTATTGGACTTCTGTTCTCGTCATGGATTGTCCATAATGAACACCATGTTCAAACATAAGAGTGTCTATATGTGCACTTGGCACCAGGACACGTTAGGCCGCAGCTCGCTGATCGACTTGGGTGAGGAGAGGGGCAGAGCTGTCCACTGGCCACTACCTGGTGGTGAGATGTCTCCGATGGTGGGGGAGGATGCCGGACAGACCTGGCAGGCCCAAACGTGTTGTTAGGGTCTGCTGGGAACGTCTGGCAGAATCTCCTGTCAGAAGGAGTTTCAACGCTCACCTCCGGCAGAACTTCGAACACGTCACGGGGGAGGCGGGGAACATTGAGTCAGAGCGAGCCATGTCCCATACCTCCATTGTTGAGGCGGTTGACCAGAGCTGTGGTCGCAAGGTGGTCGGTGCCTGTCGAACCCGCTGGTGGACACCGGCGGTGAGGGATGCTGTCGAGTCCTATTGGGTCTTTTTGGCCTGTGGGACCCCGGAAGCAGCTGATAGGTACCAGCAGGCCAAGCGGAGTGCTGCTTGGATGGTTGCTGAGGGAAAAATTTGGGCGTGGGAGGAGTTTGGAGAGGCCATGGAGAACGTCTTCCGTGCTGCTTCGAGGCGATTCGGGTCCACCATTGGGCGTCTCAGGGGGGGAAAGTGGTCTGTAACCAACACTGTTTACAGTGAGGATGGTGTGCTTCTGACCTCAATGAGGGACGTTTTGGGTTGGTGGATGGAATGCTTCGAAGAACTCTTCAAATCTACCAGCACCTACCGATCTGAAACCAGAGTCTGGGGACTTTGGGTCGGGCTCTGGTGCTGAAGTCACAGAGGTGGTTAAAAAGTGCCTCGGTGGCAAGGCTCCAGGAGTAGATGAGATTCGCCCAGAGTTCCTTAAGGCTCTGGATGTTGTGGGGCTGTGTTGGTTAATGCGACTCTGCAATGATGCATGGACATCAGGGGCAGTTCCCTTGGATTGGCAGACAGGGGTGGTGGTCCCCCTATTTAAAAAAGGGAACCACAGAGTGTGTTCCAACTACAGGGGGATCACACCTCTGAGCCTCCCTAGTAAGGTCTATTCAGGGGTTCTGTAGAGGAGGGTCAGACGGATAGTCGAACCTCAGATCCAGGAGGAACAATAAGGTTTTCGTCCTGGCGGTGGAACACTGGACCAGCTCTACACCCTCAGCATTGCCCTGGAGGGTGCATGGGAGTTCGCTCAACCGGTCTTCATGCGTTTTGTGGACTTGGAGAAGACGATCAATCGGGAGTCCTGTGAGTGGTACTCCGGGAGTATGGTGTACCAGGCCCCTTGATATGGGCTGTTAGGTCCCTGTACGACCGGTGTCAGAGTTAGGTTCGCATTGCCGGTGGTAAGTTGGGCTCGTTTCCAATGAGAGTTGGACTCCGCTAGGGTTGCCCTTTGTCACCCATTCTGTTCATAACTTTTATGGACAGGATTTTTAGGCACAGCCAAGGAGATGAGGGGATCCATTTCGGTGGCAGTTTCGGTGGATTGGGTCTCTGCTTTTTGCAGATGATGTAGTCCTGTTGGCTTCATCGGAATGTGACGTACAGCTTTCGCTGGAGCGGTTCGCAGCCGAGTGTGAAGCGGCTGGGATGAGAATCAGCATCTCCAAATCCGAGACCTTGGGCTTGAGCCAGAAAAGGGTAGAGTGCCTTCTCTGGGTCGGGGATGGGGTCCTTCCCCAAGTGGAGGAGTTGAAGTATCTGGGGGTCTTGTTCACGAATGAAGGAAAAATGGAGCGGGGTGTCATTAGACTGATTGGTAAAGCATCTGCAGTGATGCAGGCACTGTACCAGTCTGCCATGGTGAAGAAAGAGCTGGTGAGGCTCTCAATTAACCGGTCGATCTACGTTCCTACCCTCATCTATGGATGAATCTCTGGGTAGTGAGTGAAAGAACGAGTTTCCTCCGCAGGGTGTCTGGGCTCTCCCGTAGAGATAGGGTAAGAAGCTTGTTCATCCAGGAGGGGCTCAGAGTAGAGCCACTGCTCCTCCACATCGAGAGGACTCACTTGAGTTGGCCCGGGCATCTGGTCAGGATGCCTCCTGGATGCCTCCCTGGTGAGGTGTTCCAGGCACGTCCCACCACGTGCTTTTGTATAACTCATTTTTCATGAATGTCCTTAGTCAATGTGTTTACTAAGGATAACTTGTTTGCTACCAACAGGACCGCTACGTAAGCCAGCGTTTGCCTTTGTAAATTACCGCATTTTACAAAGATAAAATCTTACCCTTGGCCTCTCTCTAGAAAAATCTAAGGAGTTGCAAAATTGTTTTTGTTGTGATTTTGCTATGATCCATTGATTTCTGTTAGTGTTAGAAATGTGGCTAACTGTAATGTATCTTATATTGCTTGTACAAAGCAGCCTGTTAGGAGAGGGGAGGGGCCGTTTGCCTGCGGTAGCGACATACCGACTATGGCAAGCAATGGTGTGACAAGGTGTTAACATACGCCTCGGACGTTAATACCTTAATAAGGCTTTAATCCACGCCTTGTTTTTTATAGTGATGGCTAACCATAACTGACTGTAACCTGACACAGAGTCAAGTGAGTCGCAGCGCTGATCAGAGTAGAGCACAGCCAGCCCGTCATGAGTGACAATTTGGGGCTGACTAAATACTTTTTTCCCCACTGTATTTAAAGCAATAAAATACAAAACTATAAGGTAACGGAATCAATTCACAACAGATTCCCATCAGAACTTCTGAGCATCATCTCAGTCATCTCATTGCATCCCGGTATATGGGAGCTGACACCATGTTGAAGAGTTCTTGAGGCATGGAGTGCATCTATGACTGCACCGGACACAGACGGTGGTGATAGAACATTGCAGCTTAAGGCTGCTATGGCAAATCTGCAAAACAAACTAGTTTTAAAAAAATGTCATGCCTCTTAACAATGGTCAAACATGGTATAGCTATAAATATTTTGAGGAGATTTAAACAGAAAAGAAAGAATTAAGTAGCCAATAACAGTGCTGGGTGCGGAACCAACGATTGAATCATCCGTTTGCCTGTCTCACCAAACCAGCACGCTTCCACATTTCGTGGGTCCTCCACTCATTACGCGCTGCCGCATTTTGCAACAGAGCACCGCTGGTGTGAGAGGTTCTCCGCTCAATAATATCAGAGAAGGAGAAACAGCCGGCTGCTACCACTTCAGCTTTAGGACAAACTACCAGAGTCCCAAAAAGAAAAAAGGCATTTGAATTCGGAGAAAAAACAAAGTTCCCGCCATATTCACGAAAAATGCAACTGGTGTTTTGCGCTCTCTCGTTTACTGTGGCAATGTGCGTTCCCAGGGGGGCGTGGGATAGCGTGATAGTCGATGGGAGGGGAGAGAGTTCTGTGATTGTGTTTATGTTGAAAAGCTAACTTGTTCTGCAGATTTGGAATAGCAGATTTAACAACCATTGATGCAGAAGAAGTGCATACTGCGGGATTGTCCTGAAGTGATCAGAAAAGTCTTGCTGAATTCTGATCATTTAAAGTGGAGAAATGTTCCCTTATTTCAAAACTTTGGCTGTTTTTTAAATGTTATTATGATATATGTTTTTAATTCAGCACTAGTTTGTTTTGACCATAATGAGGAAGTAGTGAGGTATGTGAATTTAGAGATTAGCAGCGATGATGAGGAAAATACCTCTGAAACTTCTACAAAACCGAATAAACATGAATGTCGAAATCGCTACATGCATTTAACATCCGTGAAACATGACCATGAACTGGATTTCACACTCACACTATGGAATACTACAGGAATGCCATCATTCACAGTAAGTAAGCCCTTACAATATTACTGTAAACATGATTTCTGATTGATTGATTTTTTACATTTGTTTGGATTCTGCAAGGGCCTAGACTGGTGTAAACATTATAAACATAAAAAGGCCTTTGTATAAATATTTATATTCATAAAGGTGCTTTTAAGGTCCACAAGTGGTCATAATAAACTAAACAGAAGGATCTGCATATGATAGTTTTATTTGCATTCATTCATTACATTGCAGTAATGAACGTGGGGAGAACCAAGGAGCTGGGGGTGGATTTCCACAGGCGCAGCCATAGACCACACTGACACCCTAAAGAAATACCTCGATGTTCACCTGGACAACAGATTGGACTGGAGACTCAACAGTGAAGCCGTCTACAAGAAGGGAACGAGCAGACAGAGCAGACTAGAGGAATAGATCCTTCAAGATCTGATCTTCTATAAGTCCACAGGTGAAACTCGAACAATTAAGATATCATGTAAAAGGTAATTAATTTCAGTAATTCAACTTAAAAGGAGAAACTAATATATGATATAGACTCATTACATGCAAGATGAGATATTTCAAGCCTTTATTGTAATAAATTTGATGATTATGGCTTATAGCTTATGAAAACCCCTACATCAAAATCTCAGAAAATTAGAATGTTACAATATCACATCAATAAAAAAATGATTTTAAATGGAGCCGGAGCCAATAATCTAAAATCCTGTGATGCTTCACAAGTAATCCTGTTTTATCACTAACGTGAACAAACTGGAATCTGCGACGCAGAAATGATTTAATCCAGCCCATGTTGTTCTATTTATCCTTATATCATCTTCAAGCCTCTGCAAGAGAATATTGTGATTGATTGTATCAAACATCCATCAGAGAACGATGAATTCATGACCTCAGACACAAGTTGCGTCTGAGGTCATGAGTCATGGGTCAAAGTCAATCTGGAACCTGACTGAATCACTTCAAACAGTTCAATTACCCACCTGTCACTAAATAACCTCCACTCTTCTTTGGAACACTCCTCTTCTTCAATATTTATGCATTTTTTCAGTTCTGCAATTTTCTCTTGAATACAGGAAAAAAAACCTTCTCTCTGGAACAATCTAACTCCATTGAATTTTTTTATTTTTAGTTTCAGCAAGCTCTGTATGAAATCCCATTCTGGGAGATTGACACATGATTTCCTGCAGATGAACTAATCCTCTTTATGTTGTGGGACCAGGGTTTAACTGCAGATTTTTAACAGGCTCTGACTCATGTTGGGGTCAATTTATACTGAGCAGTCAACAAGCGCTCAGAGCAGCAAAAATGACTCTGAAACGTGGATGTTAAGCAATAACCAGCTGGTTAAAGCATGCCATAAACAATACATGTATTCAGATGGAAAGGCTGTAAAGTTATCCTGTAATCTTAATATAGTTGTCTGCTAGGAAGCAAACGTGGAATTCTTTTGAAAAAAAGTTAGTTCTTTATTTCTTCACACTCTATTGTGCAGATCATGCTTCGGCTCATCTTTAATAAAAAGTTTTTTCAGCTATAAAGATTAATATTTTTCAGGTCTTTGTCACTCATAGGGCCCTACAAGCATTAAGCAAAAACCAGTTGACAATAGTCCCACCGATTTTTTTTAACTTTCCATCGAACGCAACGGAGAGCGGATGTCTGTGATTGGTCCGTCCAACATCAGCCTAAGATCATTTCACAAGAACAGTGCTCTATCGTCGATGTAATTAGTAGTCAACGCAGCTTTTGGGCACCAGATCCCAACAAATTAGACCCACAGACTGACTGACTTCAACCCTGGTGATTACGTTTTGTTTTTTTCATAGTAAAGCAATCGGACAATTCCATGTCTTTTATTTTGGAGTTTGCCGGATGCTCTACACTGCTCCCGTGTCTGATATCCTGTCTGGCGCGTAAAAAAATGACCCACCGCGTAAATGTAGTAGAGGGCAGTGACACAACACTTCTGTTATGCTTCTTATTGGCACCGCTTCACGCCCGGTGGAAACGAACCTATTGACTATAATAGCGGCTATCAGCTGCATATTACGCTTTGCGTTACGTGCTACTTACACATCTGGGGAAAAGACAGCTTTAGAAATAACTTTGTAACCTTTTCCAACTGATCGATGAAGATGGTTTTGTTTGTTGCGTTGTTTTTGAGATTGTTTAGCCTAATTTATTTGGTTTGACAGGTTCTATTTATTTTCTTGATTTTACAGGTCAGGCAGTGATCAGGCCTTGGTGTGGCCAATGAAACCTAACTCAGGTATCCACAAGACGACCTCCCATTGACCTCACAAGATGCACCACCTGTTTTCCCTGTAGCATTGAGGTGACAGTGAGATAGTGACAAGTTGGTGCTCATAAAAATGCATCTAAACGAACCCAGACTGCACATTTTAACTCAAAAAGTCATCCAGTCAGGCTTAGGGTGAACACAGTTTCCAAATTTGCACACATATTAAAATTTTAGACAAACAAGTTTAAATATATTTTTTTTACACAATCCATAGACTGAAATACCAATATTTGACATTGACTCATGTGTTGATGAACGGTGTTCTTATTTTCTTCTTCTTCTTAGTAAATAGTACCACCAGTACCACTATATAACTGAAAAAGTAGTTCGTTGCCAGTTTAAAAACAGGACATTTGAGTCTAAAACTGAAATAATTTACTGAATTATAACTTAAACTTGAACAAAATTGGATCAAACATCTTGGCCTGAATGATGATTTCATTATTTTTCAAAATACTTTTCAAAAAATAGTGATAACTTAAAACAGTTCTAACAGTTCTCAGGATAAGATCTTTGTAAAATCTTTCCTTATAAATCTGAGTGACTACGGGAAAATATTTAAAGAAAAGGAACAGAAATATTATTTTTTATGTGTGGAATTTATTCTATTATACCCATCTGTTTTACCTTCTTCTCCAAAGACGTTTTCTCTTTATGGATCAGAGACCCAGAGTCAGTCTATCAGCGACACAGGGTCTCCCGGCCTTTCCTGCAGGGATACTTCTGTGACCTTTTCACATACAATGTGCGTAGTACTAGAGCACGAGTAACACAACTTGTTCTGGCAGAACTCTGTAATACCCTGTGGGCTGGACACCAGCATGTGGTCCATGTGTGACACACACTCGCGTTGTCACCATCGTCTGTGCATGTCTGGCTGACACAAACTGTGACCTTAGAGGAGAGCAGAGTAAATGCGGGGTTACGAAACAACAAGGAATCAATGGGAAATCCTCTTTTCACTTGGCGCATCTGTTTCAGTAACCAGCAGCAAATATATCCGTCTGTTTGGTATTACCAGTAATGGATTTAACTCTGTGTCTCAAACTGGACCACTGGCTGACCTTTCAATAACCTTTATTATCCGCTTTAATAAAATGTTGCTGGTAAAGACATTTTAAGCAAGATGACATGAAATAAACGCATAAAGGTATGAAATAAACAATGAAATAGTTGAAGTTTGTACTTACAGGGGAAATAATATGCAAATGTCACTTTTTATCCTTTTGTGTTGCCATTTGGGTCTCCACCGCCTCTGTGAGCACCCCAAACATTGGCGTAGCCGCGGGTGTGCCAGTGCCACACACAGAGCCAGCTGGCACACCCAAAAATCTGAATGCATTTATATACATATATACAGTGGCGGCTGGCCAATAGAGGGCGATAGGGCGCCCCCCCCAGTGTTTCCCAAGTGTTTTTGATTCTGATTTGTAAATTTTTTTTTTACAATAATCACATATTCAAAGTTAATTGTGTGTTTAAATTAACAAAGCATCATATATAAAAATATATATCATATTCAGAGGAAAAGCTCCCGCTGCTGAGCGGCGACAGAAAGATCGCCCCAAGCAGTGCAGCAGCCAGCCAATCACTGACAAGAAATTTGCACATGGCAACAGGAATTTATCCAATCAGTCGTTGATTCGGACTCATGAAGGGCGATAGAGAAATCGCCCCAAGGCTGGTGTGAGGACGGGCAAGATATCTGGTGGTGACGTTGGCAGTGTAATTTCTCTGCCACAAGGGGGCGCTGCTGTAAGAGTTAACAGCTTTTTGTGTAAATTTTATGTCTAAACCTAATAAGTTAGTTTCCAGTTTGGTTCTAAACTTGTTTTTTCCATATTGTATTTATGTTTAGAATAAGAATGCCTCAAGTTGGTAATATTGGCTTTAAAATAATCAGTATTTCACATAGTACTGGTATCCAGCCATTTATGTTCAATTGTTTTGGGATGATTATTGAAATTGACTTGATAAGCTATATGCACAGCTCCACTACTTCCTGAACTAAGTGCAGCCCTTTTATTTCCTGTCTGTATTGGACAAACTGATCAATCCAGGTGTGTCTGACCTCAGTACAACAACAATGGTCAGACACACCTGGATTAATCAGTTTGTCCAATGATGTAAAACAGGAAATAAAAGAGCTGTACTTCGTTCAGGAAATAGTGGAGTTGTGCACAAAGCTCAGAAAGCACAAGTTAGATTTTTTTTTAAAAGCACAGCCCCACCAAGAATATTTTTCACCAGTCGCCACTGCATATATAACGACTTTTTTTTCCAAAAAGCGCCTAGCGACAAATCTGACCACCCTTTGCTACTTTCTGTGAAACTTTGTTGCCTTTATTTCGTGCAGTTTAGAGACCCAGCTTGCTCCTTCCCGACGCTCAGGAAGGGAATGATCTGCGCATGTGTATGCAGCATGATCAGATTATGTCCACTGACCAATCATAAACCTTTCTCTGTTCATTTCATCCACTCACAAACGAAGTTGTTTTGTACATAATGTTAATTCAAAAGTAAAAAAATAAATCTGCATGTATATAAGACCGATCTTTCTTCGGGAATTAAGGCAGAAGCTTGTCTGTACTGCATCGGCATCTCACACCTGTGGTGCATTCAAGGAACGTTCGAAATGTATGGGGAGTTCAAAAACGTGGGACATTTAAAACTTATGACAAAAAAAATCCCACTGAAAATAATATCATAAGCAATAAACTTCTGTTTGATGGCAGTTGGCAAGAAACATTTGAAACTATATTCTCTGTAGTAATTCCGTCTTCTTGAGATATCAAAGCAAACATTTTTTTTCCAGAACTTAAAATATTGTTTAAAAGGTCTTTGATGTCCAGTTGCAATTTGATATCTTGTAAATTTTGTACCAGTTCTCTCAACATTTTACTTCAGGCAAAATAATACATGTTCCACCGTCTCTTCTTGAAGACAGAAGTCACATTTCCATGTAGCATGTTTCCACCCTTAAATTCCTGCAATTTCCGCCCTACATTTTTTAAAAACGCATACCCAAAATTAACTTAAAGCTGTTCTTGAACCATTTTGAGTAGAGACATGGCTGGAGTCTCTTTGGAAAGCAAACACTCTAAAATGTATCCCAGAACTGTGTTAATATCTCTGAGTGCTATTGTTACCAAGCAATATGAATTTTAATACCCCCCAAAAATTATTTTATTTGTGTCCGAATATTTATTTTATGTAAAAACATGCTGTAAAAATGGCTTTAAAAAGAGGTGGTGACCTAAAACACACTGTGGGTCTAAAGCCTGAAGTATTACCTTCATCCACAGCAAATTTGACAGCAATAAACAAAAAGATAAATATTCTGCACGCATTTTTATAACTACAGGTCAAAGGTGGTCAAAAGTGTGCCATATGCGCCATCTCCTGGGTAAATGCCGTAGTCCTCACTGAATTAAAAATATCATCAGAATCATAACTGCATCTTACCATATAAAGCTCCACGGCTTCCTTCAATGTTGTATTTTGATCATAAAGGGTGTTTGGACACGGTGCTGAAACAGTATGTTACTGGTACGCACTGTGCGTAATCTCTTCATGAATAAGACATTTTACGCACGTCATATACAATGGCTGCGAACAAGTCCGCCCGGTCATGTTATATATCTGCGTTTACAGCGTTACATTGGCTATTCGATGCGTCAATCATCAGAGTTCTGGACCGCGATTGGTTCGAGTTACTTACCATAACGTGACTTTCCATCCATGCGTCATTGGTTGGAGATGTACCCCACGTAAGGAAAACACCGGATTATTATATATTTTTTTTCCTTCTGGGCATGCTCAGTAACCTTTGTAGGCGGAAGTGGAAGCAAATGAATTGGAAACAAAGCCATAAAGACTACAAAAATGGCCAGACATTTCGGGAGCGCATTTTCATTGTTTGTTTTACATTTTTTATTGGTTTTGCTGTTGTCCTGGTCTAATCACTTTATCGGAGGACTTTAATCGGACCCTTATTGATGTAAAAAGACAATTTTTGTTCGAAATGGATCGGTTTTGTCACGTTTATTGGACTACAAAGTGGTGAGTTCCATATTTTTATACCTCCATCAGGAGAACGTTTGTGTTGGCAAAAGTGCTCACTGTGTCTTCAGTTATGATTGTATCCTTAAACGCCAGACATAATTGGAATCACAAGACTCTTAGCTTTCCAATGATATAAAACATGTATAGGTTCATAAAAGTTAGAAGTCAGAAAATTGGTGGATTTAAACTAGGAAATGCGCTGGGCCCGCCCGCGGGCCCTCGGAATTTCAACGGTATTGTTTAACCCTGTAATCCTAATCTAAATATAATTATTTTCTCCTTTCTGTTTCAATCGTCATCACGTGATGACATCATCATTATGCAAATTAGCGTGTGACGTCACCTGGCGACATCTAGCGACTTTCTGGGGCAACTTCAGCTACTTTCTGTCTGAGACAGTTGCCGACACTGGTGGTGAACAGGATTAAAACCAGCAGCGGAGCTCCAATGCTCACTGAGAGACTAGTTGATAGCATCTCATTGCTCATGTTCCAAAAAGAGCTAGACTGACGAAATAATAAACGTGTTTAAGGCCAAACCACGCCGCCTTGCCTTGTGGAGCTGCAATCCGAAGGTGGGAAGTTCAGATGCTTAAATAATATGTACATGTGATTGTGTGAGTAATAAATAGGATAAGATAAACAGGTTTACTTATAAATATTACAGGATATGCATTTGAAAGTTGTTAATTTAAATTGCGTTAAAAGGTTGTGTTTTAAGGTTGAAAAGTTATTATAATGTATTTCAGAAGTTGAGAATGTGTTTGATTATACAAGTTAATGTAAGCCAGTGATTTTGAATATGTTAGTCTGAATTTATTAGCTTTGCCTGCAGGCCTGTAGGTCGGGGGAGCCCTTGGCAAAAATGTTCTATTTGTTAAGAATAAATCTGGCACACCCAGTGTCTGACCCCAAACATGAATAAAAACCATCCATCCATTCTTTTTTAATGCAAATCTTTGCTGTCAGAAATCTTGTGCTTCTGGAAGCCGTTTGAAAAAGTGCCTTGTTGTGATGTCATAATAAGCGAAAATTAGCATATTACAGCCCCTACCCTGTCATTACGCGCCCCTCACATTTCAAATTCCATCCCATTCTCATGTGTGGCAAACCCGCAGCCTAGTAACAAGATGGGTGGGCGTGGTCTGCAGTCGCTAATTTGGATAAAAGTGACAGAGCGCTCTAAACAGCTTATTTTGACAGGGAATGAAATTGTCAAGAATTGAGCCGGTGAGATCGCTTTATGTGAGAGAGATTTTATGCAAAGAACTTCATTTACATGTTTTGTACAGACCATAGACCTGTTATAACTTGTTTACGAAGATGCATAATATGTCCCCTTTAACCTATACATATATATTACCATATTAATAATATTAACAATGTATTATTAAATTCATAGAAGTGTCTGAATATGCAAGCAATTCAGTCCAGACTTGACCTGTCCATTTAGAATGGTTTTCAAACTTTTATGCGTTAGGTAAAGAGTTGGATAAGGTCCTTCCAGCAGCTCTCAGAATTTATAATCTTTACTGATTCCAACAAACTTAATAAGTTGTTTAAATTCCTGCTTTTATTTGCAGTTATTTCATTTCTTGTAAATAGTCTGTTGTTTATTATGCACAAATACAAATGCACATTGTGTACATATATTTTTACAATTCTTTTAAATGACCCAACTCAACTGCACATTTTTTTTAAACAGAGTAGGCTATTTTTAAAATAACTCTACAGTATTTATTTATTGTGTTGCAAGTCAGAACTAAGTCACGAGCCAAGTCCAAATATGCAAGGTTCAACTGGGTTTTAACCCTTCCGCTGTCCCGGTGGGGTCAGACGGACCCCACGTGCGCTCCACAGGTTGTCCTCCTCTTTTCATGTTGTTGTCCTCAAGGAATCCTGCGGGCCCTCGGCTGCACGTCCAGGGACCCCAAATCACATCGGCCTCGCTCTGCCTGAATACCAAGCTGAGATTGAGGGAGGGGTCTTAAACAAGTGTTTTGACCAAATATGTAATTTATTCAGAATCACAATTCAGTTTTTTGTTGTTTTTGTTGCCGGAACAACCAGCAAGATGAACTAAACTTTACAGAAAGTCCAGTCAGTGGTGATGTTTGACAGTTAATACTGCCAAAATAAAACAAAAAACATTTAAAACAAGCAAACTGATCCATCATAAAAAATAGCCTCTTTTTTGTGTGAACAAAAAGTATTTCCAGCTTAATCAACTGCAACAAACAGACCTTCTTTTACAGTATTATATGAGTGAAATCAGATTCATGAAATAGCAACTCAAATTATTTATACAACCATATAAAAATGATTTTGTGATCAAGTAGATTTTCATAAGATATGATGAACAAACATTTTTAAGGTAACTTTAAGCATACCTTATTAGGTCACTTTATTTTGGTCACTTTATTAGCTTTGATTTATAATTCTTTGAATAAGTTTAAATATCTTAAGGAAGTTAGGTGTTGTTGCTTTTCTATGTTAGTTTTCAGGCAACAGGTTTTTCTAACTCAAATGTAATTTTCCTTGATCACCTTGTAGGCTCTGCAAGCAAATAAAATTATATAATTTGTCTCTGTTGTGTTAAATGTGGGGATTATGATAATAATAAAAAACTTTTGGATATGAATAAATTTAACTGAATCAAGAAGTGTATAAGTGACAGTGTAAAATACAGAGGATCATCTACATAAAAATGCATTTCATTTAAACAGGTAGTGTATATGTTACAAATTAGCAAGTAGAAAAAAATAACTAAATCAATTATTTGTTTAGCATAATAGTCTCATTAAAGCTTTGCAAGCATAGCATTTGGGACATATTAATGAAACCTAAACATAAACACAATAAGGACAAAGAGCTGCTTTCTGAGGGGGCAGTAATGGGAGGAGCTGATTTTTTTTTCTTTTCTTTTTTGCTTGGTTTTGTTTAATCTGTTTTATTTAAACAATGAAGATTTCCGCCATAACTTTAGGGAAGACATCTCTCTATCTTACAGGCCCATCAACCAACCCAATGGGAACACATTCATGGCAGCTCAGGCTTCCCGTACATAATGTGGTACAGCGTTTGTCAGAGGTCACGTCACAGTACATTTCTCCAGGGGTGTAATTAAGAATTTGGTTCAGTCTGGATTTAAAATCTCACTGAAAGTGTCCTGATAGTTTAGTACAGAGTTCCTCTCTACCATCATTAGTGTTGTTCCTCTCATCGTAGGACGCACGTAAGAAGTATGTAAACGGCATGGTAGAGGAAGCGTGTTTTCTATAGCAACAAGAGGAGGAAATATTGACTATAAGTCACATGACTCGGGGCCACACCTCTGTATAATAGTCTGTCTACATGTTTTCACCTTGTTGTCCCGATCAAGTATTTTTCGGACTCCTGATATCACTTTTTGTGTACTATATGTGAATTTGTTTTAATCTGTTTTTTCTCGAACAATCTAAGCTTTTCACACTTGGTGCTAACAGAATTGCCGAATTGAGGTCTGGTCCTGAAAGGTTGCTATAAAAGTTTTTCAAGTTAAACAGTGTGCTAGAATCTTACTTAACTTTCTCTTCTCAGAACATTGTTAACCTGCCATGTACTAGCATCTTGTGTTCAGCTAAGTGTTAATGACAACACGGAAGTTAGCTTGTGATTCGGCTGCTGATTTGGCATAATAAAGCCCATTTTTCTGCTTTTAGATATCTGAACTGCATTTAGTTCTCTAGTTTTCAACCTCACAGTGGTCTCACCTGGACTGAATTGAAACTGATTGCAGATTTTTAAACACAGCTTGTGGCTTATGACTTATCTAGATTAGTCTATAAAGAATGAATATTCTATAAAATATAATTTTGAGTAAATAGTGTGCCGACAATGGTCTGACCATTGGGGTAAACAAGGTTAACTACCTCACAGATATTTCCATACCAACCAGTCTGAATCTAGTGAAGTAATTAATGGGGAAATAGAGAAACCAACTATTAGTGCAAAAGTTTAATAAAATAAAAACAATGTGTTCCTTATAATAAACTGAACTGCTCTGCATGTTGTAATTCAACAGGAAAATGGTAGCATTTTTGTAGAAAAGCATGTTGGTATTACTGAAAGACTTTTCTCTTCAAAATGTCACAAACATTTTTATTCAACTTTTATTGTTACTGTAGGCCAAACACTGTATCACGACTATCTCCTGGTTCCCCAACCAGGACAAATGTTTACAACAAAATAGATATTTGTAGATATATGCCTTGTGTTGTAAAGATTTCTTTCATAAGAAATTAACAGAAAAAAAATTCACAAATGTAGGAAAAAACAACGTAACGGGGAAAACTTGGATATATTTAAAATCGACTAAATGAACAAGTTAAATGTTTATTAATTTGCCACAATAACTAAAAAGCATGTTTACTGCTCATGTTCCAATGAAGTTGGATATTTTTGCACATAACACAAAAACACTGTGTAGGTTACATAAAACCCTTCCAGATTTTTATGACTTGACTGTGTGGCTGCAACATTTATGTCTGTTGACCAAAAGAGATTTTCTGTCTAAAAGTCAGAAACTATAAAAACTTAACTAAAAAGATCTTAAATGTTTTAATAATTTCATTTAGAAAATGTGTTTGAGATCATAGATGGCTAAATTGCACCTATTTGGATTTTCTGTCAGAGAAAAAATGAAATGTCACTGAAAATACTTATAGCAACATTCATCAGTATCAGCGTTTTTCTTTCTGCCACAAAAGCAAATAAATCACGCAAACACACACAAGCCAAAGTTCCTCGTTAAATGTTTCACTGTCAAACTCACTCAGTGTCACAAGGCAAAAATAAGTAAAGAAATTTCTGTTAGATCAGCAACTGCAGTTTATGTATTTTGATGACCATGAATTTTTTTCCCAAAGGCTAGGAATTGTTTAATAATGTGTATATGTTTATGCTCTTCAAATGATTTAATTGTGAGTAACACAAAATCTGACTCAATAAAAGGAGCTATTTTCATTAGTATAGGACAAAAAGTTTTTAACTTTAGACAACCTTTTGTTCCCTTTTATTAATTTATTTACTCAACTAAATAAATAAATAAAAGTTAAATTGAAGTAGCTTTGAGCAAAAAATATTTAGAAACAAACTGGTGTAACATAATTCTTTAAGTAAATACATAATATATAGCCAGAAAGATTTAACAGTTCTCCATTCACATCTGGTCATATTTACTTTGAGTGAATATAAATATTTTCTTCAAGCCCTATATATTTATATATATTTATTTATTTATTTTGAGGTTTAAGGTCTTGCTGATAGTTTTCTTTTGTATGCAATGTGGTCAGAGGCATTAAAGCTAACAAAAAAAAACCCACAACAACCATAATGTATTTATGTTACTAAGTGCAAAACGCTTCGTGGGTTCTCTTTGTTTTTTTCAACCGTTTAAACGAAGAACTGGACCCTGGGGATCTGTTGCTTTAGAACATTTTAATAATCAGGACCTTTTTAAAGCCATGATTAGGTCCTCCAACAACAATACTCAATTGATGAATTCCCTGAGATTGAAATGTATTTATTTAACACATTATTAATATTCTGTATGTGGTCAGACAAATATGTCACTCATTCATTATAAGACCACATATACCACAGCTAGAAAAAACAGAAAATCCCATCATGCCAAATAGATTTTTTTTATCCAAAAACTAGCTACCTATTTTCTACATCACTCTTTATGATACCCAGAAATTTATCAGTACCCAAAAATTTGTATATTTTTTCATGTTGCACATAAAAAAAAAAAAAGCTTTTGGGAACTTCGGTAAAATCTATGGATTAGGAAGGAAAAAAACTGATATTCTGTAAACTAAAATAAAGAACAGATGTTATATTAAATAAAATCAAATGTTAATAAAAAGTTCTTAAAATTAGCACAAATTAACTCTAAGCAATAAGCTAAAACCAACATTTTATGGCTTCTGTTAAATCATATTTTGGTTTCTTTTCTCAAATCTGTCTACTTTCGCTAATCTTTATGCCTTTTTCATCTCTAAATCTGTTGAACGTCCATGTTGTTGAAAGTCACTGAACAAATCCATTTGCCCCGCGAGGTTTAACTAAACCAAGCATATTATTTCCGCCTCCGGAGCAGCTCCGGCCCCTGCAAAGTGTTTGCGTAACTAAGAAGCCGAACTGCGCCTCGGCAGCCTCTGCTGAGATGCCCTTGACCCTCGGTCGCTCGGCTGCCGCCTGCACCGGCTGATGGTGGTTGTAGCAAGCAACTCCCCGGAGTGATTGTGTGTAAATGTCCCACAGTCATGGTGGTAGTGCTTAAAACGAGCGTGCACGTTTGAGAGAAGCTGCTCCCAGGTTAAAGCTTTGAAAAGCAGATCTATTTATATATATATTTTCTAGCAGCCTGGTGACTGGCTTACCTTTTCCTTTTAGGGTCCATTTGTATAAGTACAAGACTCCACTTTCTAGCCTCAAGTTGACCGTGTAGGATATAAATAAATCAACCGGCAGCTGAAAATAAAAAACAGGTTGCTTCTAATTCCCAAAAGGAAGTTGGGTGTTTTATGTTGTTATGTCATAATTAAAATGTTGTTTTTAAATAGATCCTTTATTATTTTCTGCTGTTATAGATCTGAAGGTTTTATGCCATTAAGGTGCAGAAGAGATTTTTATGTTCAGATGGCTGCAAACAAACACTGAGCTGTGACTCATAGCTTTTCCTCTGGTGTTCCTGCATTTTTAATGAGCCTCATCAGCAGATTTAATCCCACTGACAAATCTTACAGGATTTCTTTTGGGTTTTTTTTTCCCCCACAGGTGATGAAAAACCATAAATGAAAAAAAAAAGAAAAAAAAAAGAAAAACCATAAATGTAAGTTAAAGTCAGGGAGGACCGAGGAGCGGATCCGATGCGTAATTGTTGTTGTGGCTTCTTTGCGAGTTTATCCGGTCCTAAACTGGGACCTCACATTGAAGGATTGGCCGTTAAACCAGCTTTAAAACAAGCTAGATCCATTTAAATGCGACCAACAGGTTTTAAAGCTTTAACCTCAGTCATCATCACCCCCCCCCCCCCTACAGCTGTCTGTCTGTCTGTCTGTCTGCTGAGCACAAGACAGAACCAGGACATTAGATGTTGTGGTGAACTGTCCATGACCCCAGAGTGCATTCAGCGGTGCCCTCGCGGGTGTGCCACAGGGGGGGTGTTTAAAGAGCTATCGCAACCTCCGACATGTCGAGTGGAGTGTTGTGCTGTATTCACAGAAGTGTGTGTGTGTGTGTGTTCATGATGCGTGCACACCTTCAGGTTGTTACTTTTCTACATGATTTCAAAGCTCGGTGGATTAGCATGTGTCTGCAAAAAACAAAGGGTGAGTGGGAAGGTTAGCATCCGTGTTCAAAGAATCGACGTGTGTTCGAGTGGGTGAGTGTTTTGGTGTGTGTACGTGTGTGTGAATTTCACACCAGTGGAATTGTTTTAAGTGGATTTGTTTCACGCTACAGTGATGATGATGGAATTATGTTTGTGTAACGTTGGCAAAGTGTGTGTGCGCGGATTGTTAGCTTGGATTGCGTGTGTGTGTGTGTGTGTGTGTGTGTTTGTGTGTGTGTGTTTGTGTGAGTGAGCGAGCATCATTCTGTGGCTAGCTGCCACAGTTTGTAGCTCCCAGGGAGATCCGTGACCGTGATCCTCAAGTTTAGGGTTCATCTTCAGTTCAGCGAGAGGTTCAACCTCCGGTCAGCAGGCCACTGTTAGAGCAGCTTCATTCTCTCCCTCTCTGCAGTCTGATTCTCTAATACCCCCCTCACCACCCTCCTCCATCCACACACACTCACACACTCTATTTCACCCTTCATGCCTTTACATACAGCTCTCTATTTTATTCAAATTCTTCCCCTCTCTTTCCCTCAGCTGATCTTTTGCCCTCGGTTTGACCCGGGTTACGGAACAATCAGCTGGCAAACTCAGACCACAGACACAAGATGGTCTGACATTTATCACCAAAGCTGGTAAAGATGTGCAAAAAGCCTTGAAATGGATTCATGTTTTTATTACATGGCAGTCTCACACAGAAAAATGTTTTAAAAAAATCCAACATTTAACTTGAGCACATTTCTTCTGTACCTTGTTTAGAAGTAAATGTTTAATAAGATTACCATCCTTCCCTAATTACCTTATTAATCCCAGAAAAATTATGTGTTGTTTTAACTCATATTTTCCAAGTTTCCTCAAAGAGTTTGTTGTAGATGCTGATGGCTGAGGACAGGAAGGATCTCCTGTAGCGGTCTGTGTTACATCAAATCTAACAAGGTTTCTGACATAAGACACTTGTTGTAGGGTGGTCTAATGAAGAGGATGCTCAGGGTTTTTTGTAATGTTTCTTTTTCTTTTTATGAAGACTCCTTCTTTGCATCATCATCTCCAGATGTTCCACAGTCGTCCCCAAAACAGAACCAGAACCTTCTTTATCAGGTTGTTGAGCCTTTTTAAGTCCCTGGCTCTGATGCTGCTATCCCAACATGATGATGGCTGAAGAAATTACACTCTCCACAACAGACTTGTAGAAGATCTGCATCATCAGACACTGAAGGACCCAAGCTTCCTCAAGAAGTACAGTCTGCTCTGTCCCTTCTTGTAGACGGCTTCATTGTTGAGTCTCCGGTCCAGTCTGTTGTCCAGGTGATCGCCGAGGTATCTACAGTATATTCCTCCACTTCTTCTCCCATGATAGAAATAGTGTTGGACCTAAACCCGTTTCTCTTGAAATCTACAATCATCTGTTTGTTTGTTTTGTTCACATTCAAGATAAGATTTTTGTTCATTTATTCTCGTTCATTTAAATTATACAGTGCACGCGTTTATCGGCACCCCTGCTGCTTTATTTAACCCGGTTTTTGCCAACAAAGTCCCATTTGAGTTCAGCTAACTCCACATTTCTGTTTGTGAAGGAAAGACAGAAAAATATTTTTACTGGCATTACAGTGGACCCCCAGTATTCACAGAGGATAGGGACCACAACCATCTAAAACACTTCTTACTGTCTTTTTCATGAGTTCCAATAACAAATATACCTAAATATGCAGTAATACACACAGTGTAAACTGTCTTGGCACTACTGCAGAAGCTAACATCCACAGTCTACCTATCTCCTCTCTTGGGGGTACACCCAATCCTGGAGCACCAAGAAAAAGGAATGCCACTCCTGGATAGGCTGCTTTGCAAATGGCAGCCAGTAGCATGTCAGGTAGCATTGCATTTAGGAATTCCGTTAATTTTCTTTTGAATATTTTAGATATGCTCTACAAAGAAATCTGTGAATAGGTCGATTTTCTGCAAATAATTTGTTGTCTCGTTACATAAAAAATATCCACCAATACGGACTCACAAAAAGGCGGGGGGCGGGGGTCCACCATACCCCCGAGAGACTGACTGGTATGTAGATGGGGTCTAATAATTGTTCTATAAACCTGACCATCCCAATATGCTAGTCTTTGCTACAGTTTACTCACATTAAGCTCTTGAGATCTTTTTGAGCACACAGCTTCATTTAATACAGATAGAAACATTAGGTGTAGTAATGGACTCAGACCTGAACCTTCAGGGTCACATAAAGGCAACAACAAGGTCAGCCTTCAATCACCTGAAGAACATTTCTTGTATCAAACAACTGATGTCGCAACAGGACCTCAGAAAACTCATCCATGCGTTTATCTTTAGTCGGATTGATTACTGCAACAGCGTCTTCACAGGTCTGCCTAAAAAGTCAATCAGACAGCTGCAGCTGATCCAGAACGCTGCTGCTCGTGTTCCTCACTAGAACCAGGAAAGTAGAGCACATCACCCCAGTTCTAAAGTCCTTACACTGGCTCCCTGTAGCTCAGAGAATAGACTTTTACTAGTTTATAAATCATTGAATGGCTGAGCACCAAAGTATGTTGGAGATCTGTTGTCATCATACCAACCTCCCAGACCACTCAGGTCCTTTCCAGAACCAAAGAATCAGAACCAAACATGGAGAAGCAGCTTTCAGCTTCTATGCTCCTCTAATCTGGAACAAAGTTCCAGAAAACTGCAAAGCTGCCGAAAAACTGAGTTCTTTTAAATCAAGGCTAAAAACCACCTGTTTAGAGCTGCCTTTGATTAAATGATAAATAATAACTGGAATGTCATAACAATAGTATGTTTGAATGCTCTTTGTTTCTAATGTTGTGGATTCTGTTTTTATTTTTGTTTTATTGTTGCTTTTATTTTCCCCCCTAATTACCCAAAGCACATTGAATTGCCTTGTTGCTGAAACTGTGCTATACAAATAAAATATTGAAATGAAATGGGTCTCCATGTCACATCCTGTTCAAGTTATGAATTATATCTCCCTTAACGGGACTAAATGATTGTTACTTGATTTTTGTGTGAAAAAAAAAACAATTTCTAAACATAGGATTTTTTTCTTAACTAAATAAATGTACTCAAATTGAATTTCTCACATTCTATGGTGTGAGATTAAGCTGCTGCAGTAAACATCTTCAGCTCAGGTGCATTTTCTGAGTACTTATGATAGCCTCCTATGTCATAAAAATAAAGTAAAATATGTAAAGTAAACTCTTGCAAATGTCCTCTCTGAAGGTTTGCTCGTTCTCGTCAGCATTGTCATCATAAGGTTCGTGTGATTGTTAGCTTGAATTGACTCACCATTAATCCCGTTCTTCTCGGGTCATTTATCCACACCGTTTAAATCAGTGTTCCTCAAACTATGGGGCGAGGCCCACTAGTGGGGCGCTGAGGTATTGCAGGTGGGGTGTGACATCAACGGGATTTAAATAGTTTTCCCCCCTAGATTCTGTCGTTGTGAATGTTTCACTGCACTGTAAATTGAATCAACCAGCTCCCCCTCTCATAAAATTAAACACACTCAAATAAATTAGCAATTGTGATCATCATTGTAAACAGAACCGGGACCTGGAACATCGGGCTGGCAGTTTGACGTCAGAATATATCGCAGCAGAACAAAACGAGCTGAAGTAGCCGCATTATCAGAGATTCCATCTACAAAATGTACAAATATCTAAAAAAGATCAGGGAACGTTTCAGAGTCAGAGAAGTCACACGGTCAACCACGGAGGAAATACAGGGATGAGGATCTTGCTCTTTATTTCTTTTATTTCTTTTATTTTGTATTTTTGAAAGCTTTGTATTTGTGATAAAACTACAACTTTTATTTTCTCCAACTGTGAGCTGAAGTTCTACAAGTAGCAACTACTGACAGCATATATTTCTGAGCCAGTTTTATACCAGTGCCCAACCCCTTTTCCCAACTAATTTATACCCTTAAAACTTGTAGACTAACTTGGCTATTTGAATAAGTAAAATACTTAAAAAATCAGGCGTGGTCACCATTCTGTTGGGGCGATAAAAGCAGGGGGGGCTTGTGTATGCTCCTTTGTCCAAGGTGGGCAATGATAAAAAAACGTTTGAGAAACACTGGTTTAAATGAACCTGAAAGATTTTGTTTTGGTTTTATGATTGGAATTTTGATGAGGACATACAACACTTCTCTGCTTCAGCAACGCGCGCCATGAGCCTGACGGCTGTTATGTCCCTGAAAAATGGAATCAGAAACCCTCTTTGTCCCATGTTGATGAAGCTGACCTCAAACAAAGTGCTGCAGTGGACCGGTGGGACTTGACTGGGTAGATATATATTTAGATATATATTTTGCATCAGCATGCCCCATAGTGTGAATAGAAGGCTGACTCTTCTAACCTACTTGTTTGCACTTATCCACTTAGAAGAAATTGAATTATCCTGTAAAACCTAACACGTCCCAAACTCCCATGTCTGGAAAATGCTTTAAACAAAAATGACAAACATTAAAATTCCCAATCAGCTGTTTCCTGTATGACCTTAAATTCTCAAATTCTCAAATCATGTTTTCCAAGAACAAAACACTGAATGAAGGTACAGCTTTGTTGAGGATAAAAAGAGGCCAAAAGGTGATGGAGAGGATCCAGCTCAATCGCTTTAATTGACCAGATAAATGAATTAACTCCACTTGGATGCAACGCCATTTGGAGATTAACTGTTTATTTCCTGACATTTAGTACGTCATCTGCTCTTTTCTCTCGGCCACCCTGACCTCTGTATTTTGCTTTTCAGACACATTTTGCAACAAAGAGTCTTTCTGAAGAGAAGTTTGATAAAGAACAAACTAATTTACGTCTGTTTCTCAACAGGAAGTTCACAGAATCCCCGCCAGCCTCATGGTGGGCGGTGCCGTACCCACTCTGATCTGCGCTCTCTCGCCCCTCGCCTCACCTCCTCGCTGCCCTGCCCGTCGGCTCTGATGTAGCACAGCTTGTTAAGCCGCTCCACTGGCTCTAATCCAACAGGGATAATGCCAGATTGAAGGGGTGAGAGGTAGGGTAAGAGTTTACCACATGATACAGCCGGGACGTGACAAAACAAAGCACTCAGACTTTATTGGCTTAGTTAAGACGAGACGCCTTTTCTCACAATAACTTTCTGTGATGAAGGTATGGCTCGAAATATGGAGATGCATTCCTTTGTGTTTCCAATACAGTTGCATACATTTATTAACAGAACGAAGTGTGAGGAGATCATTTACCAAGAAGCAAAAGATGAGAATCAACCAGTTTTTTCCTTGATTCACTCTGTGATCAACCGGTCAGATATCCACAAAATATCAACCTAGTCATTATATGCATCAAAACAAAGAACTGTTTGATAAATGCATCAACCAATAATATGTACTTCGATACACTTTTTATGAGTTCAGTAAAAAACAAATAAAGTGAAGAGATCAGAGGTTGCGTTAACTGAATATGTTTCGTCTTTGACCTGTGTTTTTAAACGGTGACAGAAAAATGTGAAGGCTGTCGGTCATTTGGACAGATTAGTATTCAAGCCTCTGATCACTCGTTGCAAATGCAGACATTTTTAACTTTATGCACAGAGTACAGGTAACTAAATCATCCATCCATCCATTATCTATACCTGTCCATCCTCTGCAGGGTCTCGGGGGGTTGATCTCCAGCTGTCAAGGGGCGAGAGGTGGGGTACACCCTGGACAGGCCGCCAGTCCATCGCAGAGCAACACAGAGACACACAGGAGAAACAACCATCCACACACACACTCATACCTAAGGGCAATTTAGAGAGACAAATTAATCTAACAGTCTTGTCTTTGGACTGTGGAAGGAAGCCAGAGTACCTGGAGGGAACACACGCATGCACTGGAAGACCACAGGCCGGGATTCAAACCTGAGCCTTCTTTCTGCAAGGGAACAGTGCTACCAATTGCTCCAAGGTGTAGCCCGTAACGGCTCGTTCAGAGAGTCTTTCTGATTTCTGATCACTTCAATTGGAGAAATCTTCCCTGACTTTAAAACTTTGGCTGAAGTGGCGTTTAATTCCAGTCTCCAGTGTGGAAGCGGAGCGTGGATTCAGCCTCCAGAAGAACATTTAAACCCCAATGAGAAGTCTTCTGTCCGAGGCTAAAATCCAAAACCTCATGACATAAACCTCTGCAGCAATCCCACTATTGGATTACGCACAAATGGGTAAACATTTCACTTCCATGCGAAGCAGGAAGAAGGTGGGAGATGCATTTAGGCCACAGCCGGTGAACTGTTTTCTAATTTTAAGTGCAATTGTTTAAGTTTTAATATGTAATTCTCTGTTCAGCTTGTCTGGATTGAATATTACTTAAAATGAGCAAAAATTAAATACTATTGCAAATTTTCTTATTTTAAAAATTGTTTATGACCTTTTTTTGTTTTTGACCCCGTCGGTCAAAATGACGGACAAAAGAAATCTAACGTGACCTCTGTAAGGGATATATGCTTTCACGTGTGAATAATCATCTAATTCCTTCATTTTCTGCAGGAATCAAATCAAAGAAAGAGCCTGCAGCACCTTGTTGGTATTTGAGTTATAGTACTAGACAAATAGGCATTGGTCAAAATGGTAAGGTCAGACCTCAGAGACACAGGAACAGTTGTTTGTCAGGAAAGGCCTTTGATTAAGAATAAACTGGCTCCCACTCTTTTGGGACAACCGTTTTCTCAGACACAATTGTTTGAGCGGCTTTCTGTCTCGGCCGCAACACCTGGTGATGCAGATGAAACCATCTTATCAGAACCCCAGCTCTGCTGCCTCTGCTCTTTGGCTCCCGCCGTGATATTGTATTGCTGAGTCTCACTTTGCATGAGAAATCGAAGTGCTGTCCCGTTCTTTATGGCCGCTGACTGTGACCTTTGTCAGCCCGACGAATTAACCTAGAGGCGTATCAGCTGCGCTGGCCCTTTTCTCCTACAGCCTGTCCTATTAAGTGAGTGAGCAGCTCAGTGAGGGTCACACTTAAGTAACCTTATCTTGTAATTGGGTTCAAGGTTAAGTGACCCTGGAGCGCAGGGGTCCGGGGGTTAAGGTCACAATGTCAGGCAGACGAGGGAGCTTTTAATCACTGATGAAGCTCCAAATCAAGGCCTGGAATTCTGCTATCTGGTCGTGCCGGACCCTCCCATCCCCATCATCTCCAGCCTCGCCCGCATCCCACACCGAGCTCTCAGTGTGAACTCAAACAGAGTGGCTGGGTCAGATGGAGCAGTTGCCAAGCAACCCATATTCAAGACAAGGTCTCACAAGCTTTTGACCTTAGCATGAATCGATATAGACTGCAATTGGGCTAATATTCATCTAGCAGATGGGAAAATTAGGCACAAGTGTGCCTGCAGGAGATAGGAGAGACTGAAAGACGCACTGCTGGCCTTACGGTCGCAGCATCACTCAGACAACTCTAATTGGATTCATGCACAGCAAGGAGAAAAGGAAAACTGTGGCGACAAGTGGGGAAACATCTTGTCGTATCAAGGTGCATCGTGTGCCTCCTGTAATATTTTTCTTCTCGTCACAAGGAACTTTTTGCTTCTCCTTTTTTTTCTCTTTCTCCTTGTTTCCCTCTTACAGATGGACTTTTCCACCCCTAGATAGTAATAATACGGCTCCAACGATGCTGATTACAAACAAGATGATACATGTTACTGGGCTCATAAAAAAAAAGACAAGATTAAATTTTTGCAGTAAATTAAGAGCGCCTTTTATCCAGAATGGATTATAGATTTTCCAAATAAAAAACTGCTTGAAAGAATCTCGAAGTAATGCAGAATATATCAGTTATGGTTCAACTTGTCTATACTGTGCATTTTTAATGTTTGATTAATTGTAAAGTTGTCCTACTGCCAAAAGACCGCTGAATTAGCTAACCTTTTGAAAAACAGGTTTTCTAAAACTCAGTCTGTGTTATGAAGCATTTCTGTTTAGTGAAGCATTATCAAGTTCAGATTTGATCAATGTGAGTTTTTTAACCTACTAAAACACTATTCCTACCTTGCTTGGTAAGCTTGTCCAATAAATATTGAGGAAAAAAATAAGAGTAAACAGAGACAAATATCTTTTCACGTCTTTGCAGTTTGTGTGTCACTATTGATTTGTTCCTGGTTGTGAGATGAAGTGTGTGGTATTCAGTGTCTGGCTGTATCAAGACTGGGTACGTTATTTTAGTGGTGATGTCACCACTCTATGAGCGGCCCCTAGCAAGCAGATCATCCTTAGCCAAACATAATCAGAAAGAAAGTCATGCCATCAGGTTTGCTTTCAGTTTCAAGCATCCAGCATGCGGACATGAGTGAAGCAACTGGATAGCATGGGATGAGATTAAGTAATAGTAATATTGGGGGATTGCTGCAGTATTTGGGATGCGGCTGCAATGCTTCTAAAGCAGTTAGAAGATGTTAACATTATGTTTTTTGAGTTGTTACACTCATGCAGCAGAAATTCTTTAACATGTTCAAAAACATCTGTGGCAACCTGACTTAGTTGGTGAGTATACTGTGCATGCTACAGTGTCAAATGTGTAGTAAGGCAATGCAAAAACATTGTCTAAATGAAAACGTAAAGCTAGAACATAATCATGTGACGGGGGAACTACATGTTGAAATACAGATTAATAAATGCAATCCAGACTGATTTAAAGACAGTGAAAGAGCCCTTTTGTTTATTGCAGTCAGGAAGCGTCACAACAGATGCTAACTTTAATGTTGTTAGCATCTAACATTTAGGTAGTCAATGTATCTTCATGCTTCATTTATTTTTATCTTTGCACCTGAGACCTAAAATTGTACAAATAATTAAAACTTCAGTCCTTTTTCTTTCTCTTTTTTTCCCCAGCCATAGTCCAGCTGGATTGGACTCTCTGGTACGATACTTGACTGGTTCAAGTCTTACCTAAAGAACTGGGACTTCTTTGTTTCAATAGGTAACTTTTCATCACAGCTGAGAAAAATCACATGTGGGGTTCCCCAAGGTTCCATCTTAGGGCCTCTCTTATTTAATATCTACATGCTCCCACTAGCTCAGATTATTACAACCAATAAGATTAGTTACCATAACTATGCAGATGATACACAGCTCTACATTACAATGTTACTAGGTGACTTTGAACCCATTAAAACATTGAACAGATGCATTGAGCAAATCAATAGATGTATGTGCCATAACTTTCTCCAGCTGAATAGAAACAAAACTGAAGTAAATATTTTTGAACCTAAACAGAAATAATCAAGAGTCAGCACACAGCTTCAGTTAATACAGCTAGAGACTACTGATCAGGCCTGAAATCTAGGTGTAGTAATGGACTCAGACCTGAAACTTCATAGACAATTACAAAGTCAGCCTTCTATCACCTGAGAAACGTTTCCAGGAATAAAGATCTAGAGAAACTCATCCATGCGTTTATCTTTAGTCGGATTGATTACTGCAAAAGCTTTCTCACAGATCGGCTTAAAAAGTCAATCAGACAGCTGCAGCTGATCCGGAACGCTGCTGCTCGTGTTCCTCACTAGAACCAGGAAAGTAGAGCACATCACCCCAGTTCTAAAGTCCTACCCTTGACTCCATGTAGCTCAGATAATAGATGGTAAAATGCTTTTACTAGTTCATAAATCACCAAATAGCTTAGCACTAAAATACATCAAAGATCTGTTGTCATTGGAACAACCTTCCAATTCACTCAGGTCCTCTGGTCCAAGTCTACTTTCCATTCACAGAATTAGAACCAAACATGGAGAAGCAGCGTTCAGTTTTTATGCTCCTCTTATCTGGAACAAATTTCCAGATGATTGCAAAACTGCTGAAACACTGGTTCCTTTAAATCAAGGCTTTAAACCTGTTTGCCTAGAGCTGCCTTGTAATGTAATATAATGTAAATGTAAAATGAAAATAAATCTGCCTTGATTGACTGGAAATGTATAGCGTTTTGTGAGGGAGCCTTTGCAGTACAATGCCACTTCTTTGCATCCATACATTTTCATGTCAGTTTGGGTCAGCTCAACATGAAGTTCTTAGTCGCCAACTCTGTCAACACAATAGGAAAATTCAACAATTATATGTTTTACTTGAAAATAATAGTCTCAAACACATATCTGGGTCATTATAATAGCTTGCACTTATGCACCAAAGTCATGCTGAAAGCAGCTGCATATAGCTTGGCAAGACTGAGATGCTTCTTTCAGGAAAAATATCAAGATGCTAATATTATGAGATCATGTTACACCTCTAGCTGATAACAAATAATTCATACTGGGTATTATTATTGGCAACATATCGATTCTTTAAAACCAAGAAGTTCTGTATATTGTTTTTACATTACTTGGACTGTTCTTAAAGAAAAACATCAATCATCCATTAAGAAGAAACAGCTGTCTTTTTCTTTTTTCATCTGCACAGCCATCCGTCCTTCTCCAGCTCCCTGTGCTTTACAGGGGGGAGATGGATGACCACTGGTGGAGGGGTTCACACAGCATGACCCACGAAACTATCCATTGCCAAGGGCGAGGAAATAGCCCAGATTAAAGAGCTTGTAAATAATGGCCCATAAACATCTGCCTGTTTGTCCGGCCAATCCATCTCCGTCTCCCATCTGGTCCTCAGTCTCTCTCGCACTCTCCCCGCTTTTGATTTCCTTCGCTGCGCATGGTCCACAGGGCAAATGCATCATCAGACCAAAGTCAGTCATATTCCAGTACAAACAAACACTGAGACTGACCCTCGGGTCAGATACAGTTCAAATCCCCACCAGTCACTGCACCCATGACTCAACCCAAAGACAACAATCGAGAGCATTAGCTTTATTTTCTTTCCCTTGGTTTCCTTCCATTTATTCTGGTGACTCTGCATACTGTTCAGTGGAATTTTTGCATAAGGTAAATGTAAGTGCATGTTACTTTTCATGTACAGCTAATTATTTTTGAATGATTAAAGCTGTTTTTCATTCCACTCTCCACTTCAGACCCTTCTCCCTCTTGCGGAGCCTCATTAGAACCAGCACTGATTGGTGATTAGACGTTGTTAATGTTGATCAGACATCATCTGCAGCGAGCGCCGATCGCTTGTGCTTTCTCACATCTCCCAACGGCACAATGTTGACTGGCTCGAACTGTGGGGAATCAAGCGCTGGCACCAGTAATAGCCACCTCTGATGTGGCCCGACTGCAGGTGGCAAATTAGAGCAAACAAAGGGCCGACTGCAGACGGACTGAAGCTCTGCTCCTGCCAAAACCCGATGCACTGAAAACACTTTGCCTTTTGTGTTGTATCCAAAATTTAAACAGCTTCTCTGCTGTTTAAAGTGCCAATGCAAAGATGTCTGGTCCAATATAGGCTGGTGATTGAAAACAAAAGGTTAAACAAACTGTGTGGTAAACATTTTATGGCACAACTACAGCTAAAACCTAGTTGTTGTTTTTTTTACAGTAATCAGTCTGTTCTGACTGTTTACGTCTAATATGGTCCATTGTACACCATGTTCCAACCCAGGGATCCAAAATGTTTCTGGCAAAACTTCACAGACTCCAAAGGTGCATGTAGAGGGTCAAAAACCTGGTGAGGGAAAGACTCCAGGAAAACTGAGAGACACATAAAAAAATATTTAAAATGGCTCCTAATGGGTCAGAGCAAGTCAGAGTTTTCACAGTATATTATCTATGAGCCTCGTTTGGTTAGCTTAAAATGAACTGAAATTCATTTCCTCCCTTGGTCCGGACCTTTTGGGCCGATGAATACAACCCAGCCATCATCTATCTGCATCCTATCATACACCTCATGCAGCATCAAACGGTCTCGACACTCAAACTTTTCTGTTAAGATCTGTAGCTGTATCAGAGGCCGTGCTACAATCCTTTGTTGTCGATCATTTTGATTGACTGGGTCAAAGAAATCTGGTCCTAATCAATTTTTATCTGTCAATTTGTTAACTGATAACATATTCAGTAGTTCATTTTCATTCACTTTTATTTTATCTGAACAAACTGATCAGAGAATCCACATCTTGCCATCACACATCGAGCAGATTAATAAGCTACATGTATCATGAAGATTTAACCTGCTTTGGCCTGAACGCTCTGCATGGAGCTGAACTGCTCCACCTTTGCGTAATGGAGGCTGAAGCGCCACTTCAGCCATAGTGTTGAAATCAAGAAACATTTCTCCAACTGAAGTTATCAGAATAAGGCAAAACTCTCTGAACGAGGGGCTTTTCTGTTTGCGTCAGTGGGAGGAAATCCCCTGGATGCGCTCTTTTTGCATAGGTAGTTAAACTGCATCGATCTGTCATCGTCAGTCAGTGTCCGGTGTTGTGCCAGCCACAGATGCGCTCCAAAGCCCCAGTAACTTGTAACGTTGGGTTGTGTTCAGTGATTGAGAGGACCCGGAGCAAACACTCAGCAAGACAGTGCAAAACTCACAACTACACTGGTACTGGGAATTCCACAGTGCTTGTCCTTTAATAGTCACACTCCTCAACAACCTTACAAGGCCCGGCTGAACGGCTGCTATCTAGTCATACATGAAAATAAGCAGTGTTCAGACAACCCATAACGTTACTTGAATCAGGGAGAAGAAAAGTATAGTCCATAACAGTCAATGTGTCCATCTGCAGCACACTGCAGGGTTGGTAGTGGTGCATGCTGTGACATCACTAACAAATAACTTAGGCTGTCTTAAAGGTCCTATATCATGCAAAATCCACCTTTTTGGAGCTTTCAACCATGTTGTAATGCAATTTTCTTATAAAACAAAAACTCAGGCCAAAGTGGTTTTTGTCTTAATTCACACATTTCTCAGAAAATCCTCCTAATTCCTGCACTCTGAGCAGCTGCACCGCACTCTCCTGAAAAACGACGTACGTAACTGTGTCAAACAAGGAAGTGCCCGACATCTCAGCGCCGCCCCTGCGGATTAAACACACACGCCTCTTTTTTCACAGGTCCGAGAGTGCGAAGCAAGACACTAAGCACCACCGTTTTTATAGTAATTTACTTTCTAAAATGGCTCGGCGGAACTGCACATTTGGCTGCGAGGCCGGGGCTCAAGGCTACGTCATGAAATGGGTGGTACTCACAGGGGGAGGCGGGATTTTAGTGAAACCGAGCGTGTTACTTCCGGGTCGAAAAATAGCTCCTGCATACTGTATATAAGTTATGTTTCAGGAACAATTAATACTATATAATGCCAACGGTAACATTTTATCATATATATGCCTATCCCAGACGTTGAAAGCTGTAAAATAGCATGATATAGGACATTTAAAGAAACCACACAATTATGGCTGTTACAAACTCTTCAACGTGGTGACAGCTTGTGAATAGCGAGATGGATTGAGTACGGTGTCCAGATCTGAAATGATGCTCAGATGCGCTCTTTTTTTATTGATTTAGTTACATGTTCTTCAATGTTGATGTGGAAAATGTCTGCACCAATTGGTCAGGAGTTTGAATACTAATCTGTCAAAATGACTGGCATACTACAGATTTTTCCGTCACAGTTTTAAAAAAACGGTCAAATATGGAAAATATTTGGTTGACACTTTTGTATTGATCATAACGCTAGAAAGTAGATAAGAACAGCACTCTCCATTGTTTATGTTGACCTATTTTCACAGGGCTTCCAGGTTGCATGTTTAACTGTCCAATGGCTGAAAGACCTTAGCCCACATGGGTCTTTTTGTTGAGAAACTCTGGTCTTGTTGTATTTACTCAGTATGAATAGGAATCAATATGGCATCAAAACGATGCCAGCTTAAAATGAAACTGAAAAGAAATATTGGCTTTGAAAAATATAATTGTAACTGAATATATTACATTTGAATCTAAAATAAATGTACTGAAAATTTCTGTTGTGAAAGTGAAATAAAAATTGAATGTGAAAAAAGTTTAAAGGAAATTCAAAATATATACATTGAAAAAAATAACTCACAATCAAGTTTTCACACATTCCTCTCTTTTTTTTACAATGCCAATCTTTTCCATTTTCACTGCTGCTGCTTTTTAGCTTCATTCATTTGTCACTCTTTTAATGTCGTGCATGCGGATGAGGGGCGGGGCTTCAGGCTGCACATACTTGCTTTCAGTTGTCAGTGAGTCGGGTCGTTTTAAGACCCGTTTTCTAAACCAGCAAACAAAGGTCACTTGTACTTCTTTTCTATACATTTAATTCTAAAATGTCAACAGCAAAATCCCATTTGATATAATGATAAAATGAGTTAGGCTAGAGTTTGTTGCCTTTTCTCGCATTTACCGTTTGAATATACAGGTAGAGACCCTTTCTGTTAGACTTACGCGGTGCCCTGGTTGGTAAATACACTGCCTGATATGCTTGAGGTCATGGGTCCAAATAAACCTTGGATTTCATTTTTTTGGCTTAGTACACAAGTTTTCTTCATTATATTGTTATACTGAGATAATGTTATTATACTGGTATAGTTTATATTTGTGTAAATATACATGAAATTGTAGAATCAACAGTCCAGAATTGGTGTCTGAGTACCAAGTAGAAGCCCAACAGATTTACTTTCACAAGTGGAGCAGTACAGCTTTTGCTATAGTACTCCACTTGATATATGTGTGAAAAATCTTTATTATGAATTGCTGGGGTTTTTATTTCCTGATGTTATGGACACTGAGATGGAAAATTAAGGGGAAGAAAGAAAGAAGATGAAGAAGAGAGGTAGGAAACAAAAAGTCATGAGAGAGGGTGAGTTGAAAATACAAGAGAGGAAGGGGAACAAAGAAAACACAGGAAAACATTGAAGTCTGCCTCCATACCCACAGGACGGAAGAGAGAGGGGGAAAAACAAAACAAAACAAAAAATGAAAAAGGAACATCGACAAAACAAACCAAACATCGTGAACTAAGAACTAAACAACCGCATCGCACAAAAATGGATATAAAAATACAACAACAATGTCACAGAAAAACTCATGGTACCGATTAATCAAGCTCTAGTAATGATAACCTCAGCCCAAGAATATATCTGTAAACACCAGAGACCCCACATCTATGTGTGTGTGTTAGCATGCTGGTGGATATAAGGTTTCTCCATAAGAGTGTTCGATAGCTGGTGTGAGCAGGCATCAATCCGTCTCCCAGGAATCGATGCAGACATGAAGGAGATCGGAGGCAAGACGTCCAAAGGACCCCCAGAGCCCCAGGCGGACCCGGGCGGGGCCGACCGCAACCCCCAAGAGAGGAGCAAAGGAGAACCCCAGGGGAACGTCCAGCGGCTACCATGTAGGGGCCCGGGGGGCAGCAGTGACGAGCCCACGGGCCCCGCCGGCAACCAGCCGTGCCAGGGCGGGCCCGGCCATGGACCGGGAGAGCCGGGGCCCAGGGGCGCCCCACCCCCCAGCAAGGACCCGACAAGGGACCGGCTGACGAGGGGCCCCCGGCACCTCAAGGGCCGTGGCCGGCCGCCACGCGCCACCACCACCCTGTGCCAATCCCCACCACCAACATCCCAGCGCCCCACCCCTGCCCCACGTCGGGGCGCCCCACCGATAGCCGCAGCTGATGGACAGCATCCTCAGGCCAGGCTCAGCCAGCACCTGGACACCAAGTTGTACCAGCTCCTAAGTCCAATGAACCGACCACGCACAGTGCGCACAGAACAGGTGATTGAACGAGCAGAGATGCTGGATCCGTATCCCGCCGAGCCACCGAGCAGGCACCACCCAACAATCCAAAACCTGGCACCCCTAAAAGAGGTGCCCCAACCAACCAAAGGAAGATATCGGCCCAGCGCTTCGGCCGACCGACACACCGGCCCCCCCAGGCCCGGCCAGGCATGCACCAGGTCCAAACCAGATTGATCACCGACGCACCATTAGGCAGGGGCATCACTGGCGGGGAGTGATGGAGGGGAAATAGGCCCCCCATTAAATGTAAGGCCTGAGGTGCGCCAGGTGAGAGGGCAGCCCAAGACCCAACCTGACAGGCAGACAAAGACATACAGACACAGTCATACGTTCCCTCCCTCTTAAACACATACATTCTCACTAACTCACCAAGACACCCAAGAAAGGACGCTGTACCCTCACTCACACACCCCATACACACGTCATGCTCCCAGGTCCAGATTCCCCAGTAGAGCCACCAGCCCCTGAACCCGGGAGATGGACCCCCTACCTTCTAGGACGGAGACAAGCAGACCGCCAAGGGCCCCACAGTGGCGAAGCAGCCTGACAGCCTAGGACCCCGACCAGACCACCTGTTCCTCCTCCGGACCCCAACCCCTGATGGCCCGTAGCGAACAGGGGTGTGAGAAGACCCCTAGCCTCCATCCTCCCACTCGAGTATGGTGTTGATGCGTGTTGTTATAATGTGCATTTAAAACAGAGGGGTGGGATGTGGGGGAGGCAGCCACACATCCCCCAACCCCCATCCCGAGCCCTCAGTGTCTATATGTGGTTTAACAGTGAGCACCGGCACCAGAGGTGAAGCTGATTGAACCGCTCCCCCTCTGGATGCCGAAAAGTGTGCCCTCCCCAAAGTCCCTACATGTGTGTCGTATGAAAATGTTATAAGTGGGAGTGTCTAAGTTGTGTATTAAAATTGGGACCCAGGACGCCACCCAGGTCTTGGGGCATGGGCACAGTGATGTGCCCATGCCCCAAGAACCTATATGAGTGGTAAAGTGATGGAGCGGGTGGACAGAGGTGTCCAGGGATGGGGAGGGAAGGACTGGTAGACAAAATGTCTTCCCAGGGAGCCAGCTCCCCCACTGACCCCAATAGGCACCGCTGTTCACCGGGATCCACCAGGGGAGGGAGGCCATGGCACGTTCAACCCGGGGCCCACGGCCACAGCACCACCAAGCCCCACGGACCCCAAGGCAGTCCCCCCAGCCCCATCCCAGAAGGAGAACTAAACCCACCCCGACATTCGCTCTACTATCAGAACATAAAAGAGACTAGACACCCAGGTTGAGTTCGCTCCCCCCCCTCCTCCAGCAAGCACCCCCCCCCCCGTCCAAGTGCCCTCGTAGGGGGAGAGCACTAATTAGCAATAGCCTCCCCACCAGAAAAGGAGGCCCCCAGTGCCACCTGCGCATCGGAGGCCCCCGCAGCCCAAACCCCGGCGACGTACCCGCCCAGACCAGGAGCAAACCGATGAACCGGGCGGCCGACCCACCAGGCCAACATCCACCATCCCCATTCCCTTGTGGAGCGACCCCTGCTGCTCAATGGCCCGGCAGGCAACCAAACCCAGCGCCCCACCCACCTGCCCTGCACGCCCACTACCCGGCCAGTCTACCCGCAGGTCCGACCGAACCCGGGAAAATGCCCGACCCCAGCACCCCGCAACGCATAAAGACCAAGACCCAGGAGCTAAGTGCAGTGCGAAAATGGACTGATCAGGCCGAGAAATGCCACCCAGCCGCCGCAACCAGCAGCCAGGCACCCCAACCAGCAAACAAGGCGAGACGCCATACAGGGACCGGCAATGACAATCGGCCCAGAGAAAAAGAGAGAGGTGCCTGCACATGCCAGCCGCCGGCCGGCCCCGACCCCCACAGGCAACAGAGACCCCACGCCGGCCGACTCCCGGCCAGGACCACAGCTAGGGGGTGCGGCGCCCCAGAGCCCCGAATCCCCAGGCCCACCCCAGACCCTACCCAGGCACAGCACGGCCACCAGGCCAGTAACCCATGTCCGCCAGTGCAACCCCCCTAAGGCACCATATGCAGCCATCAGGAGTTACCACCCAAAGCCACCAAAGCCCAACCCCAGGTTGGGCCCACGACGTACAGCGCCCCGTCCGCCCAGTGATCCCACCCCCAGGGATCCCCCCCAGACGTATCCAACCCCAAAAACCACATCAGCAACAGTATTCCAAACGACAAAACCAAGTGCCCCCCACCCCTACTAGGTGATGGAGCCGATCAAAGGAGCCCAGAGAGGTTGATCAGATATGGAGCCAGAGGCCGTCTCAAGACCAATATGGTCCAACAAGAGATTTCTATACTGATTAATATTAAGAGCCTTTTTATTTTTCCAGTTCAGGAGGATAGTTTTCTTAGCGATGCATAAGGTAATGTGAACCATTAGAACTGACTTTGTGTCCATGGTGACATCATTTAAATCTCCTAACAGGCAAACTGAGGGAGATGGTGGAATTTGTATATTTGCTAATTCCTGGTTTCTGAGATACTAGAATTATCTAAAAAAAAGTCAATCAAAAAACAAGTTCCAAGGTTGATTTGTACCCATGACCTCAACCATATAAGGCAGTGTCTTAGCTCTGAAGCCCCGCCCCTCATGCGCATGCACGAGATATAAAGAGTGACAAACTAATGAAGGTGAAAAGCAGAAGCCTGAAAAAATGGTGAAATTGAAAAAAAAGGCATTGTACAAAAAGAGATGGTGTGAAAACTTGATTCTGAGTTATTTGTTTCAATGTATATATTTTGAATTTCCTTTAAACTTTTTTCACTTTCAATTTTTATTTCATTTTTAATATAGAAATATTCACCACATTTATTTTAGATTCAAAGTTAATGTTTTCAGTTACAATTATATTTTTCAATGCCAATTGTTGTTATCCGTGTCATTATTTCTTTTCAGTTTCATTTTAAGCTGGCATCGTTTCGATGCCATAAAACGGCAGCAAAAAAAGAACGCTGGCGGTAATGACACCCAGTTATGCCAATCGGAGGTTACTAAAATTAGTGGTGCTTTGGTGTGTAAGTTTGCCAAAACATTGTCAGAATCACATTTTTCCAGGTCCCCTTCCTGATCTGACATGTTTAGCCACATGGTGTCATTCCACTGATGGTTGTCTGGATGGTGTCCTGTACAAAGTGTACGACACTGATAATTGGCGAACATTTTGGGGAAAACCTGCTCTGATCCGGAGAGACGGCTTCCATCCCACTTTGGATAGAGCAGCTCTGCTTTCTAGGAATCTGGACGGATTTATTAGTCCTCCAAAACACTCACAACCCAGGGTCCAGACCAGGAAGCATAGTTCTAAGTTTAACCCACCTCTCTGCTGCTTCTGTACTGTTACCCACCCATAACCCTATTGAGACAGTGTCCTGCCCACAGCCAAAATCAAATGGATTGAAAGTTAACCTAATAAGACCAGAATCTAAACCAGATAAGTACAACTTATCAGAAAATACAACTGAACAGAAAAAGAAAATAATTAATTGTGGTTTATTGAACTTAAGATCTCTCTCTTCAAAGACTTTGTTAGTTAATGTAATTTGTGATAATCAAATTGATTTGTTTTGCATCAGAACCTGGATGCAGCAGGAGGATTATGTCAGTATAAATGAGTCAAATCCTTCCAGTTATTTACATTTTCACCTTTCTAGAAGTACTGGGCGAGGAGGAGGAGGAGTAGCAACCATTTTTCATTCACATTTATTAATTAACCCCAGACCTTTTGAACATCTAACCATTACTTTTCCTCATCCAAGTCACGACGCACTAAAAGCACTTTTGTTTGTGGTTTTGTATCGTCCACCAGAACCTTACTCTCAATTTTTAGATCAGATATTAGATTTTAACCCATTTAGTATTAAATACTGCTAAAGTCATTATAGTGGGGGATTTCAATATTCATGTGGATACTGAAAGTGATAGCCTAATTGCAGCCTTTAATGCTATCTTAGACAATTGGCTTTACTCAAAAAGTACAGGGACCGACCCACTTGGGCAAACACACTTTGGACCTTGTGCTGACATACGGTATTGAGTGGGAAGAAATAACAGTCCTCCCTCATAACCCGGTCCTGTCTGATTATGTTTTGATAACATTTGAACTTATTTCAACTGAGGACCCCAAACCTGAAAAAAAATTCTTACAGTAGAGCTTTATCAGACAATGCTGTAACAAGTTTTAAAGAATCTGTTCCATTCTTACTTTCCACAGTATCTCAGAGTAACACAGTGGATGGCAGCAATTTATTCTCTATCCGTTCACAAATTGATGGTCTGGTTCATAGCGTTACTTCCCCTTTGCCTTTGGCATTACACAATGTAGCCCCCTTAAAAAAGAAGATATTTAGCCATAGGAGGTTTTCTCCCTGGTTTAATTCAGAGTTTCACTTTAAGGCAAGGCAAGGGAAGGCAATTTTATTTGTATAGCACACTTTCAACAGCAGGGCAATTCAAGGTGCTTTACATGATTTGGTGATTTAAAAGAAACACATAAAAGAAACACACATTACACATGATACACAATAAAGCGAGAGAAAAATAAAAAAAGCAAGAGAGCATGAACACATTTCATACATATAACATCAAGCATTTACTCAAAGGCAATTCTCAACAGATGGTTTTTAGTCTCGATTTAAAGCAGTTCAGAGTTTCAGCAGCTCTACACTCGTCAGGAAGTCTGTTCCAGATAAGGGGAGCATAGAAACTGAAAGCTGCTTCTCCATGTTTAGTTCTGAGTCTAGGGATGTTTAGTAGGCTAGAGTTGGAGGACCTGAGTGGTCTTGGTGGTTGGTACCATGACAACAGGTCTTCAACATATTTTGGTGCTAAGCCATGTAATGATTTATAAACTAGTAAAAGTATTTTAAAGTATATTCTCTGAGCTACAGGGAGCCAGTGTAAGGACTTTAGAACTGGGGTGATGTGCTCTACTTTCCTGGTTCGAGTGAGGACGCGAGCGGCAGCGTTCTTTAAAGCAAAATACTAGGAAATTGGAGAGAAAATGGTACTTTACATACTTAGAGGGTTCCTATTTAACCTGGAAAAACAGTCTACTGCTATATAAAAAGACCCTTCAACAAGCTAGAACAGCATATTTTTCATCATTAATAGAGGAGAATTAGAACGATTCTAGGTTTCTTTTTAGTACTGTTGCCAAAGGTATACAGAGTCATAGCTCTGTGGAGCCAAAAATTCCCCCAGCTCTCAGTAGTGATGACTTTATAGGATTCTTCATCAATAATATGAATTCTATTCAAAATAAAAGAATAGGCATCCTCCCAAACATGATTATCTCTCTCTCAGTGAGTGAGTCACCATCGGTGGTACCTGTAGAACCTCATTTGTGTTTGGAATGTTTTGATTCAGTCGAGCTTTTGGAATTATCAATGTATTAGCTTCATCTAAATCTTCAAATTGCATTTAAACCTTTAACCTTCACCTTTAAGGCGATAGCTTGTGGGTTAGGATATGGCTCCGTCAGAGGTTCTCTGACTTCTGATCACTTTTTAAAACTTTGGCTGAAGACTTTTGGTGTTGCAGTGGAGCACGGATTCAGCTTCCAGAACATTTAAATAACTAAATATTATTTAAAATGAATTTAAAAAATACCATTAAATAGGTTATCATTTTAAAACTTGACGAGTAAAAATAGATTACGACCTAATTTTTTTTGACGGACAACAAAAATATCTGATGCAACCACTGCACAGAACATACAACCCTGCAAACACACACTCATAAGGAAAAGTTTAGAGAAACCAATCAACCTAGCAGTCATATTTTTGGACTGTGGGAGGAAGCCAAAGTACCCGGAGAGAATCCACCCATGTGAAAGGAGAGCATGCAAACCCCATGCAGAAAGACTGCAGGGTGGGGTTCAACAACAAGCGCGACCAACTGCGCCACCATGCCGCCTCAGGCCCAGTTTAAAGATGTCTAGTGAGAGGGCATGCTGATACCTGAAAAAAACCCCATAAGACTGAGTCTTATTTTAATGGAAAAGTCAAAAGAAATCATCAAGATCTCATGTTTACCTGTTCAAACAGATAGCCACATTCCGTTTCACATCATCGACAGTACAAAAAACAATCTTACATAATAAAATAATGCAACCGTTGCTTTTTAAAGAGGTTTTCTAGCCAAGGGCTGATTTGCAAACCCAGCCCTTAAGATTTTCTGCAGATTATCAATTGAATTAAAATGTAGATTCTAGATTAGTTATTCTATTAGTGCAGCAGTAACATAATTATAAAAGTAAAATGAATTAGTTAGTGACAAAAGAAATCTACTTTAGAAGCACACACAGTTTGCACCTTCACGCTGCCTCCATGTGCAACCTCTTCATGCATCATGCAGGATTTTTGTGCTTACCCTGGCAAATCATCTCAGGGTGTTGAGAGCGGCTGATATGGAAGCATTAGTTATTTGCAACACATGCAAAATTGAAAATGAGTGAAATGCAAGCTGTGAAAACTGCCAAATAATTCATTGATCCCATTGTTCTTCCTAATTGTAAAAGTTACAGTTGAGCAGACTTTGGACACCTACATGCCAGTGTCTCAGGTAATGCTGGCAGAGCACCCACTAGTAAGTGTGGTTTTACTGTTGTCCAATCATTTTTTGTTATCACACCTCAATTTTACAAGTCAAGTTGAGTCAGATATGTTTCCATATTCTCACAAATATTACACAGATGTTTTCCAGACTGATGCAGCACAACCAGCAGTCTGTCCTTCATCAAACAGCCAAGGTTCACCCAAAGAAAACTGATCTTAGCAGCAGACAATAAGGTTTATTGTGAGCATTTTTAGCCATTTCCACTTCAAGTTATTAAAAACTGCTTCATTGGTCTTAAAGGTCATGATACTACTACTGCCACATCTGAAACAGCTTATTTTGACGTGTTTGTGCAAAACAAGGCAAAGCCCACACATGAAAACAACCAATGAATAAATCTGGTTTTCCTTTAAGCTCTGTCCATCTCCTCCATTAAGCTAAACATCTGTTCGAAATTCTTCCTCCTCACCGGATAAATTGTTAAATAAATCTGCATCATATGAGGCGACATTTAAAATGGAAACATTAACATCACTACTTTCTTCTCGGTTTCTTCTTTGATGTTTGATATGTGAATCATCATTATTCTTCTTCTACTTTAAATTTTGCGCCTGGCTGCCTTATGCACATTTCCCTTATTTATTAAACACTTTTTGACATTTCTATTTAATTTCAACATGGAAATGAAGGGAACAGTTGTGCACTAGAAGCACAAACAAACCTACTAAGGAAAATGTTAGAAATCTCCCTTTCACAGATTTGGTTTTCTTTTTGGTTTATCGCCAAAGGAGCTTTTGAATATCTTGTCAGCTCTGCTTCTTCTTCCTTTTTTTCTTATATCATCCACTCCTGCACTCGTGTTTTGTTCTGTTTTTGATAGTAAGAGACTGTAGAGTTGTTTTTATCTCAGGTTTTGGGTTGTGCTGCTTCAATCTTCTCCTCAGTCTCTGATGGCCCAGCACTAAAGTAAAAAGGGAAACAAATGGTTGTTTAAATCAATTTTGCTCAAGTAACTTAAAGTTCTGTCTAAAAAATACATTGCAAGTGTTTTTACCTGGCTGGTAGACAGTTGCCAGACTATATTCTGACAGTTTGATAAGAAGCAAAGGGAATTGTAGCGCCACAGTGGAGTCACTCATGTTATTGTACTCCCACTTGTAAACAGAAAGTGTCACTCATTGCAAATTGTAACAATTGTAATAAGGCTGAATTTGCAACGGTTTTTTCAATGCCTTGCAAAAACATTCACACCCCCAGAGCCTATTAGCATTTTGCCAAACATATGCTTCAAAGTATTTTAATAGGATTGTTTGCAATAGACCAGCAAATGTAGTTAATAATTGTGAACGGGAAAATAAAACATCAGTATTTAAAATGTCTTACAAATAAAAGTCTAAGAAAGGTTGCTGTTCCTTTGCATTCAGCCTCTTTGATTAATCTTTTTACTGCTGCAGGTCTTTGGTTGCTTTTCACATCTAGACACTTAAGTTTCTCCTATATTCTCTGAAAAATATAACAAGCTCGGTCAAACTGGATGGAGGATGTCTGTGAAGATCAAGTATGGTTTAGCCTGTTCCAACACATGAACACGCTTTGATCTAAACCATCCCATAATGTCTCTGGCTGTATGTTTAGGCTGGTTGTCCTCCACTCCTGTCTCTAGTCCTCTGCAGCCTCTAACAGGGTTTCCTGGATTTGGCTCCATCCACCTTCCCATACCTTTTTAGGGTGTTAGTTTTGCATAGCCATTTAGTTTTGGTCTCATCTGACCAGAGTATCTTCCTCCACCAGGGTTGCTGTGTCCCCCTACACGGCTTGTTGAGAAGTATAACTGCTTTTTACCAATTTTCAAGTAAAGCAAAATCGAGTTGTTACGGATACTCTCTGCACCTGTTCCAGAGTTACTATGAACCTCCTGCCTTCTTCTCTGATTAATGCTCTTCTGTTTAGGTGGACATCCATGTCTCTGTTGGTGTGCAGGTGGTCCATCCCCGCTCCATGTTCAGCGTTCTGGGAGATGTTCAAAGCTTCTTATATTGATTTAGAACCTGGATTGTATTTAGGGGTATAGGAGTAAAAGTGGCTAAATATATGAGCACGGCACACCACACTTTTTAGATATTTATTTGTCTAACCTTTTCAGAACCGTGTATCGTTTTGCCTTAATGTCACAGTTATGTGTTGTGTTTTTGGCTATATGATAAAATGTAAAGAAAGTTCAAAGGCTATGAATACCTCTGCAAGGCACTGTGTACATGGTATTAAAACTAATATATGTCCATCAGTTTGTTACTCAAGAGTCTTTCTGCATATTTACATTATAGTCCAGCTCTATAGAATCTTTTAAGATTCTGTTTAAGCTTCCAATATTTCAAACAAGAGGCATATCTTTGAGTCACGCGCTGATGCATAATGTCCAAAAAGGAAGCACACACTTACCTGAGATAGACTTCAATGTTAAAAAGAGATTTTCTAGGCAGGTGAGCCGCAACTAAAGCTTCATGATCTCACGTCGCTGAGAGGGACTCTGGCCTTCACTTCCTAAATGAGCCCTCTAACCTCACACTGTCAGGATGACTGATGTATCATCTTAACTCTGGATCTGACTCAAGGTAAGGCGTCCAATGATGGCATCTTCCGCAGCTCAGGTTTTTAAACAGTTTGACGTTACAGCCTCAGATTGTTTCACTGGTTTTTTTAGGGTTTTTTTTATGGGTAATCTAATTTTTCATTCTGAAACTCGTTGGATGCAAAAATCCCCAATCTTCTCAGTTCTTTTTTTAAAGCTTTGCTTAAATTTATGAGCTGCCATTCTTGACCTACTGAGTCCCCCACACCTTAAATGCATTCCAGTGGAGCCAACAATTTATTTGGGCAGATAAATCACTGCTTACCAAACGCAGGTTGGTGCAAGGTCACAGTTGGGAAAAGGATAAAAATGAGATTATTGAGACAGGGAGTCAGACTGGCTGCTAAAATGATTATCCTGCTTTATATTTGGTTGACAGAATACTTTTTTTTGGGTGAAGATTTAGGATAATAAAGGACATAATTGGAACATTTATGCGCAGAACATTTTCTTGACTCAACAGATAAAATACTCAGCTGCCTTTTTTGACCACTATTCGTTTGTCTCCAGCAAACAGTCATTAGAGAAGCAGTCGTTTCCCATCAGCGTTAAACTAACACGTGTTTCAGTTTCAGACCCTCAGGCCCTTTTCACACTACATCCAAATATGGCTGTATTATTAGCAGCGGTAATAAAAGATGAGACGTAGAACCATCCTTTTATATCTGTAAGGGCCCTGAAGAAAAAAAAGAGTGACTGGTTACATTTTTACACCACTCCTTGTAAACTTTAGGTGAAACTAAATAAAACCACTGTCTCAGTGGAATTTACAACCAATCAAATGATTGGTAATTGGTCATTCATCATGCAGTCGCTTCATAAGCAATTCTCTTGACGGTTTTTGGGAAATTTGTTTTCTCTTTGGTCAAAATTGAAGTGGGATGGACTTTTTGCACAATTGTTTTAGTATCTTTTCTACTGTATCTAATGTTTTCATCTTTTAATGACTCTTGTTACTCTAGTTTTGTTTATTAACATCCCAACTTTATTTACAAAATGCATAAAAACAAGCACAGGTAAAATAAGAAATGGCTGCACATAACTATAAACATATATTAAAAGAAAACATAAAAATGACATTAGATTAATAAATAAACACAATTTAAACAAATAATGTCAAACTAAAAATACAAATGACTTTTAAGACATGCTTTAAGAGCAGGCAGTGAACGAGTCTCTGGAGTGCAGAAGTAGGTCATAGCAGAGGTGAGGAGCAGGCCTCTCTCATCTTTTTAAGTGGGACAATTTGCACAATTAGTGGCTAACTAAATACTTTTTTACCCCACTGTAAACTGCACTGTCTTTGAAAAATGAACCCCCATTTCTTTCTCTCATGACAGGCTAAATAACCCAAATTACTGCAGTTAACTTTTGGCTGTGTAACTTAACAAACCTCACTTCGTAGCAGTTCAGTCGACCTGAGGGACCAAGAAGGGCCGCGTTTCCCAAATGAGTTAAGAAGCTCTTAGCACTAAGATCTTCTTTGGAGCGCTCTTAAGAACGCTGTGAAAGAAGAATGCGTTTCCCAGAGTCGCTCTTAGCTTAAGATCTTTCACTAAGATGGAAACGTAAGATCGATCTGACCCACTCTTAACAGCCTTCTTAGCGATCAAATGCTCAGTGATCATAGCCTGCCACCAGGGGCGTCTAGATTTCTGGGCTACAGTGATCAAGCTGTATGGGCTTGATTACTACTTGGATACACCTGATGGCACACACACACTTAAAACAAAAATTTACTTAATGCTATATCCTTGTGCAAACACTTTGTCCGAGCAGGAGAGACGCGCGTAGGCGCGCAACTAGGCTACTTGTTGTTTTCTTTTTATTATTTTTTCTTTTCTTTTCATTTTATCTATATATGGTTATTAGCACACAATGTGAAGCTACTTCACTAACTCTGTACTCATCATGAATATCGCAAGTTGTTATAAACAACGCTGTGTGACTGCGCGCTGCGCTCAGCGCTGATAAAGGAGTGGGTGATCGATTAGCCTGGCATCGATTGATTCAGTTTCAGCACCACCGCGGTTGACAGCTCCCATTAAGAGCTTCTTAAGAAGCTTCTTAGACTTGATCTTAAGGTTCTCCTAAAGTGTGTTAGCCGAACCCTTCTTAGGAGCCTTTTTAAGTCCTTAAGAAAGATCGCATTTGGGAAACGCGGCCAAGGTCTGTAGGGATAAAGAAACTCAGAAATACAGTGAGGCGAGATCATTGAAACATTTGTACACAAAAATGTGCCTGCACAGTGGTGCAGTTGGTAGCACTGTTGCCTTGCAGCAGGAAGGTTCAAATTCTGACCTGGGGTCTTTCTGCATGGAGGACGGACGGGTACAGATAATGGATGGATAAACAAAAATAGGAATTTTAGAATGAGTGAGGCTGGAACAGGGGGACCAGCTAAAAGACATGCAACAGTGTTTTCAACCAGCTGCAGAAGAGAGAGCAAGGACTGACTCAATTCTACATAAAGTCCATTACAGTAATCTAATTGCCACAAAATGAAAGCATGGAGCTACTGACTGATGAAGCACTTTGGGATTTTCAGTTGAAACCTGTCTTGACAAAACCTGTGCTATCTTGTTTAATCTTACCAACAAATAGGTATATACAGGCCCAAAAATAAATATTTATGCTCATTTAAGGTTGTCATGGTATAGGGTTGTTTTGGTTAATTCCTCATGGTTTAAGTATTTTGGTGGTTATTGTTCCATTTTAATTTATGTCTTGTGTATTATTCTTCCTTGTTTGTGTTTATGTTTGCATTTTCCTAGGTTTCTAACTTTTCCTCCCTGTGTCTCTCCTTAATTATTAATATTTTCACCTCTCCTCTGCCTGCCAACCAGCTCCCCTTCCCAGCCGTATTACATATCTTAATTGCTTCCTGCTTTCCCTCTCTCAGGTGTTTCCAGGCACCTCAGATTGTCCCCTCTGGTTCCTCCTCTCATTCTCACTCTCACCCTTCCCTCAGTATTTAAGCATTTTTACTATCACAACTCGCTGGATTCTCCATCTTCTTTCCCATGACTTTTGTCTCCACTGGTTCCCTTTTGGTTTTTGCTCATTAAAAATTATTTTTCGCATCCTGAACTGCAGCATTTGGCTCCTCATTAACCACAACATAACTATTTTCCGTTAAAAAAAGCCTGAAAAAAACCAACCTTTTGATTGTCATTGTTTTTTGTGAGCAGAGGACCCAAACGTGGAGGACGCAGGCAGGATAGTAAAATAGATTGTTGACAAGGCAAAAAACTAAGCCTCTAAGACTGCTTGCTGCCTCTTTTCATTTTGACTCATCCTGATAAAGTCACAGTGTGTCGGAGAAAAAGTTGCCGAAATTTGTTGAACAACTGTTTTTCAAAAACAAGCATGATATGTCCTTAAAAATGTGTCGCTCCTTCAGACATCTTTCAAAGCTTAACTCCTCCGTCAATCTACACTCCACAATGATGACTTTACATTATTGAAGTGGCATCAGCAGATGGCCTCCACTTCACACCCTTGAACTTGGTTCTGAAGCTACCTTCCTTGGTGGCTCAGCAGCAACTTAACTCCCCCTGGAAGGTCCTGAGTTTGAATTCCAGCTTAGGGTCTTTTTGGATGGAGTTTGCATGTTTTCTCCATGCATGCGTAGATTTTTCATCCCACAGTGTTAAAAACATGACTATTAGGTTAATTGGTCTCTAAATAGTCCTCAGGTATGAGTCCGGGTGTGCATGGTTTATGTTTCTGTGTTGCCCTGTGACGGACTCGCATCCTGGCCAGGATGTACGCTGAAGATGGGCATAAGCTCCCTGAAACCCTGTAGAGAAAAGCAGGTATTGACAATAGCTAATATGGTGGATAGCTAATATTAACCAAAAGAAATGTAACAAATCTGAAATAATATTCTGGGAAAACAAGTATTTTGTTTTCAATGTAATAGAAGTAAAAAGATGCCATCTCAAAAAGACAAATTGTAATATCCAGTCTTTAGTTTTCATCTTTCTCAGTCTATTTATAGATGAACTCTCACCTTGCACAGCCTTTTTTTAAATAGTTTTTGTGTACATGTGATCTACAGGATCTTTGGCACTTTTGTCACACACAGAAACACATATGCCAGCTATGTGAAGGTGCAATCCGCCACCCATTTGTTGCGACGAAACGGTATACTTTTTGCAATTTGTCTGTAAAGCTCAACTTTCACTTTTACTTCTTGTAAATAGCCGCAAAGTGAGGCAAAGCAGTGCTGAATGTTCTGTCAATAAAGGAATCAGAACCAGGCACTAGGCAGCAACTCGGAAGATGTCACATGAGAGAGAGGCTGTCGTATTCCATGCATCACACCAGTCGGTTTAAGTATGGTCCCCTGATGAACAATAAAAACCCGGACATTTCATCAATCTTTGAAATCTCCTGGATGCCCCGAAGTTAAATATTTAGTTTGTAGATTTAGTATTTAGTTAATAAGCCAAATGTTTAGTTTGGAGCTAAATATTTAGCCTTTAAGCCAAACAGAATATAATCCTCTATTGTCCCACAAAGGGGAAATTCGGCTGTAACAGCAGCAAAGTGACAGGTTATAGAAGCATTCACATTCACACAAGAATGGTAGAAAGAGTAGGCTAATATAAAAAACAGTGAATATTTACAGAATGTGCATGTGTAGTTGTTCAATAAAAAAAGGACAAAAAGTAAACGTATTATTTACAAGAGGTTAACAGAATATAAACAGAGAAAACCAGATGTGCAAATAGCAGCCACAGAAATGTTAAATAAATGAGTTGTTGGGAGCAGTTCTGGTTCTAAAGTCTGTAAACAGCTGCTGCCTTTAGAATATTTACTTTGTAAACTAAATATTTCACATATTTGTGAACTAAAATTCAGCTTGCTAACTAAATGTTTAGTTTGAAACGTACAAATGAACAAAATAACATGGACGCAAATATGACTGAAAAATGAACCCCGATTTTGTATTTTGTGATTAATTATTGCTGTTAACTTTTCACTGTGTAACTTCACAAACGGCACCCCATAGTAATACACATTTGAGTTTTCCTTTACACCAGATTTAGATAAGCCAAGTATTCTCTGCAGGATCTTGGAGAGGGCTGCTGGATTGCTCCAGGACTGCAGTGTGCTCCCCATTTTGAGCATACACTAAACTTATGCAGGGAGGCTCGGGTAGTTCATTATAGTAGTGGCAGCATATCTGGGTCCTTGGTACCTGTTTACACCTGTATGATATCTCATAGAAGAATTTAAAACAGGACTGGCCATGCTGGCCTCATCCCATGGGTAGAAGCTCATCATGCCCACATCAGACCGCCAGGACAGAACTAATGCCCGGTTTTCATCCAATACGTGCATCTTCACCAAGTGCCTGCACTGAATAGTTAAAACTCTTAATGTCAAGAAAATTATCCTCCTAAATTGTCTTTGCAGGTATATAAATAATGCAAGTTGCAGCAAGTTTAAATTATCATGGAGGGTTTCATGCTCGCATGTGAATTGCTCTCTGTACAGATAATCCTTCACTTGTGTCCACTCATGCTGCTGATAAGCTGGTAAAAACGTTGATGTTGTAGAGACTGAAAATGATGGTCGCAGAAACCTCTCATAGGCTATATATAGAAGGGATATACACAGATAGGATACCTGTGAAAGTAGCACTGTGGCAAGGATGGCCAGGAGAGCACCAGGTACAACCCTGTTTGGAAGGTACAATGAGTGTATATAAGAGTAATGACTGTCTTTATATAGCCATGTTCATGGAGGTCATGGAGACCCGTTGTCTTGATGCAGTGTGAAGTGGTCCCCAACCCTTTTTACCGCCATGGATTGGTTTAATATCAGACAATATTCACATGGACTGGAGGATAAATACAACAAAATAAAAAAAAAACGACTGGCATATAAACATCGGTAACATCCTCTCTGCCCCCTAATGCTTTCTGGTCACTATGGTAACGTTTTAAAAATGCTGTTAATATAAGATTTACCACAAAAACAAATATAAAGTGCATGAAAATACAATTCACCACAACACTGAGTCATTGGAAGCCTTGTGGCTGTTTCTCTGTAACGAGACTTCCAGTCTGGGGCAGTTTTGAAGGTTTTATCCCTCATTAGAAAGCAGGCTGCTACATATATTAAAGGGGCTATGTGCAATATTCTGAAATTTAAACTCGCGACTGACACCTGTGGCCAAAAAACGGAACTGCTCTTCCTTTCTGCTCGCTCTCCCAGCGCGCGCTCGTGCGCCGGTCGTTCTCAGTATTCGATCTTTTTCGGGCACTTGTCAGGGGTTTAACTTTTTTAGTCTCATGTGGAGTTACTGTTGGTGTCAGAGTTGTCCTTGGTCTCTTCTGTGTATTCGCACAATCCATTGAACCGCTTGCGAGTGCTGACTAGCGGTGGTGGCAGAGTGATTTAACATAAACGCGCTTGACGTCACATCCACAGACAGCGCGGGAAAATCCGACCCGACAGAAAATAGAAAAAAATGGATACAAGCTTATAGGTGCACCCACTGTGAGCTGACAAGGTGTCAGTATGCTCATCAGGAGATGTTTGAGTCATAAATGGTCAAATAAAAAAGCTATTGTTACGTTTATTTTGGGGGAAAAGTTGCATATAGCCTCTTTAAGCAGAGTGGGTGCTTGGTGCATGAAAATCGCCTGCGTGATAAATGCATATTTTAAGTAGGACTTCTGGTATTGCCTGCTAAATGTAGCTTTCATTTTCTTGGAGGTTGTAGACTCTTCACTGGACCTTTTCCATTTTAAAAGGAAACTTTTCAGAGACCTCTGCTGTTTAATCATTTTCCTAGCTTGTGGGTCTGTTTTTGGTGGTGACGTATCACGAGACCGGGGAAAGCGTCTTGACGTGTGTCAAAAGTGAGTTATAGCTGGATGTAACGGACAGAATCCGCTCATTTTTCAAAATAAAAGACTTTTTAGGCTCTTTAATAAATAAAATGGAAATACTGTAAATTATTCATTATCCGCAGCCCAGTACTAATGATCAAAGGTCCGGGGGTTGTGCACCTCCAGCCTATTGCACTAAATGTCATATTGCACCTTTAAAGTTCACCTAAAGTCATGGTAAAAAGAAATCCTATCTGTATATAGCATAGTTTTGCATATTTGCATATATAAAGATTTTTTGGGATACATTTAATTATTCAAAAATGTTTTCATTTTAAATGTAGCTGTTAAGCAATTAATAGGTATCTGTGGTGTGTTTTACTCCTGAGCAGGAGTCGCGTTAACCGAATATTTTCTGCATTTGACAATTTTTTTAAAAAGGGTGACAGAGAAATCTGAAGGCCGTCAGTCATTTTGACAGGTTGCAATTCAGATTCCTGACCACTTGGTACGGGGGGGGGGGCGTACACACAGAGTACAGGTAACTGAATCAATCAAAAAGATTCCCATTAGAGCATCTCAGCATCATCGTACTCAATACGTCTCGCTAACTGGGAGCTGAGAGCATTGAAGAGTTACGGAGGCTTTGGAGCGTGTCTGTGACTGCGCAGCACACAGAGTGGCGGTGACAGATCGCTGCAGCTTAACCACTGATGCAAAAAGAGCACATGCTCTGGGATTTCCTCCTGCTGAAACAACCAGAAAAGTCTTTGTTAAGAAAGTCTTGCCGAATTCTGATCACTTCAGTTGGAGAAATGTTCCCTGATTTCAAAACTTTGGTTGAAGTGACGCTCGTTCAGGCCACAGCAGGTGAAATGTTCATAATTAATACATGTAGCCTATTAATCTGCTCGATGTATAATGGCACGATGTGGATTCTCTGTTCAGTTTGCTTTGATTGAATTTTAATTAAAATGAATGAAATTTAAATACTTCTGAATGTCATTATTATGATTTAGAAAATTGACAGGTAAGAATAGATTATGACTGGATTTTGTCAGTCGAAATGACTAAATAATTTTAGGACTTGGTTAATTAAAATCTTAGAACTGGCTCTGTTCTTACCATAACTATTTCCTTCTGCTCTGTCTGGCTGTAAATAAAAAGCATCCATATGCATCCTGTACATACAGTATGAGAATGAGGATAATCCCATGCCAAGTTACTAATGATGTCAGGTAGACAGTAAAAAAGGGATTTCCTGGTCGGGCTCCAAAACCCTGGGAAAGCACGCAGCACTTTACATGGAAGTGCAGCGATCAGAGATCTGCAGCTCAATTAGCTACTGTTGTGGGTGGGGGCGGAGAGTGAGCAGAGTTCCAAATCCTCTTCTGCAGGCCCAGCTGGGGGATTAAGAATGGTTCCTGTCCTGTAGCTGACCTCTTCAAAGCCTGTGCAGATGTCCTGATCCCCCTCCACACATCCACCCGTTGCTAACAAACACTCAAACACCCCCACTGCCACCCTTCTCAAACTCTCGCTTGACCTCGCAGCCAAAACAAAGCACTCAGGTGGCATGTCTTATCACGAGAGCACTCAGCTGCTCTTTGATTTCATATCTCTGGTATCTCATCTCCTATCTTGAACAGTTTTCTCCCTTTATTCTTTCCCTGTCTGCCCCTCCTCTGGTCCATAGAGGATTCCCCTTGTATCAGCTGTCCGTTGACACCAAGAGTGGTCAGATTTCTCAGTGACCTTAGCATGGAAATGAGTCTGTCAGTTTCAATACTCTGCTGCTCTGTGGTTGCAAATGTGAAGCAAGGTCAAAAGGCAACAGCAGAAGCAACTCTGAAGGACATGTTTCACTCAAAAGGGGAAATAAACGCTTTATATGCAGATGAATGAGTGGCCCTTGTGAGAATGGTGGTGGGCTTTTAAGGTTGTGACCTTCTTTAGGGTTAAAAATCTTATCCAATCTGATGGCCACCCAACTGGGTCCTTATTTAAGGCGAAGAAAGACAAGATGAACAATGACTGGATTAAAGCACCACAGGAGGGGGGGCTCAATCCAAGATTATTTTTAATCAGTAAAATCTTCAGATCTAAAATCAAATGTGTGAATTTCATTAATTTGGTCATCATTTTCTGTGTTTTGGTCTTCTTATGTTGTTTCAGAGTGTTCCCAAATAGGAAACAGTCTTGGTAAGACAAAATTAAAAAAGAAACTGAAACCTTAACGTATTAGTCGATCCTAAATATGGTTTGAATTTACTCTTTTTACAAAAACATAACAGATTCCACTCTGTTATTATTTATTAAAAAGCTGTAAAGTCAAAATGGGATTAAAAAAATTAATACGCTCTGGGAGGAAAAGTTGGACATTTTGAGCACCTTAATAATAGCTGAAAGCTTAACAGTTTGCTGGTCTGGAGATTCGAGGTTGCTCCAACACAATGCCAGGGTGGAAAGACATCAGCAGTTGTTGCTTCCCGTCTGTCTGGGATGGGTTGTGTGGCCCTTCTCAAACACTTCGTTTGGAAAGTTTATCAATCGTCAGTGAGGAAAACCATAGGCAAGCAGCCATGGACCAGTTTAGAATAGAATAGAATAGAATAGAATAGAATAGAATAGAATAGAATAGAATAATCCTTTATTGTCCCACAAAGGGGAAATTGTGTTGTAACAGCAGCAACGTGACAGGTAATAGAAGCAATTAGATTCACAAATGGAAAAATAGAAAAGTATAACAAAAACAGAATTAATAATAATAAATGTACATGAAGGACCAAATTACAAAACCAAAGTACTGTGCAGTTATTAGAAATAAAGTGGCATTCTCAGATTTGAATATGAAAATGAGTAGGATAATTTAAAAACAGAAAATATTTACAGAATGTGCATATTTAGTTGTGCATTAAAAAGTAAATGTTTATTAATCAATCAATCAAACTTTTTTTATGAAGCGCTTTTCATACAAAAGTTGCAACTCTAAATGACCCCACATAAACCATATTACCATCCCTCACCCACAGATTTAAAAGCATGATCACAGTTATTTCCCCCTCCCCCCAACCCAACTCCCATGCACACAGACACTTAAGAATAACAATAAAAAGGACATTGGTCCAAGTGCAGATGAGTCAGGTAAGGAAACGCCATCAAGGGAGCCATCTGCACCGGCAGCAGCAGATCAACCGCAGCAGCCGAGGCACACAGGGCGCCCAGAGGTGGCAAGGCCTCCACCCCCGCCTCCACCCAACGCTACCTGGAGAGCACCTAGGCACCGACAGCCGACCACCGCTCCAGAGGGCTCCCACAGAGGAAATATTGGAAGGAAGTTATGGGATTCTCTCAACAAAATAACCCCAAGTAAAAATATCAGGTTCAGGGCATGTTCTCCCTGTGCATGCAAGGGTTCTCTTCGGGTTCTCTGGCTTCCTCCCACAGTCCAAAAAGATTACTGTAAGGTTATTTGGTTTCTCTAAATTGCCCTGAGGTATGTGTGTTTGTGTAAAGCTGTTTGTTGTCTTTAGCGGGTTGTCTTGTGATGGACGGACGACCTGTTCAAGGGTGTACCATGTTTCTTGTCCAATCACCGCTGGAGATAAGCACCGGCCATTTTGCATTTTTGGGAACAAAAACAATGACCTCTGCCTTTTTTTTTGTAAAGACTGAAGGCCTCCTGGCCAATTTTCTCCTTGTTTTTTATGGATGTACTCAATCACCGATGGTAAATAACTGGTAACCTGGTTGCGCTGAAATATAACGAGTAATGGTAAGAGATGTTTTAACACCCTACAATATGAGCTAGGGTGAGCATATTGATATTCAGTGAAAGTGGCCTGAGAATGGATCCTTGAGGAACGCCACATGTGATCTTTGTTTTTAGAATTGCCAAATGAAAGAACAACTTCTCCCTGCTGAAGTTACCATGCTGAAAATGTTCTGCAATCTTCTCATGTATCTACTTTATCCTGCATATTTCTGTATGTTGTCTTCGAAGCTTTGGTTGTTTTTAGGCTTCTGCCTTTTTTTTTGTTTTAGCCAGGCGTAGATGAGAATGCTTACCTCTCATTACTTCTAGTCATTTAAACTGTTCGCTGAAAATAAACTGATAACAAAGGAAGAAGACAAAAGATGCTGCCTTTTAAGGAGAAACATCAATTCCACCTAAACAGCATTCCTGTCCATCTTCGCTTTCCATTGTTACTCACATATTCATCTGCTCCACTGCTCCGACCATTCATATTTGCATTCTTCCACATTCCCTCCATCTCTCCCTCTCGTAATCATGACCCCCCCCCCCCCAACCCCACCCCCACCCCAGCCCAGCACAAGGCTGTCAGAGTTTTAGGGATTCGGCGAGCTGTAAAATCGCACAAATTGCTGTTGCTTTGCGTCTGGCCCAGCAACAGGATGGGGAGAAAGAATGAATAAGAGGGCGAGAGAGAGACAGATTTTATGCTTCAACACTTCTGAACCTGAGTCTTTCCCTCCTGCGCCCTCGCTTCCTCCTCCTATTCAGTCAGACATGGACAACGCTGCATGTCTGCCCTCTATACGAGCCAAACACCTTCCCCCAGCGCAGCCATCCTCTCCAACCAGCGGTGCCGCCACCTCGGAACGTGCAGCAACACCACAGCCTTCGCCACCCTCTCCGTAAAGACACCTCCACCACTTTGCTTCAGAGCGCGGGTCACTTGACAGAGCAAGTCGGCGAGAGCCTGCAGCCCTTTGAGAGGGATAAAATAAAACCTTTTGAACCTGAGGAGAGCTGTTTCAGCCACCTCTACTAAAAGCGCAAAGCCCCCCCCCCCTCCTTTCCTACCCACTCCACATGAACACTCTGGGCCCCAAGGAAAACCCTCTCAGAGATGACTAAAACTGGCAAAGGTCACACACATACAAGTTGTAACCATTTTTGAACTTGTTAGGCTCTGTATTCATTCTGTTCTGTCAGCCCTGTAAACCAGTAGGTGCCACATGGTGCTGAAAGTCAGGACTTCTGTAGGTGTATTTGCTCCTGAGTGCATGGTGTGGTGTCATTATGGGGTCACACTCAAACGTTCCCCACATTTTCACCCAATGCATGTTAGACAACATGGGTGATTATTTAAAAAAAAAAGGGTAAAAAATGCCTTTATGTTACAGGCATAGTGGTCTACAAGGGAAATACATGAAACAAACTACATTTTAAAACCCTGATGAGATCATATGCAAACAGAAAAATGCTTTTTCAATATTCACTTAAGGTTCATTAAGTCTTTAAATCTAACATTTCCTTTTAGTGTTGAGCAGATTCAACAAAAATCAGTCAGGTCCAAACAACTGGGTGAGATTTATTTAATTAAAATCAGGTGGTTTCCGGTTTAAGTCCATTAGTTGGACAAACAGTTTAATTATTTAATCACTAGTTACATTTTAATTAGTTGGAATAGGCTTCGGGTCTTTTACGTTGTATTTCTTCGGTTTTGTCTGACACAAGTAACAGACAAATACTCCATCAAACTTTGATTTTTTTATTTAAAAGTAATTAAGATCTGAATCTGAGCAGGAAATAAATTATCCAGAGATGTAATATGAAAAATAACAAATTGTAAAACAAAAATAACTTCAACTCAGCATAAATAAAAGACAAATAAATAAATAAACCACCCAACATGTTTCTGTAGACACAACCCAGATACAATACTGTGCAAAAGTTTTAAACCAACTATTTAGTTATTTATTTTGCTTATGGTGTATGGGGTGCTTTTTGTAAAAGTACACAATCAAAAATTAACAGAAGAAATTTCTTAATATAGCCTGTCATAAGAGAATAAAATACGGGTCCATTTTTCAAAGTCATATTTGCATCAGTGCTATTTATTCATTTATAAACATCATAGTTTTAAACTAAATATTTGGTTTGCAAGCTACCTAAATATAAAGCTTTGAAGTAAATGTTTAACTCAGCGCTACATATTTAGCTGATATGCAAATTCACATGCTGAAAAGCAGAAGAACTATAAAATAAAAGCTGGCTCTTGTGAACCTCTATATAAACTTCTACTGCTGCTGCATCACTGTTGTTGTATATCGGTTAACGTCTGCATTGCTGTTATAATGGTTCATCCTACGTTTTTACTTCTGATAAGTATGTTCATTTCTATCGACTCAAATCTTGGTTGGGGCTCCTTTTGCATTAATTTCTGCATCTATGCATAGCATGGATATTTGGATATTTTTAGATGTATGTCGTCATGGTAAGGAACATCTGGACATTGTTTCCTTTGAAGATTTATAAAGTCTACTTGTGAACAGCAAAATATCCGATATTTGATGGCCTCAACATCAAATATCCGTTGTCTCTGCAATGGACTGCTTGGATGCAACTTCTGCTTGGCTATTATATTTGAAGAACTCTGATTTTATGTGATCTGCATGCTTAAATTTATTTGGCGAGTTAGATGGACTCTCACTACCCTTAATGGCCACCTTGACATAGAGCTGAGTGCTAAATGTCGCAGAGAGTTGTTGGGAAATTACGATGATAGAAAAGGGAGAGAACAATGTGGGTTAACTGCACCAGATATAGTCACTGTATTATTCAATGATATTCTTGCAATTACATGTTTCCCTGATACTGTTCGACCCTACCTCACCCTCCAGCTGATCATCTATGGCCTGCCAGGTTTTCAGCTAATAACTCTTGGGACAAATATCCTATTTTCTGTCCGTCAGACTGTTATTTTAGGCATTTTTCATAGATTCAACAGAAAGCACTGGGCACAAATGTGGTTCCCATTTGGACTTGGAAATTATTTTCCAGTTTCCTGGCTGGAAATTCAGTAAGATTATCCCTGAGGTCAAATTTCTGACTTGGAAAGTTGGAGGTGTATTAGCATCCCTCAGTTCAAAATCCAACATGGCTGCCACACATAAATCCAGTTTCAAATCAATCCTTGGACGTCAGGATTATTTTTATTGCTGTGTTTCCACTATCGGAACTTCAGGGTAATTTAACCGGATCTTTTTCTGACGGGGTAATCTGTCAGCTGACTTGTCTCCATACACAATCGGCCGTTTAAGGAATCAGCTAGAGACATCTGCTTCAGCAGTGAGTAGCATGACTGATCAGCTAGGCGTGTTGGTGCATTTCTGTTTGCTGTTGTTATAAACTGCTTCGCCAGTAACTCTTCTTATTTTTGCAAAGCCAGTTGTTTGGCGACATCTCCTCATTTCCCTCTGAATTACAACCAATCAGCGCGACTTAACCACACCTCCCACCTAACGACTTGATCGGGCCATTCCAAGTACATACAGGTACTCCATTGGTTCCTGAAATGGCCCCGAAAACGGCCCTTTTGGCCTGGCTCGACGAAGTGGATCGGGAAGGTTCGGTCAAATTACGCTGAAGTTCCGGTAGTGGAAACTCGCCTTATGTGAGAATGTTTTATAGTTCATAGCTTAGTGACTTCACAAAAAAGCGTTTCTCTGAAATGGTGACGTGTTGGACTGAAAATGAAGACAAAAACAGTCTGAAGACAAACTCTGTCAGCCTCTGAGAACACCTGCAAAAGAATTGGTCAAGCCTTTTGTAAATAATAAAAGAAAAGAAAACAGAAACAAACACTGAGTTGTTTATTTAGGATGTTATTAATCTATATTTTAAAATCTATTTGACAGAAAATGGCAATCATTTGTTCCAGCGAAAATGAACAAGACTTGGAACCAATCATGAAGTGCAACTAAAATAATTTTAATGTCCTAAAGAACAACAAGAAGACAACAAAGATATCTTAGATGACCTTTAAGAGAGCTCCTTCAGTGACAGACTGCATCCCAGGTGCACAAAGGAGCCTTATCACAGATCCTTTCTACCCTACCAGCAGCTGTTAGACTTTATAACTATTACTGCTCCCAACAACCTCCACAAGTGTTTACATCCCTGCTGTAATTTGCAGTTTTTATTTCTTATAACTAATCTGTTGCTGTTTTCTATGCACAAATATACACTTCTTGTACTTTTCTTTTATCTTTCAGTTATATATTTTAACATGTTAAAATGCATGCCTCCATTTACGTTTAACTTGCTGCTGTCAAAACTGAATTTCCCCACCGTGGGACAATAAAGAATATTTCTTTTCGATTCGATTACTTGCCCTGGCTAGTAAAATCCTGGAAGTTTAGCTTCTGAAAGGTAAAGCAAACCGACGAGATCAATCAAATACAGATTAAGCAGTTTGGACATTGCTGTCATTGTTGAAACCTTTAATGAGAATGAATGTCCTAGTTAAAGTGCTGCACAAGGAATCTTTCTTATTAGTCACCAAAGGTCAGTCATGTGCCAGATTATTGAAAGGACATTTTTGCATCCTGCAGCTCATTTTGTGAGCGGGGTGCATCCACCCTGAAGAATCTGACCAATGTTCAAAGGCATAAATAATAAAGTCTGAATCACTGCAACAGAAGCAGAGAGTGTAACATAAGGCACAGAAAGCTTTGTAATTTGTACTCCAGTGAAAGAAAACATCAATTAATCAAAAGACTGAGACGTTGTTCTGAAAGGTATGATCTTCATTGCCCCCTGTTGGTGATTGGCTGCTCTGCTTCAACCTTTAGTACACAGAGATTTAGTCTGTGTATGAAATATGTATGAAAACATTACCTAAAAATCTTCTGTATATTTGGTCTATAAATTGATTACATTTATTATTTAAACTGTTTATAAATACTACATTACAACAAAAAGGGCATGTAAGTTTATTAACAACTTCAAAATTTGAATTAGAAAATAAATTAAAGTGCATTTTTCACTAAATATTTATTAACATTATAAGCAAACTGAAAAAATAGAAAATAAAAAATAAATGCAGAAAAATAGATTTAAGTTTATATTTTTAGTTATGCATTTTAAATAAATTCAAACTTAGGTTTATTTTAAAGCGTGAGGAAGACAGCATAAAAAACAGAAGAAATATTAGATTTCATATAAAAGCTTGGTGGTTAAAGGATTCTGGATATTTTTGTTTGTTCAACAAATCGACAAAAAAAATCTAAAAGCTTACTTAGATGTAACAATGTTTAATTTAAAAACGGTTAAAAACTAAACTAAAAACTAAAATCTAACATTACTGTCTAGATGGAAACGTTTGAATCCATAGTGAAGAACACTTGTTGAGAACATTATCACAAAGTTGAACAGAGGGAACAGAATATGACATTAGAAATTAAAAGCAGCAAATTTAAACAAACAAAGAAACCAAACAGTGAAACAATTACATTTTCTTTCTTTAAAAATAAAATGACTAGTTTTATCACATTTAGTCAATAAGGACATGTTCTGGGTCAATTTAGGATGGAACGTCTCAAACCTCATGAAGATTACATTTATTAATAAAAGCAGAACACACCCAAATTAAAGTTTTCAGCCTCATTCAGCACAAAACTTTCTTTATATGTAAAGAGAACAGCTATAGTTAAATGAGGCATACATACTTAGATATTTGTAGTTTTATGTTTTAGCTACTCTTTATATAAAACAATGAATCAAATGTGAAACATTATAAAACAAACCTCTACCAGATCATTTTGAACATTTTGAGAAAAATCCTGAATATATTCAAAAAGTGTTTTCTGTTCTTAAGGTTTTGTAAAATGAATATTTTAAACCGATTTTAGATCCAAACGTCAGACACTTTATAAAAAATAGCACGTTTTTTATTCAATCCTTCTTGTTCTCATTTAAACATTTGGTTTTTATATTTTTATATTAAATATTACAGATAACATATTTGCAGTTGTTTTTTTCATTCATGAACACATAACATGAGATTCTACTTTTGAAGGTATAAAGACAAAAATGTGAGATATTGTGAGTTTATTTTCTTCTTTATTGGAGGTTGTTTTAATTTGAAGGTTGCAAAGAATTAAAAACCGGGAGGAGAAAAGAGAATGTGTCGTTAGTCTTTTTGGTTCTTCTTCCTTCTGTTCCTTAAAATATAAAATAAAATTTAAAAATCAGGTCCTGGGAATCTTCTACAAAGTTTTTCACAATCAAAAAAAAATAATTTATTGATCCATAGACCTGATAATAAAACATGATTTCCAACGGAAGCTGTAAATAAACTGTATTTCATGTGCTCGTTTTATACAGAGATCTAATTTATTAACTATTTAATCATTGCTTTTAACTTCTGTTGTGGTTATTTTCATGCACTTAAATGTTTGTGAACTTTTTTGGAACATTTCAGTGACTTCTAGAACAAAAATCAGCTTTGTTCTGGAGAAAAAAACCCTAAAAATAAAAAAATGTCTTTCCTCACCAGTTGCTGTGCAGCAGTACTGTTAATACGGTCCTCCAGTTCGGCCTTACACCTCTAGAGTGATTCAGTTTGGATCAGTTCATTATACTTTAATTCAGTCACAGAATGCTTCAGTGACTGAAAAACTGCAACATGTTGAGCTGAAAATACCCAAACCGAATGTTTTGTTTCATGCTAATATCATTGATTTTCAAATAGTTTTATTCATCAAAAATGCAGCATCACTGAGAAGAATATGCATAAACAGCAAGTACAGATTTAGATTGCCTACTTTCAAGCATGGATCCTTTGCAGTGAAATTATTTATTTATTTTGCATTTAATTTCTTGTTTTCTATGTGGACATATTATTATATATTTATTTACTAACACTCCTAAATAAAAACAACGTTTAAGTGGAAAGTTGCAAGTAATGTTTACCAAAGACAGGAAGGAAATACAATTTATTTTACTTTAAAACTTTAAACAACTTCTAATATAAATTCAATAAAAAAAAATAGAACAAAGTAAAATTATTATGTTGTTTTTTTTTCTTTAAAAAAAGTGGAACAAATATTCCACAAATAGAAGTTTTATATGAATTAAAAGACAGAACCGGTCAGAAAATGCTGGAACAAGCACAAATATAAATATGTTAAATAATAAAAAAATCCTTTTTTAAGGAAGAAATTAAAAAGCTTTAGGTTTTGGGAAGATTTTATTTCTTACTCCTCACATCCACAGACATTGGCTGGTGAACTGATTATCTTCTTGAGTTTATTGTTACCAAACAGAAACAAATTTCCCACTTTTTACATTTTACTAGACTTTATAAAACAGGTTTTTACAAATGTATCCTTTAAAGTTGACATTTAAAGAAAAAATAGTTTCTGGATAAAAAATTTGCATGATACTTTTTGCATGCTCAATAAATACCAACAATCACTCTGCCATTCGAGTTCATTTATAAAAAGTTAATTAATTCATTGAAACATGCAGAGATGACTCGTTGTAAAACCATTTGGGAAGTTAAGAGGAGGAGACGTAAAACAAACTGCAACAACAGACTTCCAGCGTGTGTCCCTGTAACACTGAACACCTTTTTACCCACTCAGGAAAAAAACCCACTTTAGCTTGTAGAGGCCCGCCAAGCAGCTTGAGCCTACTAGAGGTTCTGAACTCATTTAGTTTTTCTGCCAGAACATTTCCTACAGCAACAGTGAAAGCTAATAGTTTCATGACCAAACGGCGTCCCATGGGTGAGGAAGAAGCAGAAATAAAATGTGCAGCTTTGAAAGGACAGTTTTAGATTTGGAAAGAAACAGTGAGGCGAACCTGTTTCTGATAAACACACATCAGAACGTAACGTTCCATTCTCAGCAGCGTCTCTTTATTCTAAAATGCGAGATTAGGATCTAGATTAACGTCACTCTGAATGTTCCTCCTTCACAGTTTGACACAGAGCAGACCACCAGTCATTTTACCACATCCTGTGTGATAACGCCTTTAACCTGTATTCATGTTTCCAGCTCTTGTCAACAATCTAAATATGTATTTGAACAGTATATTTCTCACTGTTATTTAATATTTTACTGAGGTCTAAAATTACCAATGTTGTTATATATAATTTGGTTTCCTGCTTAATTACAGAGCTTTTTTTTTTGGTTCCACAATTTTTATAAGTTGCTGCACCATCTGGGGTCAGAGCGTTGCATTGAAAGTTTTGCCTCTTCAACATTTTTTTGGGACATACTGTATCTGAAGCAGGTCGTGTTCTTTTGTAAGACGGAAAATAAAATGAATTAAAAGTCTCAAAATAGAAGCCTGGAGCAGCGCTTCAGGCCTGAATCTACAGAGGAAACAGTCAGCCTGTTTCACTTCATGTCATCTCTATTGAATTATTTTCCAAAACACATTTCTAAAAACCTGAGACAACTCTGCTACGGCAACTTTAATCCACAAGTAGGAGCTATGCTGCTGTGTAAGCGACGGCTGGGTTTTATTTTATTGCTTTATTTTCATTTAGGTTTTTTCATCCCACAAAGGAAGTAAAAAAACAAAACAGAAAAAATGCCTGAAATATTTTTTTTAATTTTTATTTTCTGCATATTGAAGGAAAGCTGCAGGAGCTTCGTTTGAGTCTTTCTGCTGAACTGAGCTGCAGATGTCCGCAATATGAAAATGAAACGAGCCAAAAAAAGCTAGACGGACTTCCCCGTCTGACATTAGTTCTGCTTCGCTTCCATTGTATAAAAATAAATCCCTCAATGTTTTTTTTTCTCCATTTAAAGTTCAGCAAAACCTCAAGCGACAGTTTTCATGAGACTCACAACAAAACACAACACCCTTTCTTCCAACAAGAAGAAAGGATGTTGTGTTTTGTGTTTTACAGAGTTAGAAGTTCTTCTTCTGCAGTTTAATTTTCTTTTCCAGACATGTTTAAAGTCTTGTTTTTAGTTTCCAATCTCTTTTTAGTTTCCATATTTGCCTCTCTTTCAGTTTGAGGAAGTCTGAATGTTTGATCCAACCTGTCACATGAAAGACATGCTTCATCTTTTCACATTTTCCTTAGTGTCGTCAGAGGCATGGGGGTCTGACAGAGACGCATAAGAGCTGGGCCAACATTTTTGTTGTACAAGATCAGACTTCTCATCCAGTCTTCATCAGAGAAACATCCCCAGAACAAAGGTAAAGAAGAATCAGTGTTTATTGAGTAGCATCCAAAACTTTAACTAAACTATGGATTTTACCAGTCATGTATAGAAGTATAAACAAATCCAATGCAGCTGTTGATTGAGGGTCATTTTGTGAGTGAGAAACTGGGCCCGCTGAACAACGTTGTTCTTTTGTTGCTCTGTAAAAATAAACAGTGGATATGCCATAATGTAAATAAACATATTTGGAAAAGCACCTCATGCGCACTGTTGAGTATGGTGAAGATTCCATGATGCTTTGGACCTGTTTCTCTCCAAAAGATCCAAGGAAACTTGTGAGAGAGCATACATTTACCATCTCTATGCAAGGCACGGCAATATTATTTGTATAGCACACTTTCAACAACAATGTGATTCAAGGTGCTTTACAGATGCGATACAAGGTCATTTTAAATGCCAGAGCTCGGATTGTGTGTTGTTTCATGTCTTGTCCAGGACAAACTTGCAGATGAGTCCTTTCCTGGACTGTCAAACGATTAAAAAATTTAATCGAATTAATCACAGGGTAGCTGTGAATTAATAACAATTAAATAACATTCCTAAATATGACTTAAAAACTACAATTTTCAAAGTAAATAAAGAACAAAACCAGATGTTCTTGCTATTTTTTTAAGGAAATACACGAGAGATACGTTGAACTTTTGCTTTTAATTCCACCATCACATTTACACGTGGCTCTTTTAACCTATTTATCTTTTCGCCAGTTGCTAAGACAAACTAACTGGTTAACCTTTTTCTGAATGTAAAGATGACCATTATTTATTATTATTGGACAACCCTGAGCATCCTCTTCATGGAACTATCCTACAACAATAGAGTATTTTCAGTCAGAGGATTCTTCAGTTTCGCTGCAACACAGCCTGCCACAGGAGAACCTTCCTGCCCATAGCCATAAGAATCTACAACAACTCTTTGAAGAATTAAATAGTATGAACTACAACAACACTTATTTTCCCTCTGGGATCAATAAAGCATTTTTTAAATTGAGCCATATTCTTTTGAACAATAAAGGAATTATTTGTTTATTAACGTGAGCAAAATGGTGTGGAACCGAATCTTTACGTAACTCCAGTTTCCACTTTTATTATTTGTGGTTATCTTGCAGCAGCAGTGTTGGTTAGCTATGTTAGCATGTGTGTTAGCCAAGGCTTACCTGATGTGAAGTTATCGCTGCAGATAGTTGCGTCTGTCTGTCTGTCTGTCTGTCTGTCTGTCTGTCTGTCTCTCTCTCTCTCTCTCTCTCTCTCTCTCTCTCTCTCTCTCTCTCTCTCTCTCTCTCTCTCTCTCTCTCTCTCTCTCTCTCTCTCTCTCTCTCTCTCTCTCTCTCTCTCTCTCTCTCTCTCTCTCTCTCTCTCTCTCTCTCTCTCTCTCTCTCTCTCTCTCTCTCCTGGTATTTTAAGGAATAAAGTCATACAGGAAATGAATAAAATCATTAAAAAGACACTAAAATCAAATTCAGGTTGCACAGTGGAGTTAGTAAAACGGATGCCTTGCAGCAAGAAGCTCCTGGGTTTAATTCCCGGCCTTGGATTTGTCTGCATGGGGTTTGCATGTTCTCCCTGTGCATGTGTGGGTTTCGTCCCACAGTCATGACTGGTAGGTTAATTTGTCTCTCTAAATTGCTCCTTGATCTGAGTGTGTGTGCATGGTTGTGTGTCTCTGTGTGGCTCAGTGATGGACTGGCGACATGTCCAGGGTGGACCCTTCCTCTCGCCCAAAGACCACATAAACAGTCAACAATTTCTTTGCACCTTACTGCATATACACACGCAGACTGAAAGACAGAAATATGGCTAACCACATTCAGCTCAGGTGACATGTTTGAAAGTTGTAAACAAAATATGCAAAGTGCATTTAAACAAACTTTAGTTTGTGTGCATAAATTCACCACCGTTTTTATCTGCACAGCTGTTAGTACATTTAACATTTGTATTAAATAAACACATAACATTCTGCACTAGTTTAAAGTGCTCATGAGACAATTTTGCATGTTTAGTTCATTAAAATCGTCATATATTTTTCTAGATTTATACCCCTTAGTGTTTCTATGTCCCACAGGCGGAACGTTGCCTACTCCTGGGTATAAATCTGCAGATCTTCTCGACCAATTTCTACGTAGTATATATGTATACATATTATAGATCATTGGAAAGCTAAGAGTTTTGTGATTCCAACGGTGTATGCCAATAAAGGATACAATCATAACTGTAGACACAGTGAGCGCTTTTGGCAGACAACCCCCGAAATATAAGGTCCGACTCACCATTCGTAAGCCTCATATAGGTGACAAAATTGGGCCATCTCGAATAAAAAACGTATTTTTACTTCCACAAGGGTCCAAATAATTGTCCTCTAATAAAATTGTTGGTCCACAACAAATCTGAGGTCCATAAACGGGCAAGATGCTCACTATGAGCGCTCCGGAATGGAAGAGATCGGCACCGCTGCTCGGTGAACAGACGTATGTGCTTCACATCAGAGTCAAAATTTTTTTTTATATATGGTTTTATTTAATGTAGCTTTTCAGTAAAAATGAAATAAAATAGGTGTCATGGGCACTTTAAAGTACAGAAGCTCCAAACCTACTTAGCATCCGATAGCTAAAACAGTACTGCCGCCGCCATGTTCTCTGCGCTATTGTGTGCTGATAAACAAACCACCAGAGAATTCTGCACAAACTTCTGTAAACATAGTAAATAAGTTCTTTATCAGGCTGTGCCAGGAGGCGAAGAATCTTTCAATAATTTACTAATCTGAAAACAGGATAAGATAGGATGAAATGATGAGAGAGGACACGCGGTCAGTTCTGAATACGGATGGACGTCGCTACATACGCAAACCGGCTCTGGAGCGGTTACACTGCCTCCTATTGGTAGCTTCATGCTCCTAAACCCAAAATAATTATTACAACCGTCATGGTTATGTTTTCACCAGGGTTTGTTTGTTTGTCTGTTAGTCTGCAACATAAATCAAGACGTTCTTGACGGATTTTGATGATGTTCACCTATTATTGTTGTCTAAGATCTGTAGTAATTTTTGCATGCTTTAGAATATATGGGATTTTCTATTTTCCAAATAAAGTCCCCTTAATTTAAAGAGAAGTTGTCTGGGATTACTTGGAGTGATGTGTACAATGAATGTCCACAGCGTAAGAACTTATTCCTTCATCCATTGTTTAATTATCTCAGCCTTATCAGGCTGGTAATCATAAACATAAACTCAGACTGAACAATTTGGCTATTGTATTCCTGGAATCCACCAGGATGGTGCCCCTAAGCTTGGTAATTTTTACATAAAATTATTTATCTTATTAATAATTGCCCTAAGCAATTATTCATAATTATTCATAGCCAAATCCTACCTAGCTGCGGCACAACAATAAGAAGGTGTGACTGGATGGGGCGCATTTTTTGGTCAAAACGTGTTTATTCTTTATTCAGTGAGGTATGATGCAGTGACACCCCTTACTAAAGTACATAATTTCTTAAAAGTTATTGTGGTACACGTTAACTGGTTACTACCCACCTATATATGGTTGACGTGGTTTTAAATCATCCATAAATAATACATTTCCTTGAACTTCTCAAAAGATAAGCACTGGTAGATTGATTTCAGGTAAACAAACTTAAATGCTGGAGCAGGACTCAGAAATCTTTTCTAGGTCGGTGATTTTATTAAAAGAAAGATTAACATTTCTTCCCATTCTGAGTAGGTCAGTATCAACGCAGCTTAGTGCTTTAATCAGTCTTTGTTTAGGATAATCAGGTATTTCCGCTGGGATATCTGCTGTTGGTTTAGACGGGAGACAGGCAGAATCCTTTTGCTGATTTAGGTGGTCGGCAGGCAGTGATTTTATGAGGAATTATATAAAACATTTCCTACTGAGATCATGATACAACTTTAGGAATTTGTTTAATCTCTCCTTCATCTGACCTAACCTGAAACAGTCCAAAGGATGTTTAGGTTTAGGTTTTGTCCTTGTACAGCAAATACATGAAACTGAAAGTTCAGATATTTTATTGTAAAACTTGTGAAAGTATAACTGTGACTGGTTAACCTCAGAAGATGATCAAACATCTGTTTCTGAAGGGCGTCTCAAAAAATCACTGGTTTAAAGAAGTCTTCAACTTATTCAGCAATGACTGCATAGAAAACTTTCACTCTTTACAAAAAAGAAAACAAGACGTTTCATTTGTAGGATTAGGGATTTATTGCTAAATGATATATAATAATCTGAATGTCCCTATCACAATTTTTTCGCCCCCCTCCCGAGTAGAGTCCAAGTCATTTTATTTGAAATATCTGTCGATACCGAGTTAAAATAATAAAAAGAAAAAGGACAAAATATACAAGTTGTCGTTTTAAGTTTTTTTTCAAAGTGAATGATGCTCTGCCGTGTGAGATTCACTAAAGTGTTGCCCATGCAAGGTCACACGTTGTAAATAAAACTTGAGTCGACCCATTGTGCAGTAAAGCTTAGCAGTGACATCGGACAAACGGACAAACTCCATACGTCCGCGTGGTAACCCCAAAAGCAGACACCTTCTGATACAAGAACTAGCAGCCGGTCACGTAGCTTGTTGTGAATGCACAGCATAGCTGTGTCTGTAAAGTGGTGATGAGAAGGAGTCTCATACGGTGGCTTCAGGTGCTCCGGGGAGAATGCGAAATCCGACGTTTTCAACCACAAACAGCGGCTCATCATCCAGTATGATCAGTCCAGCTGTCTTGGTTATGATCTTTCTGACCTGTTCGCTGTCCTTCAGATTAATCAGATTTGCAGTGTTGAATGCAGCTCAGTCCTTTCCACCAAGTGAAACGCCCAATTTGCACACATTACATGTGGCTGCTGCACTCCTTTCGCTGTTTATCTTAAAATACATCCATACCGATGACGTTTACGCTCTAGTGAGGCGACACGTTTGCCTTGCATTAGCACTTCTAGATAGCGGCTCACTATTGTGTTGTCTCAATTCCCCGCCTGCCATAACTTGTGACGTTACGGTGTTGTCGTCGTCCATGATATAGTGAATATTGATGTAGTGGAACTTGTTGAATTTAAAACTCCACTGTCAATCTGTTTGACAATCTCTGTCTCAGTACGAATTTAAAACGTCATGCTTGCTGTTTTACAAGGTTATATGCAATCATTTCCACCCGATTCCGATCATTTAAAAACCACGAGTTCGGGCACGATTTCCGATCACGTGATCGGAAATTGGAACATCCCTAAATCTGACTGAGGAAAATAGCTTCCTGTAGAAATTTACGTTTCATTCATCAGACCGGGAGGAAAATCTTTAGAAATGCTTTAAAGGGGTTAGAGAATTCAAAACTGGATTTTCCTAGTTGATGTTGAATATAGGCAGCTTGTGGTGTCAAATGTGCCATACCAGAAAGTCTGTGCCGTCTCCGACCTGCTTTCCTATCCAAGTTGGTAATTTTGCAATGGCACAGAGAAACAGTTCAATCTGAGCAAAGCTGTGATAACATGTCATATGAGCAGTATCCTGCTTAGACACACCCCCTAAAAGTTTCATGAATTAACCAAAGGTAACGCTAGATATTTTTGTTGTCCGTCATTTTGACTGACAGGCTCAGAAAAATCAAATCAATCAAAAAGAATACATTTTAAAAAATTGTAAAATATGTAAAATATTCGGTTAACGCGACCCCTTGTCCCAACCCACTTCAACTTCGGATATATAAATGTTGATAGCGGTAATGCACCACGTTGTTGTGTACCAATAGCAGGACAATGCTAGCCCGAGCTACTGCTAAGTTCCTTGTTGGATGAGCGGAAAACAACAAAGAGGAATGTCGAAGCTCCAGGGGAACATTACCCTCTGGGTAAACCGGTAAATCAGCATGCAGCTCCTTTCATATTCATGTCCTGGTCAAGTGGGCTGGTAAAACCTTTCCATTGTAGGTCTTCATTATGTAGGGCTTTATTATGGGGTTATCTTTGGCCATTTTCAACCCCAACAAAGTTTCTTATGCTATATAGAGGCTTAAAAAACAATTTACAACTGTCAAAAATTTTGTTCTGGAATCCCTTTAAGAAAACATCTGAAGATATCACTCCAGATTGACTGAGTGTTTTTTTATCCTTCAGTTACGGCTAGCCCCTTAGAAGTGAAACACACCATCAAAGTCGGCTCTAGGAATGTGTTAGAAAGGTTAGTAATCACTCTCAGAAGCTCTGATACATTTCTTTACCCTACTTACGTACGGATGTACAGTGATAAGTGGGCCGCTGGTTTTATGACATATAAACCATCGGAAGTGATAACAGTTTGCTCTTGTAACCATATTAGAAACAAAACTCAACCCCAGTTTCGATTTAAAAGGTGTTCTTGAGGCTAATCCAAATTACATTTTCATTATCAAATTAATGACTTTAAACAACAGTGCTGCTATTAATAGAAAAATAAAAATATAAACATGTTTTATCTTTAATTTGTGAATTAAAAAATACTCAAAACTGTTTTATTCATATCTAAAAGCCCCCAAACACTTGTTCTTTTATTTCTTTTCCTTATTTTTGTGGCAGTCTCATAGTTGGATAGTGATTTCTTGCATAGAAAGTGCAGGTTAAAAGTTTTACATTCTGTTGTAATTATTATTACTCTTTTGAAATGTGCTCAATCAAAGGATCTGTTCCATCTGATTTATAAACCCTTTGTCTTAAAAAAGCAGTATTACAGCATGAATGCACATATTCATACAATCTGTATCGTTATAGGGCCAGTTACATGTACTACATATGGGAAAATGGAAAGAAAAAAAATACAGCTCGCTTAACATGAATCTTCCATACAGTGGCCTCTGTTGGCTGTTTTGGGGTGTTGCAGTTTTTTGTCTTATTAAATATCCCCCAAAATTAATCTATAGTACTATTTCTTGTAGTTAAAATGAACTATGTGGTAATAGCTAATTTAGATAACTTACAAATGATGATAAAGGTGAAGGCTTTAATAATGAAGTTAGGCATCAGTATAAAAAGGCTCATATGCTTAAAACCACCAATATGCACAAGCAAGAGCAGCACGGGCCATCTGGAAACCATGCAACTTCTTAGATTCTTAAAAAAATAAAAAAAACAGGATAAAAATACATAAAGAGGATGTAGAAGAATAGCTGTCATCCATGCCTTCACACCACATTAACCCTTTAGGTGGATAAGCCCTGTGCTTGATGCAGGCTTTGATTTCTTTCCTTTTTTTCCAAGCAGACTTCATTGTAGCAGAATAGAATAGAATATTGTATTGCTTGTGAAGCCAATTAGTGCCGCTACATGAACCATTCAGACATTAAAAGACTCCTAAAATTAAAAGATCACCCACTGTTGCATCTAGTTGTACCTAAAATTACTCAACTCCTTCCGGGAATCAGGTTTATTGATAAAATTGAAAACTGTACCCTAATAGCAGTAACACAAATGCACAAGAACAGTTTAAATACTTCAACAGAACTTATAGACGAATTTTAGCCAAATTCAACACACATGATTTGCAAAAGCACACCTTTGAGGAACACCTGCTACAACCAATCAAGAGCACTATTAGTCACATTAGATGTGCTTGTAAAAAAAAAAACACCTGGGCTGTTAGCTTGCAAAAACAAGGACTAGGATTAAAAAAAGACACCAAAGCCTGAAAATTTTCTTAGATACAGATGTAGGCAAAGTTTAAGTTAATGAAATAAAGAAAAGCAGAAAAAAGAAGTTATCAATATCTTCCACCAGATTCCTGAAGAGGCAGGAGGTAAAAAAAAACCTTGACTGACTACAGAAGACATTGGTGGCAGCAGACACTAAGGTGTCAGTTCCCACATTGAGGCACAGGCTAAACATTGAGGGGCTCTAGGCCTGAAACCAAAGACAAAAACCCCTTCTGAGCCAAGAAAATTCAGCTCCAGTTTACTCACAACTTTATGAATAAGTCAAGGAAGTGTGTGTTTCTGTTCTGTGGATCTGCAGTATGTGGTGGCAGATGTATCAGAAGATGTTGAGAGAAAATGTCATGCTGTCTGTGAGGAAGCTGAAGCTTTGGGTTTCAGCGATGGGTTACAGAAGAAGTGTGCCTGGTGTCAGGCCAAGAATCACTTTGATGGCAGGCCAAGTGCTCTAATTACTAAAGATGCTTGTCATGAAGGGCTTGAATAACTTTTGAGAACCCCGCCTAATCGTGTTTCAGTATTCGCAGATTCACCTGTTAACAGATTATTTTCATAGATCATATCTAAAATATTTGAAAGAAAATGCCGCTTGGGAAGCTGGACTACTCAGGTGCAATGTTACTTGACATGCTTTTGGCTGGAGTTTGCCATTCAGCCAATCCAGAGGTGGCATTTATTTTCCTTTGGGCATATCGCTAATCAGTGATTAGCGATATGCCCAAATAATGAAGATTATAGGTGTTAGCTTCTGCAGTAGTATTAAGATGGTTTCCACTGTGTGTATAAATGCATATTATGGTATATTTGCTGTTTGAGCTATTAAAATAGGCAGTCATGAGTGAGTTTAGATGAGGTCTCAAGTATGTGTAGATGTCAACTATTTGCAGGTGGTTGTGGTCCCCCAACCCCTGCGAATACCAAGGATCAACCGTAGTTATCAAGGTGGCTGCTAGTTTGTATATTTTGTCAATAAACCTAATTTGCAGTATTGTTGGGTGTGGGGGTTGAATGCTTTAGGAGAAATAAAGAACTACATTTTTAAGTAGATCTATGAAAACACTAAAGATATAATGACAGACACTCATCACTCACCTCCAGTTGCTTCTTGCATGTGGACAAATGTACTATCATTTGGGTTCAACTGAATGTAAAAGCATCTCCAGCACCAACGTGAAGATAATCAATCGCAGCCTTAAGCATGAACTATTTTCTACAGACTTTAGAGTCAAAAATAACCAGGAAGTTGAACTCTATTAACTCTCTTTTTCAAATATCGCTCGCCTGCAGCAGTACAGAAGATTACCAAGTGTTGCACCAGCAGTGTATTAATGCTCAGTAATTAAATCATGTTGAGAGGACTTCACAGCATTCCTGCTTATCTGTACAGGCTTGGGGGGGGGGGGGGGTTAATAATAATAAGGGGTTTTAATAATAATAAAGTCTAGAACTGCTTGTGTGGGTGTTCCAGAGACAGTGGGTGTTTATACTGTCTCACAGCTACTAAACACCGTCAGCATAGAGACACTAACACGTTAAAGTAACTATCTACCTTTCTTGTAACACCTACACTGTGGTGAAATGAATGTTCTTGTTAAATGTTTCCATTTACTTTCATCATCTTGTAAAAATTAAATAGAGAAAACTGTTCCACTGCAGTGTAACACAGTCCTTCGCTGTTTTTTGCTTTGCAGAAATCAACTCTTGTCTTCAAAGGTCAGATAAACTTATCATGGCACAGTCTATGCTATGATATTTAATAATTTAAATAAGCAAATCTGTATTTTTTTAGGCTCAGATTTGACTCCCTAATTGCGTCATAGTACTTTCACTGTTAAACATAAAGATTTCTGGCTTGTGTTGAGGCTGTTTAGTTTACATCTTTATATTTACATTCAATAACTCAAAAGTGCAAATGAGTTACTTTGTGTAATTTGGGGTGATCGGATGATATTTTACTTTGACTAAGTTTGGTATCGTGACATTTAAAAGCAGCAGCTCAACCACCTATAATGATTTGAATTCAATAAAAGCCCCTACCCCCGCCATACGAAGCAATTTGCTATTTTTACAACCAAACACTGTTTATCTCGCCTATTTAAAAACATGGTTTAAATTCATAACACATGCATTATTTAAGAATATTTAAAGTAAATTAGAGTATTAAAAAAAGATTGCTGAGAGGCTTAACATTGGGATTATTATGACTCACAACAGTGCCAACACCTCCACCCTGCCGGATTCTGAAAACCCCTGATACAAATTTTATAGTGGGTTAAAGATTAGGGTCTTTCGAAATGTGTCTAAAAAACACCTGCGATTTCATAATTCAGAGTTGTTTTGGTTCTGAAACAGGACTTTTTCTGTGTTTTATGTGGAGAATGGGTGAGGTAGGTGATTTTTTTCTGAAAAACGTTTTGCAATATTGCTTGAAATGCTCCTCACATACGGCTAGCAACTAATAAATTAGAGTGAGGAACATAAATGTTTTAACATCCTGCAATTTTGCAAGTTCTCCCACTTAGAAATTATGGAGGGGTCTGAAATTCACATTGCAGGTCCATTTCCACTGTGAGAGACAGCATTTTTTTAAATTCAGGAAATCACATTGTCTGTTTGTCTGCTGTCTGTTTTAAATAATTTATTTTTATTTTATTGCTGCATATAAGTATTTGAACACCCGGCAATCAGCAAGAAGTCTGGCTCTCAAATACCTGTTACTCTGCCTTTAAAAAGTCCACCTCTACTCCACTTATTAATCTAAATTAGTAGCACCTGTCTGAGGTCATTAAAGACACCTGTCCACCCCACAGTCAGTCAGACTCCAACTACTACCATGGGCAAGACCAAAGAGCTGTCAAAAGAGACAAAATTGTAGACCTCCACAAGGGAAAGGGCTACAGGGCAATTGCCAAGCAGCTTGGGGAAAATAGATCAACTGTTGTAGCAACTGTTTGACAGTCATCTTTAGCCTTTTCCTCTTCTGTCTCCCTCAGACTGCGGCTCCAAGTGGGGTATCACTGATTATAAGAAAGGTGAAGAATCAGCCCAGAACTACACAAAAGGAGCTGATCAATGACATGAAGTGAGCTGGGACCACAGTTTCAAAGGTTACCGTCGGTAGAACACTACGCCGTCATGGTTTAAAATGACGCATTGCACCGAAAGGTTCCCCTGCTCAAGTCATCACATGTCCAGGCCCGTCTGAAGTTTGCCATTGACCATCTGGATGATCCAGAGGAGGCATGGGAGAATGTCATGTGGTCAGATGAGACCAAAATAGAACTTTTTGGTTTAAACTTCACTTGCCTTATTATGAGGAAAAAGAAGGATGAGTTGCATCCTAAGAACACCTTTCCTACTGTGAAGCACGGGGGTGGAAACATCATGCTTTGGGGTTAATACAGTGCAGGATGACTGGGTTGTGGCTGGGTCTTCCAACCTGACAATGACCCGAAGCACAAAGCCAGCATAACCAAGGAGTGGCTCCATAGGAGTATATCAAGGTTCTGGAGTGGGCCAAAATCCCTGTTGCAGTGTGTGCAAACCTGGTCAAGAAATACAGGAAACCTTTGACCTCTGTAATTGCAAACAAAGGCTTCTGTACCAAACATTAACACTGATTTTCTTAGGTGTTCAAATACTTATGTGCAGCAATAAAATACATATAAATTCTTTAAAAATAATACAATGTGATTTCCTGAATTAAAAAAAAGATGTCTCTCAGAGTGGTAATGCACCTACAATGTGAATTTCAGACCCCTCCATAATTTCTAAGTGGGAGAACTTGCAAAATCACTGGGAGTTCAAATACTTATGTTCCTCACTGTAGGTGTTTTGTCAAAAACACAACAAATAATAATTGCCTCTAAAGCAAACAATCTTGAAAAAACCTCATCAAATCATCTTGAGTGGCCCGTTCAAGATGATTTGCTCCTGAGCCATCCATCAAACTTCCCTCTTGGTGCACGCATCGTGTGTTCTCGGCTTGGAGCAGTAAACAGGAAGTGTGTATATATACATCTACATATATATATATATATATATATTTATATATACACATCTATCTATCTATATATATATATATATATATATATATATATATATATATATATATATATATATATATATATATATATATATATATATATATATATATATATATACACACACATCTATCATATATATATATATATATATATATATATATATATATATATATTATATACACACATATATATATATATATATATATACATATATATATATATATATATATATATATACATATACATATATATATATACATATATATATATATATATATATATATATATATATATATATGTGTGTATATATATATATATATATATATATATATATATATATATATATATATATATATATATATATATATATATATATATATATATATATATATATATATATATATATACATATATATACACATATATATATACACAAGCCCTTTCCAAACAATTAGAATACCATGTTCTAATACAGTTCATTTATTAACCTAATTCCATTCAAAACGTTAAACCTCCATAGATTATAGATTAGGGCCCACAACATAAACGATTTCAAGAATTTATGTTTATTTGTACATAATTTGGGCTTTCAGCTCATAAAACCCACAAAAAGAGGAATTCAAAAAATTAGAATATTGTGAAGAAATCAGCCCAAATTTGACATGGTATGAATGTATTAAAGGGAAGAGACCTATAGGACCAGAGGCCAGCCGCAGGGACGATGATGGTCTTCACAGGTAAGGAGAGATTAGAACTTGCTGAGAGAAAGAGATCAACTGCTGGGAGAAACCAGGCAGGTATCAGGACAGTGTTTTCACTCATGTTTCAGAATTACTCTCATTCAGACTCTAAAACATGTTCTTCTCTGTATTTTATTAGGTAACCCACGATTGATGTAAATCAGTTGGTAGCCTGTACAAAACCTTTATTCAGAAGAAGTGATTTGGCATTATTGTGTGTTATTTATCGTGATTTGCTGAAGCCAGTGCGCAAACTTAAAGCTTTTTTTAAACCTGTAGTTGTTAATTCTTTCCAGATTGACTCCAACAGTCAATTGAGACTGACGTTTGAGCTTAGTTGTTTGTTCCTACTGAGCAGTGGGCATCTCTAATTATTCATTTTATTAATAGTTATTATGATTTAATGATGACTGTCTTTGAACTACTATTACTATTGCTGATAGTTAAGACATTTATTGTGCAACGCTGATTTAAATGATTCTCTAGCCATGGAGGAAAGGTGTGATTGAATGTGAAACGATGATAAATCCCTCAATGTATCCCCCTCACTTCTGAGATGATGGTTACGCGCCTGTGTGTCCACCATTGTCTTCACGTATCAAACTCCAGTCATCAAGGGCCTGTGTCCTGTTTCATGTCTCTGTTTCAACACACCTGAATCAAATAGTTAGGTCATCAACATGACCCCATAGAACCTATCTGCCTGCTGAGGAGGCAATTTAACCATTTGATTCAGGTGTGTTGGACCAGGAACACATCTAAAAGTTGTAGGATGGTAGCACCCAAGGACTGGACTTGGACACCCCTGCTGTAAAAGAAATGGTCTTGAAGCCAGCGTGCGTGCCTCCGAAATCTCTGCAGGACTTTGCTGCAATGATACAGCCATTACAGGAGTGGAAGCATGCTTTTACCACAGGCACTGATCCAAACTCATTCCCTCACACAGTCTGGATGCTCCTTTTCTTGCTTGTTCAGTTTTTCCCCACAAACATTAAGTTAGCAAGATAAATATTTCACTAGCAAGATGCTGGCGAAGTATTTAGCTAAACTAAATGTTTAGCTTGCTAACTAAATATTTAGCTTGTTAATAGATTTGGTTATAAACTGAGACGTTTCTAAATGATTGAATAGAGAATGTTTTATTTATATATATATTTATATATATATATATATATATATATATATATATATATATATATATATATATACAGACCCTTTCCAAAAAATGTAAATATCATGGAAAGGTTTATTTATTTCTGTAATTCCATTCAAAGCGTTAAACCTCCATAGATTATAGATTCAGGGCCCAAAACTTAAATGATTTCAAGTATTTAGTTGTTTATTTGTACATAATTTGGGCTTCCAGCTCATAAAACCCACAAAAACAGGAATAAAAAAAAATTTGAATACTGTGAAGAAATCAGCCCAAATTTTACAGGGCATGGATGCTTTAACTTTAGTGTCACACACTACTCATCTACTAAACTCAAAGCACCGAGGTTTTCCCAGTTGTGATTAAATTGCTTCACTTTGGTTCAATTGTCTCAGTTAGGTTAGATATGGGGACGACTGCAGACCTGACAACTGGCCAGAAGACCATCATTGATACCCTCCATAGGATGGGTAAGCCACAAAAGTTCATAGCTAAGGAGGCTGTCTGTTCACAGAGTGCTCTGTCCAAGCATATCAATGGAAAGTGTAGTGGAAGGACAAAATGTGGCAGGAGAAGATGCACCAGTAGAAGAGCTGACCGTGGGCTTCAGCGGATTATCAAACAGAGAAGATTCATGAATCTGGCAGAGATCCAGAAAGAGTGGAATGATGCTGGAGTGAGCTTCCAAAACCACCACATTCACACGCATCCCGGTGATGGGCTACAACTCTCGGGTTCCTCGGGTCATTCTACCAGAATGTTTTAGAGGACTTCGTGATTCCTTCTGCTGAGGATCTGTATGTAGATGCAGATTTCATCTTCCAGCAGGACCTGGCCCCTGCCCATACCATCACAGTGCTTGACTGGCCAGCCAACCCGCCGGACCTAAACCCCATTGAGAATCTATGGAGTATCATCAAGAGGAAAATGAGGGGCACCAGATCCAAAAACAAAGAAGAGCTGACAGTAAGCATCAAGGAAATCTGGGCTTCCATAACTCCCAGGCAATGCCACAGGCTGATTGCCTCAATGCCAGGCACATCGAGGCAGTGATTAAGGCAAAGGGATTCCCTACCAAGTATTAAAGATTGACATATCGTTTTGAAAGTACCATATTTTGATTGATTGGATGCGATTCTAATTTCTTTCTTTTTTCTGCAAAAACTGAGAAGTAAATGGCGATTTCTTTACAGTATTTTTATTTTTTTTAATTCCTGTTTTCGTGGGTTTTATGAGCTGGAAGCCTAAATGATGTACAAGTAAACACCTAAATACTTAAAATTGTTTAAAGTTGTGGGCCCTGAATCTATAATCTATGGAAGTTTAACAATTTGAATGGAATTATGGAAATTTATAAACTGTTCCGGTATATTCAAATGTTTTGGAAAGGGTCTGTACTCATTTTTTCTGCTAAGAATGGAAATTTGTACAAGAAGAGGTTCATATGCAAGGCAAAGCAATTTTATTTGTATAGCACACTTTCAACAAGGTAATTCAAGGTGCTTTACATTGTTAGGGGGTAAAATAAAAATAGCATTAAAACACAGACGAAGCATATGAAGTAAAAGCAGCAATAAAGCACGAAGCTCACACAAAACATATGATACATTAAGACATAACTCAAAGGCAGCTCCAAACAGATTTTAGTTGTGATTTAAAAGAACTCCGTGTTTCAGCAGCTTTGCAGTTTTCTGGAAGTTTGTTCCAGATTAGAGGAGCATAGAAACTGAAAGCTGCTTCTCATGTTTGGTTCTGATTCTAGGGATGTTGAGTCGACTGGAATTAGAGGACCTGAGTGGTCTGGGGGGGTTGGTATAGTAACAGTGGATCATCATACTTTGGTGCATAGGAATGACGGGTAAAGAAAATGGATCGATGGATGGATGGATGGGCTTCAATCGGGATAAAAACAAGTTTAAATCATTTTTTTTTTATCCACAAAGCAGAGGTCGAGCTAGACATTTTTGTTTGTCATTTTGACCGACGGGGTCAACAAAGTCCGGTCATAATCTATTTTTACCCGTCAATCTTTAAAATGAGAACATATTGAATAGTATTTATATTTTGTTTATTTTAAACAAAATTAAATACAAAAAAGCTCAACAGGAATCTAGATATAAGAAAAATAAATTAAACGATTGCACTTAGAATAGTTCACTTGCTGTGGACTTTCTCACAACTTCCTCCTGCTCTGCATGGAACTGAAATGCTCACCCACTTGTGTGTGATCAAATAGTGGGATTTCTGAATCCTTGCTCCGCTGCCACACTTGAGACTGGAGTTAAGCGCCGCTTCAGCCAAAGTTTTGAAATAAGGGAATATTTTTTTAATCGAAGTGATCAGAAGTCGGAAAGACTCTATGAACTAGCGGTTTCCTGACCCGCAGTTGCAGCATGTGTGCCGCTTCTGGACCGGGCTCTTTGCGTCTGTGACCGGTGCGGCTGATCACAGACGCTGTGAGCTCCTGGTTAACCAGATGCACTGAGTATGGTGTCCAAGTCTGAGATGATGCTCTTATGGGAATCTTTTAATTTTTTTAAAGTCATATAGTTACGTGTAGCCTACTCGGTGCGTAAAGTTGAAAATGTCTGCGCGTCTGCACCAAGTGGTCAGGGGTTAGAAGCTGTGCAGTGCCATATGGGTTTATACGCCACGCTGCACGTCGACAGCCCCGACACCACCCGCACACACCCCTTTAGCCTGCCAATCTTTTGTGAAAAAACACATGATCACGCCACATTGCCGCCACAGGATGACCATGTATGAATGACCAAAACGTTCACTGATGCCATCATTGTCTTTTGAGACCGGCTATAGGTTATAGACACACTCAAGTCGTTGACCCAATGACCAGCCATATCGAAAGTCAAAGTCAGACAAAAAAATACTTTCCGGATGGGAAGTCCAACTTCGAGGGCCGTTTTATTCGAGTTTTCCCACTCTGAAGTTTCAAAGTTCCGACTACAAATGGAACGGACTGTATATTACCCTTCTGGGTCGGGAACCAGAATGAGCTGGAGGCCTTGGCAGGAGAGAGAGATTACTGGGTGATGTCTCATACTCGCTGAACCACCCTTTCAACCCTGAGATTGTCATCTTGGAATATGCACATGGTATCAGGAAAGAAAGAAGTCCATTGATGGAAAAACTTGATTATTCGGTATATTCAGGTAGTCAGCTGACCTCATAATGTTGCCGAACCTAGACCTGACTAAATGCAGCAACCCCAGATCATAGTACTTCCCCCACAGGCTGGCACAGTGGGCCCTAGGCATGATAGGTGCATCATTTCATCGGCCTCTGTTCTTACCCTGATTCGCCCATCCCCCTGGAAGAGGGTAAATCTGGACTCATCAGACGACATGACCTTCTTGCATTGATCCAGACTCCAATCTTTATGCTCCCTTGTCGTCTTATGGCTACACGGCTGTACAATCCCAATCCTTTGAGTTTCCTTTGCATTGTGCATGTAGAAATGCTCTTACTTTAATTATTAAACATAACACTTAGTTCTACGTTTGCTTTTCTTTGTTTGATCACCAAACATCCCAGTGATCATTCAGGATTCTCTCTGATCTTTCCTCAGATGTTTCCTCTGTCTGATGAACCTTCTTAAACAGACTAACATTTGTTCCATGACCATCGATGTTTTTTTCCACATGGTTGTTTAAGAAATGAAAAGCTACTCATTGCATCAGTTGGAGTAAAATACGTTGTTGCCAGCTGAAAGATCATCACCCATGCAGTAAATATCAAATAGGATGCACGAATCTATTATTATTATGCTTAATTAAATAAAGGAGGCGACTTTGGTTTTTTTGGCCAGGCAGCGTAGTACACTGTGGTGTAGATAAGATGTACACTACATTGGTGGAAATAAACCATAACGCATTGATTCAAACACTTCTTAGTTTTGATACATATCTTGGTATATGTCAGCATGCTATTTACGTCAAAGATAAGTACCGGTAATGTTTGAACTGCAATATCAGTGGTTTGTTCATTCTGCATGCAGAGATCACAGTCTTGTACGTGTGTGAGGGAGTGACAGAGCTAACATTTGGTGTTTCTGAAGAACGTTGTTAGATAAAACGAAGAATTTCCAGGAATTATTTCGTTCTGGTTTTTAACAGGTAAATAAGTTTTTCAAACGGAAATCACATTAACACAGGTTTTTCTATGTATCCAGTTTCAATTTATCAGGTGTAAAATTTTGGTTCTTGCTGAAAGTGAGGATGAAATAGCTGATGGATACATGGATTAGGGCCTAATGAGGATGCAGCTTCAGTTTGTCAGGATTAAAAAGAGCAAGGTGGAAAGGAAAAGCTCTTGATTTACTGGTCGATCTGTGTTCCAGACCCCATTCATGGTCATAAGACATGGATCACCACAGAAGGAAGGACATTCTGAATACAGCAGAAAAATAAGTACTGAATGTGTCAATGTTTTTCTCAGAAAATATATTTCACTTACAAAGAAATCAAAACAAATGTGCCCTTAAATAATGTCTTATGTAATACGGACTTGAGCGCCTCCTTGAAATTTTCAAAACGCCCTCCTCATTTACCTAAGTTTATTGTAGAGGGATGAAATTTGGTTCACTTGTAGTACTTTGTAAGACCTATACAAAATTCTATTGCATCCAGTATCTACAACAAACAGGAAGGCAGGAATCTTGAATTGAATTTTGTTATCTTGACCCCATTTTGCCCGTTTCTGGCCTCTGCAAATTCCTACTAGAGGCTTTGACCAATCAGCTTGAAATTTGGTGAGTTTGCTCACAAGGCATGGGGAATCTAAAATGATCAAACTCCTGATTTTTCACATGTGCACAGGCCTCAAAGTTTTACTTCTCACCAAGAAAAAATGAAATTGTTGAATCTGCTACAAAGAAAGTCAAAGGGACACTAAACCTTCTGGGACGAATCCACATCTGTTCCCCAATAAAATTAAATGGTCAAGTACTGACAACACCCAAGCCCAGCTCCTTAGAACAGTCTAAGTCTGTATTGCTTTGGAAGGTCCATATTTGACCCCTTTGTTGTAATTTTAAATCACAACTAAAAACGTATGTGTTTAGAGTTGCCTTCGAGTAATGCTTTGTTGTATCATGTTTTGTTAATTACTGCTGTTTTTACATTATATACTTTCTAATGCTTTGATGAATCTGTGTGTGCTTCTTGCTTTATTTATGTTTTTACTTTATATGCTTTGTCTGTGTTTTACTGCTATTTTTATTTTACCACTTAATCATGTAAAGCACCTTGAATTACCTTGTTGTTGAAAGTGTGCTATACAAATAAAATTGCATTGCCTTGCCTTGGACCTAATCAACATGAAATTGTGCCCAGTGACAGAGAACAAGTTGGTATAACTTGGTCTCCAATACTGAGCCACAAAAGACGAAGGTGTAATAACTTCCAAACACAATGTTGGAGCTGTACCAAACATGCTGTGTGTCATCCCAGACCAGCACTCAACATATTCACATGGTCATTTGCCAACATCACTTTAGCTCCACCCCCTTATATCATGAAGTGACTTGTTTCACAGGTGGACATCCTCCTTTTATACTCACATCCAAATGTTTCAACCTGTGTCTGATGACAAAGAACACGTTGACGTTGAATCCTACCCTAAACATGAACTGTTGGCTGGACCGTGTGGGTGTGGCAGAGTGGCGAATTTTGATATCTTGCTGTTTGCAAATGGTTGGCTCTAAATCACACATGCATGATCCAATTAGCTCCAAACTGTATATGAATGAATTCAACCAACAAACAGGCTAAGTGGATTACATTGGAATTTGAGTCAAGTGTGCCCCCTGGAATATGCATGACTGAACTGGAATGACTTTTCTTGTAAAGTGCCTTGAGATTACATCTGTTGTGAATCGGCGCTATATAAATATGGTAAACTGAATTGAACTGAATTCCCACCAAAATGTTAGTAGTTCTCTATAGACCTGATGTAGGCCTGTAACATCAACACTCGCTCATTGTACCGCCTAGTGGCGACACGCAGAATCGGGCGCTGATGCAGAACGCCCGCAGTTCGAGGCTTCCACGGCCGTTCAGCGCTGCTTGTATCTTTAATTGAATATTTTAATTAAACTGAACGGATTTAATTGTTTAGAGCATCAAACATTTAGATCTGAAAGGATTCTGCATACTTTCCAAATGCAATAGTTAGGTTCTATTGTACGTTTGTCTCCCTTTCTGGGTACAGTAGGTGAATCAAACTTGATGACTGAATTGTTTTGCACAAAATATTTTCAGTTTCCTGTTGACTTTTTTTAGGCTGAGTAGCTGATGCATATTCATAGCTAAAACTGGAAGTGGTGGGAAGGTACCACATTGCACCACTCTGCAACCACATCCTGAGTCACCGTCCTGACAGTGACGCCTTTAGTTTGCTGCCTGAGCGTTCTTCCACTCAGTCTTCAGGCGTCAACTCTTCAGTGACTCCGGCACCTGCTTCACTCATCAAGTTGTACTGATTCTCATTAAAAAGGTAAACTTGTCATATTTTTTGTATTTATACAGACATCATGATTTGAATAAATTATGGGCTTAGATTCTAAACTTTAACACATTTTAATATTGTTGTAAGCTAATGTAAATATATTAATTTACCTTCATATCATTTTGACTGTTGTTACGGATGCTAATGTGTATTTATCTCTTCCCTGTTTTAATCTTTCTTAGCTCTTACTTTATGGTGATGGTTAAGCTTTTTTCCAGTAAAGCAACGGATGAGATAAAGTGTTTTACCTCTTTAACCTCAAAGTGAATTAGAAAACTCTATTTCTGTCTTCAGTCTCGCCTGCTGTGTTTTCCCCTGCCTGCCCAGCTTCACAGTGAGTCATCCCCATGGCTCCTCCACCTTTGTTTCTACCATTGCTGTGGGGTCTCACTTTATTTATTGGTGGAGGTAAGATGGTTTATTGGATCTAATTAGTCTCTTCTTCTGTTCTGCTGATTAACATTTATAAAGGTTATTCCACTTTTAAAATATTTATTTATTAATTTTAATACCGTCGTGATGTCTACATTTCATTCATCCCTGAATTAGTGTGGCTTTGGCTTGTTAAAAAACTTTTTTTTTGAGTCAGCAATCTTTTAAGCTGACATTCGGTATTAGGAACAGCAAATCTAGGCATTGCAACTCCTGCAGTTGACCTTCATTTTCTCCTCTGCAGCAGCTGCCTCTGTCTGCAACGTCACCTGCACCACTGACTACATTAAGATGCTAAACTGCTCCTGTTCAGCCTCTGTGCCAGCACGTCCTGTTCTTGTTGATGTGCATTGCAGGTAAAAGTTGTCCTGTCATTGTTACTAAAACTGAATGCATTTTTTTATGCTTGATTGCACAAGCAGAAGCTTTTGACTCTGTTCTACATCTTTGGTATTATTTCAGTTTTTATTTGAAGTAGCCAGCAGTAATGTTATGTTAAGCTCTCTTTATGGAGGGAAATGTCTCACAGTTCTGGTGCTGTATTTATGAATCCAGTCATATATACTCTATGCATCATTGACATAAACAGGCACATTCTGCTTGTTCTATTTTTTAAGTGTGAAAACTGCCTGGAGGCATGGTTCCCAATGTTTGGATCAGACCAACACCATGAGTGGGACGATGAACTAATGTGCAAACATTTAACTGTGTTTAAAATTGACTAACAGTCTTTTTTCACAGTAACAGTTCAAACAGACTAAAAACAGGGATGTAAAAGGAAAGGATAAAACTAATATAATAGAGGTTACTGTTGTTATCCTTGTTTAACTGTGTTATTAATACCTGTGTAAATCAGTCAGATTTACTGTTCTCTGTAAAGCAAGAAAGATTTTTTTTTTTTGCAAACCGGTCGGTTAGCAAACCCAAACCCCGTTTTATGTTACACTTGTTTGAATTCCTTAGCTTATTACACCTGAACTAAATAAATAGGAAATCATGATAAATGCTAATTTAAGGGTTGGCCCTAAAATGCAACTACTACACTACCCACAATGCATCTCGAAATGAGATGGCGTGCTTGAAAACCTCCCAAAAGTGTGCTGAAAATTAAACAAACATATACATGAATGCACTATTTGCTAAATAAATAGGTTTTGGTTACAATGAGACGTTGAATTTTTAGATCCAATGATGTGTTTAAGTTGTTGGTCATTTTATAGTAATTTCTTGTAGGAATTGGATACTGGAGAACATCATCAGTAATGTGGTTCTTTTCATTGTTTTTACCAGGAATTTTATTTGTCTTTGCAAGCAGTAAAGTCTTAAACCGTTACTTATCATAACACCAAATTATTCTGTTACAGGTCTTATGATGAAGAGAATATCAAAGGCAGCTGTGAGATCAAACCACCTCAGTCTTGGTGCAGAATCCTTGAGGACCTCACCTACGTTGCATCCTCAGATACGAACTGCACCGCCACAGTCAGTCAGCCTGGCAACAGAGAGTTTGAGTCATCTAGATGGTATCTCTCTTCTATGGGTAAGTTCAACACAAAGTCATTTCAGTATGCATCATTTCTTACCCTTCTGACGTAAAAAAAAAAAAAAAATGCGACCGAGAATCGTTTAAAGGTCAGCAATTTCTGTAAAATAAAGACCATTTTGGGTATTTAATTGAGAGCGCAGCGATAACATGGAAACAACTTCATCTACCTGCTTCTCACAATAAAAACTAAAAATAATATTTCACTTAATTGTCATTAATGAATCAAGCCTGATGTTTTCCCTTTCATAGTAAAACCTGAAGCTCCTGTTAATGTCAAAGTTACAAATGCTACAAACTTGGGAATCTACAACATTACCTGGAAGAGCAACAATGAATACTGTGTCACATACAAAGTCCGCATCAGGAATACAAAAGACCCATTTCAGGTAAAGCGTGCACAAACAGAAGAGCTGACAGTAAAATATGAACTGCAGCAACGACGGAAACTTTTTGCTGATGATTTCCTGCTGAGTTGGATGGTTGTGTTCCTTCCAAACAGGATCCGATCTATCTGGATTTACAGGGAAGTAAGGAGTTCTTTGAGCTGGCTATGGAACGCCTGCAACCCAATGCTTCCTATGTTGTGGACGTTAAGGCACTTTTCTGTCCTGATGAAATCGTTGAGGGCCCATGGAGTGAATGGAGTTCTGGAGCTGAGTGGAGCACAGCGGCCGCTTCTCCAGACGTAAAAGGTGGGGACTTATACTTCTTCTATTTGAGCATAAATATGTTTCATAAATATTCAAAGCTTATGTTGATTTGATCTTTGCCTCTTCCAGTAGACATGGATCTTCCAGGCATTAATGTTTACTGGATCTACATCTCGACGCCCATCATTCTCATCCTCGCCCTCCTGTTGCTGGGATACCTACAAAAACCGTGAGTATTTTTTGACACTGCAGTATCCAGTTTTAATTGGATTTTCCCTCCTACCCACGCCTGAATTTAGTTACAACCAAAACAAAAAGTCTACAAGGCTAAAGATTTTTTTTGAACCCGTTTCTTTTACTTTTTGTTCGATCGAATTCAAATAATTACTCAGTAAAAGTCTAGCTGATAAAATGGAGTGAAGGGTTGAAGGTCACCATCACGCTGTCTTCCAGTAAATGATTAGCAACAAATCTCACCGCATCACTTGATTCCTGGCATCACCTCCTACATATGTTAAAACCACGGCAGCGCTGTACGTGCAGCAGCGCTCTGCACTGAACGGCTCACAGGCATAGAAAGTCATGCAGCAGAGAGCTGAGAACAACTCCCTCTAAGGTCTTCACAGTTTCAAGAAGCAAACACAACCTCAGAAGAGTAACCAAGCAGATAGTTTGTTCTCTTTCTGTAATAGGATGATGTAACTAGTCTAATATGAAAAGCAGTTTTAGTTTTGCTATTGAAGCAGGAATACCTCCCTCTGCACCCCATTGTTTTACTGTTTTCAACTGATAGAATACAAGTTTTACAAATTCAGATTCAGAAAAGATACTCTGATCATTGTAGAATAATTCACTCCAGCTACAACGATATCAACCAAAGATGGTTGTAATACCTCAACAGCACTAAAAATGTTCATTTCTGTCATATTTACAAAAAGAATAAAAGCTTCATTAATCAAGCACTATTTGATGATCACATTTCTTAAAAAAAGAATGAAGTGATCGGAATTTATGATTCAGATACCACCTTCTGCAATATTCACCTCCAGGGGGCGATATTTTCTTGCTGCGCTCTCACTGTAATACAACAATAAAGCAATAGAAAGCTTCCTTTTTGTTTTGGGTGCTCATGCCGCCCCCCTGATGGAACAGCACCCTGGGCAGTGAGCCATATCTCCTATATTAAAAATGCATTTGCAAAGCGTGATCAGGAGCATTTACCTGCAGGTACGGGTATTTTACCTGCTGCAGTTGGAGCCCTCTTGGCTCTTAAAATCAGCCAGAAAATCTCATGGAGAAGTAAAGCTAAGAGCAACTCGAAGTGGAACCTGTTTATAAGTACATTTTCATAAAAACAATATAAAACCTTCCAAAAAGTTTAAACAAATACGGTTTTACGGTATTTTCCCCAGACAGCTCAAAGACTAACCCCACAAAGCTGTTAATTTGATATAGGAACAGATTTTAGTCATGCTTAAAGTTATTAGTTAAATAATTTGCTGTAATGTTGGGGTATTTTCAAAAATTATTTTGAAGTGGACAAACGGGGGTTAACCTCCGACAAGGTCATAGCGTAAGTAAATCGTAAAGGGTTGCTCACTTTTTTTCTTTGCGGTTTTACTTAAATGAGCTGGATAAATATTGTTTATTCCCTGAGTTCCTGTTGGCTTCATTTGAATTAGCCTATTTAATCAGCAGCCATTTTGACTCAACTGAGTGTGTTACGAAGAGCTGCATTAAATTTAATGATAAGTTTGGGTTTCGCATACATTCTCCCTTAGAACCAACACGACTCAGTATTCAAATCAAAAAGTCTGTTTGTTTGAGTTTTATGTGTCAAGGACAAGATAATATGAGTAATTTAAGGAATCACTGGCACTGAAATCTTTGAACATTCTCAAAGAATGAGATAAACCATAACTGAAAATGTTTATTTTATTGATGATTTGTTCCTCTTCTGTGAATTAAGAGGGTCACTGTTTAAGTATTTCAACATAAGGTTTTTCTAAAACAATCTCCAGTGGAGCTGGTTTGCTGTCAATCACTGTCTCCTCGCTGAGAAACGCTTATGATAATGATAATCCTTTAGTTCTGAGAGTCGGTGCGTGGCATCATTTATTGTCAAATGTTAAGATCAGGTTGTGACTCATTAATTCAGAAAATAGCTGTGTAATCATTCACATGAAAGCCCTGTTGTTTTATCAGGATTACTGGTTATGATCTTAAACGCTTTGATTTAAGGTCAAAGCTTGGCCTCTGCACAGCTCATGTACCGTAATGCAGCAAAGATCCAGTTAAAAACTGAAGATAGAGTAGAATAGAATCATGCTTTATTCTATATTCTTGGGAAAATTAGCTGCATGATGTTGAGAGGTAAATGGAAGCACACGGCTATAAATGACCGGGATTGTATATTAAGGTCAAATATACAACATAAAAACTATGAAGTTTTGAAAAAAAAGCTGATACTGATTGTCAGCAAGTGGAACAATCCCCTACAAAATCAGCAAAGAAGGAGGAAACTTGACTGTGTAGAGCACAGCTCCTTGTGTCTGTAGGGAGCGGAGATGGTTATAGAGCCTAACAGCTGCAGGGAGGAAGGACCTGTGATCACGCAAGTTCGTGCACAGAGGATGCAGAAGCCTTTCACTAAGCGAGCTCTCCAGTTCTGCAACTGTTTCATGGACAGGAGTGTCTTCTTTGCTAGTTCTCCTGTGTCCTACCACCTGCGCCGGGTTGAGAGGACATCCAGGGACAGAACCAGAGTTCCTGATGAGTTAATCCAGTCGTTTCCACTCAGCTGTAGTTACTCGCGAATATTTTGCCACCAGAGCAAATTGTAAAAGTTCAAAGCACTGGCAGGTCTCAAAAATTCCCTTTTAAATAAACATGGTCAATAATGACCTAACCAAGGACAATATCAATGACTGTTTTTCCCGTTAGATCTGAAATAGAAAACGGGTCTTGCATGTTTGCCTTCTCTAAAGAAAGGCATATCATTTTTAAACTTTTGGGGTCAATTATAGGTTATTCTCAGCAGCAACAGCAGGATAAGAGTCACTTTTTCTGCAATGTATGGGCTGGTCTGTCCAGTTCGTAGCCTACTATCCTATTTTATTGTCCCCATTGCTGCACTTTGAACACCCATGCCATAGACGGTAACTGATGCCACCAGAGAGTGAAGAAAGGTCATCTATTCCAGTCTTCTGCCTCCCCTAACTTTTATTTTGCTTTTTTTTTCAGGTGTTGGCAGAAAAAACTCAGGATGATTACTTACATCCCGAGGCCCAATGACTATTTCAAGCCCCTCTACCAGAACTACGAAGGGAATTTTAAGGTAAGAGAAAGCAAAAGTACCCTTTCACATCGTTTGTAGTTTCCAACACAGCCCAGCAGGTGTTGCCGTAGAGGGGACTTACATTCCATCTGGACCCTGTCTGGTTGGGACTTTCCCTTTGACTGCAGACTGGAGGGACTCTGTGATGTGCATGAGTCAGTCTGCAGGGGCTTCAGAACCTCAAATGCTGTGGGTGAATATTTGTTTCAGTCAGACAGACGTGTTCCACCTCGGTGGAAATTACCCCCAGAAGTTCTGTTTCTGTTCTTTGATTTGACATAATGTCACACTAAAAACAGCCTGTTTTTTTTTACCTGATGGAGACACATAGTGAGAACGTTGTGGCTTACATTTTTTTTATTCTTTCACAAATGTGGCACAGTTATCTCTGCTCTTTATCTTCTGTAGCATTTTTCTTTCCCCCCTAATCTAAATTTACTCTTTTTCATGTCTGCTATTTTTATACATCAGCAGACAGATTATGTGTTTGCGTAGGCACCCATCTCCAAAACGGCTCGAGCTTCACTCCATTTCCATCAATCAAATATTCATACTTCAGCTTAATGATAGAAAGTAATTCACTAACAGCCTAAAAGTTTGAGCTTTCCTGCATATAGCAGAATATGGTTAACTTTGTGTGTCACATTTGGGTTTTAATTAAATTTTCATGAGAAAATACTGTAAGTGCACCTGAAAGAGTTATCATAGGACAAGAGAGTTCTAAACAAAAATTAATATCTTCCATCAACCTTTTTCAAAACAAATATAAAAGGTCAATACACGTTTAGAAAATAGATATATTGTAACGCGAATGCATCTGCACTGGCAACACACTGAGTCTGGAGCACTCTACCTGCAGTTCAGTACAAATTGTAATATGATGCAATACATTCAGATTGAGGTTATCTCTAACTTGATAAATTTGCTAAAACGCTGTATAGGAAAGCCAGCAGATGGCGCTAAATCTTCACTTGCTAACAATCACTCTGCACGATCAAGCGTATGACAATAGTGGAGCTGGACCGTGTCTTTTTAGCGAGATGAAGCCCTGTCACTTCAGGAAGCACGATCCGTACCATGAGCCCATCTGCGAATGCACGCAAGGAACTACTTCCGGGTACATTTCTTTTGTTGTTGTTTTTTTAATTTGTTAATTTACAGATCAAGGCCATTTACACTTTACAAATAAATAGAAATAGATAGGTAATCTTGCTTAACCATTATACAAAAAGGATTAACAACATAGCAAAAAAACCCAGAAAAAAATCACGGGGAAAAAGTAGTTGTCTGATCTGATATATTTACATGCTGCATTCGTAATCTTAACAGCTTTCTTCTTTATCTGATATATTTACTTGCTGATATATTTACATGCTGCATTCGTAATCTTAAACCGGTCATGGGGAGGCCGATCACATGACCGGCTTTCCTATAAATAATTGCTCTAAATGACTCTAAATGAGGTTTTTGATATATGTGCAGCGGTAAAACAGATGAATGATAGTTTCTGGTTCTATATGACAAAAGTCACAGTTGAAGTCAGTGTTTAATTTAAAGAGCGCAAATCCATCCATCTTGTAGCGTCTCAAGAACTAACCCCCCACTCACCCCCCCCTCCGGGAATGCGCACATGCTCAGATGGGCTCTCATGGCTTCCTACGGATCCTGCAGTGACAAGCCCGCCAGAAGAACCAGAACCAGACTTAGTGGGAGGGGCCATCTGCTGCAACCTGCTGAGGATTATGGGGAAGAAAGCAGATGCAGAACAACACAGACACTCTGAGCAGAGAGTTTATTAATAGTAAATAAAGTACTGCGAGTTACTGCAGCGAATAAAGAATTAGGTACTATAGGCCAGCCTACATGTAGAAAGAACTCTAAATGAGTGTATAAATGAGCCCTTAAGCCTAATTTTCACAGCATTTTCAAGAATTTGACCAGTTGTTTTGATGCCTGCAACTCATATCGTTCCATTACTAGAGAAAAAAGGTGTCTCTTGGAAAGGATCTGGAAAGACTAAGATCCTATTACATACATTGTACAGCAGAGGGCGCTACTGGACTATTTATTCGAACAAAAGCCAAGGGAAGCGATGCAGATGCAACAAACAAACACAAAAAGGACAAAATAAGATGTATTTTTTCTTTTTGTGAAGATCTTAACAACAATGTGGCAAAGTGTTTGGGACTAAATGAAAACATCAAAAGGATTAAAAAGATTTGTAAATAATTTTTAGAATCTGTTTCTAAGTTTCTAAAAACTTTGAAACACACAATACATGTTCTTTTTTTTCTTTTTGTTTTGTTGTTGTTTTTTTAAGGAAAGTTTTTTTCAGATCAGTGCAGAAGCATCTGCCACATCCCCAGCACATGATGGCAAAGAAGCAAAAGTGCTCATGTATTTTAGTTGTACATTGTTTGGTTGTCGACTTCAGATCGACAATAGCTTAGTTCTTGTTCTGAAGTTGCTCTTGTGCTCCTGCCGTATCTCACGTCTTTGTGGTTCAGACTGCTTGCGTCTCTCTCGATTTACAGATTCCGTTCAAGAGCTTTATAGTCAGGATGTGGTGGCCTTGGCGTCAAAGCTCTGATTCAGGCTTATCTGGACATCTCAGGCTATAGGTAGCTGCATAAGTTTTACACTTCTCTGAAGTCTTTTAAGTGCTTTAAAAACCCGTGAAATTTGATAAACGCTTCTGTTTTAAATTAGCATCAAAGTAAATATCTTATGTTGCATATCTGCATATTTAAAAGTAGCATCAACTTATTCAGCAGATGTTTCAAGGAAATAAAAAGATTCTTCAGTTTAGGAAGAATTATTGCAGTAAGTAAAACATCCCATATATAGAAGAGGTAAAAAAGTGTAAAGCATGCCGAAACCTGGAGATATAAAGGTGTTGGATGTGACATAAGAGCTGTCTCTGACAGATAAGTGTTTAAAATATCGAGGAAGTTACATTGGGACACCTCTGCACTGGCAGCACCTGAGAACAAACTGAACTGTGACTGCCAAAGGGATGCCAGCAGAAGATGTTAATCAGGAATCTGGCTGAAGATGTCGCTCTGCAGGCGGCATCGGAGGCTCTAAAAGAAGGCTAGGTGGATAGTTTGTAGGCAACACGTCACCTCGGGTGGTACTTTCCTGAACCACTGCAGCACCTTCACGCGGCATCATGGGAAATGCTAAATATCAAAGTTGTCACGCTGAAACCATAACCTGTACGGAGAGTGTGGTTTTATGGTGAATCAGATGAGGCCTGATGTTGCTCTAAGACTGTGAAATGCAGAAAGTTTCTCACATCTTTATTTTACCACATTATTTTGAGAGAAAATAAGAGGCAATCTAAATATTTCTACTTTTTACAGAACAAATTATGGCTATAACTCGCTCTCCAAGCAACTGAGTTTAGGTGGCCTGCCATGCAGACATTTCAAAGAAGCAAGCCTAGAATTGTACTGAAGCCAAAGGGTCATCTTGTGTAATGTGATGTAAAACTGAATATCATCTGCATATGAGTTAAACAAGGAGTCATGCAAGAGGGTAGCCAAACCTAAGAAGTTGGTCTTAACTATAAGTAAAGGGGGCTAAACACTGAGCCTTGGTGACTTCCACAGGAGAAGGAATAGGAAGTACAGTCCTGGGAAAAAGAAAGTACACCCTTGCTGCTTCCATTGGATTAAAGAGTAACAATTGTTGCTGCATAATGCTAAAACAGATGCCCTTGATTACCTGTTTGTCAGTAAATGTGACCACCATTATATAAGCAGGAGATGTGTCATTGTGTGCAACATAAACCAGAGGTGAAAAGACGTCAGCAGTGACCTCAGAGAAGCAGCTGTTGCTGCTCAAGAACCTGGAAGGGTTAGAAAGCTATTTTCAAACTATTTAAAGTTCATCATCCCGCTCTGAGAATGATTATTCAAAAGAGAAAAACATTTAAGACAGTTGCTGTCTTCTCACAAGTTCACTTCAAGGTCAGGCCGTGCGAGCTTGGCCACATGGCGTATGTTTGGTAGAAACCGAACTCATTAAACCAGCAAGCACAGTTGTGGAGGGGTCATGATTTGGGCTTGTTTTTCAGCCACAGCACCTGGTCACCTTGAAGTCACTGAATCGTCAATTTAGTCCAATTTAGTGTTGTGTAGAAATGAACAGACCTCCACAATGATTAAACACATAATGTCATACTGAGCACCTTAATATCGAGTTATTGCTGCTGAACATTATGTACAAGGTGTTAAATGATAGACCTTTTTTTCCCTTGGTGAAATATCACAGGTGCACTGATTTTACATAAATTGGTCCAACAACCATAACTCAGTGGGGTTTTTTTTTGCCAATTGAGATGTTTTGAATTTAAATATGTATGTTTTAATTTAAATCCAGTTTCTTTAATAACCGAAAATCCTAATCCAAATTAATCTCATTAAATGTGTGGAGTATTCCCAATAAAATCCAAACCAGGAAAATGTTTTATTATTAATAATTGCCTGCAGTGATCCAAGGTAATGTTTTCTGTTTGTTGTTGTAGGAGTGGGTGAAGCCTGTGTTCAACGAGTACGATTGCCTAAAGATCACCACATGCGTCACAATGAGCGAGAAGCAGAGCGAAATCCTCAACTGGAGCAACGAGAAGCAAAGCTACAGCGAGGAAAACGAGGTGAAGGACAGCGAGGACTTCCCTCAAGCTCCACGGCTTCCCAACAACCTGCTGATGACCTTCCAGGACAGCAACACCTCACAGGGCACCATCCACTCCACGGGACACATCTCTATCCACACCGTGACCCTGTCTGGAGAAGAGTTCGAGGAGGAAGTCACGTCACAGAGCTCGCTCAGGAGCTTCCAGGATGGAGAAAGCTTCGGCTCATTTGATGATACCAACGGGGAGCATGCTCCTTACGATTTAGGGGAGTCACGGGCGTCCCGGATGGAGCGGCACAGTGGGATATCACTACGAGAAAGCCAAATCGCCAATGATTTAATAATGGAGAACCAAAACTTTCTTCGAGATGGTGAGTTTAACGAAGCAGAGAGGGTGTCGCTGGACTCGTTTGCATCAAACGAACAGTCGGAGGACGGCTACCCTCATGTGGACTTGGACACCATCGATAGTGGTTTCGGAGAGTGCGGCAGCCCGGGAGCCTCAGACTCAAACTCTAACTCATTTCCTGGGGACAAACACTTAAATTCAAACTATGTCAAGCAGTGGATGGCATGTAGCACAATTCAGGAAGATACCAGCAATGTGAACAATGAACTCAATGGGACACAGTAACTGTATTTATAAGTAGAATCAAAATGTTGCATGAGCAATATGTGCACAATTTATTCATTTATTTTCTTTGTGACTTTGTTATTCAATACATATTTTTAAAGAGCCAAGTAAAAGTTTCTACTTTAAAAAATCTGTCTAATAAAGAGTTTTACTGAAGTCTGTTTGTTGCCAATTTAATGGAACTGAGATATGTATGATTTCCATGAGACACTTTTTCAGCTTCACCTTTATTTGTACAGATAGTTAGATAGTTATGTAGTTTCACTCTCAATAAAGATCTGTTCTTAACTGTACAAAATGCAAATGTTTATTTATGTATACATGTAAATTGATGCATCAATTAAAACAAAAACTTTTGTATAACAATTTTAGATTTCTTTGAGTATGTATGTGCATTTAAGCTGCAGGTCATAAAGTCAGGTGGAAAAAAAGACAAGTGAGTAACATCTGATGCAAACTGCAGAAGATAAAGGAGCAGGGCAGCAGAGTTTGCATGACAATAAAAAAACGGTGTCATCAGCATGAAGAATCAAAGATACATCAGTAACCTTCTAACCCACAAAGTTAATGTATGAAGACAGCAGACAACACAGTGGACAAGTCGAATTAAAAATATTGCTACTTATGTGTTTTAGTAGCTCGGAACTTCTGTTACATCATTGTCCCTCCATCTTGCTCAGTTGTCATGGTCATGCATTCTTGCGCTGTGGCAGCAGCATGTAGACTGCCTTATCAAGATGTCTGATAATGGTTATTTCCCTGCATTTGCACATTTTTCTGTAACCACTGTAACCAATCGTCCTGTTTGTGTCGTGGGCGCGAAAAGAAAACAGCAAACTTGATTTTTTACGCTGATATGTCCATATAAAGGTAACTGTTACAAGGCCTTTGCAATCCACTTAGTTTCATTGCTTGACTATTCTATTAAAACTATGGAAGTTGGCATGTAAAATAGTTTTAAACCTATGAAGTGATTACCAATCAAAAAGCAATCAAAATGCTGAACAATTCATCGCATAATCAACTCCTTAAAACTCTCCGCAAACATGAAAAGATCATCCATCAATCCATTGTCTGTATCTGCTTGTCCTTGTTAGATTGCAGGGGGCTTGTGCCTATCTCCAGCAGTCAAAAGGGGAACGGTGGTGTACAACTTGGATAGGTCTCCAGTCCATCTGAAGGTGACAAAAACACAACCACGCACGCATTATCTTCCAAGGGAAATTTGAAGAAATGCATTCACCCTACCAGTAGGGGTGTAACAGTATGTGTATCCATATTCACATTTTCTGGTACGGCACAGAGGCATACCGACTTTCCACATGGAGGCATAACTGCAGTGGACTTTAGCCAGCAACAGATCATGCGACTGTAAACAAACACTGTGCAGCCTCCTGCTAGCAGAAGTTATGTTCAGCAACTCTTATAAGGGAGCGTGAGAACTGAAATGCCAGCTTCTGTTGTTAAAGCTTCCTGTTTTGGAACACTTGGGCTTTCCGATGTTACGGAACAACGGGTTTTTATGGTAACTGGTTACCAACTTCCAGTAATGTCTGTGGTTGCTGTTAGCTACCATAAACGTTAAAGAGCCGAAGGACACCACTTAGCTGCCCTCCTTGGTGCCGTTCTCTTAATGTAGCAATAAAGTATAAGCAGACTGGACATCTGACTGTTATATGTGTTAAAAATGTTTTTTCCAGGAATTAGTCAGTGACGTTTGCGTTGTTTTGCAGAAGCAGCTGGAAGCTCAATGGAAGGAGCACCGCCTCCACCACAGTGTCCCACATAACTACTAAAATAAAGTTATTTATCTAATATCATCTTTTGTTTTTATGCATACAAAAGGCTATGAAAGGCCAAATAAAAATAGAACACATGAATCCAAGAGAAATTCTGGTGATAGAAACTGCAGCTCCTCTGTGAAAAAGAACTCTGCGGCGGTGATTTGACTCGAGGTGCATTATAATCCATCCCACTTTACCTGTATAACTCATGCAACATCATGTCAGCTGGCTCAGGTAACAGCTTAACTTGTTACCACTGTTGAAAGATAGTAGGGCAGCCTAAAAAAATCATTTCATATCCCAGATTATCTTGACTTTGGCAGAGAGTCAAAGTATTGATTCCTTGATTTCCTAAAAATAAAAAATTTGTAACTGTTATTTATTTATTTTATATTATGTACATTTTAGGTTCTCCGAGAACAATTTGCTCGAAAATGTACTGCAAGTACAGTTTAATTTCCAATGTCATTACACAAAACCATTTTTTCCCCCACTTTGTTCCCTGGCTGTACAGGAAATGAACCAAACCGTGGAATTGAACCCAAAGTGCGTACCGAACCAGGATTTTTTGGCATACCGTTACAGCTCTACTATCAGTCATGTTTTTACACAGAGAGGGAGGAAGCTAGAGTTAGAACAGATGAGTTATATGGATGTAATGCCATGCAACTCAAAAAACATGTAGAAGCAAAACATGCAGGACAAACTAGACAGGGAATAAAATATGAAGAAGCAAAACATGCAGGACAAACTGGGCAGGGACTAAAATATGAAGAAGCAAAACATGCAGGACAAACTGGACAGGGAATGAATAGTCAGACTGATTTGTGGCCATTACATTAAGACACTGTCGCCCTAGAGATGAGGTCAACAACTAATTTGTTCCAAGGAAACTGAAAACACCCACATCAGCTCTAATTCTTAGAACTATTACAGGTCTTCTCCTGATTATTTAAAAAAGGTCTAAAGACAAAGAGTGAGTCAGAAAGGTTGTTGATAATTGTGGGGCTCAAAGTAATATGCGTTTCATGAAGTACTAGAAACATTTTAAGCCAAACTGCACTGACGCAGGAACCTGTTGAGTGAATTTAGTACTGGAAGGATATGTACAAATAATTGTTTCCCGTACATTTTTGAACTGGCTGCGTCATTTTGGATGATATGAAGTTTTATCACTGATTGTTTAGATATTCCTGTACTGCATAACTTTCCATCATTACCACAGCTTACTTAATCAACAACTGAAGTTAGCTCATCATATAATAATGACAGTGTCGTCCATGTTTATTGGCACCACTGGTAAAGGGGTTGCCATTAAGCGGGTCATTACAGTAGCATAATTGTACAAATAAATATTTAGGAAAAAACAACCCTTAATTCTACATTAGGGTAAAATAATTCTATTTTTTTTAAATACAATTTTGGTATATTCCCTTTATGTTGATCAGAGTCTTTAGGAACTTCTAAGTAGTTATCTCGAACTTCCTGTTTCCCAGAGATGATGTAACACCGAGGCCACTGGTTATTTGGGAGCCATGAGAGGAGAAAGCCTTTTCTGTCCTACCAAACAAACCTTAACATGTGGAGATTCTTAAACTTTGAGGGGAACTTTTCTTGGAGGACTATGGAATAATTAAACACTTCATGTGGGTTTGGTGTTAATTAAATAGTGAATAACTGAAAAAACACTTTACTAGACCAGTGATGGCATGGGTCTGAATCCCCTACCGGGACCAAAAAATATCAGGTGGAATAGACTGAAAAAGAGTAATTGTTGGGTCTTTCACCAGGATAATAATCCATTAGATGCAGTCAAATAAAAAAGGAAATGGTTATCCTATCCCAGACTCCAGAACAAAATACTGTAGAAAACCTGTAGGCTGAGCTCAGCAGAAGAGGGCATAAAGTCTGAGGTAAATAATATTTCATCCATCCATCCACTTCCACTTATCCGGGGTCGGGTCGCAGGGGGAGCAGTTCAAGCAAAGAGACCCAGACTTCCCTCTCCCCAGCCACTTGGGCCAGCTCCTCAGGAGGAATCCCAAAGCGTTCCCAGGTCAGCCGAGAAACAGTCCCTCCAGCGTGTCCTGGGTTTTCCCGTGGGTCTCCTCCCGGTGGGACGTGCCTGAAACACCTCACCAGGGAGGCGTCAAGGAGGCATCCTGAACAGATGCCCGAGCCACCTCAACTGACTGACTGATGTGGAGGAGCAGCGGCTCTACTCTGAGCCCCCTCCGGATGACTGAATTTCTCACCCTATCTCTAAGGGAAAGCCCTGACACCCTGCGGAGGAAACTCATTTCAGCCACTTTTATCCGTGATCTCGTTCTTTCGGTCACTACCCAGAGTTCATGACCATAGATGAGGGTAGGAACGTAGATAGACCGGTAAATCGAGAGCTTCGCCTTTTGGCTCAGCTCTCTCTTCACCACGACGGACCGGTTCAGCGCCAAGCATAACTGCAAATGCTCTACCAATCAGTCTATCGATCTCCATTTTTCCCTCATTCGTGAACAATCATCCCAGCCGCTTCACACTCAGCTGCGAACCGCTCAAGCGAAAGCGGTAGATCCAGCTCCGATGAAGCCAACAGGACCACATCATCTGCAAAAAGCAGAGACCCGATCCTGAGGCCACTGAAACGTATCCCCTTAAAACCTTGGCTGTGCCTAGAAATCCTGTCCATAAAAGTCATGAACAGGATCGGTGACAAAGGGCAACCTTGGCGGAATCCAACTCTCCCCGGAAACAAGCCCGACTTACTGCCGGCAATGCGAACCAAACTCTGGCACCGGCCGTACAAGGACCTAATAGCCCGTATCCAGGGGCCCGGTACCCCATACTCCCGGAGCACCCCCGAGAGACACGGTCGAACGCCTTCTCCGAGTGCACAAAACACATGTAGACCGGTTGGGCGAACTCCGACGCACCCTCCAGGACCCTGCTGAGGGTGTAGAGCTGGTCCAGTGTAAATAATAATAAAAATTTTATTTATAAAGTTATAAAGCTTTCAAACAAAGTGCTGAACAGCTAGAGAATAAAATAATAACAAGCAATACAGAATAAAACAATACAATAAAAAAAAGAACAATAAAAACAAATAAAACTAAGCCTGGAATTAAAACACATAAGATAGAGTGAACAAGTCGGTCTTTAACTTAGCCTTAAAAATCTCAACAGTGCATGTCTGCCTAATTTCTTGAGGTAGATTGTTCCACAGAGATGTGGCACAATAAGAAAAGGCACAGTCCCCAATAGTTTTGCTTTAAGTCTAGCTTTAAGGGCTTTTAAAAGACCAGTGACCTGAGATCTCAGAGCATGGGGTGGAACATAGTCACAGAAGGTTAGAAAGATATGAAGGTGCTAAACCATTGAAATCCTTGTAGGTTAGCAACAGGACCTTAAAATCTGCTTGAACCTTACAAGGTAACCAATGAAGGGATGTCAATACTGGGGTAATGTGATCATGTTTCCCAGTGTATGCTAAAATACGAGCAGTGGCATTTTGCACCATCTGCAAACCTCTAAAACCTCTCTTTGGCAACCCAGAAACCAGAGCGTTACAATAGCCAATACGCAAAGACACAAATGCATGGATAAGAATCCCTGCATTTTCAAATGATAAAACCTGTCTAATATTAGCTATTTACCTAAGATGATAAAATGCAGTCCTTCTTACCTCTTTTAGATGAGGCTCAAAGGAGAGCACCGGATTGAACAATACGCCCAGGTTCTTTACCTTGTCCCTGCAGTCTGTGACTGTCATCTAGTCTCAAGGAAATGTTTTGGGTCCAATGACCATCAGCTCTGTCTTCTCTGCATTAAGAAGCAAGAAATTGTTAGATAACCAACCCCTAACTGCAAATTGACAGGCTTCTAGTTTGGACAACTCAGCACGGTTTCCAATGGTTAAAGGAACATGGAATGCAGGTCGTCAGTGTAACAGTGAAAGTTTACATTAAAAGAGTGTAAAAGAAGACCAAGAGGCAGCAGATAGAGTGAAAAGAGCAATGGGCCAAGCACAGACCCTTGGGGGACCCCATGCCTCATAGCACAGGTCTCAGAGAGATCACTTTTAATTCTTCCAGACAGATCTCAGCCATGAGAGCACATTACCCGCAACTCCAGAGAAGTGAAAGGAGCCCATTCAATAAGATACAGTGATCCATCATGTCAAAAGCAGCGCTCAGATCTGACAGCAAAAGAACAGAGGTACGATCATTGTCTGCATTCACCAAAATATAATTTACCACTTTGATTGAGGGTGTTTCTGTGGAATGGTTTGGTCTAAAAGCAGACAGGAATGGCTCAAATTGTTTGTGGACAGATGATCAGTAAGCTGCTTAGAAATGACTTTTTCAAACCCCTTAGACAGGAACAATAAATGGGAGCACAGTTCCTTAATAGCCCAGGCGGGCAGAGGATCCAAGGGACAGGTTGTGCATCAAGTCGAACTAACAACCTTAGTTTATTCAGGCAGGAAAATAACCTTAAAGTAGGAGAAACCTTGAGTATCAACAGCAGGCAAGGTGGCTGAGTAGTCTGATGAACTCCCTAAAGAGAGAGTAATCTGTGATGATAATCTGGTAATGTTCTTATGTCTTTTATATCTGCACTGAAATGTCAAAATTAATTTTAAACAGTGGATGTCGCAACAGATAAAATCACCCTTCATCAATTGTTAGCAAAAGAACAATCTAAAAGAAGTTTATTCCTAACATAACAACTACAGAAGCTGTCCCTGTCAATAAAACCTTCCTGTTTTTTAAATGCATGTTAATTTATAGTTAATATCCCCTCTGTGTTTATATCCAACCATACATGTGCTCGTAAAATCAAATATGCTTTCAGACCCAACTCATCTGCTCTTCCTGTTTGGCGAGCACCAGTCACCAGGTAGAACACGGCACCTTGCGATGGGCACTTTGGTGCTTCTGAAGTGTCGCTTAAGAGAGTACCCACGACTCTGGATGAGTTATTAGTCCTATGCTGTTTTACTGTCATTTAAACTGTTTGATGTCAAAACAACATTAGCTACGGCTTAACACTTGTCCCAGTGCAAATAATCTAAATAGAGGAATGACAAAAGACCATCTTCTCCGTATGCTCTATTCTTCTGAAATACTACAGGCAAAGAGTAAGTGCTGTGTTGTTGTTAAAAACAAAGCCTCCCCATCTCAATTGTTGTACCACCTGCGATTGTGTCAACAATCATTTCTTAACATCTTGCTCAGTATGAGGGATTGCTGAAGGATTGCTGTGGTTGGAAAGTCTGCATCAACGGGGCCCAACCTCACGCCAATGACTGACGCAATCTGCTGGGATTCCTTAAATAGGAAACGTTTTAACTGATTGGAATGTTTGTATAAATGTATTGAAATGACTTCTTGTCAAGTGCCTTGAGATGACATCTGTTGTGAATTGGCGCTATATAAATAAACTGATTTGAAAATTGAATCTAACAGGGGCTTTTACTGCCACAGAATAACTGGATATATTGGATAACTGGATATATGACCAAAATACGTGTTCGGTGCCATGTGGAAACAGGTATAAAGAAGCAGGCCAAGGACTGATGCTTGGAGAAACCTTGGAACCTTGTTGAGGATTCAACAGAACATCAAGACTTAAACCAAATGAATTACAGAGATTTTTGGTAAGTTGGTAAGTTTTGCTTTGAGCATACAGTACATACTGTTAAGGTAAATCTTTACTGTACTCGCAACAATATTAAAAGCTCTAGATCGTAAAGACGGAAACCACAATAATGTCAATTTGTTTACGAATTTTAACCATATTTTCACATTCTGAATACGAAACATTTTAAATTCAGCTTGCTTTGCTGCTTCTGTAGTACATTCTTCTAACTTTAGGTGTATGTCTGCAGAGATGAGAGATGTTCACATTCAGTCACAATGAACTGCTACAGGGCATAACATGCTGAGAGTCAGCAAGTACAAGATTTCTAGAAAGTTCAGGAAATTCCTTTTTTGAACATCAAAAATGAATTGGATGGAATTATTTAGAGGTACAAGCTTGCAGGAAATCTAAATGTATAACTGTGGCTCCACAGCAGAGAGGAGAGCAGATATCTTAAGGGTTTAAAAGTCTAACAGTTTGGTAGCATATACAAAATAATCAGGGGATCAAGACCTGATCCTTGTGGAACTCAGTAAGTAATGTTGACTTTAAGATATTGAAGAGAACCAAAAGAAAGAGAAACAGTTCATCATCATCATCAGTTTTACACAGATAAAAATATTTGAGAGCAGTATGGAGTTACCTTTTGAACTTTTGCATAAGTCAGAGAAGAAAATCTGGACAGTTTTTGGATTGTGAAATTGGTTTACCCAAATTATTTTAAACAACATCTTGTTTGAATATGATCTCAAACTTTTATTGTAAACCTTGTTTTTTAAATAGAAAATGTATGCATAAACTGCAAGACACAAAATATTTTTTATTGTTTGCAGGTTTTTACTGGATTTATTTATTTCTTCTCAGATCTTTTGGTGTGTAAGGGTAGCATTTTCTCTTAAAAAGGGATTCTGGTGGAAGTTGTAGTGGGAGGGGGGTTTAATTTATTTTCCCAGATTAGCCAATAGTTTCCCTAATAGCTACCACTGATTATCAGTTGTTTTTGTTTAAAAAAAAAATTCACAGGACTCTCAGGCATGACAAAAATCATTTATTTAGTCATTTTGGTAGTGTGATGCTGTTTTTACAGTATATTAAGTCTGCACAGAATCCAGGTTCACAGTGAGGATGCTTCACACAGATTTCAGTCTTTTTTTTTTTTTACTGTGGTTCATCAGCATGCATAGCCTTTTCCTCAGAAATGCAACAGAGCAAACAGTTTTAGGTCAACCCAAAGATAAAAACAGTAAATGCTGTGAATGTGGATTCTGATATAATCTGATGTCTGTCAGCTTCCGCTCTCATGCAACTTCTGGTTCTGATTTTGCCTGTTGTAAAAAAAAAAGGAATTTAAACTCAATTTCAAGTTGAGCACCAAAATTCAGATGAACCTTTATTTGTTTTTTTCTGTCATTTTCAATTAACTTGAAATAAAAACATAATTACCATGAACAGCTTGGTTAAAGATACCTCTTATTGAGAGCATCAAAACAAAATTTGACTATTTAATTTGACAAAAAAAAAATGAAATTCAGAGGAAAGAAACTAAAAAACCAAAAATGTCATGATAGTGTTGTTGCAACAAGCTATAATAAAAGTTAGAACAAAGACAAATACTAAGGATGCAAATGATATACATGGGAAAAGGTAATGCAGAAAGCTTTTGTTGTACTGACTTGATAATGTTTAATCTCTGAGGATAAAAAGAAACATCACTGGTAAAAACGAAAGTACAGACCTTTCAAAATGTAAGGTTTACAATTTCTTCTACACATTGAGGGGTTTTAGACTCTACTCAGTATAGTCCATCAATTCTTGATGGAGATGGCAGTTTTTTTACCATGACCCTAAGAAAGAAATCTTCAGTTTTTTCAAATGCTTGTGAAAACCTAGAAAATGTTTATTTCAACACTTCTTTATTAAGGATTAGAGTTTTTCTCTTTGTTTCCCGTGCAGTGCAGAATTTTATAAATTCAGAGAAATTCCAGCACATTAAAAATAAAAGATCTACTTTAAGCTTGATCTCTATGGGGAGATCTAAAGCAATTCTATATTCTATATATACACAGACCTTTCCAAACAATTAGAATATCATGGAAAAGTATATTTATTTCCATAATTCCATTCAAAACGTTAAACTTCCATTGCTTATAGATTCAGGGCCCACAGCTTAAACGACTTTAAGTAGTTGTTTATTTGTACATAATTTGGGTTTCCAGCTCATAAAACCCACAAAAACAGGAATTCAAAAAATTTTAATATATTGTGAAGAAATCACCATTTACTTCTCAGATTTTGCAGAAAAAAAAGAAAGAAATTAGGATCACATAAAATCAATCAAAATATGGTACTTTCAAAACGATATGTCAATCTTTAATTTCCCTCTGGGATCAATAAAGTATTTTTGAATTGAATTGAATTGAATTTAATACTTGGTAGGGAATCCCTTTGCCTTAATCACTGCCTCGATGCGCCGTGGCATTGAGGCAATCAGCCTGTGGCATTGCCTGGGAGTTATGGAAGGCCAGATTTCCTTGATGCTTGCCGTCAGCTCTTCTTTGTTTTTGGGTCTGGTGCCCCTCATTTTCCTCTTGATAATACCCCATAGATTCTCAATGGGGTTTAGGTCCGGCGGGTTGGCTGGCCAGTCAAGCACTGTGATGGTATGGGCAGGGGCCAGGTCCTGCTGGAAGATGAAATCTGCATCTACATACAGATCCTCAGCAGAAGGAATCACGAAGTCCTCTAAAACATTCTGGTAGAGTGATGCGGTGACCTTGGATTTAAGAAAGCAGAGTTTACCAACACCTGCACCGGACATTACACCCCAAATCATGACTGACTGTGGATATTTCCCACTGGACCTCAAGCAGCTTGGGATCTGTTCCTCACCAGTCTTCCTCCAAAACTGTCGACCTTGATTCCTGAATGAAAGACGCACTTTACTTTCATCTGGCCAACAGTCCAGTTCTTCTTCTCCTTGGCCCAGTTGAGACGAGTCTAAATGTGGTGGTTTTTGAAGCTGTGACTACCGCCTCTTTTCGGATCTCTGCCAGATTCATGAATCTTCTCTGTTTGATAATCCGCTGAAGCCCACGGTCAGCTCTTCTACTGGTGCATCCTCTCCTGCCACATTTTGTCCTTCCACTACATTTTCCATTGATATGCTTGGACAGAGCACTCTGTGAACAGACAGCCTCCTTAGCTATGAACTTTTGTGGCTTACCCATCCTATGTAGGGTATCAATGATGGTCTTCTGGCCAGTTGTCAGGTCTGCAATCGTCCCCATATTGAACCTAACTGAGACAATTGAACCAAAGTGAAGCAATTTAATCACAACTGGGAAAACCTCGGTGCTTTGAGTTTAGTAGATGAGTAGTGTGTGACACTAAGTTTAAAACATCCATGCCCTGTAAAATTTGGGCTGATTTCTTCACAGTATTCAAATTTTTTTTAATTCCTGTTTTTGTGGGTTTTATGAGCTGGAAGCCCAAATTATGTACAAATAAACTAAATACTTGAAATCGTTTAAGTTTTGGGCCCTTAATCTATAATCCATGGAGGTTTAACACTTTGAATGGAATTACAGAAATGAATAAACCTTTCCATGATATTTACATTTTTTGGAAAGGGTCTGTATATATATATATAACATTCTCTATTCAATCATTTATAAACGTCTCAGTTTATAACAAATCTATTAACAAGCTAAATATTTAGTTAGCAAGCTAAACATTTAGTTTAGCTAAATACTTCGCCGGCATCTTGCTAGTGAAATATTTATCTTGCTACCTTAATATTTGTGGGGGGAAAATTGAACAAGCAAGAAAAGGAGCATCCAGACTGTGTGAGGGAATGAGTTTGGATCAGTGCCTGTGGTAAAAGCATGCTTCCACTCCTGTAATGGCTGTATCATTGCAGCAAAGTCCTGCAGAGATTTCGGAGGCATGCACGCTGGCTTCAAGACCATATCTTTTACAGCAGGGGTGTCCAAGTCCAGTCCTTGGGTGCTACCATCCTACAACTTTTAGATGTGTTCCTGGTCCAACACACCTGAATCAAATGGTTAAATTGCCTCCTCAGCAGGCAGATAGGTTCTATGGGGTCATGTTGATGACCTAACTATTTGATTCAGGTGTGTTGAAACAGAGACATGAAACAGGACACAGGCCCTTGATGACTGGAGTTTGATATGTGAAGACAATGGTGGACACACAGGCGCGTAACCATCATCTCAGAAGTGAGGGGGATACATTGAGGGATTTATCATCGTTTCACATTCAATCACACCTTTCCTCCATGGCTAGAGAATCATTTAAATCAGCATTGCACAATAAATGTCTTAACTATCAGCAATAGTAATAGTAGTTCAAAGACAGTCATCATTAAATCATAATAACTATTAATAAAATGAATAATTAGAGATGCCCACTGCTCAGTAGGAACAAACAACTAAGCTCAAACGTCAGTCTCAATTGACTGTTGGAGTCAATCTGGAAAGAATTAACAACTACAGGTTTAAAAAAAGCTTTAAGTTTGCACACTGGCTTCAGCAAATCACGATAAATAACAAACAATAATGCCAAATCACTTCTTCTGAATAAAGGTTTTGTACAGGCTACCAACTGATTTACATCAATCGTGGGTTACCTAATAAAATACAGAGAAGAACATGTTTTGGAGTCTGAATGAGAGTAATTCTGAAACATGAGTGAAAACACTGTCCTGATACCTGCCTGGTTTCTCCCAGCAGTTGATCTCTTTCTCTCAGCAAGTTCTAATCTCTCCTCACCTGTGAAGACCATCATCGTCCCTGCGGCTGGCCTCTGGTCCTATAGGTCTCTTCCCCGACTCTGATCTTTCTATTTTGCCACTAAAGGTTTGTTTCAAATATGTGACAGCAAATTGTGTTGCCTTTTGCTGCTTCTGGCTGGTTTGTTGAACAAGGTGCTCTGCAGGTCCAGTCTGTGATCCACTGATGCCTGCGTTATCAAGTGTGGAGTTAAAGAGGGCTCAGAAAAATACATTACCGCATATTAAACGGTAGTAACAGTGGAAAAAACTGTGGAGGACTAAGAGCGCTTCAGCAGAAAGTGCGGGGGGACACCCTGCGTCCGTTACGCCCATATACACATCACAGACGTCATATGACTGGCAGTATCACACATCTGTTTTATTCTTCCCTCAGATAAAATGATCTTTTAATCCGTTACAGCCCAGTTTTAGCCTGAACTGCACTTCTCAGAATGAGAAGCTCAGATCTTTGCTCATTTTACGCTGAAGGTCGCCGTGATTGAATGAAATGCATCAGTTATTCATAGCTTTCTGAGACATCTAGACAGTTTGAACCATTTAATGAGTGACTGTAGATTATTAATCATGATTGAGTCCCACTTTTGAATAGTTGTTTTAATTCTTTTCATTTTATTCTTAAGATGCTTTGATAATAAATGCGATAATATCTGGTCGTGCTTAAAGAGCTGTTTTTATTGAGAAGGACATTTGAGTATTTTCCAAACCTTGAGTGAAATATCTTTGTGTATTTTTCACTAAATGGTTAACATGAGAGTTGAGGTAACATGGACTCCGCTGGGTGCTGACTGGGGCCTGACCTCTCTGCGTCGAGAAAACACTGAAGCTTTGCCACTGTGCCTAGAGAGCGTGAGCATGTGTCACTCTTTATTTGGGGCGTCTGCTCTACCACAACGCCACACCCTTTCCCAAAATGTCACTTTTAATTGGGACTGCAGTCTCGGAATCATTCAACCCCTTCATGACAAGTATATTTAGTACCAGGTACTGGTAACCCACCTGGAAAAGGGTAAATAATAAGTAATAATGCTTTCTGATCATTGTTTCTATTCATTTCATAGTTATAAGTACTGTTGGTGTAATTGTGAAAACCAGAATGACAAACCAGAAGTCATGTGCTAAACTTGAGGTAGCTAAAAATCGCTAACTCATGGTCTGAGCAATGTTTACCTCCGCCAGGAGCTAATGTTTTCGCGCCCGTCTGTCTGTCTGTTAGCAACGTAACTCAAGGTTATGGATAGATTTTGATGAAATTTTCAGGAAATGTCTGCAATGGTACCAGGAACAAGTGATTAAATGTTGGTGATGATCCGGCGTGAAGCATGTATCCACCCACCGACCAGGGGTGCTATCGTGGACTCCTCTCCCATGTCAGAGAGCTCACACAGCTGCCCCGCTACGGTTGGAGCATATGCACAGCAAATTAATTAAGCAAATCTCTCCTCTGTGCTGGAAGAGCATGGCACCAGCACAAACACACCTATGCATCTTATTAACAGGCATTTTATTGGAAAAGTACAGAATGTTAGAATTAGATCACAACATGGGGATGGGGGGCATGAGAGGCCCTGATGGAGGTTTATGTTCTCTGAGTTCTTTCTTAGTTCTGTTTCTCCCGAAAGGGTTAAAAAACAGAAGAAAAAGAGGTTGCATAACCGACAAAGGGCCTCTTTTATTGTCTTGGTTTTTCATGTTGGAAACCCCCTCTTTGGTCAGGTCTTTATTTGATGCTTGGAAAACTGAAGCTCTAGCCTGGCATCTAACAAGGTTGAGCGGTGATCCAGTCAACAGCGAAACTCCCAGTTGAACCTTGAGGTGTCATTGCACCCTTCAGCGGATCATGTGGTAGGATTGTGTCAGTCTCCCTCTCTGACACCAACAAAAGTCAGCTTTCCTTGACTTGACTATTCCCCTTGACTCAGAACAGAATAGAATAGAATAATCTTTTATTGTTCCACAAAGGGGAAATTCAGCTGTAACGGCAGCAAAGTGACTGATAATAGAAGTATTCACGACCGACATTAAGGACACAATTTCAAAAACCAAAGTATTGTGCAGTTATTGAAAATAAAGAGGCATACTGAGATTAGAATGTGCAACTGAGTAGGGTAATTTAAAAAACAGTGAATATTTACAGAATGTGCATGTGTAGTTGTGCAATAAAAAGTAAGAGTAAACGTATTATTTACAAGAGGTTAACAGAATATAAACTGAGAAAAACAGATGTACAAATAGCAGCCACAGAAATGTTATAAAATATGTATAACAAAGTGCAAATTACAGCAGTGATGTAAACATTATTGAGTTTGTTAGGAGCAGACTAACTGACTTTACTCACTTTGTGCAGCTCCACAACGAACAAATTCCAGATTGAACATTACTTAAAGGATATTTTGTTTTAATTTTTGTTTTTTCTGGTTATTGTAAATATTTTTGTACTGTTCAGATTGTTCAGAACTAAAAGTTAAAAAATTCTACTCAAATCTTTGTCCATGGTTTATTATTGCTACTCTCAGCTCCTACAAACCTCGGTTCGTGTAGGCTATATTCTCAGAAGTGGGTTACAACGAACTTTGTCGGTTACAGTCAGCGACACTGTATAGTCATGGGTTTGCATGAATCATCACCCCTTTTCAAATCCCATCAGAGATTGTCAGTATAGTTTAGGTGAGGTGACTACAGCTCTGGGATTTCCAGGACTTCTTTTAAAAACCAAACCTCATTGGGAATCGAGGTATTCTTTGAATCATTGTCCTGTTTTAATGTCCAATGAGAACCAAGCTTCAGTTTCCTCACAGATCCCCCAACATTTTGTCCCAGGATTACATGTTGATCGAATCCATCTTGGTCACCTTAAAGCTCTTTGGGCTTTTTATGTAGTTGTGAGCACACTGCAGCTGAATCTTCTCAGGCTTTCGGTCAGTAGTGGTGGAAGGATTCTAGCTGATTTGTTTTCTAGAACAACGAGTCAAGAGAAAAGTTCAATATGTAATAATTAAATCAGGATTTCCCCATTTTTTACCTCAATTAATCTTAGAGTTTTGAGGCTTCTTGTTGCAGTCCTTCCCTCAAAGATGTCTGTCTAAATAGTATACAGTGTTATAAAATGCATATGGAAGAATCTAATTGGCTAGTTGCTGGGGGTGTCCCCAACCCCATTGCCAGGTATCTGATTTCAGTCCACCTTCTTGGATTTCTTATTTGTCTTGACTCACTGATCTTGGAGATGTCCTGGACTGTACTCTGAAATAGAGAAGTTAGCAATCCCCTCTGATTCTCTCCCTGACCCAGCTCCATAAATCTATCTCACAGACAGGACCTTTATGGTAAGTTTAGATACCTGCTCCTCTAGGGTCCATAGGATTACATGTGGTGTTCCCCAGGGTTCGTTTTTAGGCCCAGTGCTTTTTAGCCTCTATATGCTCCCTCTTGGCAGCGTCATCGGAAGACATGGAGTTAACTTTCACAGTTATGCTGATGATACACAGTTATACATTTCCATGTCTCCCGATGACACACGGCCAATGGATGCACTTTTTAACTGCATTTTAGACATCAAATCTTGGATGGCAGAAAACTTTCTCCAGCTCAACCAGGACAAAACTGAAGTTTTAGTCATCGGTCCTGAGGCTCAGAGAGAGAAACTTTTACCAAAACTACAATCACTGTCTTCTAATCCCTCTTTACAAGTGAAGAACTTGGGTGTGATTTTTGCTTCTGAGCTGACCTTTATTCCTCACATAAAAAATATTACTAAAATAGGTTTTTATCAACTAAAGAACATTGCCAGAGTCCGCCATATTCTCTCTCGGGCCAACATGGAGACACTGATGCTTTTATCTCCAGTAGAATTGATTACTGTAATGCCCTGCTTGCTGATCTTCCCGAAAAGAGTATATCAGGTTCACAACTCCTACAAAATTCAGCAGCACGTGTCCTGATGAAGACCAGGAGGAGGGAACACATTACACCAGTCTTAAAATCATTGCATTGGCTCCCCGTACGTTTTAGGATCGATTTTAAGGTTCTTTTAATGGTTTTTAAGTGTCTTAATGGTCTTGGGCCTTCTTATCTCTCTGAACTGCTTTTACCATATAAACCTTCACGATCTCTGCGCTCCTCTGGCAGCCGTCTCCTTGTCACCCCAAAAGTCAGGACACACACTCATGGCGAGGCGTCTTTCCAGTTTTATGGCGCTCACCTCTGGAACAGGCTGCCTGAGGGCTGCAGAGAACGTTCATGTTTTTAAGAGCAGGCTCAAGACTCATCTTTTTAGCCTAGCTTTTAACTGATTATTATTTATTACGGTTTGTTTATTTGCTCTGCATGTTTTATATGATTACTATTATGTGATTACTATTTAATCTTAGCACATTAATTTACTGTTTATTTTTATACTTTAATTTATCTTAATCCTCTGTGGGAACCCTCTGCCCCGGGAGCGGTGGTCGGCTGTAGCTGCCTGGGTGCTCTCCAGGTGGAGCTTGGGTGGAGGTGGGGGTCTTGGCCTTCCCTCCACTGTTCGCCATGTGTCGGTGCCTCGGCTGCTGCTGTTGATCTACCGCTGCCGGGGCAGATGGCTCCTCTGATGGCGTTTCTTTGCATGGTTCATCTACACTCGGCCCAATGTCCTTTATTACTTTTGCTTTTAACAGTGTGTGTGCATGGGAGTTGGGTTGGGGGGAGGGGGGTATAACTGACCAGGCTTTTAAATCTGTGGGGGAGGGAAGGGAAGGTGGTTTTATGTGGGGTCATTTTAATCTGTAAAGCACTTTGTGACGCAACTTCTTGTATGAAAAGCGCTTTATAAATAAAGTTTGATTTGATTTGATAAATCTGCCTTATTTGTTTACATTCTTTAGCCAAATCCTTCTTCTTCACCTTGATTTACACCAGCACCCCTATGGTGCACCCTAACCCAACAGATCTATGCTCACACAGAGCCATGAAACCATTAGTGAACAAGTAGTATACATAAAATCACAGTAGAAGTTTAAATCCCACTTGCTCACTGGGACATTTAGTGACTTTTCTGTCTTTTCAGTATCATCTTCCTAGTTTTGCAAGGCAGTGATCCCTTCTCTGAACTACACGGACAGTTCTCTCCACTCTGCCTGTTATGTTCTGGCTCAACCACACCTGCAGCAATTAATTGATTGGTTGCATCAGGTGCGCATTGGAGCACACCTGATTTGCAAAGGTGTGCTCTTATGAAGACTTTAGTTCACCAGGTTGAGTGGTGTAAGACTGCAGTTGTCATTCAAAGTGGAATTCTGTGTTGAATTTTGATTAATATATATATATATCTTTTCTATTGTTTATCCAAACAGTTTTTGGATAATCTAATTAAAGTAACAATCTGTAACTTTGCCACTAAAGCTAACTTTTAGTTGGGGTTAAGTAGCAACAATACAAACAGAAAACACAAATTCAAAGACATAAAGAACATAAAAACTTACTACAGTTATGACATTCTAGTTATTAATCAATTAATCAAAAGCAGCTCTAAACAGATGGTTTTTAGTTTTTATTTAAATGAACTCAGTGTTTCAGCAGCTTTGCAGTTTTCTGGAAGTTTGTTCCAGATTAGATAAGCATATAAACTGAAAGCCGCTTCTCCATGTTTAGTTTTGATTCTAGGGATGCTGAATAGGCTGAGCAAGCATAGAATAAACATTAGTTAAATTATCATTAAATTGAAACATTTAATAAAATATTAGCTCACTGTGCTTGTGACGTTTAATCATCTCTGATCATAATCTGCAGCGCTGTGAAATATTCAGAATCATCTTTTTACTGAATAATAAGAATCAATCAGAAAACAGAAGAAATTCACATCTTCAGTTAATTTCTTTTGATCGTAATTTTTATATAAATTGGACATGTTGATTGATACAAATAGAGCTTGCATCATTCACAGTAAAACTGTATAAATGGGTTGGAATGAAAACAAATCCTTTATTCTAGTGGTGGTGAAAGTCAGAGCCTCTCGGCCAATGAAGGCAGCCATCAGCCCCCCTGCGAGTTTTAAATCTCTTTTTCATTCACACAATAAATTTTACAGCTGCACATATCAAGAAATTTGGAAATCAAAGCAGTATTAAGCAACATGAACAGAGCTAAATATAGAAGAAACTAATAAAGCTGCGGAAAGGGGAGAGAGAAATAATCCATTACAGGCAATAAAACCCCAACTACCCAAAACCAAATCAAAAAGCTTTAAAAAAAAAGCCCCGTCACTTCCTGTGAAGATGACGATTGATAGTTCAAACCTCAGAAAGACTTCTCATTCACACACTGAGACATCAACAGCACCGCAGCTCTGAGGTAATAACACTTTCCTCTTAGCCGTAACAACTGCTCATTCATTCTTCAACAAATTTAGCTCATTTCATGTGTACATAGTTAATTGTGTCTGTAGCACCTGTAATTTTATCTGTTCATAGTCCACGGATAAAATCCTATAATTTTTTTGTATCTGAAAAGATTTTCCTAGAAATAAAAGAGTTTGTTAATATTGACAGAGTGATGCTTATGATCCAGTAAGCCATGATGAGAGGGCGGCTCCTGTTTGTGCTCTGGTGCTCCAACATCCTGGCGGCAGCCGACCACTTCACAGGTACCGTCCTTCTGGACACAGAAATGTGGCTTTAAAGAAGGCAGCTTTAAGTGGAGCTCACCTTGTTGGCTTACATGATATCACTGCTTCTTATTTTCCTCCTTTCAAGATTAATTGAACAGATGACTGAGCAGATAACCTGTGTGTCACACATTCCAGTCATCGACCACAGGAGAGGTGTTAGGAAATTTTAAAGTGTTCAAAATGTCAAAAACTCATGTTTTATCTGGGTTTTATATCATGTGTGTGTGTTATCGTTTTGTTCCTTTCACATACGAGTCTCATCTGGTTTTGATTTGAATGAACGATTCACTGAAGTACGGTTACATGGTAGTTTACACATTTTCGAACAGAAATCACCTAAAGTTAGGACTGAGTTTGCTATCAAGTTCAAAAGGTTGATATTGTATTCATTTTCTATTTTTCGGGTATAGTACTGTTTTAAACCCCCTCAAATTCAATTTGGTTTTCTTCTAAGCAGGCAGATTTTTGTTTTTAGTGAAAGATTTTGGCTGCTTTTGCTCTATTTTTCAAATGAGTTCTTCTAACTGACCATGACAAAAAAGTTCAATTCTACCTGAAAGTCATCTCCTTCGTCAGTTGATCCTTTTTTAGTACCAATTATGTGTCAAACTGTGGTAAATTGGGTATTTTCCATAGATTCCAGAGTAGTGGAAATGTATCTCTCTGTGGAAGGTTCCTGGGTCGAAAATGTCTAATGATCTAATTTAAATTGTTTTTTTGTTTTTCTGTTGTTTTCTGTCATGCTTTGATCCAGTCATGGAACTGGATTAAAAATCAGCAGGGGGAGAAACAAGCAAATCACCACAACAAAAAAAAAGTTTGACCACTTTGTTTGAGAAAACTGGAAAGTGTGGCTGCTTGATAGGAAAATATAAAGAAACAAGTTTCACAAAGTTCTGTAACTGATGGGGTTGCTTGAAATACACTCAAACATAAATTCTAAGATAGCTGTAAAAAAAAAAAAAATAGACTGTGTACAAATTTAAAGAGAAGCTATAAAAGCATCCGAATCAGCAACAATTCTGAAACTATTTAACGTAGCTCATTTGATTAGGTCTAAATTAAAGTTTATTGTGATAATGTATTTACTAAATCTTTTCTTCCTGATTCTGCTGGTTCAGTCAGAGGAAAGCCATGTGTGAGTGACTACTGCACGAACATAACCTGTGCGTGGAACATCACCGATGGTCCTCTGGTCCGGTCCAACAGCTACAGCCTGATGTTCATTTCTGAGTTAATAACCAGGTATCTGCACATCAAACCAAACTGTATGAACACATTTAAAAGCCTGACTATTGCTAATGTAACTGGTGTATTTTCAATGCATCTGTAAGAAGAGCATTTGTTGTTGTTTTTTCTAGCCAGGGGATGAATGTTTCCTGTCCGCTCGTGGTGACTGATCAGGGTTTCTTCTGTACCTGTGCAGCTAAAGCTAAAATGAAATCTTTGGCAGACTATGACATATTTAGCATCAAGCTTTGTAATGAATCTGCCTGCCAAATGTTCCAGAAAGACTTCAAACCATATGATAACAGTAAGTCTGCACTAATTGTTCTATAATCCACACGTTTCTCCTTTCTTGGTTGTTTTGTTGTGTTCATCGAGGCAAAAAAAAGATTAGAGAATGTCTCTGATAAATCAGAATATGAAAATCTGACTGGGACTATTTTTCAAAACAGTCAAGCTGACACCAGCACCTGAAGTGGAGCTCCAACAATCAACAGACTACATGAACGTTACCTGTAAAAGCGAAAGGTATCAAACACATATGTACCTTCAGAATTCCCTCGACTATGAAGTCATGCTTCAAGAATCCCACAGCAGTTGGATCAAAGTAAGACCCAGAAATGTGAACAAGCGCGCCGTAATCATCTATGACCACCATACATGAACTGCCAGTGTCACTGTTTGTGTTTTTCCACAGACTTTTGGCCTCACTTCATCTAACAATGTTGAAACTATTCATACGAAATCACAGCTCAAACCAAACAGGGAATACTGTATCAAAGCCAGGTTTAAGACTCTGAAAACTGTTTCTACTTGGAGTGAATGGAGTGAACCAAAATGTTGGATAAATGAACAAAAAGGAGGTAAACTGCCAGTTTTGCAGGTGTTGCACTATCAAAAAAAAAGAAAAACAGGAAAGCAGAGACTGAATATCAGCTTTTTACATATTTTTAAAAAAAGCTTAAGATTTTTTTTTTCTGTTTTACAGTTTAGATAGATTTATTTGTCATGAAACATGCATCATACTGTATTATCAGACGTAGTATGAGTGTCAGATGTTTCCCCACTGCTTACACAGAACTGTACAGATAATTCAGAGACATCAGCCGTCTCATGTACTTTCATATCTTTGCAGTATGACTCAGTAACTGTCTTATTTCACACATCTTCTCAGAACAAGAACATATAGTACCGATTTTACTCAAATCTCTCAGCCCGGTCTGTATAACTGTTGGAATCCTCCTATTTGTGTTCTACAATCCCACTACAAGGTAGCTCAGCTGATCTGCCAAACAATTACATGTCAGAATATTTAGAAGATTCATCTGAATAATATGTTACGACCTTATGTGACAGAATGAAGATAAAAACTCTGGCCCGCACTCCAACACCAGCCCCTTTCTTTAAGCCTCTGTTTCAGCAACACGAAGGAAATCTCCAGGTGAGATCCTTATATGATTTACTGAGATGTTGTTTGATTTTTACAGTAAATGCGAACAGTAACATCTAGTTCTACTTGTCTGAACTGTAGAAGGTGAAATTTCCACATAAATAACCCTTTTAGATTTCAACTTTCTTTCAAACAAGATGTTTGTTCCTCATAGGAAATCACAGGCCTTTTCCCTAAAATAATTATATCATGGAAAAGAGAAAAAAAAACATTTTTTTACTTTACATGTGAACAAAATTTGCTAAAAGAAAATTATTTACACATTTCTCCATAATTATTAGAAATATATTTTACGACATTACAGCAATTGTTCACAGGGAAACTGATCTGTTCTGCTTATGTTGGACCTTACCACTGTTTTCGATACAGTTGACCATTAGATTCTGGTCGACAGACTAAGGCGCTGGGTTTGGTAGCTACATCCAAAGCCTAGTTAATACTTCATCAGCAAGTTTGCACTGACACGCACACCTATCGACAGATACATTTTCCTTGTATACTTCTCCGTTGCCTGGGGAGTCTTGCAAAGCAATTTAGCGCCAGGACAACAGGGGGCATAACACTTTTCTGGGGAGGTCCTGCCACTGTTGCAGTCATGTCAACAACAGAGTATGTCCTATTTTCCATGTATTATTTTTTAACTGAAACTCTTCACTTGAACAACTTCAGCCTCTTTTAATACTCAAAAGAGTTTTTCGTACGCAAATATGATAAAAAGCTCCTCACTCTATATTGTAATGGATGCTGAACAATCAAGTTGTCTTATGCAAGACGTTCTTCGATCTTCTCCATGTCTGCAGCTAGATGTCTTCAGCACTGTGGGTTGTTTTTGGGAAATGGAGGTTCTGTTGACGAATTTAATGGAAGTGGCGTGTTGACCAATCACAGGCTTGCACTCTCCGTAGCTTTCGACGCATAATTAATAAATTGGACATGTCTCCGTCACCCTCTGCAGGCGCACTGCAGAGCTCTTGCGTCGACGGATGATTGCCGCCATATCTCCGCACTCTCGCTGATGTAGACCTGAGTACAGTTCTCTCCCGTGTCCAATCCCTTTTGGTGTACCCCAAGGTTCTGTTATGGGCCTCTGCTGTTTGTACTGTATTTACTACCCCTTGGGCGCATTCTGTCAAAGTAGGGATGTCAACATTTACGTGTTAACGTAGGACGATAATTTTTTTTTAACAGATTGACGTATGCACAGAATGATTCGACCTGTTTTTCCCACAATTCAACCTGTACTGCTTTTAGTGTTTGTCATGTAAACGTGGCAGACCCACAGTTGTCTGGAAGTTTGTTCCAGATTAGAGGAGCATAGAAACTGAAAACTGCTTCTCCATGTTTGGTTCTAATTCTAGGGATTTTGAGTAGACTGGAATTAGAGGACCTGAGTGGTCTGGGGGGGGTTGGTATAGTAACAGTAGAGCTTCAAGATACTTTGGCGCTAGGCCATTCAATTATTAATAAACTAGTAAAAGTATTTAGTAGTCTATTCTCTGATCTACAGGGAGCCCGCATGCATAGCTTAGCAGAACCTCATTAGAAAGGCTGCAAGGCTTCTAAAAATATCACCCAAGATTTAGCATGTCTCCAATCCAGGTTCCTGTTTATTTCAGAGAGAAAATGAAGATTATTTTATTGACTTGGAGAGCTCTTCAGACAGGGACCAGGCAATATCAGAGGATGTCTGCACCAATATGTCCCTGATGTTCTGTGACAAGAGTCTGCTGATGGTTCCCTATACTAAGACAAAAACAAAAAGGTTGAGGTTGGAAGGCCTCCTTGCCATCACCTCTCCTCACACCTTTAGCTCCCTCCACAGATTCTCTATCAGATTCAAAGACTCTGGGGGGGGGGGGTTCGCCAGAAAAACATTATTACTTCTAGTCAGAAGATACATGCTGGTAAAATGAAAAGATTACTTCGTTTCATCTGCCATAGGGATGAACTTGTGGCAGTACCATAACTAGGTCTAGGTATCAAACAGCTTTAGTAAAAGTCTTTCATTAGTAAAGAGAAGAAGACCAACTCTTGGAAATATTTTGTGTGCAGAAAAACCCAACAACATATGAAAACTCATTATGTTTTGAACAACAATGAAAACTAGTTATGAGTACCTTTAAAATTAAAGCAAAATTTGCGAGACACATCTTTGTCTAGGGTTCATAATCTCATATAAGTGAATGGGTTCAGAGACACTTCTGAAAAGTATTGTCAATGAACAGTTTTGTATCCCAGTCTTGTCTTATTGGCTACTAGTTTTAATATATGCTGTCCTCCTGTCCTCTACTGAAGTTCTCCACTCCAAACTGAATGATGGTAACTTCTAGGGTTTATAAAGACAGTTTTCTATCGTCAGTAATTCACCTTTGAATAATCTTTATAATTTCAAGAGACTTCACCCCTTCCAAAGATAAGTGGCCTCATCACACTCTCTTGTCCTTTGTTGAATTTCTAGGAGTGGCTTTCACCTTACGGCAAGCATGTTCTGACGTACAAAACTGAGGAGGATCTGATAGCAGATGCTGTGACTGTTGTGCCGAAATCCAGCCCAAAAGATTTAGAGGACAACCAAGTCTACCTCACCGCTCCAGCAACACAACTGCTCTTCCCTCTGAGTCCCACCGCCTATGTTGGCTTACCAGGGATGGAAAAGGCCTTCTCTCCTATGCCTGTGGTCTGTCCAGGAGACACTCCCTACACTCAGCTCCCCTGCTCTGTTTGGGAATTTGGTGTCCAAGAAGTAGAGGTTGTCTGCTCTGATCCAAAGAAATTCCTTGAGATCAGCCATTCTGATTCTGGTTGCAGCTGCGAGGACCTGACCCCGAGCCCGGAGTGCAGCTTACCATGCAGTCCTGTGGGTGAGATCCCGACACCCAGTCACTGTAACGATTACTGCATCCTAAACAAGACAGCAGAGGGAGTTGTTCCTGTGTTACTGTCCAAAGAACGTGCCGGAGATGTTCCGCCCAATCCGCTGAAGTCAGAAGGATGAGAATTTATTTTGTTTGTTCATATAGGGCAAAATTGATTTCATCTGCACTGCTCATTGGCCCAATGCAAGTAAACAAACCTGCAGTGTTTTTTGCTTTCTTGGGGAAATTTATCAGTCAGCACTCACAAAGAGAGTGAATTGTTTTTGACTAATTAAAGCAAAGTGATTCTCGGTTTGTTGTAGACCTGCAGGGTATCTTCGACCCATCTGGGTTCTACCCAACCTTTTTCCTAGGATAGACTACAGGGAAACCCCCTCCTATGCACTTCTTGAAGGCTCTATGATATAAGTTGCACGATGTTTTGACATGAGAATGTGTGGGTTTTGTTTGTGCTTGTCAACAGATTGCTTCTGTTTCTGCATTTTTTTTACTCCAGCTCAAGGAAAAGAAAGAACCATATAAGCTTTCTGATTGTTTTAATGTTCTAAGATGCATTATTTTCAGCATGTTTTTGCCACCATTGAAACATTATTTCATAGACTCATGGGAAACTTTATGTTTTATTTGTGCCATCTAATACAGATGTTGGGTTTACACTGACTCCATTTAATCCAGTCAGACCAGAGTTAGTTTTCTGGCTTCAGATAAAGGAATATAAATTTCGATTGAATATTTAATGTAAAGAGGTTGAGAAATGATGAAAAACTTTCTGGTGCTTCATGTTAAACATCTAAATTTAAAGACAAAAATGGTTTCTTCCTCTATTTTTTTGTTTGTGAATCTTTTTAGTACAACCTCCTGGTCTGCTGATTATACAAGCAGAGAGAGAGCAATGTAGAAGATGAATTGTGTCCCACTTAATCTCACTAAGGGACTGAACCTTGAAAGCATCACTGAAAATGTCTTCATCTTTACAGTATTTCATATAACTTTTATTAGGTACTTTAACATAAATGTTGTACTGAATATATCAGCTAAATGTATGTTTGCAACATGTCTATTTGAATCTTCTGTTTAAATAAAGATTTAATAGATTCTCTCTGTTTACAGCAGAAAAAAAGAAGAATGATGTGCTGCTGAAATTTTTAGATAGAGTAGCAAAAACCCCATATTCCTCCATTATGCTAATTTACTTGTAAACAGCAGCGTAACATTCAATAAAGTATGGAAAAGACAATTTTATCTTCTTTTATTCTTTTTTCTGCAGAATTTAACACAGTCAACGATTTTTAAATCAGGAGGCATATAAAGACAAACTAATTGGCCTCTTAAATACCTGCAGCTTTAAAATGTCAGGATAAAATATATAAATCAGAAAATAATTCACTTCCACCTAAAAAAAATGGATAGATATTTTCAGAGCATGATGGAGGATATTCCTAAAGGAGGGAACTGAAGTTGAAAACTTTGAAAAAGTGTATTTAATTTCCAGCTCAGAAATGATGGGAAAGTGAAACAAATTCAATCAAATTAATTGAGAAAAATATCAAGATGCTGAGCACCTTTGTAATCTACAACAGCAATGACAAAGTAAAACTGCTGAAATATTATTTCCACAGCATATTTTTTTTGTTTATTTGAGGTTTTGCAATGAAATATAAATATCGTTTTGAAAGTGTAAATTTCTGAAAAAGTAGCAAGTTCCCATTTGATTTCTGTAGTTCAGAGGTGCCCAAGTCCATTCCTCAAAAGCTGCTATCCCGCAGCTGAATCAAACTGCTGAATCAGCAGTCATTCGGTTCTGTAGAGGTCTGCTAATGAGTTATTCATCTGATTCAGGTGTGCTGGAGAAGGGATGCATCTAAAATTGGCAGGATAGTACCTCTTGAGGACTGGACTTAGGGACCCCTGCAGTGTAGATCTACTACTAACCAAAGCAACACTTATGAGTTTATGTCATGAAGGACAGCCCTAAACACCCCATCAGGTTACAAGCACTTGCAGAACTACCAACTACCGTTGTCCCACATCTGAGTTTAGAAGAGAAATGGCGCCCTTTGGTTTTTTGTGGCAGGATGACTGATTGTCCATCTGTTTATCCTCATAGGGTTGCAGCTGGGCTGGTACCTATTTCCATCAGTCATTGGGCGAGAGGCGAGAGGCGGGGTCTACCCTGGATAGGTTTCCAGTGAATCACAGCACAAACCAGAGACATACAGGACAAACAACCACGCACGCACACACAAACCTACACCTGAGGACAAGGAGGAGTATCCAGAGGGAACCCACACATGCGCAGGGAACATGCAAACTCCATGCAGAAAGACCTCAGGCTGAGATTCAAACCCAGGATCTTCTTGCTGCAAGGCAACAGTAGATTTAGATTCCAACATGGTTCCCAAAGAGCTACAAAAGGAATACTGGGCATGCAGGCAAAGATCAAGTAAACGATGTATTTCTGTGTTTTGTGTCAAGTCTTAGACTTTTTTTACAGATTCTATTCATCTGGTGCAGATAGTTTCTTAGGTACACTGGGCCATTTTTCTGATTTTCAGAATAATTAACTGTCATGGTGAAGTACAACCACTGACCTGTCTTCTCGAACCCCCAGTGGGTCATGGCAGATGGCCGCAAGGTTCTGGTTCTGCTGGAGGTTTCTTTCTGTTAAAAGGGGAGTTTTTCCTCTCCACTGTCGCTACATGCTTGCTCAGTATGAGGGATTGCTGTGAAGCCAACGACACAACGCAGGCGACTGATACTGTTGCTACATGTTGGTCCAGGAGGAGTTAATCCTGCAAGTCGATAACTTGATGCAATCTGCTGGGTTTCCTTAGATAGAAAACTTTTAAACTGATGGGAATGTATGTACCAAATCGAACTTTATTTATAAAGCCCTTTTCATACAACAAATGTAGCTCAAAATGCTTTACAGAGTTAAACTGAACCCACAAAGACCACATTCCCATCCCTCCCCCAGATAATTAAAAGCATGATCACAGTTATACCCCCCTCCCCCAGACCCAACCTTCATGCACGCACACACTTAAGAGCAGCAATAAAAAGGACATTGGGCCAAATACAGATGAGCCAGGTTAGGAAACGCCATGAAAGGAGCCATCTGCACCGGCAGCAGCACATCAACTGCAGCAGCCAAGGCACCCACACAGGGCGGCCAGAGGAGACAAGACCGAGACTCCCACCTCCACCCAAGCTCCACCTGGAGAGCACCCAGGCAGTCACAACCGACCACAGCTCCCGAGGCAGAGGGCTCCCATAGAGGAAACACTGGAAGGAAGATTTAAATAACAGGTTAAAAAATTAAAATAGAGTAGATAAATATAAGATTAAATAGTAAATCACTGATCAAATTTAATAGGTAAAACATGCAGAGCGATTAAACAGATTATAATAAATGATAATCTGTTAAAACTTAGGCTGAAAAGGTGAGTCTTGAGCCTGCTCTTAAAAACATGAACATGAACGTTCTCTGCATATGTATGATTCAATTTAAATTATTCTTCTTGTGAAGTGCCTTGAGATGACGTGTTGTGAATGAGCGCTATATAAATAAACTGAATTGAATGTTGAATGTTCATTTCACATTGAATTGACTTGAACAGTGGAAGGAAAGTGAAAGTGAGTGGAAGCAGTTAAGTGTGAATGTGGGTAGGATGTCGTCACCACAGGATGAACTTTCATGCGGGGCTGCAGCGGAAATGGGGACTACTAAAAGTCATGTGCATCAGCTGAAAATCCAGTTTTACATTCAAATCTTGTGGTAGGATTTATAAAGTCACTGAGGGGCAAATGAAAGTGTGAAGAGTGGGCGTCAAGTCCCACAACTCATTTTTCTGCTCATTTATCTGTTTATCAGGTGGCACCCACACAAGTTTCCCCAACACTTCATGCAGTGGAGGCTTTTCCCCACCAACATGCCCACACGAAAACGTTTTAGGGAGAGTCAATATGATGTAGCATGAAGGTCCTCCTGGGATTGAGACAGACGTTGCATTGGAAACATGTTGGGGGTTTAACACTTCCAGTCAGAGGTGAGCTTATATTGCATTACAGCATTAAGAAATAACATTAAAGCTCAGCCAAATTGCAGTGCAGAGTCTGTCATGTCTCTGCAAGATAAAATCAGAGCAATGCACGAGACCGTCTCTGCAAAAAAGTACATTATGAGAGTGAAGCGATCAGCAGAATGTCAATCCTCTAATTTCTGTCCTCAAATGCAGTAAAAGTTTCAAATGAGAGTCCAGGTGGTACCATCTCCCTCCCACACAGATTCAGCTATTAGTCACACATGGCTGAAAGATGGTAAATATGTCCCATCACACTTACCAAAGAATAATCTAGGGGAGAAAAGGTGAGCTGTAGTGGTTGTCGCTCTGTTTTCAAAGCTCTGCCAGAGCTCAAGGCAGCATCAGTGCAGCAGTGTCAGAGTTGATGCATTGAGGGCCGGTGTTTCCATCAACTGTGGGTTTTCACATCATTGTTCATTTTTAAGTTGCTTGTGTAAATCATGTGTGTTGATTTGCACTGACGGTCCTTTACAATGTAAGACGAAACAGAAAACAGTCATTTTTAGTTTTAGCAGCAGCAAATAAAATCAGAAAGTAAACTGAGTAGTTTAGGTTGTTCACTTTAAGGAGGACCAGGAGAGCGTCTCTGGGAATGGAGATCTTTATTTCCTCCATGGACCCTATCACTTCTGCAGCCTGATACTGTACACACCACAAGCAGAACATAGATTGATATGGTTCATATTTGGAAAGCATGTAATATACCAGGAATTCTTATTACATGAAATGTCACATTTTCTAGTCCAATTCTTGAGTAATTTTGGGTTCATAGTTCTTCTTTTAAAGGATTGAACTGAACTAAAGAAATAAATAAATTATAAGAGAAACCAAAAGCTGCTCACTGATGTAATCATTGCTTCTTTATTTTTATAATACCTCTAACTTGACCTTTTTTTTAATCTAAGAACTGTGTGGGGTTGAATGTGTGGTTGTATTCTCCGTATTCTGACTGCAGTAGCTCTGTTCCCATGTGAAAAAAATGAATTAAACATCAGATTACAGAACTAGTTTAGGGTAACAGTTTTACTTAGTGGGAGAATATAACAGTTTCACACTTTGAACTGATGCTTTCAAGAGATTATCCATGTATAACAGTATTTTTAAATGATCACTCTTTGAATTCTTGCTGAATTTAACTTTATCCAAAAACTGTTTTCAGAAACTGATATTTCCAAATAAATTGGTTTGTGAACCACATGCGTCATTTATTCACAGTTTCTTTATTATTTTAGGTTTTAAGGCCATTCTTTGGTATGTGAAACGTTTGTGTCCTAATTACTGACATTAGAATGACCATGCTAATATGTACAGCAAGCCATTGTGTGCTTTAGACCAACTAAACAGAGGCGGACCACAAATAAACAGCCTGGTGGCAATAAAAGTACGAGCTGAGTAACAAAACCACGTAGTATTTATACTGAGAAGCTTAATTACTGGAATCCCAGACAGGTGAGTTAATAAGCAGATGGGAGACAGCTGGGGAGTGAGACGCTGCAGGTACTGGGTTGATCTGCAACTCAGCAGAATATAAATACACAGGAACACTAAAGTACAGAACAAAAGCACCTGGAGTTATAAAACTAAGGAATGATCTCAATATAAATAGCACAGAAGGACAAAACGTAAAATAAAGAAAAAAAAAGTTTCAAAGATTATGACAGACCCAACCTTTGAGTTTCTACCTCCAAAGTACCTGCACTCTTCTGCTCACCTAGCTTACAGGCAATTTTTTTGTTATTTAGACTAATTAAACCATCCCATAAAAATAATGTTTTCCTGACCCTCCGAACTGGTTTGCCCTAGGGGTGTAACCGGGCGCCAAAAATCACGGTTTGGTTCATTTTCGCTACAGTCACGAAGCAAGTAAGAAACAAAAAAGTTCTTCCAACAAAATGTTGACAGAGAACATCAAAATGTATACAATAAAATATAAAATACATAAATAACAGTTTAAATATTTTCTTCTTAGGACAGTGCAGCATCCACACTTTGGTTTTCTACCAAAGTCAAGACAATCTGGGATATGAAATGAATACGTCAGACTTCCCTACTGTCTGTGTCAACAGTGGTAACAAGTTAATCGGGTGTTAAGCTGTTAACTGATGCTGTATATATTATACAGGTGAAGTGGGCGGAGTTACAGCGCACTGCTAGTCTAATGGTTTAATCACCACTGCAGAGTTCCCTTTTCCTGACGAGTTGCAGTTTTTAACCCCGGAGTTTCTCTTGGTGTTCTATTTTTATTTTTTTGTAAAGTCTAATACACACATGGTGCACAGGTGACGCTACATATTCAGAACACCTAGCTTGTATTAAAAAGATATGAGTTAATCAGTCACCCGTTGATACTGAATGTTTGCACAAGGCGTGAATCAAGGCCTGAAGGCTGAATGTGAGCCTTTATTAAATGTAGCATCGCCCTCGGCTCTACTAAGAGTGTTACAGCATCCACACAGGAAAAAAACATGACTGTATATGATAGTGGAATGATTTAAATAGCCTGCAAGTCAGTTCAGATACTGAATACACAGAAACGGTGCTGGGAGAAGGCAATTATGAAACAGGAACGAATCGTTTTCAAAAATGTTTATGGATAATTTAAAAAGTGAGGTCTGCACTTGAATCCATCCCTTGAGTCTATACTTTGCTGAACCCCCTCTTGGTGCAAATTAGTTCTGGCTTTCTTTCAGCATCTCTTCAATAAATCCTAGATTTTTCTCTCCTGTTGACAGATTATCTCACCTGAGCTGTGGATCCATGGGTCTGCTGGCTGTTTTCTCTGCTTAATCCTCTCCTTGCCTCTCAGCCTGTCAGTTTAGATTAAAAAGAATATTCATACATACAAAACATCTGTTTGTATTATTGCGATGAAATTACACACAGGTACACTATAGTTAGTTATTAGGTTGCACTGGACTTAAGCATATCAGAAAACAGGGGGCTGATTGCAAATACACACTTTTAGATCTGCATCAAATAAAGAGGAAGAGCTCAAAGGGTGTGAATACTTATTCAAGTGATGTGTCAAAGTTTTTGTCTGCCCCTAATTTCTTTACTTATTGTTGCTAAACAGTTTTTTGCAGCTAAGCTTTCCAGGTTTATCCTTTAAAATGACTTTCATCAATCTTCTTGCAGACCTCCCGAAGGCCTGTGAAGCTTTTCTTCTTCTCCGAACCTTTCATTTCAATTATTAATTTCTCATCATAGCTGTCCACATTGTACATTCCCACATCAAACTGTCTTCTCTGGTATTTTCTTTCATAAACTCAGCTGAAGAAATGTTGCAAATAACGTGCTTAAAGAGGTCATGGTTTCAGTATTTGCGGTGGTTTTGGTTATGTTATTTTACTCTCTCTATGGTTTTCTTGTGTTTTCAGTGACTGTTCAGTAGTATTTACATACGAGAAAGAAAGCAGCGTGTTGGGTTGGTAGAGTTTTACTCTACAGTTCATCAGCCAGTATGTATGTCGGCTGAACTGTTTAGTTTCAGAGGCAAAAGTGGTACATGCCTACTTTACCCGCATGGTTAACACAAACACAACTGGGGTTGTTTTCGGTTTTTGACACCTAAATGTTGTCTCATATTAAAGGAGTCAGTGGATCTGCTGAACATCATGAATTTCAGCCCATACAATGACCAAAAGATGATCGCTGGTAGTTTGGTTTGGTTTTTCTCTTCACTTACATTCACATTCTGTTCTTGCATTTCTTCTCATGGCCTCCTGACTCTCAGGTATATTTCCCTTCTAGCTCCTTTTGCACGACTGGGTTCCTAGTCTTAATCAGCTCACCTGTTCTTAATCCGTGATGCCTCTTTCCAGCGGACCATGAATTTCTCCTTCCATTATCAGCTTTGTAGCTTATTCATCCATCGTTGAGCTAAATGTTATTGGTTGTGAGTGCAGCAAATGAGAGGGATAACTATAAATCCAGAATTTCTCATGTTCTGCATTTATATGAATATATTGCTTAAACTGGACCAAATACCCTTTGTTTAGGTATTTTAGGTTTCCTCACCACATGGAGAAATCTGAATCAACTCCTCGAAGAGAATCATTAACTGTGTAGTAAGTTAAGGCCGCCTATGGTATTTTAGGGGTTTAAGGGTTTTGTTATATTATGTCACAAGCTAAATATTTAGACCTAAATTGAACCCCAATTTAGCTTCAAACTAAATATTTAACTCAGAGCTAAATATTTATCTAATATGAAAATGTACTTGATGAAATGCGGAAGTGGACAATCAAAATAAAAGCTGGGTCTTGGGTACCTCTGTATAAACTCCTGCTGGTGGTGGTGCATCACTGTTGCTGTAACTCCATCAGTAAACGTCTGTGTTGCCGTTAAAACAGTTCATCACACGTTTTAAGATGAAATGTTGGACAAAATCAACAATGAAGAATCATTGGGGTCTCTGGTTATTGAAAAATGTACCAACATGAAATTGTTTCTGAACATTGCATCCAATGAAAGACTATTTGTACCTCTGATAAACTATATTTATTCACCTAAGGTATAAAATCTCAAACAATATTAAGAATTTTTTTTCTGTTACAGGGTTGAATGTTACAGAGTTGAAGATTTTAGCTAAAAGTAGCCATAAGTACACATTGGCTAGTGTTTGGAGCACCAAATAGCATGAGAAAAATAAGAAATTATTATATTATTTCAAGACAATCATTAGCTTTTTCCAAAACAATCATAAATATCATTTATGCATATAACAGTGTTGAAAGGTTGAGCTTGACGATATCAGTTTGATGATAAAAACAATAAAATATAGGCCAGAAAATATGCTAACACTTACCACCCTTTACTGTATGAGCAGGAAAAGACTATTTAACTGGTTAAAGTTTAACGGGACAATTCTTTTTAAAAAGGGGAGATTAGTATGTTGTTACTGGGCTGAACAAAACTGGGGGACATGATTAAATTCTGCTATTTCATACATGATTAACTTATTTTTCTCATATGTTTGAATTTAGCCTAAAGAGACAGGCAAATAATTATACTATCTGAAAAAAACCTTGTGGTTACTGTCCATTTACGGTTACTCAAAAAGTTACTTTGGTAAATGGGGACATGCTTATTTGGCTGACATCTACTCATTAGAAACCCATAAAACTTTAAAAATCAGTTTTAAAATACATCTGTGTGTCATAATACAAAGGAACATAGATCCTTCTGTTTCTTGTTTTAAAATGTATTTTGTGATTTACTTTAAATGAAAATCTTTATGGTAAACCTGAGGGACACAAAGTGCACTGAATTCAGAGAATCGCCAAAGACCCAAACAATCCCAAGACCCAGCCTTTATTTGGGTTGTAAATTTCCAAGTAAATGTGCACATTAGCTAAATATTTAACTCTGAGTTAAATGCTTAGTTAGAAGCTAAATATTTCATTTCAATTCAGTTTATTTATAAAGTGCCGATTCACAACAGATGTCATCTCAAGGTACTTTACAAGAAAAGTCATTTCAATACAATCATTCCAATCGGTTGAAAGGTTTAGCTAGTTTTCTATTTAAAGAATCCCAGCAGATTGCATCGAGTCATTGACTGGCAATTGCACCCCGTTGATGCAGACTCCAACCACAGCAATCCCTCATACTGAGCAAGCATGTAGCGACAGTGGAGAGGAAAAACTGTCCTTTAACAGGAAGAAACCTCCAGCAGAACCAGAACCAGAACCTGGCTCAGTACGAGCAGCCATCACCCTAACCCTAACCATCTGGGGGTTCGAGGAGACAGAGCAGAGACACAGAAAGAACAAAAGACCTGATGTAAGAGTACTTTCTATATTAAAGAAAGTAGAAAGTACATAACAGGCTATTGGGGATGCTCAGACTAGGATGCCCCCAAGTCCAACAGGGCATATTTAGCTAGCCAGTTTAGCTTGCCAGCTAAGTATTTAGTTTGGGATAAATATTTTGTTTATAGAGTAAATATTTAGTTGACAAGCTAAATGATTAGTTTGGAGCTACATATTTAGTTTTTTAACTAAATATTTGCATTCATATATGGGACACTTATAAATGAATAGATAACATGGATGCAAATATGACTTTAAAAATGAACCCTTATGTATTTATTTAATGACAGGCTAAATAACCCAAATTATTGCTGTTTACTTTTTTCTGTATAACCTTACTCAACCCATAACTCTGTTCCTCACTCCTCCTTCTGCAAGCACTCGGGGGCCAGCTGTGGTTCATTGTCCGGCTGGGAGCCGCTGATTGGCTCCCTGGCCTTTAGAAGACATCCACTCTCAGCTGTAGATGGGGAACAGCTTGCTAGAAGCTTTGCAATCTTTTGTTAGGAGTTACTGTTGGATGATGGTCTCTGCCTTGTTTATCTTAGAGAAGAGAAGAATCTTTAAGTTTGTTCTCTGTAGGGCCCTGTGTTACGGCTTCCCTTAGCCCATGTTGTTGGGCACCTTGTGTTTTACTGAGAACCCCATAGTAGTTCACTTCAGTTTATTACTGTGACTATTTCTGTTCTGCATATTTGTTTTGTTGCTCATTCTCCGATTAAACTATTTTGCTCCTCCATCCTAACACCTGTCTACCGGGTTTGTGTTACTCCTTAAGTCCCTCGCTCAGCTGGGATGTAACAAGTTAAACTCTGGAGAAATTAAAGAGTTTATACGCTTTGATTTGTCTCTCGTCACTTTTTGTGTATTAGACACTGAAGCGGAAGCTGCTTGTGTCCGATCGGCGTACTATAGGGGGTGTTGTTGCTTACAGTATTTTGAGAGCATGAGGGCTGCTAGAAGCGTAGCAGCAGATAAAATGGAGGGCACAAAACAGCACAAAAGATTATTAGATGCTCTCTGCGCTCCCTGGAGGAGATAGCCAATTCTAGATCCATCAGAAAATATTCCTCCAAGGCACGACAGCTCAATGAAAGCCTCCACCGCCAGGATGACAAGTATCATACCACACCACTTTTATTTCTATAGCACATTTAAAAACAGCATGGCAGCTGACCAAAGTGCTGAACAGATAAAACACAATAAAAACAATAATTGATATAAAAAATAGAATACAAAACAGAAAGATAAGACAAAAATTCAAAGTAAGAGAATGAATGGTCAAATGCTAGATGAAGGATTGAAAAAGGCAAAACAACCTGATAAAGAAGGCTGATTCTGTTCTTGGCACTAGTGTGGAACCAATAGAGATGATAATGCAAAGAAGGATTCTTCATAAAATAAAATAAAAATGATGGACAACCCTGAGCATCCTCTTCATGAGACAGTCATACAACAACAGAGCGTCTTCAGTCGGAGGCTTCTTCAGTTTCGCTGCGATACAGACCGCTACAGGAAATCCTTCCTGCCCACAGCCATCATCATCTACAACAACTCCTTAAATAATTAATTGTATGAGCTATACCAACACTTAAGCTCCCTCTGGGATCAATAAAGTATTTTTGAATTGAATTGAATGAAAATTATAGGATTTAAGAATAGATGTTAACCAGACAAAAGACGGAGCCTGGAGTGGGAGCTCATTCCAGAGTTTTGGGGCAGCAAATGAAAAAGCCCCCTCCTTTCAAGATTTATAGTGCATGTTAGGATTACACAGAAGTAGGTGGTCAGCAGACCTCAATGAGTGTGAGGGCACATAGGGAGTGAGCAGCTCAGAAAGGGACTAGTTCATGGGGGGCTTTGTAGACGAAAATTAAAACTTTGAATTGAACCCGGTAGAAAACAGGGAGTCAGTGTAAGTCAGACAGAATGTGTGTAAAATGTCTACGTCTGTGTTAGTCAAAAATCATGAATTCTGCACCTTCTGAAGGGGATCAAGAGAGGATTTGCTCACACCAATAAAGATGGAATATGCGTCATCTGATCTAGAGGTGATGAAAGCAAGAATGACTGATTCCAAGTGAGGTTTCTATGTGTTTTAGCCGTCTTAACCGGCAGAGTTGAAAAAAACAGGACCTATAATGTTTGCGTTTATTTGTGGTACCATAGTCAGCTCATAGACAAGTTTGACCCCAAGGCTCATAATGCAGGATTTGAGATTGAAGGGGAGAGAAGAGAGATCGACAGTTAAAGGAAGATGGTTTTTCTGTGTGAAGAGGTTGGCAAATGTTTCATCACCATTTAAAAGGAGGAAATTGGCAGCAGGCCAGTTTTTAACCTCCGAGAAACATTCCATGAACAGACGAGTAGTATTTGGAGGATTTACAGCCGGATAAATTTGACAGTCATCAGCGTAGATGTGGTGGTTCACACAATATTTTGAGAAGATCTTAGCCAAGGGGAGGACATAGATTGAAAAAAAAAGTTCCCAAAATTGAGCCTTGTGGCACCCCCCAGGGAAGTGGCACAGAGGGAGAGGAACAGTCATCAATGCAGCCTCTGAAGCTTCTATCTGTTAGGTAGGAGCAGAACCAGTCGATGGGGGGCCCCTTTAAACCCAATCCACGACTCGAGCCTTTCAAGCAGAACGTTGTGATCGACCGTATCAAAAGCTGCGGAAAAGTCAAGAAGTAGAAAGACGTGAGAACCTGCAATCCGTAGCCACCAGGATATCATTAAGTACGTGAATGTGGGCAGAGTTTGTAGTAGTTTTTATCTATGGGCCATCAGAGCTGTCAACTCATGCTGACTGTTATTGTTTGCACAAACGCTCATAAATCATAAACAGCATTACCTCCTGTTGTGAACTTTCTTGACCAGTCCAACATATTATATATATTATTTTAATTGTTGATTGTATAATAAAGATGTAACGGAAAATGCGTCTGTAATTCCATGTCATATATTGATAAATTATTTATGATTCATTAATTCAAATCTAATTACTATCCACCTCTGCTGGTAACATTTAGGCTGTTTAAGCGCAACAGTATGAATAGTTATGGCAGATTTACATTTGCAATTAAATTATTTAACTTTTAAGTTTGTTTTTCATAGGAAATGAGACTGGAAGATAATAGAAAATGCAAAAGGGATCATTTGAAATCATGTATCAGTTTTATTTATATTTTAATAAAAAAAAATAATTGCAGTTTAAAAATGACTGCACCCTCCACACCAATCAATGAAAATGTATTTGGCATTACAGAAAATCAAACCCTTATAACTGCTGAGCACCTTTTTTGTAGATTTCCACTGGCTTTTTTGATTAGTTTAAAGTCCAAGATTACTAACAAAAATGTATACATTTACTTGTCAAACACAAGTTTCTCAGGGGTGTGGAGGAGCTATAGGTTTTAAGTGTTTCCCTCTCTCCAGCCAAAATCGTAGTAGTTCTAGTTTATTGACACTGCGCCCCCAAGTGGAGGGACATCAACTAACAAACAGATTTCTGGAGTATGAGGGAGACGTTATTTCTTGTGGAAATGAGCTTCTTTATTAAAATCAGGAGGTAGCTGAGCTAAAAGATCAAATATAGCAGCTGTCAGCCAATCAAATCTGTCCAAGGGACACACAAATACTGTCTGTGACCCTATTTCTACAGAAAGTGGAGCTTCTTGTTGGGGCTCCTTTTGCATGAATGACTGCCTCAGTGGAGCGTGGTGTGAATCAGCCTGTGGTTCTGCTGAGGTTCAGGGAGCCTTCAGCTTGCTTTAATAGCAGCCTTCAGCTTGTCTGCATTGTTGGATCTGCCTTGTAGAATCTTCAAATTAAATGAATCAAGCACAGTGTTACCATGGTGATTAAAGCACTGGCAGAATGGACGATGTAGAAAAAAAGCATATCGATAAAGAGAATAGTCATATTGATCGATACCGATAATTATCGACAACTATCAAAAAATGTAGAACTTAATTTCCCTGTGGGATCAATACAGAATTATTGAATTGAATTGAAGTAGAATCCTTGTCATTTTATGCTATTCTTTAATGAACTAATTTTAATAAAGATTTCAATTCAGACCTTTATTTCAAATACCTTTATTTTAAACCATAACTGAAACTTTGTAAGAAACAAATACAAATCAAGTTAAGAGTAAGTTATGGAGGAATATTCCTGCCAAAATTAAAAATAAATAAATTTGGAAATACATTATTATTTTTTTACTTATTTACACATATATTTATGTATTATCAATTATATTTCCTTGTGTATTTATTTATTTACTTTACACATTTATTTACAATTATATTTCCAAATTTATGTATGTATTTATCCTAAAAATACAGAGGAGAAAGTCCCACTCATGTGTTTTTGGATTTATTTTATGGTTTTATTCATTCTATATTTTTCATTATGGTTTTTATGTTGTGTTGTTTCTAACTGATGTAACTACGTACATAAAGTCTGCCAGTAAAAGTTCAATTGAATTTCATGTATATTAAATCCTTTTCACTTTTTGAACTAATTTACTCAAATATATTAAGTTTTTGTTTATGTTTAGTGTTGATGAAATGTTGGAGAAAGAACATATAGAAATTAATATTTCAATGGGAAAGGGAGAAGCCAAAGCTAAAATAACATCAGAAATTCTATTAAAATGGCTAAATGAATGGAAGATGGAACACAATGCAAGGCATTATCATTCTATCCAGGAAAATGTGTGGAAGAAAAAGATATCATAAGGTCTCAGAAGAAGGGAAGAAGTGGTTTATAATAGATTAAGACTGAGTCACACAGGACTTAATGGCACATTACATTTAATAGGGAAGAATAATGGTTTATGTACTGAATGCCAAGCTATAGAAGATGTAGATCATATTTGATTTAATTGCAAAAAATTCACAGAACATAGGTAAAAATGGAAAGAAAGAGAGGCTGGAAGTGGCATAGAAAACATCCTCAAGGAAGAAAGAGTGAAGATTGATAAGATCAAATCCTTACTTATCTTTTTGAGAGAGACAGGCGTAATTAAAAGAATCTAGGAACTTTTTTTTTTTTTGCCTGATAATGGCCTAAGTCCCTTTGCACACTCCTGTGCAGTGGGTGGCGGTATGCACCAATGAGATGTGATCCGCCAATTAAAATAAAGAAGAAGTTTAGTGTTGATGAGAAGCACTGGAAGGAGCAGGAGAGAGGAGGTGATTATTTCTAGATTGAGGTTTGGCCATACTGGTTTAAACAATATATTATACATAATAGGGAAACATAATACAGGAAAATGTGAACACTGTGGTGAAGAAGAAACTATAAATCATGTTATATTACAATGTCAGAAATACCAGGTAGAAAGGAGAAAACTAATCCAAAACTTAAGTAAGATGAAAATTAAATTAGACCTTATTGATCTTTTGAGAAAGGACTCGAAAAGTGAGTATTATCAGGTTTTATTTCAGTTTTTCAAAGAAAGTAGAATATTTGGGAGGATTTGAGTTCTTTATTTTTTTTAGGTTTTTGTTTTTGAGCGTCGTCCCAGTCCACACTCCACACTAGTTGGTGGCGGTAATGCACCATTTGTTGTTTGCCAACCGCCAATAAAAATTAGAAGAAGAAGAAGTTTAGCGTTGATTAGTTGAGCTTGCGATGCGCTCGTGTTGGCCACAAGGAGGCGCTGTGGGTTTTTTAGAAGGGTCGGACTTTAAACGAAGAAGTGAGGGGCTGTGTTGTAAACCAGGGGGGTTTCTTGGAAACACTTGGAGCTAAATAACAGACAGACCGTTGACCGCTTGTCGGTTTAACGCCACAGGACAACGCGTGGATTCGCCAGTTTGTCGCGGCTTCAGTGGACGGCCGGGGGCTCGGCTGGTGGTCCTCCTCTTGTTCCTGGTAGAGCTCCTCTCGCTGCTCCGCTCACCTCCACAGGTCGCCTCTCTCAGGATGAATTTGGTCGAAAATAAAACTCTGCGCTCACAGCTTTGCGACGAGGAGGCGGTGGTTGTGGAGAACGCCGTCAGGCTGGCGATAGACTCGGTGATGAACGTGCTGTACGGGGTGAACGGGGCCAGGACCCGGGAGTACCAGCGGATGGTGGCCGACAGGGACAAAGAGATCCAGCGGCTCGAGGGGAGACTCACGGAGATCGAGCGCGAGCTGCAGGTGCTGCGCCGACAGGGCTGCACGTGCGGGCTGTTCGAGGCCGGGACCCGGGTCTCCGGTGGCCGACAGAGAGGGGAGGAGAGCCGGTGTGAACCAGGAGGGGTGGCCCCCGAGGGGACAGCAGGACCGGGGGAGTGTGACCTGAGCCTTCCCTGTAAGTTCAGAGAGGGCGTGGGTTAAATCCACCCAAAAAACACGCAATTACGTGATGTCATCACAAAACCTCAGGAAATACACAAAGCCATAACCAGAGGTGGGTAGAGGACCCAAACATTGTTTCTCAGCTAAGAGTAGAACAAGTATTTGTTGCTGAAGTACTGATCATAATATCGAATTTAATATTTTAAAAAATGTCACCAGACAGAAAAAAAAGTGCAAATTTGAGCATTTTCAGTAAAAATAAAATAACTTATGCAAATAAAATGTATAGTAACAAAATAACAAATTCAGGCAGAAAAAAAAAACTATTTTCCAAATTTGGTTATTTAACTATAAAACCTATGAAACTAATATGGTTAAAAATAATCCCAGTGACAATATGAGCTGTTTACTGTATGTTCTTCAAATGGCACAGCTGATAGAAAATAACCTAGAGTAACAAAGTTTTTTATGAGCTAATTCCAAGTTTGTGTTTAATAATAGACACAAGTTTCACAGTTGAGTGTTAAGAAAACATAAAGCATACAACAATCCATAAAGGGACTAATAGGCAATGGTGATATATAAACAGGGTTGCCGCGGGGTATTAATAGGTAGTAAAGAGGAGTAAATTAAATGACTTAAAAGGTAGTAAAAGGTAATCAGCTCAGTAAATTTGTTCTTATTCTTTGGTTATTCCTTCAATATATTGTAACTTTTCAGTTGCTGCATATTTTTTGTTCAGGTATTTATTACTAACGTGCGGACCGGACCTGGCTCGGGGTCCAGTCCTCTGATCTCGATTGGTTCGGGTGATCTATTTTGTTGTGCGCATGCGTAGTGTCGGGATAGCTTGGACCGGTGTTCTGATGGTCTGTGCTCCCTCATCAGAACGTCCTACCGTAGCGCGCATACAGAGCTGTGTCTATCTGTCGGTATGTTTACATGCCGAAAACAACAACTGTTAGCTTTGATGTTAAACATAATCATCGGAAAAAAAATTTCAAGTGGCAGTTTAGCAGTAATGTCTAACTTAGCAACAATTTATTTGAATAACGAAAACTTTTCTTTCAATCCACAGAACACGCTACCCGTTTAATATCAAGCTAAAACTAGCACATAAAGCACATATATTATTTTCCCATTACCTCGTCGGAGTGGCAGTTATTTCCATCCAGTGTCCTAAAAGCAGCGTTGAACAGCGTGCATAAAATCACAACTGCTTCATGACTGTGGGGCAACAGAGTGACTGTTAATTACTACAAAAAACAAGCTGAGAGTACTGTAGATCACTGATAACTCTGGAAATCAGTTATTAGTCTGTAAAGCAGCTACTGACTATAAGACGTAGAGCAGATAGCAGTAATATTACTCCAAAATATTCAAATGTAGTATGATTAGAAGCACAAGTAGCCCACAGAATACACCCCATTTACTCTAGGTGGGCCTACTCTAATTAATGGGACTTGTTGTATGCAGGATAACGACATGGGCTGTCATGTAAACTTGAAACCAGTAGCTTAAGGAAAGCCTTAAAATGTTTTGAATAAAATTAGCCAGTAAGGAAATAATTTGAATAAAACTCACCGTAAACTTCGAAGAAATAAAACAGACGAAATGGAACTTTCAGGTAGGAATTCTCGAAGACAGATTTGCTGAGTAAGCGAATTGTGACGTAACGTTGAAATGCGCCTGCGCAGTGCTACAGCGTAGCACGGTTGAGGGGTGAGAACACAGGACATGTATGAAGAATAGACGCTGCATTGACCGCTGCTGCCTATGGGCGCTGATGAGCCGTGGGGCCGCCATCTTGGGCCGGTATCCCCGCTCCACTTTGTAATCTGTTCAACGGTCGGATGGGTGAAATAAGAGATTTTATACCAGTGAAAAATATTTATTTCTACAGTAGCATTCTTGTGTCAGATGTGATCTAATTCAGTGGTTTAAAAATACACAATTTGTAAAGTCTCAGCTTTCTTACTGTACTTAACGTTAGCTAGCTAAGATTTCGCTGGTGGACAGAAATACAGTACAGTAATATGATATTTACAAAATACACACAATAAAAATGTTCAATCTTCCTTGTGAAAAGTTATCCCCCGAGCCCTACTCTCAACAGTCCGCTGATTTGAACACAAGTACGCCACACAGTATTCAGGCATCTTGTAATAACTGCTCCTGTTATGGTGGAAGTCTGCGGAAGGGAATACCGGGCCAAGATGGCGGCCGCATTTCTTGCCTCAGAGCAGCTAATGCGGGGTCTTTTCTTTATATACATCAATGGTAGCACAGATCGTCGGAACACCGGCCGGAAACCTAAATGTAATTTTCACAAAATGGGTAAATGTAAGTTTTCCGCGCTGTGGCTCAATGACCCGGTTTTTAAAGACTGGTTTAAGCCTGTCATAGGGAATGAGCGGGAAGCTTACTGCAAACTATGCAGAAAAACCATTAATCTGACCTGGAATGGTGTCTCACGGAGCATCCGCCATTCATCATCAGCGGATTCGCGCACAGGAGGAGCAGTTACCCATTTCGTTTAAAACATTTTCTTGTGAGGGTCATTGCATTTTGTTTATAGTCTATTTATTCTAGTCTTCTGGAAATTATTATATATTGGTCAAGACATCATCACATTTATACTTTGAAGTGAGTGGAATAACATTTAGTTTTGAGTCAGTGATGGACCATCATCACACATGGGTCAGTGTCACGCCCACAAAAGAGGCCGCTGCTCAATGTTGTGATGGTAGTAAAAAATTATGGAGAGGTAGTCAAAAAGGTAGTAAATGCAACTCTAGGATTCCTGTATAAACCCTGATAAAGATGGAACTATAATAAAAGTACACATAAAAGAAAATGTTCAAATAGATAAGGAAAAAGGTACAAATGTAACAGTGTATTAAATCAAAAACAGCTCTGATCAGCAGTCCATTTGTAGTTCTTCTCAAAGTCAATCTGATTTTTCCCAATTTCAACAAATACATCGTCTTCCTCGTCCATCTAGTAAAGCTTACCGTTTCCGATTAAGCAGGATATTTCTCCTTGCAGTGAGGCAAGTGAGGAAAATAGCATCATGGGCATTACCAACAACAAAGCTTGGTCACAAACAAGAGGTTTCACTTTGCCAAAAACTGGAGCTGTGGGTCTTTGTCTTGTGCATTCTTGGTTAAAAGGCATTTGTTCATCATTCAGTGATGTTCCCCGCAGCAATTAGCCAGAAGTTTCACTCAAGAGTAGCAATACTTCATAAAATATTACTAAAGTACAAGTAAAAAGTACAGAGTAGTGAAACTATTCCTAAAAATACTTTTTTTCCAAAAAGTTACTAGATTTAAATAGATACTACCCACCTCTGGTCTTAATTCTATGTAAAGTCCATCATTTTACAATGAGAGAGAATAAAAACAAACATTTAGGGAAGCTGCTAATCATCTTACCACACACTGCGTGTCCCTTGTAAAGCACGGTGGTGGAGGGCAGATGATATGGGCTTTTTGCACTGCTTTCTCAGAAGTCTGGCGTAGCTGAAGCATTTTTTGTTTAAATTATTAGTAGGTTAAATCCTAACCTGGAGTAATATGTTATGATGATCGTTATTTACTTCATTCTTACTGTGGGTTTTCCTCCACAGTGGGCTTCTATGCTCGACCCTCCTCTCATTTCCCCTCCCAGTACCACGAGTCGATTCTCCCATCATCCCCCAGCTGCCTGGGCATGAATTCAGCCTGCACGTCATCTGCGTCCTCAGGGGTCACAGAGGCCGCCAGGAACCTGCCTACATCTCCCAGCAGCCTCGCTGTGAAGGACGAGCCCTGCGATGTCGAGGCCGTCCTCATCGAATGGGAGCTGAGCGAGGAGAGAGCCGCGGGCGCTCAGGAGCGAGCGGACACACCGTGCCCGGACCAACACAGTCCCGATGTGAAACTAAACTCACCAGGTTCTTGTACTCCTAGTTCATGCACACTTATTTCCTAATTGCTTTAAAAAAACAAAACAATCTTCTATTATATCCCGCCTCTCTGAATCCCTGCAGAAGATCCGGAGAACACTGAGGGTCAGATTGTGAGCGAGGCAACTCCAGGAAATCCACCTGGTTTTCATATCGCTGCAGGAGATCAACTGAAGTGAGTTATAGTTTGTTATAAATAACATATTAAATGTTTACAATTTCCTTTGATTATTAACTTATCTACTAGGGGTGTAATGGTATCTGTATTCGTATTTTTCGGTACGGCCCTGTGGGTTCAGTACGCACCTGTACTGAATGAATCCAGCTGTTTTCTGCTTGTGCAGAACTCAGAGCACAGCGCAATATTTCTGCAGCACAATGTTAAAAAGTGACACCAAAACAAAACAGAAAGGACTCCCAGCTATCACTAAACTCTGCTATCTGGGAACATTCATGGTTTCTCATGCAGCTACACTAGAAAAAGAAAGATGGACTGAACCAGAACTTTGTCAGCAAGCGCATCTTTCAGCAGCAATAAGGTCCGTAACACGCTCTGCACTGAACTGAATGACTCACCTGAAACAATGTGAAGCTGAATGGAAACATCAGTGATACTAGAGAAAAACCAGCTGAAGTCCAACATGGCTACCAGTAGCACCCAATCAGCTCAAACCACTTACTTTGGATAAGACACAAGTCAGCGGAATCCCTGTTGATGAGAAGGGCTTTTCCCAACATTTGCCCATGCTGCATTCAAGTACAGCTGGGAGACTAGGCGGTCGAAATATCTAAACAACACCAAAGTGATTTAAAGGGGGGGGTGGCACGTTCTTCTTATGCAAAAAGAGCAATTCTGAGGTCCAGTACATCAATAATTTTACCTGAAATAGATCTGTAAGTTCAATAAATGATTTATGCTACCTATTTGAAATTTTGCACTCACAGCACGTCCGCACTGAACTCCTTGAAATTAGCTGCATGTCTCTTTAAGAGTCTCGGACATGCCCCCCTCAACACGCTGCCGTCAGCCTCATCAAAACATTCTCCAGTCGCATGGGGACGAAGCGTTACAGTACTGTAGCATCGGTGCGATGGCCGGACTTTTGGAAGACAGGCATATCTTTGGGTTTACTATGGCCACGCAGGACATGGTACAAGCATATGCATTTGATGCCGTCTCTCACCCTGAAATATTGGATGAACCGGAGCGTGTTCAGCGGCTCGTTCAAGAGCTACTACTTTCCACAGGTGCTACCTGATTGCTGCTGACGACGCTCTGCTTTAGTGCTCTGGGAGCGGGGGAGGGAGGGCTGTGGAGAGACGTGGGCGGTAATCAACATGTAGGGGCGTTGCTAGGAGGTTAGGGCGTTCCTAGGAGGAGCCTGGCGTTCAGTGCTCAACATGGCGCCCGTGAGAGTTTATAGATATTACTCAAACATACATAAATTAACCTAAGAAACACTTTAGGCATGTTTTTAAGGAGGGAATGGCATAAGAATGTGATGAAAAGCTTTAAAAAGTGGATTTTACATGCCACCCCTCCTTTAAGCATGTTTTATTATCAAATATGGGCAAACTAATATTTAAACATAATAACAAAACAAAATAAAATAATATAATATAATAATAACAAAACATAACAAAATAATATTTAAACATTTCTAAACATTAACACTGACTGTTTTCAAGTGGTTATATTGTTTTCTCCTTTGGCTATGTCTGCTTGTACAATTTTATTTATGTAAAAACAAAATCCGATCAAATCTCCTGTCATTTCTATACGTTCTACTTTTTTAAGTTGTAGAACATAAAATAAAATAAAAAAATTAGGAATGAAAATTAGGAATTCAGGAAAAAAAAGGTTCTTTGTTTCATGGCAATCAAAGTAAAAAATAAAAATCATTTGCACATTTGTATTTATTTTTTTATGATTAAAGTGTACCAAATGCGTGCTGAACTGTGACTTTTGTGTGCCGTTACATCCCTAGTATTTCTCATTTGTTTTAACATTAAGAATTGTTGAAGTTGTGTGTCGAGGCTCATTCAGAGGTCCGTTGAACATTCCTGTGAAAGTGTTTAGGTTCCGGACAGAAACGGGTTTGGGTTTTAAAATACTTCCAGAAATTGTTATTCAGCCGTTAATCCGCACCAGTCCTGATCGTTTCTCACCTGCTGTCCTTCCCAGGAACAAAAAGAAGAACGTTCCGATGTCGCAGCTGACCGAGGAGGCTCAGAGACTGAAGAGGGCTGCCTGGAGAGCAGCTTCCAAGCGATACTACGCCCGCAAAATCGCCCGCCAGCAGGCGACCCTGCAGCACGTCGGCCCCGCCGCTCACGCCGCGGACTCTCGGCGCGGCGGCTTCGTGGAGGAGAGGAGGAAACGGCTGATTTCAGATCTACCGGAGGAGTCCCAGATGCTGCGGAGGGAGGTGTGGAGGGCCGCCTCCAGGAGGTACTACGGCAGGAGAACCGCCCGCCACCAGACCCAGAGCCTACAGTACGGACACCTGATGGAGAACTTGAACCCTGCCGCAGCCACGCAGGGGCCGACCGGAGAGGGACCCCTCGTTATAAACGGGGGGATCATGTGCAGCTGATTCCAGTCGTGCTTTTAGAAAATGTTGTTTTTGGTTTGATGGATGCAGGGAGACCAGGTTTCCTCCTTTATGTTCTCTGATAGAATCTAAAGGGAAACTGGATTAAAAAGTATAAACTTTGCATCAAAATGATTTGATTTTTGTAGAAATATCATAAAGAGGAGGAAATGAATCTAGAATATATTTCTACCTAACAATTATTGATCCTGATGCCTGGATTTCCTTCCTTTATATAACAGTCAAACTCATCTGTGCAGACTTCCTGATACATCCAACATCCTTTTATTACCAACAGCAAAATCTGCTGCAGCTTCTTTAATAGAGGGAGAAAAGGAAGACATTTACCATATTACCCACATTTCAGGATCAAATCATATCTCCCCAACTTTTATTTGACTTTTATGAAACGTCTGAGATGATGTTTGATGATGTGTTTACTGACTGAAAACACATCAAGAACTCGATCATTTAGCTGCAGGTGTTTTCTCTTGCTCGGGAGGAGGGATTCTCTCAAAGGTAGCTGAATAAAATCTGCTGGGTTAAAATAATCGGTGGGATATAATCAACTGAATTTTATGTTATTGTTTTATAAATATAACTGGATTGAACAGATTTGATGATACACTTCTATCTAATTATTGAATAGGAACTGAACCTGTTTGGATAAAATGGCTTTCAGATTAAACTTGTTTTGAACTGAACTGAACATTGATGATGATGATAACTACCAGAGAGATAAATTAGCAGCTTTTATAAAACCATTCTACAGCTGGGTAGTTTTTTCTTTTTAATATTTGGACAAATAAATTAAAAGTTATTTAAGACCAACAGAGATGAGGAATTGCTTTTAAAATATATATTACATTTTTATCTAGGTTTATGAGGCTGTAAGTAACTATTTTGTTTTTGTAGATATTTTTGTTCACATCTGATTAATTGAGATGTTTTTTGTTTTTTTCATTCACTGGAAGATGTTTAACTCTGGAACCTGTTTTTCTTTCCTAAACTCAACTCTTCACTTCCATCTCTGTCTTCTTCTCAGCCTCCCTCGGCTCACAGCTTCCATATTCATCCTGATGTTGTTCATACACAGCGCCCCTGGAGTCCAATATGTGTTACTACAGCCACCAACAGGAGCCAAATTGTTTCCCCAATTTCTTTGTTTTTATGGATTAAGATAATCAGCTGAGTATTAAAATAAATCTTTTCATGTTTTGTATCTCTATTTTCCACATGTTAAATAATAAACATATTTAAATGCAGGCGTGGAATGATTGTTTTTGATTTAATCTTCTCTCAGTTTGATTTACAGAAGCTCCTAAAGTGCGTGGATGCATAATTACAAATTTTTCTTGGATAGTAAAAAACAACACCGCAATGTGGGTTTAACTTTTATTAGCAAAGCACTGTAATCGTCACTTTAGTTGTAATTACGTCAAAATTATACATTTTTAAGTGAATAGAAATAAAATGAGCATCACTGTAATTAAAACAAAACGCTTACAATAAAAGGAGACATGAAAATGGATGTCACACATTAATTTTAATGCACTTTTATTAAGAACTGATGATACACAGTTTCATTAACTGTAAAAAAAAGAATAGTTAAAAACAATTATGCTTGATTTGAGCGAAATGATCTGAAAGAACAACATCAGGTCACAATAAAGAAGTAAACTCCTGATTCTGCTGCTTTCTACCTGAATGTCGTCCTGTATGGTTTGGTTCCTCCCATCACAGCTCCGTATTCGTGGCTTTCGGTCCCTCAGCAGAGCGCAGCTCCTGCCTCCGGCTTTTAAAACAAAAGAAGCAAAATAAAAATATGCATTTTGCATCAGAGACTGTTTGTCACCCTGAAAGTCTGCGCATTACGCATTCTGACCGCGGCCCAACGCACAGCTGCCTACTGATGTTGCACAAGTGCGCTCTTTATTGCAGAATCATGTATGACTGAACGTTTATCGCAGCGTGACCGGCTGTCTGAAATGCGAGCCGCTCCTCAGCTGCTGCTGCGGCTGCTGTCGCCGCTGCGCACACGCACAAAAGAGAACAGCTCCGGATGCGCCCTTGGCGCTAAAATAAAGGCTCTGTGCGGGTGTTTGAACCGGCAAGGAGATGTGAGGCGCGATTCTCTCATTCATGCCTTAAAGTATAATGAAAGCTTTATGGTTTCTAAAGGACAGAGCTCCTTTTATTCCTGTTTTATGCGCAGCGCAGGGAGAACAGCGCCGCTGTTGTGCTGCTGCGTCTCCAGGGTTGGTGTTTCAGACACGGGGGGGATGGAGGAGGTTTTGCCGGGTCTATAGCCGGTCTGGACACGCATGGAGGCAGACGCCCGTCCCAATGGTGCCTATATGCTGTTGTAATAAGGGATGTAAACATGAGGGAGGCTGTTTAACGCCCTGCTGGAGGCAGCAGCATCATTTGCATGAGGTTTGTTTAGGGGGAAACATCCTCAACGGTCAGAGCAGTGATCACACCCGAGGCTTCACGGTTTTTATCTGCTACAGACATGAATGTTCGCCTCCTGAGGCCTGGATGGAGGCACAGACTGTGGCTGTTTGCAGGACTTTAACGCACTGAATGGATGCTCCCACAGCTCTGTTTTCTGTCCGCTTGTCCGCTTTTCTGTTCAACTAGACCGCAGGTTTGCAGTTTTTTAATGACCCACAGCTACTACTATTAATTTATAAATATTTAAACAATAAATATTTATAAACAGTGGACATAATAAGCCGAATATGCCGCGAAGCCACTGCGCCACTTGGAACATTGTATTCGCTTTCCTTTACGCTCGTTTAGACTTTAAATTAGACTTTATTTGAGTGAAGCTTTAACATTTCAAACCCAATTTCTAATATTTGAATGTAATTTAATCTTTTATCTTTGAGCTCAGATGAACATCTCGGTTTTTCACCCCCTTGGAGCCTTTGGAGAGCTCTCTGTGCCTTTGGATACTCCTGTCCAATTTGGAGAGGTCTATTTTGGATTCGTTGCGCTCTTTGGGTTTCGCTGGATTTTACTCAGAATTTTAAACTTTTCGTCGCCTTTCCACATCTATTCCACAAGAAAAACGGCCTCCTGGAGCAACAAACCCCATCAGTTGCGCATTTACACTCTGCCAGAGATGCTCCGGGGCTCTGAAACGCACTCCGGTCAGCTGAGCGTCTCCAAGACTTCAGCTGCGCACTTGCTAACAATTGCTAGTCAGTAACAACTGTTTGACTGTTGGGTGGAGCAGAATAAGTTTAAGATTTTGGGGGTGGGACAATGTATTTCTGAGGTAGGGGTTTTATGGTTTAACCCATTATAAATGCATTTTTTGGTGCCATGTTGGAGCATTTATCTCTCTGAGGTCCAGATAACCTTATTTTTGATTTTGAGGGGCTAATTTGGATTTTTAAATTGGTTTTGTCCAATTTGATCACCCCTACATATTCAACATACATGGAAGTGTCCTTTTTGCAGGGATTGCTGGGAAGAAGAAGGAGGGTGTCGAGGTTGGGACTTTGGAAAGGCCGTTTTAAGCAAAGCCAGGCTGAAAAGGTAAGGAATCCTCTGTGCTGGTGTGGCCAATGGTACCCAATGTTGGCTGGGAGGCAAATGGATACACTTTACTCGGGATATATAGCGAGAAACCCAACTTTTCAGGTGTATTTTGGTGTATTTGTTATGTTTTTTAGGTAGGTAGGGTCAGGGCTCTGGGTGTGCACCAACAAGGAAATATGGAGAGGTAGCTAGGGGGAGCTATAGCAGGGCAGGAAGGCAGCTCTCTGGGCTGCTGCAGAGGGGATGTGCTGTTTTTTTATTGTACTCACAAACAAAGAACTCCGGATGAGGCTTGATTGTTGGATGTTTGAGACGTTAGTGCAGTTATTATGTGGAGAATTTCATCTTCTGGGACCTTCTTCCTTCGGGGAAGTCTCTTTAACAACAGGAAAAGCTCTGTTTGGGAAATCAATCAGAAATATGATAAAAAGCTAGAAAATTACCACAAAATGCCTTAAAATGTAACTAATAAGCTTCAAGAAGAGTTTTAATGATTAGAAGTTATTTATTGTTAGTCTAGCATTGCTGTCTGATTGAAAACATTCAAGATGGCCTCTGTGCTGCCTGGAAACAGGTGAGAGGAGCCCGGGACTTCCTGATCAGACAGCCAGAGCTGCCAGCTTCAATCCACAAACCCAGTTACGCTGTTTTAAAAGCTCCTAAACGCCGTTTATTCTCTTCTGGCTCCAAATAACGCATAAAAATTCATGAATGCAGAAAAACCAGGCCTCATGTCTGTTTCTCTTCCACCAGAGGTGCTGAGGCCCCTGGCTATAAAAGCTGAGCACTGATTGGCTGGCTCACTTTACAGGTTTTTCAACAAAATGGCTGTAATTGATCTCTTCTTGAGAGCTAATTAACATTTTTTCAGTTATGGCAGGTGTCCTCCCTTAATTTAAAGGCTGATGCTAATTTCCGCTTAAAAATTACAATATCTCACATCATGACGTTTAGTTGGTGGTTCTTATTTTTAAAGCACTGAAATGAATATTAGATCAATTAAATTAGCACGAAGGGTTAATGTGGGGCTAACAGTGGCCCTCAGTGGGTGGTTAGCAAGCCAGAGTCACTTCATGTACAACAAATATACTTTAGATCCTCATTTAAAGAATATATATATATATATATATATATATATATATATATATATATATATATATATAAAAATTAACCCATTTAGTTACCTGCATGGGCTTTCAGAGTTTGCGAAATGCAGCTTCTCCTCTTTCCAATGATTTTTCTGAAGGAATAATGACAAAAGATAAGTTAAAATACAGAAAAAAATCTAATAACTGTATGTAAACTGCAACTGTTGAGTCAAGTTGTCATTTGTAATCAACTAAATTATAAAAAAGTCCCCTTAGAGCAGCAGTATATGACGGTATAAAATGGTTCCCAGCACAACAGCTGTGATTATTTTTATTTATCACAGTCAGATGTAAAAAAACGACACTATCTATGCATTTTATCGTGTTTTCAAGTTTCTGAACGTTGATTTCCTGAATAAAGCGGATATTTTCTCCTGTTTTTGGTGTTTAAATCTATTTAAAGTTAATATTTTACAGGGAATTTAAAGGGTTAACCTGAGGAAGTAGTTTCAGTCCACAGCTGTGGTGCTGAAATCAGATGGAGGCTGTAAAAGTGTGTACATTACTGCCCCCCCGTGGTGGTAATAGGAAGAGAAAGTGAACAGATGGTGATGTCAGTCTGCACTCAGGCCTGTGGTCTCCAGCCTTTTGAGGCCTTGGTGTCACTAAACCAGCTGTAATCTGATTGGTTCTGGTCTGGTCCACTCATGATTAGCGCTACAGGAGGTGTGCAGGATGTTAAACACTGTTCACTCATGTTTGCTCTAACTTTTAAAACAAGTCTTAGATGTTGGAACTGTCTAAATAAACGTGAGATCATATTGCTGTGTGAGCTGCTGTTATATAATAAACATGTTTAGCAGCTCAGGCGGCCTATCAGGATTCGCTTCGGTTTCTCCGTCCCGCCCACAATGCTGCTCGTCGTGCCACAGGAAGGAGCTGTCTGCTCGGTCCCTAGAAACTCGCAGAGAGCAGCCTGGTGCTGAAAAGCTGTGTCATGCACAAACATGGAGTCTGTTAACCCCGTCATGGCTGACTACGGCACCCAGCGAGGGACAGAATTCTGCTCACCTTCCCTCATTTAGGAGTTAAAACTTTCCAGAAAAGTCTAACATGCAGCTCTTTGTCCAGTTCTTTCAGGGATCATGTTTAACACATCCTGGATTCAGGTTTGCATTCTTCATTCTAATAAAGCAATAAGACTAAAGTATTCCGAATCACGTCTCATTCTGAAAGCATGCAGTGGAAACATCGCTGAATATTTCAGTGACTGTCGGTTGATTTCTCCATATTCTGTCAAATCTGCAGCACTCTGTAAGCTTTAACACTTCAGTCACCAATCTCCAAATATAATATTTGCATGCAAAAAGATGTAATGCATGAAACAGTAAATATATCACAAAATATTTAATCTAAGGCATCGCTTGATGTTCCATCGCTGCATAAATCGATCCTGTGATGATAACTTTATAGTCCTGCTTGTTTTCCACCCAAAATGACTGGATAGAATGAAGTGCTTTTATCTAATTGGCCCAACAGACGTCCTACATGCTGAAAAATCATTTCTTTTTTAAAGGTTTTTTGGGCTACAGTGGACAGAGTTTTTGAAGGGGGAGAGAGGTGGGGGAAGACATGTGGCAAAGGTCGCCCGGGACGGGACTTGAACCGGGGACGGCCGCGTCAAGGACTGAAGCCTCTGCACATGGGGCGTCTGCTCTAACCTACTGCGCCACGCAACGCCCCAAAAATAATTTATTTTTATACAAATATCGATAATCAGGTTTTCAGAAATACAAACGGCCTCAAATTTCACCATTTAACTCCATTTATTCCTAATTTTTCCAGCACGTGTTTAGCAAATATTTGAAATGCTCAAATATCTGAATGCAAATGTTTTGATTGATGAATCTTTTGACTTGTTAAATATGGTATCTGGACGTTTTTTAATATGTTGGTGATCACTGTTTTTGTCCTTTTTTAAACTAGATTTTATCCGGTCTTTCCTGTGAGGAAGGACATGGTTTTTTTTTTTTTTTTTTTACAAATTACTTGAGTTGTGGAGGAAGTAGAGGGAAACTGCCCTTTACTGGGTAGAAATTAGTACAAATGAGGTATTTATTCAGCTTACTGTAAGCAGATGATATGCTGTAAATAATTTTCCACTCATCATCTTCCTGTTTGAATTTTCCAGAGTAAAAGCCTCTAATCTTTTCCTCCCTCCCCTGCAGATTATTGTCAACATGACGGATGAGGAGATCCAAGAGGACCACACCAAGCTGAAGCAGGGCCTAGTCAAAGTCCTCCAGTGTGTAGCCACCATCTCCTCCGCGGCGGCCGTGGTCAACCCCATATTCGGCGTGGCTGGCTCCCTGATCAGGGTGGTGCTGCACCAAATCGACGACGAGGACATCCGCACTCTGAAGCGCGAGTTTGGGTCGGTCAACCAGAAGCTGGACGAGCTCTCCCAGCTGAACCGCAGGACGCTGGTCCAGATCGAGAAGGAGACGCTGGACGGCCAGTACTGCCACGTGGAGGAGAACTTGAAGAACCAGTTCAGGAAGTTCATGGCGATGGTGGAGGCGCGGCCGGAGCACCGCGAGGGCAAGAAGGACGACTTCGAGGAGAGCTATGCCAACGACTTGGGCGACCAGAACCTGCACACCCTGTACGACGGCGTGGTGGGCAAGCGGAAGCTCTTCAGCCGGCCCATCCTGGAGGTCTACCTGAAGCACTCGCAGGGCGACCGGCGCACCATGGAGCGCCTCTGCACGCGCCTCACCTACCTGTTCTGCATCGGCCTCATCGCCCTCATGGGCTACGCCGCCGTCATCGGGGACGACGAGGAGGGGCTGAGCGAGGAGTGGGCCGAGAAGATGGAGCACGTGCAGGAGAAGATGCAGGAGGCTCTGCAGAGGTGCAAATAAACGGGAGGAGGAGGTTTTACCCCGGACTGTCCGCATTCCCGCTTTACCTCCGGCTCTTTTCCCTCCAAATCTCCGTTTTACCACGTGAACATGAAGGCAGCACGGCATCCATCAGACCCTGCTGCCTTAGATTGGTTCTGTGTCACAGCCAGTTCAAATATATATAGAGAAATTCCTGGTGATAAAATAAAAGCACTCATTTTCTTTACATTTATCATACATTAAGCACTATGATAGATTTTCTTTTTTTGGCAGATTAGTATAATAAAAATACAACAAAAAATGAACAACAGAAAGCATCAGAATTAAATCTATTTCCCTTTAAGCATTAATGCAAAATATCTATGAATATATATATATATATCAGCCCGTTTCTCATTAAACTGCTTTAAAGGCTGCATTAACATCAAACATCCGCCTGTTAGAAACATGTCTGCTTCCATTATATTAGAACAATTTCAACAGATTATTTTTATTTTTAGCGCAGCATCAATAAGAAGCATGATATCCATGACGTCCAGCTTCATGATATAAAACGCGTATTTATGCACTTTGTGAAATATTCCCCTCGTTCTGGGAAGCTTTCAGAAAAAAAAAGCGTCGGAGTGGGAAATGAACGAGAGAATGATGAATGTAAGAGAAGAAATCATCATGAATGACCTGTAATCACACACTACCATGTACACGGTATGTCACTTTTACATATTAATGGTTTGTACACTAATGTGCTGAGATCTTTATTTAGCTGGTAAAACTTTGTATCTTGCTGATAGTTCAAGACACTAACTGATAAAAATAGGAAATGGATGTTATTTCCTCTGCTTCCATTTGCTCTATACATTATTATTCTCTGCTGCGATGAAATCGGAGTTAAACTGTGGCGACCGGCTTAAAGTGTTTAGTGCAATTTTTCTGTAAAATTCAAATGTTTTTGTTTTTTGTCTGCAGCTTTTTATTGAACACAGGAGAGGCACCAAGTGTTAGGAAACGTTCGGAGACATTTTCAAGCCTTTAAGGTGTCTCACAATCATTTTCCACCTCCAGTCTTCTCCTTCTGCCTTTTTCTTTTTCTACCCTGAGTGCCTAAATGTGCCAGTACCTGCTGTTATTTTATTTTTATATATTTTATAGGGTCTTGGTGGAGGAGTGCTTATTTGCCGCATCATTTTCATAATTAGTTCACCTCCATCGGGTTTTTTTTGGGGTGGGGGTAAGGGGGGGTGGGATTGTGTTCATGGGTGGAACCCGTCCAGGTCGACTCTGAACTCATCGGGTTTGTGGTTCTGTTTCATTGCTCTTATTGTTACACTATTAAAGTTTAAAATACTTTCCATGGAGGAAAACTGGAGCCCAGAAGGTCTCATGAGATGTCAGATATGTGAATATGTTAACATGTTTGTTATGGATGTTTGATGTCTGGGTTTATAAATATATGCATCAATATAAATAAAGTAAGAAAAACAGTTGAGTGGTTAAATTATTACACAAATACTAAACGTAGAGCTGCTGTGGCTGCAATTAAAAAACCACTGATATTTTCCTCAGGTTATTTGGTGTTTATTCTAAAATCTTTATTAAAGTGTAATGACTCTGTTTTCTTAGTTCTGTTAAATTCCAGGTTAGTCTTTGATTCCGAGTTTTATTGTGAGATTTAACACTTTAAATTCCTGCTAAGCTTTTATTTATAATCCCTCCATATGAGCATATTTCAATAAACAGCAACTGTATTACCTGATATAAAAAAAATAATCTGAATCTGGTGTCTCTTAATCATCACTTTAGGGGAATATTTTAGTTTTTTACCCTCAACCTTCTCTTTCATATCACTGTTACAGAAACATACCAATGTTATGTCAATTAAGTAATTATTAGTAAAGGAATTTGGGGAATATGGCATAATTATTAGTCAGGGAAGAGGCCTTTCACCTACTCTGATCGAACTGCGTGACTCCTCAGCTGTGAGTGTCTTGGTTAATCTTGCAAAGAAGATATAATAGGAGACTGAAGGCAGAAGCTGCTTGCAAAGCTGGCAGAAATGATCTGGGGTGCGAAAGAGTTGGAGCGTTGATCCAGACGGGCTCATGTACAAAACTGGCCACAATACAATATGAGAAACGCTGATCCAGAAATCCAGCCTCATCCGTATGGAAGGAAGACATTTTCTTCCCACAATACTGTCCAAAGGTTTTAAGACACCCCTAATCTCTTTGCCTTTTAATTTTTCTGAATTTCTGTTCTGAACGTTTTTAGGTGCTTTTTTTAATTCATTTCAGACATTTTTTCACAGCATTGTCTACATAATATAAACAAGTAGAGGTCAAAAGGTCATAACAGGTTGAAATAAAAGTCTATCCAGGAGATAAACTGTTTAGAAATGGGAAGATATCCATCAAAGACCCGACACAGGACCAGAAAGATGCATCGTTCTTCAGTCAGTCATCAAATCTCACCCAGTTTGATGGACTGGAAACCAGAAGACCAGGTACCAGGAACACAGCCTCTCTGCTGGACATGGGCACCAGCAGTGGTGGCTCCAGGGGGGCGCTAAGGGGTGCTATTACACCCCTTGGATTAGACATAGCAACCCCAAGAAAATAATTAAATAAAAAATAAAAATTATATGCAATGAAATATTTTTTTTTAAATGACAGTGATTATAGTTTTAACTAAATGCAAAAAATAATTGATAAACAGTTAATTGTGAATATGGTTATGAATTAACAACCAAACAAAGACAATGGGAAATGGTGAAAATCCATTGACCTCATTTCACATTTTATAAACCCGTGGGTGGGACAGCCTGACAGCTTGGTAAATATACAGGCAGAAAGACAAATTCTGCAAAAATATCAATCATGTCTGTTTGAGGCTCAACAGAGAAGTTTCAGAAAAACCTAGCAATGTGTTTGTGTTGCATCTTTGTAGTCAGTGAGGAGAACTAGGAAGCAGCGTTTCACCAGGTTAGCAACATGCTGAAAAGCAAATAAGGCCATGGATGTGCTATTAACAGCACTCAGGAGGTTCTTATATATTATGTGCATTAAGAGGACAGTTTTAGACTTCTATACAGTGGGGCAAAAAAAGTATTTGGCAGCCACCGACTGAGCATGTTGAACCACTTAAAAAGATGAGACAGGTCTGTAATTTTCATCATAGGTACACTTCTGCTGTGAGCAACAGAATTCTAATTTTTTAAATAATTTATTTGTATAATGGTGCAAAAAAAAAGTATTTAGCACCTATAACCAAGCAAGAATTCTGGCCCTCACAGACCTGTTACTTCTTCTTTAAGAAGCTCTTCTATCCTCCACTTGTTACCTGTATTAATGACACCTGTTTGAACTCGTTATCCGTATAAAAGACACCTGTCCACACCTTCAAACAGTCAGACTCCAACCCCCACCATGGTCAAGACCAGAGAGCTGTCCAAGGACACCAGGGACAAGATTGTACACCTGCAAAAGACTGGGATGAGCCAATCTACAATAGACAAGCAGCTTGGTGAGAAGAGATCAACTGTTGGAGCAATTATTAGAAAATGGAATAAATACAAGATCACTGACAATCTCCCTCGACCTGGGGCTCCATGCAAGATCTCACCCTGTGGGTTAAAATGATCTTGAGAACGGTGAGGAAGCAGCCCAGAACTGCACGGAGGGAAATGGTCAATGACCTGAAGAGAGCTGGGACCACAGTATCAAAGGTTACCATTAGTAACACTACGTCGTCATGGATTAAAACCCTGCAGCGCTCAAAAGGTCTCCCTCCTTAAGCCATCACATGTCCAGGCCCGTCTAAAGTTTGCCAGAAACCATCTGGATGATCCAGAGGAGGATTGGGAGAATGTCATGTGGTCAGATGGGACCAAAATAAAAGTCTTTGGTATAAACTCCACTCGTTGTGTTTGGAGGGGGAAGAATGCTGAGTTACATCCCAAGAACACCATTACCCACTGTGAAGCATGGGGGTGGAAGCATTATGCTGTGGGGCTGCTTTTCTGCAAAGGGGACAGAACGCCTGATCCGTATTAAGGAAAGGGTGAATGGGGCCATGAATTGGGAGATTTTGGACAAAAACCTCCTTCCATCAGTGAGAGCATTGAAGAGGAAATGTAGCTGGATCTTCCAGCATGACAATGATCCCAAACACATCGCCCTGGCAACGAAAGAGTGCCTACGTAAAAAGCATTTCAAGGTCCTGGAGTGGCCTAGCCAGTCTGCAGACCTCAATCCTATAGAGAATCTGTGGAGGGAGTTGAAAGTCTGTGTTGCCTAGCAACAGCCCCAAAACATCCCAGCTCTAGAGGAGATCTGCATGGAGGAATGGGCCAAAATAGCTGCTACAGTGTGCAAACCTGGTGAAGACCTACAAGAAACCTTTGACCTCTGTCATCGTCAGCCAAGTTTACATTACAAAGGATTGAAATTAACTTTTGTTATCAAGCAAATACTTATTTTCTGCACCTTTTATACAAATAAATTCTTTAAAAATCACGCAATGTGATTACCTGATTTTTTCACATTCTGTCTCTCTCAGTTGAAGTGTATCTATGATGAAAATTACAGGACTCTCTCATCTATTTAAGTGGGACAACTTGCACAAATCGGTGGCTGCCAAATACTTTATTGCCCCACTGCAAGTTGATCTGTGTCTTTGAGATTTTTAGTTTATGAGTGAGGTGTGAACAAGATTTCTCTTGTTGTTCCTCAGGTAGAAAAAAACTACCTGAGGAACAACAACAGGGACAGATGAACCTCTGACCTGGCAACAAAAATATCCCGTATCCTGGTTAAAAACGTACTGGTGCATACCAAGTTTGTTTCTAAAATGGGTTGCAGTGTTCCTGTTTTTGTTTGGTGTCATTTATATGATTACATTTTTATCAGGGTTTTACTATTTAATCATCACATTAATTTACTGTTTTATTTTTATATTTTAGTTTATCTAAATTCCCGTTCCAGTGTTTCCTCTATAGGAGCCCTCTGCCTCGGGAGCGGTGGTCGGCTGTAGCTGCCTGGGTGCTCTCCAGGTGGAGCTTGGGTGGAGGTGGGGGTATAACTCTGACCATGCTTTTAAATCTGTGGGGCAGGGATGGGAATATGGTTTTATGTGTGGTCATATTAATCTGTAAAGCACTTTGTGATGCAACTTCTTGTGTGAAAAGCACTTTACAAATAAAGTTTGATTGATTGAAAAGCCAGAGATTGTCATTGTACTGTGTTTACTAAGGCACACAGTCTGTTGGAGACTCTAGGGTATGTTGAATGTGCAGAGAAACACAGGGACCTATGATCGATTCACAGCACAGCATCCTCAAAACAACAGCAACCTTCCACACACCACCTACAGAAAGAAAATCTGGTGCCGCCAGTGAGCGCCAGCCTCACCATAACTCCAAACAAGAATAACTGGATGAAGAGATTAGATGAATGAATGAAGGTTAAATCCTCATTTCTGCCTGTCAAACTCTTACTGTTGGGATTTTCTGTAGATTCGGCAAAAACAAAAAATGCAAACATGCTGCTGCTGACAAAGATCCTATTTAAAATTGCTCCTTTGTTGTCTAAATCTACATCTCTTTACCTTTTTTTAAAATTAGAAATAAACCAAAGCAAATTTCATTTTCTTTTATTGATCCTTCTGCCCATTAAAGCTAGGGAGGAACTGGACTGAAAATGAGTGAAAAAGAAGCCAAAGTCTAAAAATAAACTCCTTGAGAAAACCTGAAGAACTTTTTATGACGACCACTTTGAAAAAAATTACAAGAGCTGCTTGGAAAGAAAGTAAAAACTCAGGGATGTAGTGAAACTTTTGTGTAAAATCTTAACTGATTTTCCTTAATATGTTTTTTGTTGTTATGGAGCTCGGGAAACTGTATTATTGGTGATTCTTAATGTTTTCCACTATATTAAAAAATGCAAAACTTTTTTTGACCAGCTTTTTTGATTCCAGAACGTTTCTCCAGATGTGGATGCAAACAAAGTCCTGAAAGTCCCGACGGGATCCATAAATTTAGGAGACGTTTTCACCTCTTTGCAGCTGAATCAGGAAACTCTGAGCTGAAGGACAACATACCTTCAGGAATAAATGTGGTTTGTGTTCTGTAAGCTAACTTTGAGATCACTATGTCTTCATCGGAGTCAAAGGGGGATGAAATAAGACCGGTTTTACTGCAGGTTTAAACTGAACCAGCTTCAGAAAACCTGGATCAGGTCAAAATGTACGTAGGGCCAGGAGAGAACAAGGCCTGTGAATGCATCAGGGTTACGCTGCCATTTATAGGAGTGGAATAAGAACAGAAAGCATCTCATGCTGCAAACGTTTAAAAGCTGCTCTTTGTGCTTAAACTCAATCTTCATGTTTTTATGTATACATTTTTTTTTTATTCACTTTTAAACATGGTGCAGGTTAGGGTGAGTGTAAAGAAGCTGCTTCTGTGTTTTGAGCTCAAATCTGAAAAAAAATATAATCAAAATAAAAAAACAGTCAAACTTGAACCCAGAGTTGTTAATATTATTTAAAAAAAAACTAAAAAAAAAACTACTATTTTAAGTGAAGGAAACCCACCCAGTATGCAGGTTTAACAAGGCTGGAGTCTTATTTCAGTCAGAGAAGAATTCCCTGCAGAAGCTGCAGCAGGTTAGAGTTCAGATCCATAGAACCTAAATTATTCAGCGACACTCACATTTTCAATGCTGTCACTTTGCTGTATTGTTCAACTGTTCTTTGAAATGATGTTTTATTTCTGCAATGCCATCTAACTCGATTTAAACTAAAAGCTTCTGCTCTGGAGTTAGGTAAAAACTTCTGACCTAACATGTTGCTTTAGAAGGGTTTTATACTAGCAGTACCAGCAGCAGATACAAAATAGCTTTTACTAAAGAACGGCCATATTCATTGAATTGTCCAACATTCACTGTTCTAATTGATTCTCTACGTCATTTATTTTTTTACATTTCCTATTCAATTAGACTTTTTAGATTTTGTAAAATAAAAACTGAAAATTGTTATTTTACACGTGAAATAAGGAACCAAAATTCAGTCGGAGTCCCTGAAGTGAACCGTCTCCATCCAGCCCTTCAATGCTTAGTCTGTATAATAAATCTATTAAACAGCTCTACGTGTGAAGGTTTTCCAACACATATGAGAGGTTAAATTACCCCCATAGTGATATCATGGGGTTCACTTGCAGATCCAATGGATGAAAAAAAGAAAAGATAAGAAACAAACATCTTAAAACCATAAGTTGGAGATATAGTTGTCATTACGCCGTTTGTTAAGTTACACAGACAAAAATTAACACTAATAATGTGGTTTAAATTAGCCTGTCATAAAAGTTAAAATTGAGGGTTAATTCTTCTAAGTTTCTAAGTTCATTTTTCACCATGTTATTCATTCATTTATAAATGTCACAGTTTATACCTAAATATTTATGTAGCAAGCTAAAAATTTAGTTCACAAACTAAATATTTAGTTTAGAAACTAAATATTTAGCTTGTGAACTAAATATTTAGTTTAGAAGCTAACAATTTAATTTGTAAACTAAATGTTTAGCTTCTTAAATACATGTTTAGTTTGGAAGCCAAATATTTAGTTTCAAACTAATTTTTTTATTTAGAAACTATATATTTAGCTTCTTAACTAAATATTTAGTTTGGTAGCTAAATATGTAGTTTCTAAATTAAATATTTAGTTTGGAAACTAAATATTTAGCTTCTTAAATACATTTTTAGTTTGGAAGCCAAATATTTAATCTCCAAACTAAATATTTAATTTAGAAACTACATATTTAGCTTCGTAACTAAATATTTAGCTTCTTAACTAAATATTTAGTTTGGAAGCTAAAAATTTTATTTGTAAACTAAATATTTAGCTTCTTAAATAAATTTTTAGTTTGGAAGCTAAAGCTTCTTAACAAGATATTTAGTTTATGAACTAAATATTTAGTTTGTGAACTAAATACTTGGTCTGGAAGCCGGACATTTAATTTGTAAACTAAATATTTAGCTTCTTAACTAAATATTTAGTTTGTGAGCTAGATATTTAGTTTGGAAGCCAAATATGTAGTTTCCAAACTAAATATTTAGCTTCTTAACTAAATATTTAGTTTGCGAACTAAATACTTAGTTTGGAAGCCAAACATTTAATTTATAAACTAAATATTTAAGTTGTAAACTAGCTTCTTAACTAATTATTTAATTTGCAAACTATTTATTTTGTCAACTAAACATTTAATTTGTTATGTAAATATTTAGCTCCCTAACTTAATATTTAGTTTGAAACTGTGCTATTTATAAATGACTATAAAACATGGACGCAAATATGAGTTTGAAAAATGAACCCCCACTTTCTTCTGTCATGACAGGCTAAATAACCCAAATTGTTGCTGCTAATCTTTGACTGTGTAACTTTACAAGCGGCATACATACGTCATATCTGTCACTCCTCAAGAAAAGCTGTAAACTGTAATTTTAACATGAAACAAATGTCTTTTTCTCTGTATGATAACACCAGAAATGTTTCAGTGTTTAAAGCATCCAAACCGCTTTGTTTTACATGGTTCTATAAAACTGGAATCTTTGAAAAGTTTGTCAAACATTCTGCAGAACGACAGCAGCTCATTGTGCTGCATGTTTCCATGAGAAAGCGTATGAATAGCATGTTGCTCCTTTCTCCACAGGGGGGCGAAAACACGCCGCTTGATTCAACATTACACCTGTTTTCTGAACTCCAGGGACCTCAGGGCTAAACGCGTCACATCTTGGCCCTTCAGTGAGAGGCGGTAAAGAACGTTCTGCTCAGAGATCCGCTCCGCCCTCTGCTGACCTACAGGACCAGATCGGAGGGCCGATGATTCCCCTCAGGGCGCATGGCCGGGGTTAGGTCCCTCTGGAATGACCCTCATGGCTCTTTATCCAGATGAACAGGTCTGACAGGGAACCCAACAGCAGGAAAATGTGCGTTACAGGAATTTGTTGAACCGACCACAGACGCTGTGGAGACACGAGTCTCTCACCTGCGCAGCGGAATATTGAGGAGATTTGCGCCACATCATCATCATCATCATCATCCTCCGTCATGTGATGAAGCTTTTTTTTCCTCAGCTCCTCTCGATGAATCCATTTTCACCAGAAGAAAATCTGATTCATTTCATGAGGTTTTGGCTGCTCTAAACTCTTGGTCACGACATGACGGATATCTGCGCACTGATGTGAAATACTAATGAGATATTTCATAATTTAGAAGAGAAGTCATTCATGTTTGAGGGAAGAGGGGGGCATCAGATGCGCAGCCGTTTCATGGCACGTCATGCGCGCATAGAAGAGGGACTAAGGGGGAACATTTTGATATTTATCCTTAAATCATCTAGGTAATAAAAATAAAAAATAAAAATCAATAAAAATCCAAATTAACCTCTGATCATGTGGTGGAAAAAGTCTTAACGATCTGGGTGACGGATGTCTGTTCAGTGGTTATAGGCTACTTAAAAAAATGTGCGGTTTCCAGATCCCGACATTTTTACTGTTTAATCCTGAAATTCGTTTAAACATGTACACTTTTGTAAACCTTTCAGCATTCCTTTGACTATTGTTGAGCTTCAATACAAATGATGGGCATTATATGAGGACAGCAGATATTTAAAGGTCTTACCTCCAGCTTAGATCCGCTTAAAAAATGGTGATGCCTTTGCGCCAAAAACGACAGGAAATCTACCGCACAGCTGAAAAAATCATAAATGAATATGTGGAGGAAACTAATCTAATAAAACACTTTTTTTCTGAAGAGTTTTTTGTTGGAGAAAATCAAATGTTGCTCCATTGATGGTCGGAAACAAAGTGGACCCTTCGCAGATGTCTGCTCTCTCTCTCTCCCTCTCTCCCTCTCTCCCTCCTGTATCTGCCCACCTCTCTCCCCCTTTTGCAGATATTGAATGCGCACCTTCACTGACTCCATCCTTGGACCCCTGTCAGCTCCGCAGTCGGCTTGAAAACAGAGGGGAAATTATTTCTTCTGACTAAAAGTGGAATCCATTAAGCATCAACTTGTTTTTACCAGTCGGAACTGATCCAACGTGAAGGAGCAGCAAATCCACTCTGTTCAGGTAGAGGGAAACAAGCGCTGCTGTTGCAGGAATGCTTTGAATGTGTTTATCTTCTATCTAAAGGGGCAAAACACTGAGGGGTGTGTCTGATGCTGTCAGGGGATTTGTGCGTAAAAAAGGCTTCCGTTGCGCATTTGTTCTGGGTGCGCATGACAGTTAAACATGACGCAGTCTGGACACAGATAAGACAATTCTGATTGTTTACTCTGGTATTTTTCCTCGTATTTGTGCAGTTATTTAGACTTAGTCGCGTTTTCTGATCTAATGTTGAAAAAAGAACGTGTAATAATTTTATGGTGTGGAATGAGGACAGAATGAGAACATATTCTTATTTATGCAGGCTTTGTCGGGCTGAAACGGTGGATAAAGGGTGGATTTTTAAACTTGCTCTGGCCTACGTCTCTGAGATGAGTCACGTAAAGATCCAGGAGCAAGGGCGTCATTTTCTCCCCTCCTCATCTCACGCTCCCATTTTGTTTGGATGCCATTGTTACCTGCCTCCTTTGGATGATTATTATTTGTTATTTTCTAGTTCCTCATGCTCACCACTCATGTCGGATGCTGCAGGACAGAAATGATTAAATCACTGTTTTCAAATGCAATTTCACTCTGAAGTCCTTTAAACCAGGAGCTGAAGTGACAGTTTTTGACCTCCATCCTGGTTCATGAGAGCAGACCTACTCTAACCTTGAGGAAAGCACACACTCTGCTGGGTTTGTTGTGTGTTTTGTTCACGGAGAACAGAGATTGTTGTGGTGGAGTCGCTCATCCTCCCTCATTTCTCACCATGTTTGGACTATTTTCAACCTCTCTGTGCCACACCAGACTCCACAGCTGAACTGAAAAAAGTAGCTTCTTCTCTGGGATCATTTATTCTTTCATGTCTGTCTTATGTCTGTAAATATGACTAATGATGAGCCTACTCGTCATAAGATGCTATAAACCATAAATATGTTTTATCTCCAAGTGGAGGATGAATCCTGCACTTCATATGAGTCTTGGAGTAAGAAATCTAAGCTTCCTGAAAGGACGAAATCTCCTAAAACAAGACAGAACAAAAAAAAATCATACATTCTCATGCTGTTACAAGTTAAAATATACAATAAATTATATATATGAACATCTAAAAAACAGAAATATTCCAAAAAGTTATATTTTCAAGCTAAAGTCATGAAATCTTCACCCCTGAAAATTGGAAAACACCAGCTTCACAATATTCAGCTCATTTAATCAGCCTAAGATCCATTTTCCTTAAACAGGCCAATAAGTGGCTCAGCACTTTACAAACATTGATGCGTCATACAATTTTCCTCGTCAAGAGAAGTCATCAGTATATCAGTTTAATAATATCTTATTATCAACAAGAATAAGACAGTTACAGTGGATCCATGGAAGAGCAACGCTGGGGTAGGGGGGGGGAATTGTTCCGAGCGAAGCTGCTGGAATCTCCAGTTGGATGAAGGAAAAAAGACAAACAAAGAAAAACAGAGCAGAAGAAGGATAACTGTCACAGTGATAAAACCAGCAAGAAATCAGTAGAAACTCATTTCAGCTAAATAAATAAACAGATCATGAATATTCTGGGATGTGCGCCTCAATAAAACCAATGCTTTAGCAGGTAGATGAGAAACAGAACAGTAAAAATCAAACCAAAGGTCAGCAGAACAGAACCGACTCAGAGGACAGGTCCGGCTGATAATTCCTACTTATGAGGACCTGAAAGCAACAAAAATCTAAAAGCAAACATAGATCCTCTGAATCTCACAGATAAAAACATGTAAAAAGGTCAAATAAAAACAAGAAGATCAAATTACTAACCATGAGTTGATGTTGGGGGTGACTCACTGCGTATAAAGTGAGTTTATATAAAACTTGGTGTTTATAACTTTGATAATCCAGATTTACGTCCTCTTAAAGGGGACATATTAAGCAAATGTCACTTTTTTCAACCTTTTGTGTTGCCATTTGGGTCTCTGCTGCCTCTATAAGCACTCCAAACATGAATAAAAACATGCATACATTTTTGGCAAACCCACAGCCTAGTAACAAGATTGGTGGGCGTGGTCTGCAACCACTAATTAGCATAAAAGTGACAAGGCCCTCTTATCAGCTCATTCTGAAATTGAGAATAAGAAGTGATCTGCTGAGATCGCTTTATGTGAGAGTGATTTTGTGAAAAGAACTGTATTAATATGTTTTGTGCAGACCATAGACCTGTTGTAACTTCCATAAAAAGAGGCATAAAATGTCCCCTTTAAAGTAAGTTCTGAAAGCCTTTTAAGCCTTGTGCAGTAATTCTTGCACAATTTGCTCTAAAACAGTAAATTATTCTTTTAGAAAAGCAACCAGGATTCATGAAACATGAAAAGTAAATACTCCTTGTTGAAGATTTCTACCGATCTTGAAGATCAACTTTTCTTTTTTACCTTGACTGTTACTCTTACACTTGTCTTCTTTTCCTCAAACTTCTTGTGTTTAGCAAGAGATTTCGTCCCTCGTGTCCCAAGAAATGACGAGTTCACTGGAGAAAGTTGTGGCCCAGAAGAAGGAGGCCATCGAGGCGGTGATGGACATGTTTGAGAAGGGGGCCGAGGTGTTGGCGAGCGCCGTGGGTGAGCTCTTTCCCCTCTGTGAGGCCGCCGCTCCGCTTCTAAAGCTGGCCTTGGACAACGTCCACAGCAAAGAGGTGTTTTATGTCAAAGAGCAGTTCCTGACGGTGCGGAACAAACTGGACGTGCTCTCCAGCCAGATGGAAGACATCGAGTCTGAGCTCAAGAAGAGCAATCTGGACCGTGACTATTTCTCTGCGGAGGAGAACATCAGGAACCAGTTTCGTAAGTACATTGATATCTTGGAGGCAAAACCAGAGTTCAGGGAGGTGAAGAAGAAGCTGTTTTTGGATCACTTTGCCAAAACTGGTGGAGACAAGAACCTTTATGTGCTCTACGATGCTCTGATGGGGACCAACAGCTTAAAAGATCCAATTTTAGATACAGTAGAGAGGTAAATTCATCCTTATTTTACATTTGTCTTCTTACTTTAACTGTTTTGATTACAGGAATCCCTCAACCGGAAATAAATTGAAGAATTGCTTCTGTTTGGCAGGTATGTGGCGAGAAACCGCCGTCTCCTTGAAGATTTCTGTGTTCGGATGAAGGAGCTCTTCTGCCTGGGCTTGATTGCTCTGCTGGGCCACTGCCCCCTCACCCTGCAGAGCCAAGAGGAAGAGGAGGACAAGATCCAGGAGTGGAGCACCAAAATAGAGGATGTAGAGTCCAAGATGAAGGCAACCATTGAGTCCTGCATAGCTGCGTTTCCAGAGCAAGCGAAACTAGACGTGCAACGTCTCCTGCAGGAAAAAGAGGAGGAAAATCTTCAGGATGCAGCTCAGCAGCTTCTGGAGTTCCTGGAGAAAAAGTACGACTGGGTCTCCTGGTCTGTGCGGCTGATCAACCATTCAGGCAGCACCTACCGGAACCTGCGAGCAGGGAAGCACTTTCACCATGTGGCGGGACAGAACTGGTTCGAGGTGCTTCAGGTGAACAACATCCACCTGGTGGTGTCGTTCAGCAGCAAACCGCAGCCGGTTCCCAGAGAAGACATCCGGCAGCTGATGGAGGATCTGAAGAAGGGAAAAGCTCCGGAGGTGGTGGAGGTGTTGGAGAATCAGCTGAGCGGGTTCATCGTTCACGCCATCAGTCGCCACAAGGAGTCCGCAGCTGCTTTTAGCTTTCCGGAAGACTGCCACTACTGGGAACATCACAAGAACGTGGCCGTGTGTGTGCACTCAGAATAACGCTCAAGTGGAGGATTTAAGGAATTTTCCAACATGCTACTGTGGGAGCCTTCATCCTGCTGCAAGACTGAGGAATGAAATATCAGTATTTACCTTATATTAACTGCCCAACTGTTTTTATAACATAGAATGGTTTTCCTCTTTAATCACTTTTATATACCATAGCTTCTTCCGCTGCATTAAGACCCAAAGAACTGTGTAGGTTCTCCATTAGTTAAACCGCTGCTAAACTCTCCTGCCAAAATTCATATTACATGCTTGTAATCAGCAGCTCAACTCGTTTTTTTAGATATAATTTTTGTCAAATTGGTTCTGATGCATTCTAAGGAGGAGTGAAAGTAACAATCCCCCAATGAAGTTTTTCAACCAGTGGATCAGAGAAAGATTTAGGGATTTCAGATTAAATTCATTTACAAAAGGGTAAAGAGAACAAACATAATGATTTGGGTGCAAAATATTCCTATTTTCCCCGGACATGTCCACTTTTCACTTGCTCTCCGGGGGGTCATAGTTATTCATTTGATTCATTTACATTGGTACAGCAAGACAATTTTCCATGTAAATGGATAAGAAAGTTTGACCTTATCCCTTAACATATCTTAGATTGATGAAATTGTCCGGGTTTTCATCGTATGTCAGGGGGACCAATAAGCATCGTTAAACGCCCACCCTGGACTAAACGCAAAGTTTTCTGTTTATTTTATTTAGGGTCGTGTTTTCTTTTTTTCAGAGTAACCAGTTTCTATTAAACCTGTGTATCTTCATTTGTCAGTCCTACAATCCAACCAATGAACGAAGGCAACGTGTGTGCCAATTACAAATGCTAGGGTCGGGGATTGGGGAAGGCGCAGTCACTGTCTGGGTCAAACGGGTTACCGGTCACCAAAGCAGGAGAGCCACGGAGCTGTAAATGGCCGCTTATTACTGGCAATGAAAATGAACATGCGAAATTATTTCCTCAAACACCAAAAGGTGAAGTAACGGTGCAGACGCGAGCAGGAAGCGATCGCTTCATATCAGGAAGACCTTGGCTAACGAACAGGCTAACATAGGTAACCAACACTACAACTGCAAGATAACTGAGAGATTTGATGCAGCTTACCAAGTGTTTTATTCTCTGTGTTACGTCATAAGTCATAAACAGCTGCAACTTACAACTTAATCTTCTGTTTTTAGCCATTAGGACTTAAACAGTCCCTCAGAGAAGCAATGTTTACAGCTGATGCTTCCCAGTGAATTGGGGTCTTCTAAGCTCCCACTCAGTTAATTTGGTAAAACTGTCTAAAGATGTATTAAAATAAATATTGTTTTCTCCTTTATAGATACACATTTTTGGAAAAGCAAAACTCAATTTAAACTTAAAACTGGTATCGAAATCAACATTAGACATTTTAAATTTCAGTGGATAGACCATGATTTAAACTTCATTGTTTTATGGTGGACTCTCAAATTATTGGCACCTCTGGTGGAGAAAAACATTCAAAAGGCTCTCTAAATACTGTCAATTTTAGTCCCAGGCCATTTTCTACATGCTGACTGGTTGTTTGGAAATTCTGCCATTTCTGTCCAACCATAACAAACAGAAAAATGTAAAGTTTGTTATAATCTTCTGGACTTTAACTGGAACCATGTGACCAATGAGATTCAGATTATGTTTCTCTGCAACAAACCGTCCAGGTAGGTCTGGAGCTAAAAAAGCAACTAATATTCATTGTTAAACTAGGATCAGTGATGCTGTGAGCCTGTTTCAATACATGGAGCAATGGATTCTTGAAATTCCAGGACATTTCAAATAGAATCTGGTCACCTCTGTCTGAATACAGGTCATCAATGGGCTTTTCAGAATAATAACAATCCAAAACATATGACCAAGTCAAGACAGAAAAGGTGCACCAGACACAAAATCAACCATATTCAAAGGCTAGCTAAGCCTATCTTAATGTGATCTAAATCCCAAAGAAAAGGTGTGTAATGAGAAGAAATCTGATCAAGACTAACGGACTCTGGAAGACCACGAGAGATTGAACAAAGATGTCTCTCTGTGTGCATTCAAGTTGTGAAATGATTTAAAAATAAATTGCTCGTGTTGTCTTAAAAGGATGTTGTACAAAGCCTTACCAGTAGGGGTGCTAATGAGCGTGGTACCTATTTGAAAACATTTCTTCCGAACCGAATTGATTTAAAAAGTTGGATTATTTTTTTTAATATTTCAGTTTAAACATCCTAAAGAAAAGATTTGATAAAGTAAACAAATAGTCTCCATTTTGTCATCAGACCAGATTAAGACACAAGCCTGCTAAGGCTGAAAGATAAAGCATACATATATTAATACATGTATTCTAATTTTACACATTATTAAATACATCTGGTTAGTGATTAGTATTTGCCTTTACATAACAATATATTATTTATGACAGTCATGAAGCTGTCACACAGCAACTGTCTTCAGTCAGAGGCATCCTCAAAGACTGCTACCTGGGATCCCTCCAGCCCACAGCATCACTATCCACAACGACTCTTTGAAGATACTTGAATGATCCGAGTTACGACAACATTTGATTTCCTTTCGGGATTTGGGATTTTTGAATTGAATTGAGTTGAACATTACAAAAAAAAGAGTTATTTTATTCTGAAAAGGTTGCAGATATTTTGGCTTCAACCACAGAAGCACTGTTATCGGCTGCCTCTTGTCGCAGCTCCTGATCGTCAGGAACGTTATGTAAATCCCAGATAATTAATGTTTTTACCTTACTTACCATGTGCATATGAAACTCCACTGCAGATCACTTAAAACTGAAATCTATAACATGTTCTTAGCCGCTTGCTGTCACGTTGCAGACCTTCAGTCAGCTCCACAGAAAAGGCTTTGCTGAGTCTGCATCTACATCCTAGAGCTCTACTTTTGTTTCCCAGCAGGCTGACCTACATAACTCTGAAAGGGAACACAGAGGCTACTTCTTCAGGCGTGAACACCAAACTGAAAGTTCTCAGATTGGACAATGTGCCTTAAGTTTAAAAGAGAGCGAGCTCTAAATGAAAGAAACCTGCATGGCTCCAGGGTTTGTTGAAAAACTCTCCATTCAGTGGAATTTTGCAAAAACTCTGAAAGTTTTCTGTTAATTAGCACTTTCTATCAAAAAGCAATGGATAAATTAAAAAAAGTACTAAAAGTACTATGTTTTGATGCTGCTGTTATATTGAATTTAGCCTGAAAATGAACGGCAGTGAAATATTTTCCCATTTGTCTGCCATGGATGATTAGTATGAGGAGCAGGAATGTTTCACTTCTTTGATCACAATAAAAACCAGTGCATGATCAGGGGTTGGCTGTGATGCTTTTTAACGATTGCTGACAAAAACAACAACCTGTGAATGAGTGCAAACACGTGTAATCCAATATCTGTGTCTGTTACACAAATGAGATTAGTGCAGTCCCGTTAGTGCTCGTGCAGTACTAAAATGAGGTGGTGCAAACTCAGCAACAGGGACTCCGGCTAATTTGATTAATATTTACACTTAAGTCAGCGTTTCTCTGAGCACAGCGCCGGTTTGCTGCTCCATGAATAACCTCTGGCTGCAGGCGAGCAGGAAACTGCTGAACTTAGCAGGACGGCATCAGTCATCATTTGCAGAGCTAGTGGTCATCATTTCATATCGCTGTGGATCTGCAGGATCTTTAGCTGCTTGGCCGCTCGGTCGTAAATCAACCCTGTCAGAATCCATCCGGTTTTATTGGTCTTAAACAGCACAGAGCGGCTAAAAGATGTTTCTCTGTGTTCTGAGACGAGTGGCTGCTGGTTGAAACAAAGACCAGGGAGCTTTCTAAAGCAGAGCCGGACATGGAAACATGTTATCAAGATCAGAATTTCATTTTTCATGAACACTCTAAACTAAAATATGGGGCAAAAAAAGGAAAATACAAATTTTTAAACAAGTTAAACTATTCCTGCCAGACCTTTTGACATGAAAGATCAGGACAATCTTCAGTACATCAATGTGAGTAAAATAAATACACCTGATATAGAATAATACACCTCATGAGCCTTACACTTTCAGTTGGCTGTGAAAGAAATGTCAGACTGGCGAATAAAACACAGAAAACGAGAAAGTGGGTCATAACAACTACAACAGATTGGTAATAGTAGTGGTTCCACCTTCAGCATGAAAAACCCACTGAAAAATTATCCTGTTAAAGACCAAAATGTTTTAAAGGTAACAAATAATCAAACTCACCTTCCTGAACAAAGGTATCATGCAGGAGAGGGGTACAAAAGAATTGCAAGGGAATAAGTGGTGTAATGGTACATAGAAATCACAGTTCAATCAAGATAATTTTTTTTGCCTTTTTCACTTTATTCTACAAAGAATCAAAGAATGTTGAAATTTTCCGATAAAAGTTTGATTCTGTTCTTATGTTCTACTATTTTAAAAAGAGGCCAGTGTAAAACTAACTGGAGATTTGGTTTGATTTACCTAAATTATTATACATCAATTAACCACCTTGAAAATGCTCCATGTATTTGACTGTGGTTAAACATTTTAATATTCAAAGACTTTTTAAATAATTTTGGACTTGTGTCGATAGAAAGTACAGTACAACCACCATGGTGGGAAAACCAGTGTTTTGCTCTCCACACAGTATGGTGTCATGGTTAGATGCTACAGGCAGCTGAATTTGACCTTTAACCTCTTTGTCTTTGAACCACTGTGACATTTACAATCAGCATGACACATCTTATTACTGTTGAATGTTTTGGCACGGTCCAACTTGCTCTCTCCATCTTCACTGTAGCTGCATGAGAAGCAGCTACAGCAGACTTCGATGGTAGCTGGAGGTTCTTTCGCTCAGGTTTTGGTGTTGGTTTTTCAAATCGCGAAGCAGAACATCTAGTTCTGTACTTCAGAACCAAAAAGAGCTATACCACAACAAAACCATTCCTATTCCAGGGAGATTTAGATTCGAGGTAATGACTGGAAGAAATTCTGAATCTCTGAGTCGAATTCATTAGAATCTTTAGAGTCAGTCAAAGATTAGGGTGATGACAAGAAGGCCTCCAAATCTCAAAGAGACTGACAAAGATCCGTCCTCTCTAAGTGCTTTTCCTTGCAGGGTCAAGGGAGGCCTGATGCCTATCTCCAGCGGTCATTTGGCCAGAGGCAGGTTTTCAACCTGGACCGATCTCCGGTCCATCACAGGGCAACATAGAGACACACAGGACAGACAACCATGCACACACTCATACTTGAGGGCAATTTAGAGAGACCAATTAACCCTACAATCATGTTTTTGGACTGTAGGAAGAAGCCGGAGTACCCAGAGAGAGAACCCAAACATACAATTGATGCCTGGGAACTTCTTGCTGCAAGACAACAGTGCTCCACCCACTCCACTGAGCAGTCCATGACAGTGATGAATAGTGAAAGACACCAGTGTGGCAGTGTGAGGTGGATCAGGACAAAGGCCTTAGAAGCTGATTCCCTTTGCCAGCAGCTCACATTGGGACAGTCTAGACGGCTCAGCCGTTCTGTAAAGGTAGAAAAGTCTAAGGAGCTTTTAAATCAAACTTAACCTGATATAAGAAGCATCAAGTTTTTATTTCACCATCAGAATCTTAAAATTCAGGCTTTTGTTTCAGAGACATGCTGTCAGCCTTGATCATTGTTCTCTATTAACAATGTCCAGAACAAAGGTTCTCGTCCTTTCACCGGTTGATTGGCTTTGTGTCTGGTTCTGGACAGATTTGAAGATTTTCCTTTTAAAGCTTTACCTGTATTAGTCCCGTCTTATTTGACTGGTTTAAACCAACACACACCAGTGAGAGTAAGACAATCAAATCAGTTAATGTTAGAAATTCCAGAATTCATTGATTGTTTTTAGATACTACATGGATATTTCAGTGGAAACTTTGCAGCTTTAAGTGTGTGCAGATTTATGTTTGCCTCCCCACCTGCTGCCTTGTTGGCACAACGTCAGAAAAGCCAGACAGGTGACTAACACTTTTTCACCTTTGATGTATGAAGACTTTCAGCCTCGAGTGAAAAAAGGCAGAAAAGTGAACCAGCCAGACGGGAAAACCCGAGAGCAGACCACTGAAATGTCACCAGACAATGACACAAGAAAAACCCAAGGGGATCAGCACAAAAGGAAGCTAAAAATACATATACAAGTCAGAAAACCTAGAAATAATTTATTAAGACCGGTTTGTAGGACCGTTTTAAAGCTGTAATCGGACAGGAGTAGCTGCAACATTTCTCCTGTCTACCCCTTGTACAGACATGAGAACAGTGGTTTGCTGCAAAGAGAGCCAGAGGATTCATTAGTGGTTGTGTGGGCTTTGCCTGGGTAACAACTATTGATCCAAGGAGCGCTTCTCCTACATAAAAAGCTCTCTCTGCGGTAACCCGTCAATCCTGGCTGTCATTAAGACTAAACACTAAAGCATCTCTATATGGACACCAATCTCCTGCAGCCATCTGATGCATCAGCAGCCAGTATTTCACTGCTCTGAGGTTAGAAAAGGTCCACAAAACAAAGAATTGGAGTTCAGATGGTGATAGATGTAGTTTGCAGACAGAGGGCGCTATCAGCACACAGAACTTTGAGGACTGGATGGCCACAATGAGGGTGATCTGAAATCCCAAATGATATAAAATGTCTTATTTGTTGCACACTGAGACCACATGAGCTGCTGCATGTTCAGGAAGCAGCTATAAGGCGCATGTCTTTACTCTGTTTTGAAGGTCATTTAATGTTAAATGTAAAAAATTTAGACCGAGTAATTCAGATGAAACTGCAGTGGAAGCAGGCTCAGAAATCTTCCTGCAACCTAAAACACTTTCCATCAAGCTGAGACTCTAGGAGGAGATAGCAGCCAATATCAATATCAATATTTCATAAACAACAGAAAGACTGAATGGAGGCTAACATCGGAGCGACGCTGGATAGGACAGTCAATCAATGGTAGGATCGCTCTATCTGCCAACGCCTACCAATCTTGGCCCCTGCTGGATAACGCATTTACCCATCAGTCCAAGTGGGCCGGATCGACCCGCCTGCTGCTCTGTGAGTGGATTAATCCAATCAAAAGCTTTAAAACATTTGTTCAGTGACACCGGCTGCAGGTCAGAACCTGTTATTTTTTTCAGGTCCAGCCTGGTGGAAAATGCAGAATATTCAAGGTTTGGAAGCATCACGTGTGTTTTAAAAATGACAGTTGTTAGAATTTAAGCTGCTGTTGCAAAGACGAAAACAAAAAGTGGTTCTACTGACTCAGGAGAAAACATCAGGGAGCAAAAAGGTTTATGTTGAGAGTATTACATCTGCAGACTTAATTGTTGATAAGTACAGCAACAAACCCTAAGCATAAAAAAAAATGATTGAGCACAACCTAAAATCATTAACTTGAATTTAATTGCCAATTATAACATGTAAGCTATAGTAGGAGTAATTCTATCTTCCTTAGCTCGAAATTAATTTTAAACCATCTCTTCCATCCATCATAACAGACAAAGATCATATCACCTACTCCAACGTCTCCCTGCACGGCTTTCTGGCAATACAGCAGGACAGAGATTTAAAGAGGAGCGGCATAAGCAAATGAGGCAGATTAGCAGAGCTTCCCAACAACAGCTGTTGTCATCCAGAACATGTTATCACTGAACATCATCTCTGCTCCCGTGATATTGACCTGTTAGCATGTCATAACAGTCATGAGCCTGTCATACAGAGCCTGCGCTACAGGAATTCAGCTTAGGGATGCTGGGGCTTCTTCTTTTTAGTTAACCCTGTATATTTACATACGTAACATACTTCTGGGTCAAATCTGCCTTTTTTGCGACACCCGTGTACATATACATATTAATTATAATTCATTTGAAAGCTGATTCCAATGATGTATGCTGATCAAGACTACAATCATAACAGTAAACACAACAAAAGCTTTTGTCAAACCACTCAGAAAGAAAAATAATGTTCAATTCACCTTCAAAGTCACTTATCATTGACAGAACAGAGCCGCCACGAACTAAAATGGTCTCAGTTTATTCTGTTTATTTTTATAGTGCCAAATCACAACACATATCATCTCAAGGCACTTTACAAGAGAAGTCATTTCAATTCAAGCAAACATACATTCCAATGAATCCTTTATTTCATTGTTCCAATCAGTTTTTCATTTTTCCAAGTTTTCTACCTAAAGGTAATCCAGCAGTTTGCATCGAGTCATTGACATTCACTCCTCCTGAACGAACAGTAGACAGTTGCCTGCGTTGTGTCGTTGACTTCACCTCCCTCATACTGAGCAAGCATGTAGCGACAGTGGAGAACAAAAACTCCCCTTTAACAGCAAGAAACCTCCAGCAGAACCAGAACCTGGGTCAGTACGAGCGGCCATCTGCCACAACCGTCTGGGGGTTCCAGAAGACAGAGCAGAGACACAGAAAGAACGAAAGGACTGATGTAAGAGTGCTTTCTATATTAAAGAAAGTAAAATGTTGATTACAGGACATGGAGAACATTCAGTTACTGGGAGCTTCATCCCAGTCGATGCCCCCCCCTACAACAGGGCATTGCAGCTGAGCAGGACACCAGACCAGGTGGAGCTTTTATGGAGAAAAGAACACTGAAAGAAAACAATAAGTTAACAGTTGTAATAACAGCAAATAATGCAATTGGAGAGTAGAAAAAAGAGACAAGTAGCAGAGTGGAGAAAAGTGGTCAGTCTGTCCTCCAACAGTCTAAACCTATAGCAGCATACTGTAACTACAGAGATAGCTCTTTTTAGGTCCACAAGGGTCCAATTAATCCATCCATCCATCCATCCATTTTCTTCCGCTTATCCGGGGTCGGGTCGCGGGGGCAGCAGCCTAAGCAAAGAGACCCAGACTTCCCTCTCCCCAGCCACTTGTTCCAGCTCCTCGGGAGGAACCCCAAGGCGCTCCCAGGCCAGCCGAGAAACATAGTCCCTCCAGCGTGTCCTGGGCCTTCCCCTGGGCCTCCTCCCGGTGAGACGTGCCTGAAACACCTCACCAGGGAGGCGTCCAGGAGTCCATCCTGACCAGATGCCTGAGCCACCTCAACTGACTCCTCTCTATGTGGAGAAGCAGCGGCTCTACTCTGAGCCCCCTCCGGATGACTGAGCTTCTCACCCTATCTCTAAGGGAGAGCCCAGACACTCTGCGGAGGAAACTCATTTCAGCCGCTTGTATCCGTGATCTCGTTCTTTCGGTCACCACCCAGAGTTCGTGACCATAGATTAGGGTAGGAACGTAGATCGACCGGTAAATCGAGAGCTTCGCCTTTTGGCTCAGCTCTCTCTTCACCACGACAGACCGGTAGAGCACCCGCATAACTGCAGATGCCCCACCAATCCGTCTATCGATCTCCCGCTCCATTTTTCCCTCATTCGTGAACAAGACCCCCAGATACTTAATTAATGTCCTGCAGTAATATAGTTATTCCATATCAAGTCTTCTACAATCCAACATAGTCTGCTGCTCACAACCTTGCTAATTTTCTTCCTTGTGTGTATTTCTCATAAAGAATTCCTCACAACTACTGTTTGCATACTCATATTAGCCTACAGATTCCACAGCACCCTTTTTCTTCTTTGTGATGTTTATTGGCAGCAGGCAAACAACAAATTGGTGCATTTACCACGCCACCGACTGGTATGGAGTCTGGACCAGAACGTCTCTCAAGGTGATGGTGATGTGTTAGCATAATCCCTGCTTGTGCTAGCTTTGCTCTTGTTTTTATTAAGCCAAGCTCTAATGTCCATTTTGGCACACTACCATATCAAAGTATCTTCTTTACTGCCTTCAGATGTCCCGATTAATACCTGGCCTGCCCAGTGGCACCAGTCCTTCGGTCATACAACAACAGCCTTCAGTCAGAAGCTTCTTTACATTTGTTGCAAGACTCCATCCACAACAACTCTTTGAAGATTCTTGGATGATACAAGTTACAAAATCCTTTCATTTCCATTTCATTGTATGAGTCTGAAAGTGGAATCTATCTGGTTTTCAATGAATTTAACTAGAGACCCTCAGGGAAGTGTCCACCCTCATGTTTACCCCCTGATGTCCTCTTTCTGTCTGTCCCCCCTCCTCGAGGCCTCATTCTGTCCCACTTTAACATCTTTCCTGAAGTTGAACTCCCGCACACACTCTCTCGTTCATTTGCAGGAGAACATTGGACCTGTCTATATTTACACAAGCCCAGCTGTACTCTGGCAGCAAGGCTTTGTGTGATTTCCAACACATTGTCTGCAGCTTTCTGGTTCTTTCATGCAGTTATCAGGAAGGAATTAGTGAAATTTGCCAGCCAGTAGACATGTTTTTGGATTACTTCCATTAAATGGATTTCTTATGATGACTGAAAGCAAGAAAATGCCTAAACGTTCTGAAGAAAACAACCATTGCTGGCAAGAAAATCCCCTGTTTTTCAGACGAATTGGTGGGAGTCCAAAGATGAGTGTGACTGAGCAACATGAACGCCGTGGGGGAGGTGGAGCTGTGCTCGATGATCCCAGGAGAGTGGGAGGTAAATGAGTAAAAGCATGAGAAAGAGGAAGTGAAGGAGGGAAATGCCACGTCAGAGAGAGCTTGTGTTATCCCTCCTGGTCTAACATCAACAGATACAGGAACCTGCTTCAAATCCTCCACACAGTTTCCACCTGAAACCTGATGAAGTTGTTACATGCACCCTGAAGCTCATTTAACCTCCACACAGTAGGAAACAGTGAAACTGAGAGAAAAGTAGAAGATAGAAGATTTTTCTTTTTTTAATAAACTGTGACTGGAATGGTACCTGGGTTATAGCTTGGGTTTCCATGAGGGTTGTTTGGGTCAGTCATAAGGTTCTGGGTTTTGCATTCTTTCTCTGATGTGTGCTGGTTTTCTGGGTCGGAAAGCTGGCCCCTTTTTTCTGCAGTTTAAATATCCATCCATCCATTATCTAGACCTGCCTGTCAGTGCAGGGTCACAGGGGGCTGGTTCCTATCCCCAACTCTCACTGAGCGAGAAGATTCCTCCCTGGACAGGTGGCTGGTCTATCACAGGGCAACAGGAGAAACAATAATGTACACACACATGCCTCAGGGTGCAATCAGATAGACTAACAGTCATGTTTTTAGACTTAACTGTTTAATTTAAAATAAAACAATACATAATGTGCAAAGCAAAATGTGTCTTCCCTGACACAGTAGGTGTCATTGAGCGCCATCTGCTGGGGGACAAATTTGGAGCAAACACATTTATGTCAGCAAAATTCAGAACCATCTTACAAAATTCATATTAAATCAGTCATTTTTTTGTTTGATTTTTTTTTTTATTGAAAGCGACTATGAGCATTTTTCGCCATTTTAATCTATATAGTCTAGACATTACTGAAACCCATTACCATTACTGTAATAGTAATGAAAACATAACCTGTATTTCTTAATTACAAATGCATTTTTTTCATATGTCCTGTCTCGCAGTGTGGAACTCAAAATTGAAGTCTAAGTGCCAAGTAAAAGCCCAACAGATGTACTTTCACAAGTGAAGCATTGTGGCTTTTGCTTTATTACTCCACTATATTTATATATACAAATGTGTATGAAATCTTTATAAGAAATTACGGTGGATTTATTTCAAATAGTGTGGACACTAAGATGGAAAAAAAGGGAAGAACTAAAAAAGAGGAAGAAAGGTGGGACAAAACAAATAAAAGTGAAAGGAATTGAAGATAAAAGAAAGGAAAAAAGGAAATACAAGAAAAAAACCTAGAAATCTGCTTACAGGATGGCAGAGAGAGAAAAAAAATCAATGATTAAACAAACCAAACCATCAATGATTCAATTAAATTAAATTCAGTTTATTTATATAGTGCCAATTCACAACAGATGTCATCTCAAGGCACTTAACAAGTTATTTCAATACATTTATACAAACATTCCAATCAGTTAAAAAGTTTCCTATTTAAGGAATCCCAGCAGATTGCGTCAGTCATTGGCGTGAGGTTGGGCCCCGTTGATGCAGACTTTCCAACCACAGCAATCCTTCAGCAATCCCTCATACTGAGCAAGCATGTAGCGACGGTGGAGAGGAAAAACTCCCCTTTAACAGGAAGAAACCTCCAACAGAACCAGGCTCAGTAGGAGCGGCCATCTGCCACGACCGTCTGGGGGTTTGAGAAGACAGAGCAGAAACACAGAAGGAACAGAAGATCTGATATAAGAGAACTTTCTATGTTACAGAAAGTAAAAAGTTGATAACAGGACACAGTGGATGTTCAGTTACTGGGAGCATCATCCCAGTCGATGCCCCCCGTCCAACAGGGCATTGCAGCCAAGCAGGATACCAGACCAGGTATATCTTCTATGGAGAGAAAAACACTGAGAGAAAACAAAGTTAACAGTCGAAATAACAGAATGTACTGTAATACAACTGGAGAGTAGTAGGAGAAAAGGAAGTAGCAGAGTGAAGAAAATTGGTCAGTCTGTCCTCCAGCAGTCTAAGCCTATAGCAGCATAACTACAGAGATAGCTCAGGATGACCTTAGCCACTCTAACTATAAGCTTTATCAAAAAGGAAAGTTTTAAGCCTGGCCTTAAAAGTAAACAGAGTGTCTGCCTCACGGACTAAAGCTGGGAGCTGGTTCCACAGGAGAGGAGCCTGATAACTAAAAGATCTGCCTCCCATTCTACTTTTAGAAATCTTTGGAACTACAAGTAAACCTGCAGTCTGAGAGCGAAGTGCTCCGTTAGGAACATATGGACCAATCAGATCTCTGATGTATGATGGAGCTGATTATTAAGGGCTTTGTATGTAAGAAAAAGGATCTTAAATTCTATTCTGGATTTAACAGGGAGCCAATGAAGGGAAGCTAAAACAGGAGAAATGTGATCTCTCTTTTTAATATTAATCAGAACTCTTGCTGCCGCATTTTGGATCAACTGAAGGCTTTTAATGGCATTTTGTGGACTACCTGATAGAAAAGAATTACAGTAGTCCAGCCTTGAGGTAACAAATGCATGGACTAGTTTCTCAGCATCACTCCTGGACAGGATGTTTCTAATTTTAGCAATATTCTGGAGGTGAAAGAAGGAAATCCTAGAAACCTGTTTAATATGGGATTGAAATGTCAAGTCTTGGTCAAAAATAACGCTGAGGTTCTTTACGTTATTACTGGGGGCCAATTTAATGCCACCCAGATGAAGTGATTGACTAATCAGTTTCTGTTTTAGAACTTCTGGTACAAAGACAGCAACTTCTGTCTTGTCAGAATTTAAAAGCAAAAAGTTTAGGGTCATCCATGTTTTTATGTCTTCCAGACATGCCTGTAATCTACCTAACTGACTGGGTTCATCAGGATTTATGGATAAATATAGTTGTGTATCATCTGCATAGCTGTGGAAATTTATCCCATGCTGTCTAATGATTCTACCAATTGGAAGCATATATATGGTGAAAAGAATTGGTCCAAGCACAGAACCCTGTGGAACTCCACAAGTAACCCTTGAGAGTGAAGAAGATTGATCATTTAGATGAACAAACTGGAATCTGTCAGACAAATATGATTTAAACCAGCCTAGTGCTGTTCCTTTGATCCCTGCAACATGTTCAAGCCTTTCTAACAGAATATTATGATTGACTGTGTCAAAAGCAGCACTGAGATCTAACTAAACCAGAACAGACACCAGTCCATTATCTGAGGCCATGAGAATATCATTAGTAACCTTCACCAGTGCGGTTTCAGTGCTATGATGAGCTCTAAAACCTGACTGAAACTCTTCAAACAGCTCGTTACTGTTTAGATGCTCACAGACTTGATTAGCAACAATTTTCTCAAGGATTTTGGATAAGAAAGGAAGGTTAGATATAGGTCTGTAATTCACCAAGTCATCTTGATCAAGGGAAGGTTTCTTGAGTAAAGGTTTAATTACAGCTATTTTAAATTCCTGTGGTACGTATCTGTTTACTAAGGATAGATTCATCATATCCAAAATGGGTCCAGGAACCAAATGGAACACTTCTTTAAATAATTTGAAAATACAAGTTAAAGGTTTAGATGAGGCTAATATTTTTGATAATTCTGAAAGCTCGACTGAATCAAAACAGCCTAAGCACAAATGAGGTTCTACAGTTCTTTCCGAAGCTACCTCATTTACTGAGGAAGAAGTAATCATGTTTGGGAGGATGCCAATGATTTTATTTTCAATAGAATTAATTTTATTATGAAGAATCCCATAAAATCATCACTGCTAAGAGCTGGGGGAATAGTTGGCTCAACAGAGCTATGACTCTGTGTAAGTTTGGCAACTGTACTAAAAAGAAACCTAGGATTGTTTTTATTCGCCTATATTAATGATGAAAAATATGCTGTTCTAGCTTGTCGAAGGGTCTTTTAATACAGCAGTAGACTGTTATTCCAGGTTAAATAGGAATCCTCTAGATGTGTAGAGCGCCATTTTCTCTCCAACTTCCTAATATTCTGGTTTAAAGTATGCAACTCTGCGTTGAACCAAGGAGTCAGCCTCCTATGGCTAGCCACTTTCTTTTTTAAGGGGGCTACACTATCTAATGCCAAACGCAATGAGGAAGTAACGCTGTGAACCAGACCATCAATTTCTGAAGGGTTAGAGATAGAATTGTTGCCATCCACTGTGTTACTCTGAGACACTGAGGAAAGTAACAATGGAACAGATTCTTTAAAAATTGTTACAGCATTGTCTGATAAAGCTCTACTATAATGAAATTTTCTTTCAGATTTAAGATGGTCAGTTAAAGTAAATTCAAAAGTTATCAAGAAGTGGTCAGACAGGACCGGGTTATGTGGGTGGAGTGTTATTTCCTCACACTCAATACCGTATGTCAGTACAAGGTCCAAAGTGTGTTTACCCGAGTGGGTCGATCCCTGTACTTTTTGAGTAAAGCCAATTGAGTCTAAAATAGCACTAAAGGCTGCATTTAGGCTATCACTTTCAGTATCCACATGAATATTGAAGTCCCCCACTATAATGACCCTATCAGTATTTAATACTAAATCAGATAAAAAATGTGAGATCTGATCCAAGAATTGAGAGTAAGCGCCTGGTGGAAAATACAAAACCACAAACAAAAATGGTCTTAATGTTTTGCAACTTGGATGAGGAAAATTAAGAACTGTAGCTATCAATTGGTCTGGGACTAATTAGTAAATCAGAATGAAAAATGGTTGCAACTCCTCCTCCTCGCCCAGTATTTCTAGGAATGTGAACATTTAAATGACTGGAAGGAGTTGCTCATTTATACTGACATAATCCTCCTGCTGCAACATTGTTTGCAGGACACCACCTAGGCAACCATTGATGGAATGACAGCATGCGGCTAAACATGTCGTCACTGGTCTGATCAGGCAGGGGACCAAAAAAGATTACAGAGTCGGACATTGTTTTGGCAAACTTACACACCGAAGCAACACAAATTTTTGTGATCTCCGATTGGCGTAACCGGGTGTCATTACCGCCAGCGTGAATAATAATCTTACTGGATTTACGCTTATCTTTAGCCAGCAGTTTCAGGTAGGATTTGATGTCGCCCGTTCTGGCCCCTGGCAAGCATTTGACTATGGTCAATGGTGTCTCTAATGCCACGTTTCTGACTATGGAGCTGCCAATTACCAGGGTCGGCTTCTCAGCGGGTGTGTTGGTGAGCGGGGAAAATCTGTTAGAAACGTCCTAGAACTATGCTTCCTACGTATCGTCACCCAGCCAGCCTGAGGTCCCGGCTGCGCGGGCTCTACTGGAGGACAGCTAGGGGGTTCTATCCTTGTTGGCTCCGCGCTGGCTAATGGGCCTCGGCTATCTGATGGTTTTTCAACAGCACGGAGCCGTGCTTCTAATTCTGATACCCTCGCCTCCAAAGCTACAAAATTATTACATTTATTACAGTTACCATTATCACTAAAGGAGGCAGGGAAGTAACTAAAAATCTGACAGAGAGAGCAAGAGAGAAGAGAAAAGTTAGAGACAGGAGAGAGAAGAGTAGCCATAGCCGCAATGAAGCTAAGCTAACTGAGCTAGCGAGACCTTACCACCCCAAGAAAAGCTGTGTGAAACACAAAGAGTTCCCAAAACGTAAAGTACACCACCACAAAACGTGTGTTTGTGTGTTAAAATAACTTAGAGAGGCCTCAGCACAGAGAAAACAAGATCAATTCAAGAGAGTCTGAACACCAAACAGCTCCACGGAGCGCAACAACAGGAAATGTTACAATACGGCTTACCCCGTCACAGAGTCGATCAAATCAACAATCTACAAATAGATCTATAGATACAACAACAGCATCACTGAAAAGCACATGATACTGATTATTACATGATGTATTAGTGACAACCTCAGCCCAAGAGTCCAGACAGCGCCACATCCCCAGCGACCTCCAATACCCCCGACCGCCAATACCCCCGACAGATCCAACCTAGAAACTAACTGCAGGAGGAAAAATACAGTCCCCCACCAGAACACGCCACCAGACCAGGCAATCCTCCCCCCACACCTGCACAGCAAAGGGAAAAAACACAGACACCGGCCTACATCCATACAGAGAGACCACCATCCCCTGCTCCTTCCGCGCCCACCATGCAATGTGAACACAGAACGCCCAACCAAATGATACCCCCGCACAACATGACAAGAGCACAATAGTGCCAGCAAGAGGGGCGGAGCAATGCCCCAGCACACCCATCGATCCCTCTTGGAACTCACCCACAGAGCAAAAGCCCCCTACCCCCTCATAGGAAGTACAATGTAACCCAAAAAACTGACCACTGGCACTCAACCCCCACGCCACCACGCCGGCCAGTGATGGCCCTACATGACCCGCACCCTCCTCCCCCCACAGGTGAAGCAAAACTCCACGGTCCACTTCCAACACGCACAAAACACAGGGTTCCTAAACACCAAAAGCGAGGCCCCACCCCCACTCAAAGGAAAACACCCTTAATGTTCCGGCCCAGGGCCCCCAGATTTAAGAACAGCACCCCTGACCCCAAACAGAGGATGCACCAGGAGAGGGGGCAGTCCAAGACCCAACCTGACAGATGCAGGGACACACAGACACAATCACACATTCCTTCCCTCCTACGCACACACACTCTCATCCACACGCCTAAAGCCTAGTTTATGCTTCTCCGTCAGTGGAGGTGCGGAGACAAGCAGCAGCATCACCCGTCAACGTAAGGGCTCTCCGACAGGCACGCAAGGACAGACAGAGTAGAGCCCAATTTTTTTACTATCCGTCGAACGCAACAGAGAGCGCACGTCTGTGATTGGTCAGCCCAACATCAGCCCCAGATCATTTCACCAGAACGGTGCTCTGTAGTTGATGTAATTAGTGGTCAATGCAGCTTTTGGCCACTAGATGCTTTATATTGCAAGGCCAGTTTATCTAATATGGTCTTTTGGCGACTTTGAACACCAGGAGGTGTAGAGAACAACAAAACAGAGCGCTGTGTTTCGTTTGTTTATTTCCATGCGTTTTTAGAGGATTCAATGAGCTGCTCTTCTAATAAAAAGCTTTCCAGCTCAATCAAAACTTGATCTCAGCCATTGCTCCTTGAGTGGATGTGCGTTTACAAGCTGAAGTAAATAAACTGTCGTCGACCAAAGAAGTCACTGTAATGGTAGGCAAACCGCCAGAAAAGGTCTGCGCCCCTGCTGTCCTGGAGGGGAATTGCTTTGCAACACTGACACACTGACGAAGAAGTAGAAAAGGAAAACGTCTGGATGCCTAAAGGTATGCCCACTCCAAAGTCCCTACATGTGCGTCTCATGAAAATGTTATCAGTGAGAGTGTCTAAATTGTGCAGTAACATTGGGGCCCAGGCTGCCGTGGGACAGTGGAGATGGAAAATAAGTGCATTTTTTAATCAAAGGCAGAAATATGCTTCCATATGAGAATTTATAATTGAACAAATGAAAAGTATTTTTTTTTCATTTGTCTAACATTGTATTCTAATTTATATCTGTAATACAGAACAAGTGTCACATTTATTAGGTAAACAAGGTAATTCAAGCACCTTGAATTACCTTGTTGTTGAAAGTGTGCTATACAAATAAAATTGCCTTGCCTTTATTGAGTTAATTAATGGATTTTCTGTAGAACATTCAACTATCTTTACCTTGTGTTTTGTATGGAATATAAAGATAGTAACATCAACACATATTATCTTTAGTGTTTAATCTCTATTTTTATTATCCAACAGCCTAAGCAGGAGGTGTGAAAGGTCATTTTAATGACAGCTAATTCTTACTCCAGGTTTATATATATGGTAAAATATGACATCCAATGAGTTATATTCTCAGGCTCGAAACCTAGGTGTGTTAATGGACTCAGACCTGAACCTCCAGGGTCACATAAAGGCAATAACAAGGTCAGCCTTCTATCACCTGAAGAACATCTCTAGGATTAAACGACTGATGTTGCAAAACGACCTAGAAAAACTCACCAATGCATTTATCTTTAGTCGGATTGATTACTGCAACAGCATCTTTACAGGTCTGCCTAAAAAGTCAATCAGACAGCTGCAGCTGATCCAGAACGCTGCTGCTCGTGTTCCTCACTAGAACCAGGAAAGTAGAGCACATCCCCCCAGTTCTATAGTCCTTACACTGGCTCCCTGTAGCTCAGAGAATAGACTTCAAGATACTCCTACTAGTTTATAAATCATTACATGGTTTAGCACCAAAATATATTGAAGACCTGTTGTCATGGTACCAACCACCAAGACCACTCAGGTCCTCCAACTCTAGCCTACTAAACATCCCTAGACTCAGAACTAAACATGGAGAAGCAGCTTTCAGTTTCTATGCTCCCCTTATCTGGAACAGACTTCCTGACGAGTGTAGAGCTGCTGAAACTCTGAACTGCTTTAAATCGAGACTAAAAACCATCTGTTTAGAATTGCCTTCGATTAAATGATTGATGTCATATGTATGAAATGTGTTCATGCTCTCTTGCTTTTTTTTTTGGATCTTTCTCTTGCTTTATTGTGTATCATGTGTAATTTGTTTCATTTACTTTTAATTTCCATTGTTTTTTTGTTTTTTTAAATCACCAAATCATGTTAAGCACCTTGAATTACCCTGCTGTTGAAAGTGTGCTATACAAATAAATATGCCTTGCCTTGCCTTGCCTTGCCTTGCCTTGCCTTAGTTTTAATGCTTTGGCTGCAGGTTTTATGTCCCTAATTTTCTTTGTAAATTCCTTAGAATTAATTTTTTTAAAGCATATTGATTAAAACCTTCTGTTTTACCTACCCTTTTAATTTTATGGATAATCTGTAATATCAACTTATTTTTACAGAACAGGAGTCTGCTGTATTATGTGCTGTATTGAGGTCATATTAATTTTTCTTTCTCTTCAGTTCAATTCAAACATACTTTGTTTATCCCAAAGGGAAACTAAATGTTGCTGTGACTTATATCTTCCAAGTATTTTCAGAGAGTCATTGTGGATGGTGATGCTGTCTGCAGGAAGGATCTCCGGTAGCAGTCAGTCTCACATCCAATGTGAAGAGGCCTCTGACTGAAGACTGTTGCTATATAACACTCTTGTGACTGTTAATATGCAGGCAACAGAAAAGATATTCCATGGTAACATGCCCTGAATGACATCAGTTCTTGGCAAGCACTGCTACTCCACCTCATTTGTTTTTGCCACAAGTTTTAAATCTCTGTCTGGCCGTATAGTTAGAAATCTGAGCAGAGAGATGTTGGAGTAGGGGATATGATCCCTGCCCATTATAATGGATGGAAGAAATGATTTAAACTTCCTCCTTCTCTCTCTTCATATCATGGAAAACCAGCGATGAGGTTCTGTGATACTCTTGGCTTCACCTCAATTAATATAATCTGCATTAGAGTGCGTTTTTGGGCCATAATTACTGAAAAATAACTTTCCCTTTACCTTTCTGTCTTGATCCTGCAGTGAAACTACTCAGACTGAGCTAACATTGGTTGATTGGAGTATATTTCATAGAGGGTCATTTAAAGAAACTATGATTAGATTAGCTATTTTAAAAATGCAGCTCTCTCTGTGTTGAGTCATGGCAAAGATTTTATCTTAAAGACACCCTCCTCCTGCCTACTTTCATTCTTCATGTCATGCAGAAGTCTGCAGTAAAACGACAGCAGCATGCTGTCCTAAAGCAGAGATATAATTTCTGTGGGGTTTAAGGGTTTCAGGGTTTAACCTCAACATTTAGGGAGCTTCCAGGAGTTTCCCTTTCCAGCTGCGACATAAATAGCCTCCATCTAAAGGCCTGGAGAGTCTGTCTATACAGCCATTAGAAAAATTACTGCAGTAATTGCTTTATTGATCTGCTTTTGAAAGCAATTATGTTTATTGTTCTGTCATTAGTACTGTCAAAACTATTCTATTTATATCCTAGAGATATCGCATTTATGTTGCACAATATGGTTTTTCTTTGATTTCTCTATGAAAGGCACTAAAATTGTTTCCATTCAGATTAACAGTAGTGCAACATCTTCAACAGTTTTTACTGCTGATATATCAGGAACTTAATTTCTGATAACCAAAGTTTTTTACAGCTTTTACTAAATGATAATCGAAACCGATTAAACAAAATGTTTTCCTCTCGAGTAATTCGATTTCCAATTTAGGTGTGGGTTGAAAGTGGTTTAACTCGCTTGTTTAGGACAAAGATGGACTCAGGGTGAATAAGTCTGAAATCAATACGGCCTCGGAGCCTTTATCTGTTTCTACAGATCTAACCTGGGTTTGCATTGATCCGTCTGAGTGACAGATGAGCTCAAATGGAGGCTGACAGTCGGCCTTTTACTGCTGCAGTCACTGCTGTGCATGCAGATCCCATCGCTGCCTCACGCTGGACAAAGTTCAGCTGTGTTACTGTAAGTGGGAATCATAACCAAGTCAATAAAAAGCAAGTTAAAAGATAACCTGATAGATGAAAAAGTGAAAAATGGCTTCATTTAAACAAGGACAAGTACGAGCACAGGATGAATGACCATGAAGTGAAACAGATAAGAGATTTTCATGGATACCTCCCTTACAACAAACTAAGGAAGCGCTTTCCATCTGTCCTCAGCTGATGCTGTGATCTCCATCCAGATCTCCTGTTCTCTGTGACCTGGAAACATCTGCAGAGGAGAGGGAGGCGAAACACCAGCGTTACTCAGCGGACAAGCACCGCCTCTAAAACCCATACTGCAGACGTTCCTGAGTCAGCGAGCACTTTGGTTGTGTTGACTTCATCGTTAAACCATCCCTGAAGGACAATTTAAACACAAACAGCCTGCATTTCTGAAATATCGCCCCCATTGTTAGGAGTACATGTGTGTGCATGTGTGTTTTATTAAGCCGCCAGGGTGGGCGAGACTGGTATCTCTGTAGATTCAAATGGAACTTTGTACAAACTCAAGAAACCTGCTGAAGTTAGTCTGGACTTTGGGCTCTAACTGTAGGATAATACACATGTCTGTTATTCAAAGTCTTTTTTTTAAAAATCTAAATGACCTAAATATGACACAGACAGCCAGATGAACTGGAGCATGCAAGGTCATCTGTGTAAGCACAATTAGCTTCGTTCTCCTGGTGATTTAGTGCTGACTGGTCCAGCCAACACCTAGCAATGATGAGCCCAATATTAATTACCTATTTCAGTTGTGCAAAACATTAGGACAGCCTCTGTGCTTTTCTAACATATTTAGACATGCATATGGAGGAAAGAAATTAGGGCACACCCACATATATTACCACTTCTAATGGCTAAAGTCACACACATCACAGCACCCTCAAAGCAAGGCAATTTGATTTGTATAGCACACTTTCAACAATAAGGAAATTCAAAGTGCTTTACAAGATTAGAAGATAAAGTAAAATCAGCAATAAAGCATAAAACACAGAGAGCATGTGACAAGTAAAAACATTACTCAAAAGCAGACATAAATTTAGGATAAGGTAAAAACAGCAATAAAGCAAGAAGCACAGACAAAACACCATACATGAAAACATTACTCAAAGGCATCGGTAAACAGATGGGTTCCAGTTGTCTGGAAGATTGTTCCAGATTAGAGAAGTATAGAAACTAAAAGCTGCTTCTCCATGGATGTGTGTTTGTGTGTGTGTGTGTGGGGGGGGTGTTATAGTAACGGTAGATCTTCAACATATTTTGGTGCTAAGCCATTCATTGATTTATAAACTAGTAGGAGTATTTAGAAGTCTATTCTCTGAGCTACAGGGAGCCAGTGTAAGGACTTTAGAACTGGGGTGATGTACTCGACGTTCCTGGTTCTAGTGAGGAACACGAGCAGCAGCGTTGTGGGACTTTTTAGACCGACCTGTGAAGACGCTGTTGCTGTAATCAATCTGACTAAAGACAAATACATGGATGAGTTTTTCTAGGTCCATCAGTCCTAGAAATGTTCTTCAGGTGATAGAACGCTGACCTTGTTATTCCCTTTATGTGACCCTAGAGGTTCAGGTCTGAGTCCATTACTACACCTAGGTTTCGAGCCTGATCAGTAGTTTCTAGCTGTATTAACTGAAGCTGTGTGCTGACTGTTGATGTTCCTCTTTAGGTCCAAAAGTAAGTACTTCTGTTTTGTTTCTATTCAGCTGGAGAAAGTTATGGCACATCCATCCATTGATTTGCTCGATGCATTTACTTAGGGTTTGGATGGGTTCAAAGTCACCTGGTGACATTGTAATGTAGAGCTGAGTATCATCTGCATAATTATGGTAGCTAATGTTATTGGTTGCTATAATCTTGCCTAGTGGGAGCATGTAGATATTAAATAAGAGGGGCCCCAGGATGGAGCCCTGGGGCACCCCACATGTGATTTCTGTTCGTTCTGATGAAAAGTTTCCTATTAAAACATAGAAGTCTCTGTTCTTTAGGTAAGACTCGAACCAGCCAAGTAGTGTATCAGAGAGTCCGACCCAGCTCTCCAGTCGTTCCAATAAAATATCATGATCAACAGTGTCAAATGCTGCACTGAGGTCCAACAGAACCAGGACTGTGGTTCTACCACAGTCTGTATTTATGCGGATGTCATTGAAAACTTTGACTAGGCCAGTCTCTGTGCTGTGGTGAGCACGGAAACCAGACTGAAAAACATCAAAACGGTTTGTCATTGTTATGAAGCTATTCAACTGCTGAAACAGCTTTTTCAATAATCTTACTGATGAATGGAAGTTTAGAGATTGGCCTTTAGTTCTGCATTAACGTGTTGTCCAGATTATGCCTTTTTAGCAGTGGTTTAATAACTGCTGTTTTTAAAAGCCTGGGGGAAGACACCTGACATGAAGGGAGGAGTTAACTATTTGAGTCAGATCAGACCCAATGACAAGGAAAACTTTTTTAAGGAAAGCTGTGGGTAGGACATCAAGACAGCAGGAGGAGGAGCTTAATTGGTTAATGATTTCTTCTAGGTTTTTTTTGTTTAATTCAAGGAATTCTGACATTTTCTCATATTGGTGTTATTTGGGTATAACATTGGTGGTCGGTTTGGTGCTGCGGTACAGACCGACCGTCTAATTACTAAAATCTTTTCAGTGAAAAAGCTGCAAATTCATGGCAGGCCCTAGTAGAATTTAGTTCAGGGGCTACTGTCACTGGAGGATTAGATAGTCTTTCCACTGTGGCTTATTAATGTTTCTGTTGGTGATTTCAGAGAGGAAAGGTTCCCTAGCATATTTTAAAGATAACTGATATCTATTCAGTCTCTCTTTGTAGATCTTATAGTGAACCTGGAGTCAAGTCTTCCGTCATTTTCTCTGGGCTCATCGACACTCCCTTTTTACGCTACATACCAGTAGATTGCTAGTCCACGGAGACTTCTTTTTATCTGAGACTACTTTCACTTTAGTCAGAGCAATGAAATCAATGATGTCTGAGATTTCCGCAACTGAACTGTCCCCTAGAAATCACTTTTGTATAGCTTTTTCACCTAATGATTTAGTTGACACTTAATGTTAATGCTATTCTATCTTGGGGGCTGTCAGTATGGATGTTAAAGTCCCCCGCAATTATTAATTGGTCATATTCGATACATATTACAGAAAGAAGGTCGCTGAAATTATTAAAGAAGTTAGAGTTAAGTTTTGTGGATTTATATGAACTTAGAAATAAAGCTTTGTTAGGTTAGGCAGACAGCAAGATGGTAAAAGAAGTATTCAAAGCGCTAAACATCATTGTCGACAGCAGACTCTTTCAATTGTTGATATGAACATGCATTCAGGCAGAAAAAGACTGCATGAATTTAGCTAAATTTAAGTGTGCAATGAGGAAAACATTGCTCTCTGAAAAAAAGCATCAAGGCCAGAATTAGGTTTTCTGGTGAGAACAAAGATAAGAAAAGCAGGACCACTGAAATAATGTTCGTTGGACACCAGACCATAGCAAACATTTGGCTGGAACTAGTTTTTGCACTCCAGGAAAAAAAACATCGTACCAACTGTGATGCATGGAGCTAGAAGTGCCATGGTTTGGGGATGCTTTGCTGCAGCAAGACCTGTCCAGTTCACCATCATAGAATCAACCATGAACCTTACCATGCCTCAGATGGCGTTTGAGGAAAAGAGGAGAAATTACAGCTGAAGTAAAACTGGAAATAAGATCAAGAACTCCCACAACTAAAAGTGAGAAGTGGAGCAGATGTCACTCAGATCCATGCCAGAGATGGTAGACGACTATAAGAAGCGTCCCAATGAGGTTCAGTTAGAGGCTGTAGGACTCATTACAGGTGGAGTGTTCAAGCTTGTTCCTCAACTAGAAAACACTTTTTGTTTATCTGTTGTTGGATTAGTGTGGTTAAATCCCTTCTGAAGAGGTCACACAGTGAGCCTAGTTTGGTTTGATCTACTGAATACCAAAATGAGATCCAGCTAAAGCCTACATGGGGGCCCAAAGGGTTGTGAACTAGTCAGTGAGTCCCATACATTGTGAGGTCAGGCCCACTTGGTAATAATCCAACTGGAGATATATTCAGACCTGAGGTATCTTTACCTGACCTCCAAACGGTTGGGTATGATGTTGTGTTTGCTCGAAGGGTCTGAAATTGGTTCTCTTTTCAGTTCTGTGGATAAATAAATCCACTGGATAATCCAATTTGTGTTTGGGTTGCATACATTTATTTGAAGTGAAATTCAGGAGGCGCTCTAAGCCAGAAAATGAGCAGAATGTCAACCAAACCAAAGGTGTATCTCAAAGCCTCGGTCACCATAGGTGATGTTTCTATGGATCTCACTGGGAATGTCGCGACACACCTAGCTTATTCCACTATGTAGGTTGAAGAACCAGTTGGGTTTGCTTATTGTTGAAGCAGCCTGACCAATTGAAGCCAATACGTTTCAGTATTTTAGGTACAGAAGAATATTAATCCTTTGTTTTACCTACAAAAGCAATTCAATATTTTCATATCGAGCTTTGACTGAATATTTCTTTGTCTTATACATTCCACATCTATGTATTGCTAGTTTATTTTGTTATAAAACATGCAATTCAGCTGTTAAACAGGCTGTTTTGGTGTAATAACTGCTTACCCAAGGCCACAAGGCAATGTTATCTCCTTCAATGTTTGTGTCTACCACTTTTATGAAGAGCTAAGGAGGCTGCTTGGTTATTTCCAGGACATGTATCTATAACGAACTCCGCAGCAAAGAACCTCTTTCATGAGGCTCTGCTCATCCGGACCAATGACTAAAAAGCAAGTTGGTATTGTTTTTATTTGAACGTCACAATAAACAATCAGAACCTGAACATCAAGACGAAGTGAATTAGAACTGATAACATGATCCAATGGTTCTGGTTGAAAATGATGAACTTACTAGGGTGCGCTACAGTAACCTGATGTAAGATTTATGAATAATTACCTCTACTGCATATTAAGAACAATACAAAGACGACAAACTTTGTCGAACAAGTGGCACGTGTAGATCAAAAACCACAAGGTGTCTTTTTTATTGCCACAAGAAGAAGTTTGGAAATAAATCAACTTGGTTTATTCCGACTTTTCTGCAACTTATTTTTTTCTACTTTTATTTAAAGAAAATTCAGGATCATAATGTAATTGGAAAGACTCTACTGAGGCTGATCGAGATCATGATAATAAAACAAACTATGAATGATTCTGGATAAAATGTTTTTATAGGCAATGTCAACAATTAACCATATGGAAAATGGAAGATATAAAATGAGTTATCCGTCATCATTTTTACTTGTGGCTTCTTCATTCACTCAAACTGAAGCCCAAATCCAGAAGAAACAGAATTGTTGCAACTTTAACTAGACCAAATCCAGCAGACATTTTCTCTGTCCCCAGCCCTCCAGCTTTTAACAGAGTTTTCTGAGTCAAACTGCTGGGATTTGTTACCTCATAGTCACAAATGTGAGGTTGGCAGTCTGATCTCAACAAACACAGTCTGCTAATTGTTGTGTATAACAATGGATGGATGTGGCTTGCGGTGTAAAAGGCTTTCAGTGCTCAGAAGGACTAGAGAAGCCCTCCAGTCTCTTAGTCAGGTCCAAGTCAAGCCAACACAGGCGGAAGCTGATAAGAAGTAATCTTTAAAGAAGGGTGTGGCTGAGATGAAGGACTGCAGAGTGCTCTAGGAGATGTGAAAAAATCTGCAGCGACATCCTGCTCTGTGGATCCAAGACAAAATCAAATGATAAGTGAACAAAAGGTCACATGGATCACATTGAGCTGACCAGCAGAAATGACAAAAATTTAAGTGTATGAATGTCCTGTTGATCAAAGACTCCCAGTCCCCCATTAGTTTTGGCATATGTTTGGATAAAAACTCCTGTTAATTAGATTAACTGATAATATTAGTTGGAAATAGATCACTTAGAGAAGGACTAGCTTGGGAAATGACCCACTGACTATGGCTCATTTATAAATAACGGTAAAAATAAAACCGAACCTTAAAGCAGAACCAATGTTTGCGTCAACTGAATCAAGTTTTCCAGGCCTTCTCACCGATGTTAGACGATTACTCAGACACTGTTCCACTTAGGACAGGAGACATTTTTATTCAACAAATGTAATGTCTAGGTGTATGAACTCCAGACAAAAATAGCTGGAAAATATCCATCCATCTATTGTCTTCTGCTTATTTCGGATCCAGCAGGGAAACCCTGGAGGATCCCAGGCCAGAAGGGATATTTAGTCAACGCAGTTGCAAAGGAAGTCACCCAGGAGGCATCATGGTTTGCTCCCCAAACCACCCAAGTGGAAATCTTGCAATGCAAAGGAACAGCAGCAGCTCTACTCCGAGCTTCGAACCCCAACCTCAAGTGAATGCTGAAGGTCACTGCTTTAAAGGTCTCATTCACTCGTTTTTTTCAATAAGTTTGTTGTGGTCTTTAGTTTGAATGAATGCCGTGTGAGTTGTTTCCTGTGGAAAAAAGGCTCTGTCTCTCCTGTTTGAGCAGGTTTGTAGGTGAGTGGATGTGGGGAAACGTCAGGGTTACGACTCTTACTCAGTAATATTCATAATATGCAAACGTCTCGCCTCTGATTGGCTAACAGCAATGCGACTCTTATGCTGCCTCTGAACAAATAACTAACTTAACTTACTTCACTGGTTTTCCAAGAAACTTTCCGACTAAAAAGAACGCAGTGCAGATGTGCTATGTCCACAAATAACACAAGCCCGAGCGTGTTCTGCCATGTTGTGGAGTTGCTAACGGTTAGCTTCCACCAGTCGAGACGCGCTCTCCTCTCTCTGGCACCCACCTTCCCGTGGTCGGTTGCAAGGAAAGGTGGGCGTGGCCAGGACACACCTCTACGTAGATAAACACGCCTTTTTCTGACTCGCTCCTTCTTGACATTTATTTCCTTTCTGTGGCAAATGCAGGCAACAGGGGTGGGACAATAGTATCACGTGCGGCATACATGTCCTACTCAGAGTGAAGGATCGTATTTCAAAGAGAGCGAGTTTCTAAACGGTTTCTCAGTGAATGAGGCATGGATGACAATAGAATAGGGCTGGACAGTAAATTCAATAACAATATATATGTATCTATATATATATATAGATCGATGGAAAAATAAAGGGTCGATAAAAAGTTAATTACATTTTATTATAGCCTATCAGATACCTTAATACTACAGTCATTACTTACTCCAAACCAATCCCAAAAGCAGACTCAGGCATGCATCATCATCGAGCCCTCGCTCCTCTCAAACCACAAGAGACAGCAGATGAGTTGAACTGCAAAAAATGTCGCAGCGAGGAGCGGCGGAGGAAATTGTCCCGAAGAGAGGTCTCAGTAGTTTACCAGCAGGTACATGTTGGTCCAGTTTTAAACCGATACGCAATGCACATCAAGACTAAATGTAACAATAATGAACAAAATGAAACACAGGAGATACTACCGTCAGCAAAGTTGTCTTGGCGGGACCTAAGCAGGACCCCCCGGCCCGCTAAGAACCCCTGTTGTTGTCACAGTTGTGCAGAGACAGGCACAACAAACCGGGCTTTGCTGCTAACAACACCTGCAGCTTTTAAAATGTCCACCCAGTGTAGGTACCGGATCTGCTCGGGGGTCCTGCGCTTGCTGACAACGTCACACTATGGCAACGCCACTCTGACAAACTACATTGTGCCCCATTTTTAACCCTGCTCAGCACTATATGGTGAAGTGTAAAAGAGACATAAATGTTAATAACAGCTCCTGTGGGGATCATCGAGAAAACGTGAGGTCTTTTCTGGTACTGCTCTTCCATCATGAGCTTTGGAAAGAGTTTAGCAGGTTGTTATTAACCGCATTTTGACAGATTTTCCCTTATGATGTAAAAATATTTTATTCTGTGTTTTTTTTAGAAACCCAAAAATATGACAAATGTTTAACTATAGGCCTACATAAAATCAATATCATACTATCAAGAAAAAGGCTCTCAAAACAATTCATTTACATAAATTTTGCAAGTACAGTATTTATATAACACCCCTGAAGAAGAAGAAGAAGAACAGACTGTACAGGCAAGCTTACAGCCCACGAAAAACTGATCCGTTATTAAGAATAGCATACTCAGATTAAGAGAAATGTGCAACTGAGAAGGCTCATTTAAAAAATGAATGATGTATGTAAGTATATCTGTGCATAAAACAGCAGCAGAGTATTTACAAGAAATCAAAAACTGTCCAAATATCAGCAGGGATGTAAATATGTATCGAGTTTGTTGGAAGCTGTGATGGTTATGGGACGATTCCCGGAGGCCCGGTCTAATGTTTGGGCTGCAAGGGCTGGTGGCAAGCAGAATCGTACTAGTGTGGCAAAGATGCAACTAGGCAAAAATGCGTTACTAGTAAGAGTATTTCTGAACTAGTTGGATAAAGGTTCAAACTAGTAAGGAAAAATGTTTAACTAGTTCAGTGTAGTCGGGTACTAGTTGGCATACAAAACAGTTGATACCAAGAATGTGAGTTTTTACCGAAACGGCTTGCTATACTCTGCCTCCACTGGCAGCTCGTTTTGTTGTTGTTTTTTTTGGAGCGCACCTTGATGTAACCTCAGAGCAGTCAGTCAGTGGTGTGGGTGGGTGGCACAGAAAAGGCTGGTATTAAAAAGAGGAACGTTCTGGAAAGAGACTCTGCTAAACGTGCAAAAAATGTGCAACAATTGGCAACGTTTTCACTGAAACAAGGTCGTGGTTTGTGACAACAAACGAGGACAATGAAACTGGTAATACAACATGTTGAACTTTGCCTGCAAACCACCATTTGAGTTAAATAATTATCAAGTCAATGAATTGCGTCAGGTTGTGGCAACTAAAATAACATATCATTTTAATAATAGTATGATGCGATGACACATAACTGGGATACTTTGTCTTGTAGCTCCTCACAGTAACAGTACAGTATAAGCCCACAAGTCCAGAATGGGCCGGATTACTTATTGAGTGAATATTATTAGTATTAAAACAATGAAGAGCATGGTGTAGATCTGCTCCATATGAAAAGTGCCCTGCAGTACTAACTGATTTAGCACTATAATGATAAAACTGATGTGAATTAATCAGAGGCTTTGTAAAATTGGGAGATTTGTGCTGAGAGTTATGACCAAATGTGATTTCTTTTCATTAATAGAGCCAGGAGTCAGTAGTGATGAGGGGATTTCTCCTGATAGTATGGAAGCAGTTGGTGTGTGAACAAGCAGGCTTTAGTTCCAATATAAACACTTTCTATAGAGTGACCTGTTATATATATTTTTTTAAGTAAGACAATAAATGCACAAAGTCCACATCTAAAAGAGAATAGAATGAAAGTAATACAAAATAATCCTGCATGTTTTGCAATTTAAAAAATCTTAATTGGTTAAGTCAAATGTTTTTTCCATATAAAATTCACTAAAGCTTTACAGAATATAACTTTTATTGTAACACAGGTGCAACAGGTGAGTTTAGGTAAACTGGAGGAAGTGTGAAAGGGAGAGCAGAGTCTACCCAGGGAGTGATTGTAGAGGCAGCAGCTCAGATTATAGATTATGATATTGTTAATGAAAGTGTTGTAAAGAATAATATAGATGTGAATACATGCTGAAATAAATCTACCTTGTGAAGCAATTAACCCTTATTTGCACTGAATTTGACATTTTTTACAAGGCTTTACAGAACCATGTGATGTTGTAGCTTTAACATGTACGGTTATAATTAGCTGATTTTAATAATAAAAGGTTGTGATATAAAGTGGGCCGGTCTGAGGTCCTGCACTGGGTTGTGGGGACATCCTAGGACAGAGCTGTTCTTCCTGATGAGTTTATTGAGCTGCTTCCTCTTAGCTGCTGCTCCTTCACAAGTCAAGGAGTTTTACCCAGAAAATTGAAATCAAATTCCTCTCATTAAGTCCAATTATGACTCGGCACAATACAGAGAGTCCAATATCATTAAATATACACAGTTCAGTCCAGTTATACTAGGATGCTGTCGGATACAGTAGGTCAAAACACGCCATGCACTGTTTAACCACGGAAAGCAGCAGATTACATAAATCTGTCATGAAATGATGACTGAGGAAGGAGCCCAGTTGCAAGCAGGAAATCAGGATGCAGAAATCCTTTAAGATAATATATAAGATAAATCTGAAAAATTAATTTAAGACAAACTGACTTTCACGCGCATCAGTTACTGAACCAGACTTCAACCCTGTGGTGGTTGACGACGCTGTTTCAACCCTGCTGCATCTCACCGTTCCATATTTTAGACATTTGTAATTATTTTAAATTGAAAAATGGGGCTGCTGATTCATTTCTGTTGCCAGCATCTTATCTCTCCTTCTGAATGCTATCTGAACAGCAAACATGAGGCCAAAGGGCTGGAAAAGTCTCCTCAGCTGACTGAAAACATTAGTTCTGCATTTTAGTTCAGTTCAGGATGAGAACAGCGTCAGCAACCCGTTCAGTTCTTCCTGTGGTTTTTTTAGCCTCTGCTAATTTCCCACAGTGGAGGATCTGTTTCTCCTGGAACAGGTTTTTCTCCTTAACACCTCGGCTGTGTTATAATGCCCCGCCCATATTCATTTTCCCATGGGAGTCCACCAACGACAGTTACTAAATCCCTCCTTTCCCACAAAGAACTTTCTTACATGAAGTAACACTTAAATGATGCAATCCTGCAACGTTGGTGGGAGGAAAAAAAATCGAATCTTTGTGATTTCTTTATGAGATGGCAGCAGTTTGATCAGCCGAGTTTATTTAAAAATATATCAGGTATGTGCAACATTTTGAAGATGCATCATGGTTTAGCAGCCTGTGTTGTACTTTCAGTTTGCATCTTTGAGTTTAGTATAAATAAAATGAATCCCATGGAGTCCAAGAGGATTTATCGGTCTTATCATTGATGATGTTGCATCGTCTCCCAGGCAATGATCCAGTAAACGGGGCCTTCCTGTGAGCTTAGGGGACATCTCGTGGTGATGAGAAAACAAACCAACGACCAAGGTCAATCTGATAAAACCCTGCAGAAGGAAATCATTTACCATCCTAGCTTCCACACACAAACATAGACTGGGACTGGGTATTGTTATTAGAGTTATTAACAGCTCAAAGTTATGACGTCCAATCATTCATATATTCTAATTTCCTTTTATTATGGGTGAAAATAATGAAGCATAATAAGGAGACATTCTTTCATGTTTAGAATGCAGAAAAGAAGAGACTAGTTTTCAGGCCAGTCATACACAGTGTTACTATGGTGATTAAAGCAGATACTGGTACTTTTGGTGGTGTGGGCAGGTGTTCTGACAGAACGCCATACCCGTCAGAACGCCATACCTTTAGTTAATGTACATGCGCAGCAGTGAAACTTGTGGAACTGCGCATGCGTTACCAACCAAACCATCATTTTAGCATACCTCAGACTACAAGCGGTAGGTTTTGGTGTATTATCAAATATTATATGCACATTGCCTAATTTAATGCCTTATAGAATCACAAGAAATGTTAACAGAAGTTTTCCATTTCTTATTTTTAGCAAGTGAAGTTGTAAAATTGTGTAGTGTTGGGTTTAATTGTTAAATCTGGTGTATTAGAGCCATTGTGAATAAAAGAAAAAGAATTGGGCTACATTTCAGCTAAAATATAAAAAAATTAATTTAACATATTTTCAAGAAAAAATTCGGAAATTCTCTGATGCTCAAAAAGTCGTAGATTTGCGAGAGAAAGCTCCAACATTTCCATGATTAAAGGTATAAATTTTTTATATTTAAAGTAAGATCATTTCTGAAATTGTAAGGTCAGAAAAAAAAATGAGAAAAAAACTTTGCTGAGACTTTAAATTAGTGATGTCTAACAGAAAATTCCAGTCCTCTGAGGTTTAGGTCTTAAATTTACGAAACGCGCTTCTGGATAATTTCAAAGGCGTTAGTGGTACGTGCAGCTCTTTTCCGGGATCAGAACGACTTCTCCTGGGTTCAGAATTTCAGTGAACATCTGGAGAAAGCAGCATATCCCTGGTTCAAGAGTGACTTAACACGAGGACTGTGACAGGTGTAGCCCAGGTCCTGGAGCATGTGGTTGCTCTTGAAGCTCTGATTCCAACTGCAGTCCATACCTTTCAAATATCCCCCATTCTTATCAACATGCTTTGCTTCACAATCTTTTTAAGGCTGCGGTTCTCCATTTTGCTTGTGCACCTTTCTGTATCAGACGTTTTCCTTCCACTCAACTTTCCCTTAACCTGTTTGGATACAACACGACTGTTTCATTTTCAACAACCTTTTGTGGCTTACCCTCCATGTGGAGGTTTTCAGTCAGTCCTCTGGACGGCTATGAAGTTGTCATAGCCTAACTGCTTTTTGTACATAAGAATAAAAATCACTTTTTGAACTGAATAACTAAAATAAAAATTTTTGATGCACCTTTGACATTGTTCTCTCTTCAGATTAGTTTTATATTTGCAAACAGCACAGCTCTCTGCCTCCCTCCTCTCAGCTGGGTATCATTATCTCAACTATTTCCACCTGATGGTCCTGAAACCGCAAACAACAAAGGCCCAGATTTTCCAACAAGCTCAGCTTTCCACTGATGGTGGAAACACGGCGACTTTAATGGCCTGTATTGTTTGATCAAAGCTCCAAATGTCAGAGCATGTTGTGTTTTCTCTTTTAGAGAAAGCAAGCTGACAGCAGAACAAAACAGGGGAGGTCTTCCGGCTGAGCGACGTCACAATCCGGCCTCCGCTGCTGTACCACCCATCACGCCACATACTGTTGAGTCCCTGCGAAAGCTGCCCTCTGCTTTCTGATGGCGGAGTTGAGTGTGAGATCTGACAGCGAGACGATACAGGAACAAGTCGGTGGGGGACATGATCTGCTGACCAGCTTCAATTTGCTACGGACAGCGTTTCCACCGTTTCCCGTCCACGACCCATTAACCTCCGTGGCTGACTATAAATCACAGAGGCTGTCCCGGAGGATACTAAGAGACAGAGACCGTCTTTCACCAGTCTTTGCTTACTCTCTGACTCAAGGACTCTTTGCTGAGCAGATTAAACGAGAATTAGGTCAAGAGTTCCACATATTTTCTGGAAAATTAACAAAAATCAGGGGATTTGAACTCAGTTATTTTTGTTTTTTAGTTGCAATCTAACTTAAACAATGTTCAAATAAAAAATATTTGGGAGTAAAAGACAAAAACAAACATGCAAATTGCAATAAAACTTTAATAAAGTGTAAAAATTTAGCCGATTTCCAACACTGATGTGCTGAAGAAATCCTCCACTAAAAGGTGAAAGATGCACATTTAGTCATTTAGCAGATTTCAACTGATTTCCAGCTGACTCGCCAACTTTTGAGTCAGCAAGAAGAAAACAGTAGAGAAACAATTTTAGCTTTTCTAGACTGGAAACTGTTGGATTGCATCTTTAAAGAGAAATGAACTTCTTCAGTTGGGTCTGTTTTCAAAGCATGCCCAGCTCCACAGATCTCAGAGAAGCCAGCGCCGTGTCCATGGCAACTTGTTTGAGCCACAACAAGAAGCTTTTTGTCCCGATGGGCCGCTTCTCTGAGCTTTGCAGTGACTGGTCTCGTTTTTATTCGACCTCTCTCTCTCTCTTTGTCCATCAGTGCGGAGCACATTTTCCCAGGGTGCATGGTCTCCCTGCATGGGGGAGTGTTTACAGGATGTTATCTGTGTCAGTCCCGGCCCCTGGACTCTCTCTGGAGTGGGTTCTGGTGGAATGCTGGAACGGGATGGAGGAGGAATTTCAAAAGGAGGAGTGACGAGAGACAGGCACAGAGAAAGGGTGAGAGAGAAGGGGGGGAGAGAAAGAGGGAGAGTATAAATAAATCCCAAGGAAGCTGGTGCTCACAGGCGCAGCTGGACTCCTGGATAACTGGACTGCAGCCCACTGGAATATTAAGCCAAAGGTGAGTTTCTATCGTTTATTCATGAGAGAGAAAGAAAGAAAGAAAGAAAGAAAGAAAGAAAGAAAGAAAGAAAGAAAGAAAGAAAGAAAGAAAGAAAGAAAGAAAGAAAGAAAGAAAGAAAGAAAGAAAGAAAGAAAGAAAGAAAGAAAGTTTTTGTGCTGATTGAATAAAATATTGTCGTAATGAGATTTTTCTTGAAGTGATGTCCTGTCCTGTGGTTTTCTCAAACACTTCTGTGGTCTCTGTTAAAGCTCTCTCAGCTCTGTAGCCAAGCACATAACCCTGACCAGCGTTGATCAAAAACTTAGTGGGGCTCGCCTTTTTTTTTTCTTTTTTGTAAAGATAAGGTTTGATGCCACAATGGAAGCTTTTTCCTCAATTTTCTCTTATTTCTCTGCATCAAACAACTTAATTTCCCAGAAAGCATTTTTCTTCTTGTCTCCTTGGAATGGAATTTAAATCTGCTGCATCATTTTAAATTTCAAATGTTGCACTTTTATTTGTATTCCCATCCGCTGGTTCACATGTGGACATTTGTAAAAGAAGCTCTGACATGTGACTGAACAATGTGAATCTCATTAGCACGGTGTTAGGAAAAGGCTGTAAAAAGACACCAATGATCTCATCAATGCAGTAATAACTGGTGAGACTATGATCTGTCGCTACACACATAAACCTGCATTTTTCTCCATGTTAGGACTAAGAAGACAAATGAGACGTTTAGATGGTTTGATTGTAATTAAGCTGAGGAGGGAAGGGTGGTTACAGTCATGGACAAGTGCAGCAGAGGAGATTTTCTGCTCTCAGAGTTGGGTGTGCCTGTTTCTGGGCTACATTTGGGCTCCAGTGAACCAAAATGATTGAGCTCATCTCTCTGGAGTATTTTACATTGAAAAACAAATGATCATTACTGATATAAACCCTGATTTTCCCCATGTTCTGAACATCTGTGTTTGCTTTGGGTCTTGGCTATTGTCGGAGCAGTAAAATAACGTCCCCAAAGGCCAGCGTTGCTACGTTGTGCAATAATTCCCATCGTAATTCATCAGTACACAACTCGCGTTTGATATTTGCTCTGTTTCTGTGCAGAAGTGACTTGCTTGTGTACCTTTGTGAGCTTTTTTTTTTTTTTTGCGATGTTTGTCAAAGCCATCAAGGCCTTAGAAATAGTCCCTGTCATTAAGTGAGGCTGTGAGGGCGCGGCATGAAACTGGATGCCAACATGTGCTGACATGACCAACCGTTTCGTTTATTGTAGGGTTTGTTTGTCAGGGAAATGTCCTCTGGGAAAAAAAACCTGGCTTAGAGTCAGCTGTTACTTTTACTTTGACACCTAGAGCAGGAGAACCAAAATGCTGAGGAGTATTGTCTTCTGAAGTTTGAATAAATCACACTATAATGAACTTTACAAGGGTTTTTTTCCCCCGTGTCTTTTCTCCTTTCAGGCACCAGCAAACTCTCTGGATTTCTGATTAGATTTAGTTACTGTGACAAACTTAAAGATGAATAGTGTGGCAGACTGGCTCGTTCAAAACAGGGACAAGATCGAAAAAGGCGTGGAGATCATGGGCCAAGCCTCTGAGGTGCTGGCTTCCACCGTGGGCCAGCTTCACCCCATCCTGGAGGCCGTTTTCGTGGCCTCCGCCGAACTGCTCAGCAACCCGGACGGCAAAGAAGCTCGCTACCTGACTGAGCAGTTTGAAAAAGTCAACTCAAAACTCGAGGGTATCCAGGATGAGATCGATAAACTCGCCCTGGAGATGCAGAAGACGTCGATGAACAAGCAGAACTTTGATCGAGAGGCACAGATTCTCAGTCAGTACGAGAAGTTCCAGGACTTTGTCAATGCCAAGCCAAAGTTCAGGGAGAAGAAGAAAGAGAAGTTCCTCAGCCACTTTGAGAACACGGAGGGCGACCTGAACTTGGACGCCCTCTACAATGCTGTCAAGGGGGAGAACACCTCAGGAGACCCCATGCTGGAGACGGTGCTCGCCACCGAGCAGAGGAGCAGAAGGGCGGTCGAGGATTTCTGCGCCCGGCTGAAGAAGCTTTTCGTGGTGGGCATCATCGCCGTCATGGGCCATGCTGCGCTCAAGGAGGGAACCGTGGACGAGGAGATGGTGAAGAAGTGGCAAGATCGAATGGAGGATGTGGAGAAACGCATGAAAGCAGCTGTGGATGACTGTACAGAGAACTTTGCCAAACAAGCCAAGCTGGATATGGAGCACCAGCTCCAGGAGAACCCCGGCACGGTCGACACCGAGTTCGCCAAATCCCTTCTGGAGTCACTCGTTAAGAAATACGACTGGGTGAGCTGGTCCATCAGGGCCTTCGCCGACAGAGAGCGCATTTTCTTCTTCAACTGGCTGGCGGGAAAGAAGTACCATGGAAGCGGTGGAGCCAAGTGGTTTGACATTCTCACCAAGAACAAGATCAAAGTGGTCGTCTCGTTCTGCGTCGACCCCAAGCCCATCAACAAGAGTCAGATCCAGGAGCAGATTGAGCAGCAGAAGCTGAAGGGGAACATGATGGCAGTGGCTTTGTCTTTGAACAAGATGTTCCCCAACTGCCTGGTCCACGCGGTGAGCCACTACAAGGCAGTGGTGGAGGCCAACAACTTCAGTGAGGACTGCTATTACTATGGAAAACACAAAAGAGCCTACCTGTGTATCCATCCTGAGTAGAAGGATGCATTCCTGAAGAAAACAGACTGTAGGACATCATATTAAATATGGAGCTGTATCATTTGGTGTATAATCTGCTTTGGCTACTGCTCTGTGATTTCTTTCCTGTTTCTTATTCATGTGTCCTCTCAATCAAATTGTTTTTTTATAGAAAATTAAGCGCCGTGAATCTACATGCCAGCTTCGTACATTCATGTCATTTCAGGCGAAATTAAATATTAGCTGGATATGGACCAGAGATTTCGCCTTGTATTTATACCCATTCCACCCTTGGACAATGTCAACAACAAATCTGCATGGTTGATTCATGATGTTAATTAATGTTTAGAGGATTCTTATTACATTTTGAGCATGACAGCTAATTAAAGGCTGTAAACATGTTTAAATTATCATGGAAACTGTGTTGATATTCTTGAATTAGAAGAAAGGGGATTCAGTCAACAGGTTGTGATCCTCTTAGTGGGTTCATTTGGTTCGAACCAGGGGTCAGCAACTCCAGTCCCACAGTCCTGCAACTTTTGGCTGGTCCTGGAAAGGTCAGGTCCAGAATAATCTAATAGCAGATTACAGAAAAGTTGGGTCTGATTTCTTCAGTAGGTCGGTGCTGTTGAAGTGAACAGAAGACCTTCAAAGTAAAATATAATCAGGCATGTTCAGGGCATATTTGGGACAGACCAAACTCGGACCTCAGACTAGCTTTTTAGCTTAACCCCAATAAAGAGAGTAATGAATTCAGATCTATCCCTTTAGACCCCCAAAATTAAGGAAATTTATTTTTGAATAAATAGAAACATCCTTATAGGCTGTCATTTGAGGTAACTAAGGTAAACTCTGCCTGATTTCACAAGAATCAACTCTTCAACAACTTTAAATCTACTGAGTAACATTTTGTTTCTAAATGGAGACAAAACTGATGTCAAAAACATCCGTTTGGGTTATTTCCGTCCAGGCGTTGTTTACTCTGTTATTATGCAGCTATAGGAGCAGCAGCTTCCATCCATCCATCCATTTTCTGTACCCGTCCATCCTAAAGCAGGGTGGGGGGGGGGGGCTGGTGCCTATCTCCAGCGGTCCCGGGGCGAGAGGCGGGGTAACACCCTGGACAGGTCGCCAGTCCATCACAGAGGAGCAGCAGCTTCTCAACAGAAAACCACAACTTATTATCCTCTTCATTTATTCAGAAGCATTTGATTTTCAGGTCTAGCCAGTTTGCTCTCGTTGTCAGTGTTTGTGAGAAATTAAAATCCACCTTCAGAGCTTCTAGTTTATATTTAGAACAAACTTTAGAATAATCCACAATTTCCCTTTTAAAGGAAATCAGATCAACTACATTTGTCATCTGGTTAACAGCTCCAGGACAGGTGAGCCACTGGTCTGATGGTAAAGATGATTTATTATATCTATGAATGTTTTTTTACATTTAACGTACAGAGTGTGTACTAGAATGTAAAGAAATTATCTTTGTTTTATGTTTGTTAATGACATACACATAAATGACGTTTTTGGTGCAATATATTAAAGTCAATTAAAGCAAACCAAGTACAATCATTATTATATGTATAATTCCCTTTCATTTGTAATAAAGAACAGAACAAGGAGGTTATTGTCATCTGGTCAGTTTTTTAACGCAATTCTTAGGGTTTACACCCTCCTATAATTACATAAAACATGAGTATATGTCGTTTTCTATTGACTTTCAGCCGTTTGATCAGTTAAATTGAGGCTGATTTGTTGCCCATAGAACAGGAGCAACACCCTTTTTCTCCACCACCATGCTTTTTCAGTGGCAGGGTGTGCCTCTTCCCTGTTACTTGAAAGCCACATGACCAATAGGAAGACAAACAGGCTGGAGTTTAGATTTCTTCCGCAAACGTTTCGAGGTGAGTCCGTTTCTGGTCCAAATCTTTCATAGTAAACATAGAGAAAAGGCTGCGAGAGTTTGGCTGGATTATAATATGAAGAAATAATCGAATCTTCTGATCTGACTTCATAACAGTCTGTTGTTACATAATCGAGCCCTTTGCCCCATTTCGGCGCATTTTAGGGTCACTTTAAGCGCATGTTTTATAATAACGCAGCTTGATTTGCTGAAGTCAGATGGGTGAAGGAAACAATCTGCTGAATGTTTCCAGTTTTAATCTAAATGTAGAAGTTCTCGGGGGTTTTCTGTTTTGCTGCCAGCTCAGCTTTTCCAGGAAGTGTGGGCTGCAGCTTTTCGGTCCTTGTTGCGCTGCGCATAAACTCGGAGCAGATCTGTGCGCTAACATGCGCTGTTTGTTTGTTTGTTTGTTTCTCTCTCTTTCTCTCTCTCTGCGGCCTTCTGCTGTGTATTGATCCGATTAGAGGGCTTGTAGCGCGGACTGATCGATAGGTTTTACATTAAGAGGGCGCATTAACAGAGGGTGCAGGGATTTCCGCCTCAGTGGTCAGACTGGGCGGTCTGGGTAAACTGGCACTGACAGAATGAAACCTGAACTGCGTGCAGCTCTTTTCTCATAAATATGTGGAGTTTCTATTCAGTCATTGCTGTTGTTATCTAGAAACTTGCCACATGTTCTGTGCCGTTTAGGTCCGAACAGTTGGTTTCATTCTATCATTTGTTCTGACGCACCAATCTGCTGACCAAAGTTCTTTAAAAGTGTTTCTGAGTTTATTCCTGCTTTTTTTTTGACCCACCTGTGAAAAGCACCAGGAATATCACAGTTTGCCATGTAGAGATGTTTACAAGTTATTTTGCCAAGTCCAAGTCTTTCATGAGTGAAATATTTTGTCCTTAAATGCATAAATCTAGTCTGCCTATCCCTGCATTAGGTTAAAAAATTAATGTAGTGTAATGTAATTAATGTATGTAGCTACAGCTTATTTTTACACATATCCATAGCTTATCTCTTTTAACAGTTAATTCATTAAAACAAGGGACAGCATTAAAGTGTTTTTGAATATGTATAAGGTATAATATTCACCTATTTAGAAATACAAATAAAAAAAAAAGACTTGTTTAATGTTTATGTGTCTATGTGGAATTTCTGCCTGAATCCAACGGTTTTTATTTCGCTTTTGTAGATAAATGTTCCTCTCTTTCACTGTATACTGCATCGTCTACGGTTTTCATTCTGATTCAGAGAATTATTTGGAAACCTTCTTCTAAATCCACATTTAAAACTTCTGTTGTCAAGATGCTAACATGTTCCAAGGTGCAATATAATTTGCAACATAATGGTCAGGGTCAGTTGCGTTCAAACTGTTTGCAATGTGGGCCAAACTCGCAAAGTTGAACGCAGTCGGGGCTATAAGTTATTTTTTCCAATTAAAAACACAAAATAATTTATTTGTTTTTCTTTTTGCCTGCTCTGCAATAATTTAAACATTCAATATTTAAATGAAAAATGGAGAAAACAACAAATTATTGTAGGTCAGCAAAAAGGGTCTCAGGCGTTTGACCTAGTGAAAAAACGTTTTGGGATTGAAATTTTTACATTTCACTGGTGTAGAAAATGTTTTTAAGTGTATTCCCTGCAACAAAAACAAGAACTTTCTTCGAAACCCTTTGCTGTATTTAGCCAAGTTTAATGAATGGGTCTGTTTTTCAGTAAAAAGTTGCTTGATGGTTGTGGCCCTTCAATGATATTAATACAAAATCACAAAATCAGGGCTGATAAAAGGGAAAAGAAACACTTTTTGGTTGGGAAGATATTTATTTGTCATTAAATCTCACCCTAAACAACTCCAAAAGGTGTCCTTCTGCATCAGGTCCGTTTACAGTCGGCGGCCACACAAAATACTTCCAAGGGCCGCACTTTGGAAACCCCTGATCGAATGTTGAATTTCTGAAAGATCCAAACAGGAAGTGCTTTTATTTTGAAATGGATTCTGTGTTTTGTATTATCCAGTGGGGGAAAAGATGTTGCAGCTAACTTAAGTTTATTTTGTTCTGAAACGTCTCCAAATTATTTAACACAGAGTTCAGTTAGAGAACAATCTGGGCGGTTTTACTGTGAAGCTGCAGCTAACAAACCAGGTTGTTATAAACTATTAACAGCACACGGTTTGTGAATGTCACTGGTGAATATATCAAGTGCACCCTTTTATGGGCGAATCTGTCTGTAGGTAAAGTCTGTAGCTGACACACCGGCTTGACTTTACTGTACAAAGACTGTTAATGAGATACAAGTCCCAGACCACAAGTCTAAGTCAAGTCTACAAAACAGAAACAAGGAAGCAAAGATCATGAAAGAGAGAGAGAGGAGAGATGAGAGGAATTAGAGGAGTGATAAATGCTTGAGAAACTATGGTAAACTATGGTAAAGCTCATCAGTCGCACTGGAAACCTGAATACATAATCAGTTTACTCAATAATCTTATTAATCTGCAAAAGAGTTGGATAAAGTTGGAGACGCGGCCTTCGTAACAGATTATTACAACGTTTTCCATCCAGTCTGTACCTAAAAACAAAAACACATTTTAATACAACATTTAAAAAAATGTTCTTCATTAAGTTTTTCTTCATTAATCAGGATAAAATGGAAACCCCAATCAGGAAGTTGTTCGGTGAGCGTCTGCCGCTCCTGTTTCTGAAAATACGATTTATTTATTTACAGCACTTCTGAGTCAGATTGTCTGTGTGGAAGTGCTTCATGCTGCAACACAACCCAGGAGAGGCAGGGGCGTGGGGATGGAGATTTTTCACACAATCAAATCAAATCAGATACAGTTACAGTAAAAGCTTTACCTTCTGCCTGTTTTTACAAGAATATTCCGTCACGATGACTGTGCCCTATGTAGCGATAGTTAAAGATTTGCAGAGAACTTTTAAAAGCTGAAATTTTAAAACGAATATTTGATATTTTTCAGGCACATTTATGTGAAAAACTTTACAGCTAAAAAAGTAACGTTTTGTCATGTAGCACCAGAAAATATATTTTATGAAGATATTTGTCAAGAGACCAACACAAAGGTGTGAATGATTGTGAAATGAAAGTAAAATGATGCGTAGTTTTATTTGATTTTGTTACAAAAATTAAAGCGTGGGGTGCATTTGTCTTTAGCGCCCCATGAGTGTCTTGGCTAGCATTGCAGTTCAAAGCAGGCTAAACTTTTACCCCAGTTTTCTTTTGGGAGCAGTTTAAGCTCAATCAGACCAAACAGGAAGCATCTGGGAACATGAACGTCAAAGTTTTTTCCATTTATTCTCAATTAGATTTAAATCTAAGTCTTTCTAACAGATACATATTGATCTAAACTGTTTCATTGTGGATCCCCACAGCATTATACTGCCACCACTATTTTTAGTTTTGCTTTTAGGCCAAAAAGTTACCATTCTATGTCACATGTTTCCTGTTTCCTACACAGAAAACTGTGAACATACCTGTGTGTACAACTGATTTCTGCAAACACAAACTAAGAAACATTCTGATAAAAACTTTATTCCATCACTTTTTTATACACAAAGAGTCAGGCTTGTTTATTCCTACAACATTCCAAGCTGGGATTTCTTCTTCAGTGGTCTTCCTAATTAGGTTTCATACCCAAAAGTTCAGGTTGGTTCAAAATGATTCTCATTAAATAAGAAACTTTCAGCAAACTAAAAGCTAGTTTTCCTTTTTAGCCTACCGTGGCCAGTCACGATGTCTGGAAACGTGGCTCAGCTGCATTTCATGCTCTATTTAAACCCGTTTTACTGACAGCAAGAATCTGATTGTAATAAGAATCAGATTCATGCAAAGAAAAGTAGCAAGTCTGATAGTTTATGTATGTCTGGATTGGAAACATCTAAGATCTTAGTGTCCGGAGTGAGAAACAAGGAGCAGCTCCACCTCGGCGGTGTCTGACAGCTGCGGAGGCGTTTGATGGACCAGGCTGAGGAATGGGTGCTATCTGCTGCCCGCAGCCCTCTGTCTGCAGACCAGCTAGATTAACCCCCGGGGAGCAAACCGACATCAGCAGAGGGAGGGAGCCACAAACCAGCTGACAGATCATTTTCCATTGTCTTGTTGCCATGGTTTTTTGCCGAGTTTCACAGGAAAATGCGTCTGCTCGTCCAGCAAGTTTAGCCTCTTATATTTAATCACTTCCCACGCCCGCTGCTCTGATATTGACTGGGGGGGGGATAAATACTGCAGCTCTTCAACCTGTCAGTGTGTGAGCAGCATGATGGAGAATAGAAACCTGAAATAAAACAGGTGACGCCAGCTTCTCCACCCGTGTGACATAGAAAACCAGTGGGAGGCTGAGGGGGTTTGCACTGTAATATAATTGTGTGGCGAAATTTGATTTCCTCTAAAGGTTAGTGTTTCCAGGTTTGCAGAGGGACATGTCTGAACATGTAGAGGAGCTTGATTTTTCTGGCGTCTGGGAGAGCTTTTTTCCTGGATACTCCAACTCCTGTCAACTTCTGTTAAAGTGAAAAAAAGTGAGACAGAAGGACTTTATTTTATAATAATAGCTGCTCTGCACAGCATGTTTAAATTAAAATGTAGGGGTCTTACTTCTGCCGTGGGAATCCTTTATGTTACATTTTTTATGTGCATCATACATGAATTGCATTCAAAGTTTGCTTCTAACTCAGAAATAACTTTTGTGCTCTGGTAATTACTGGAAATTTGTGTTTTTGTTTCAAGTGCTTGCAAATACCAAATCTTGATAAACCAAACTCTGAAACTATTTTAGTTCAAAATAAAGGATGCATGAGTTGGATTTTGGTTTTCTATGAACTCTGCTGACCTCACAGGGAGATGGATCAGCAGATTAAAGTCTCTGACTTCCCGGTCAGAAGTGCCTCGTTCTAGTTGAATATGTCATTAGTTTATCAGTAAAAAATGAAAATAAATTCATAAGAAACTCGCTGCTTTATGTTTGCTGTAAGAAAGCCTTAATTGTATCACTAAACAAGAACAGATACCCACATTTCCTAAAGAAAAAACTAAACTAAACAAAAAAGACGTGGAAAACACTGAGAGCCGGAACTATGGTGAAATTTAGTTAAACAATCAAAGGTTTTCCTTAAGATTTTGATTAAATCCTTTTTTGTGCATTAAAAGGAATCCCCTGCATGATGCACAGACATATGTTGCTTTTCAAACCCCAGTGCTTCAGAAAAAATGCAAAAGTCAAATAAAAGACAGAAGGGCAGTGTAAAATCCAGGTGAAACCTAAAGAAATTACAGAAAAAATAACAGTTTGGAAATAAATGCGAGAAAGTTCCTGATGAAGCTGAAGGGCTGATTTATGTCAGTTGGTGGTTTTCTGTCTAATATTTGCCCTATATCTTAAAGCTGGGTTGTTATAGATTTGTATAAATTGCATGGGATTAATGTATTAATGGCTTTAAATTAATCATGCTGTAAGAAAGAATCAATCTGGGTCTTTTGAAGTTCACTGCAGAACTTGTCGTTGTAGGATGACACGTTTATTTATTTAAAGTTCAACCGACGCCATCTTGTCTTTTTACTCCGTACAATAATGAATGTTTTAAATCAAATCAAACTTTATTTATATAGCACTTTTCATACAAGAAGTTGCATCACAAAGTGCTTTAGAGCACTTAAAATGACCCCACATAAAACGACATTCCCATCCCTCCCCCACAGATTTAAAAGATTTAACAATTAACCACCACAAATTATTTGGGATTTCTTTTTTAATTGTATATCCATTTACTCTTTTACATAACTTTTTATGTTGTCTATTTTTTTATTTTAAATTTAAAATGACCTGTATATTTAATTCTAGTTTGGAATTAATATGCTAATTTAGAATTGTATGAAATGTTGTTAAGCGTTGCGATGATCCAGCCATTGTTGCTAATATTGCTTTAAATTTAAACTACTGGTGGTATGTCTGCTGCTGTTACAGGTGGATTCTTCACCACCGATTTAATTTCAAATTCAACTCAATTTGTCAAAAGAAATGAGTTGCTTTGTTACCTTTCGGGAAACAACAAAGTAAACTGTAGATTTGCTGTAATCTCTAAAATATTTCTGGCATTGATTTTAATATCTTTAATGTAGCAGACCAGTTTAAAGCTCCTTTTAGACCAGTGGTCTGCAACTTGCAGCTCTAGAGCCACATGTAGCTTTCTTTGGCCCCTCAACTGTGGCTCTTAAAAAAGAACAATGAAATGTTTTTCATTATAAAGGCAATAAGAAAAGATGGTTTTAGCCATTCTTCTGTATATTTTATGCAAATATCTACAATAGGCTTTAAAGAAATAGTGTAATGTTTTTTTAGCTTCAAACTATGCGTTTTATATATTGAAGTGGGCTATGTATCTTTCGTAATTTTCCATATTTATGAAAAGGACTCACTCAGCTGGCCCCATTCTACAATATAAATTGTTCACATTTTCCTTTGTAAAATATATTTCATTTTGTTATACAAATGTTAGAAATCTTAAATTATTTTTCAAAGTAAAATATTTCGTGTAGTTCATCTTTATAAAATGTTTTTTTATGCTCAGAATCCATTTTTTGTAGCAGTGGGGGTGGCTTATTGAACTAAATAAGCAGAAGAATTATTCCTACACGACTTAAAACTGTAAATTGGTGAAAAACATATCTTATTCTATCAAACATTTGCCAGAACCCCCCCCCCCCCCCCCCCACACACACACACACACACTAAAAGTAAGAGTCTGTGTTTGTGAAAGACTTTTCCAGCCCAACAGCTCAGCTCAAACTGGCATTTCTCTTGTCAGAAGCTGAAATGTTGTAAAATCATGTTGACCTGAGCCTCAGCATGAGGTTAGAGCAAACTGTTGAATGTAATAAAACTCCACCAGAAATTGGTCATTTTCATGAGTTTCTTGAATCCCTCTGATTATAGAAATGAATCCTCATCAGTGCAGATAAACACGATCAGACGGCTGCTGCCTGATGGTGGCAGGAAAAAAAATCAAACCAGAAATAAATCATCTAGTTTCACACCTAAAATGAGCGCCTGAAAGCCACTAACAGAGCAGGTTGACGCTATCATTGTGTTTAAAGATGAGCTTCTCTCCCATCCTGAATATCAGCAGTCCCTCCAGCAATCCTCCATGTTTAATTATGGTGACCATTAGCATGACATAAAACCAGTTCAGCCCACGATGGTGTTACGTCACTCCTGAATGCCCTTGCCTCTGTTGACTCATTCCTCTCTGGGCGTGACAAGCAGCTAAACCGAAGCTCACTCGGCTGTTTCTCTCTCTTCTTATCAGCTTTTGCAGTTTTTTTAGAAGACCAAGGAGATCAGGCTGCAGACCAAAGACCTTCACAGAGCTGTAAGTATATTTACAGAACCATGGCAACAATCATTTCCTATAACTTCTCCTTGTTTTAGCTACTTGTTTATTGTTTCTGTTCATAGGAACAGTTTGGGAGACACACCTGGAACAATGGAAAACCAGCTACAGAAGCTTGTGGCGGAAAAGAAGAACATGGTGGAGACCGTGATGGAGGTGTTCGAACAGGGAGCCGAGGTGGTGGCCAGCATCGCCGGAGACCTCTTCCCCGTGTTTTCCATCGCCGCTCCCATTGTCAAGCTGGCTCTGGACAACGTGGAAAGCAAAGAGGCCGCCTTCATGAAGGACCAGTTCCAGAAGGTCCGAGACCGACTGGAAGTGGTCTCCGAGGATCTCCAGCGGATCCACGATGAGATTAAGAGGAGTGGCGTGGATGCTACGTATTTCTCAGTGGAAGAAAACATCACCAACCAGTTCAGGAAGTACATGGACATCCTCAACGCCAAGCCGAAGTTCAGAGAGGTGAAGAAGAAGCTTTTCCTGGAACATTTTGCCAAAACTGGTGGAGACAAGAACCTGATCATCCTCTACAACGCCGTGACAGGAGAAACCTTTTCGGGGGAACCTATCCTCGAGATCATCCAGAACTCCGAGGACAAGAGTCGCCGGCCAATGGAGGACTTTTGTGCTCGGCTAAAGAAGCTCTTCTGCGTCGGGCTCATATCGCTTTTGGGGCACGCTGCGCTGAAAGGGTACGATGAAGATGAGGCTCTTCTCAAGGAGTGGGGTGAAAAGATGAAAACCGTCCAAGCTAAAATGAATGCTGTTATTGAAGACTGCATCGTCAGCTTCCCAAAGCTAGCTGAAGAGGACTCCCGACGACTGGTGAGAGACCAGGACAACCTAACCAACCAGCAGCTAGCTGATGCTCTCATCGAGAAGCTTAAGAAGAAGTACGACTGGGTGGGCTGGTCTGTGCGCATATTCAGGTCTCCCTCCGGTTTGTTCACCACCAAAAAGGATTACGACTGCCCGACCGGGAAGAGTCGCTTCAAGGTTAACTCATCGGATGAGAAACTAAATGTCTGGGTGTCGTACAGCTCCTCGCCTGAGCCCGTGGATAAGAACCACATCCAGCAGCTGATCCAGGGTCTGAAGAAAGTCACCGTGGTGAGTGTAGCTGAGCTCCTGTTCGATAACCTACCAGGCGACTGTGTCGTCCACACAGTCAAAACCAGCAAAGACCTGGCCTGCTCCTGGAGCTTCAAGGACGACCTGCATTACTGGGAGGAGCACAAGAACTTTTATGTCTGCGTTCATTCAGCTTAAAGGTCTAGAAAAAAACTCTTTGAAATGTCTTCCTCCTGTTTGCACATTTTATAGCAGACTGCTGCTGTCTCTGTCCTCACAAATATTTCTCAGCATGTGCCTTAAAATGTCTGGATATCATAAAGTTAGAAGTATTTATGGGGTGTGAGTATCTTCTGTGCAGGTAGGATAAGTCTGAGCGATCTTAGGTTGAAGAGTCTTACTAATTCTCTCTAGAACATCAAGCTAACAGCAACTCAGAGCAAAGCCATTCACCAGAGGGACTTTTTGACATCTTAAACAACCAAAACTCCAAAGATTTATGTGACGTCACCGTTTCCTTAACCAACCACATCCATGTGTCTATGCGACTACATCCGGAGATGATCCTGCCCTGTTCCAGTCCCAAAATAACGGCGAAACGTTGAAAATAAACGATTTTCTGGGTGTATATCCGTACGAGCCGCATTAATCAGCAGAAGAAGTGGTGTTCGGATATTAAATTGAGAAATTAAACAATCATCTACCTGACCGGTATCCTGAAAACCCATTAGTGCTCTAAAAAAGTATTTTTTATAAAATATTTAACCCTTTTTTTTACATCTTTGACTGTTTTTTAAAAAAAATTCCGCCTTATTTTTTTAAAATATAAATTCTTGAGGTAGAATTTTGAGATAAACTTTGATATGAGCTTAATAACAACATATTCCTCTGCCTTTGTAAATGTCAGAAGGATGTAATTTATCAACCAGGAAATGTTGCGATTAGAAAAATAAAATTATTATGGATGTTCTGGTGCTGATGGTGCAGCTCACCCTAAATGGGCTGTTTATACTAAAGCCACGGGAAAAACTGGAAACCTTCTCTTGGATTTTACTTTTATTTCTTAGCTGGCCTAAAAGAGGAGCAAAGATCACCTGTTGTCTCTGTCCAGTGCACACGAAGCCTTAATCAGCACCGATGTCCCTGAAACAAAATATAATAGCTTTCAGTGAGTCATCGTGCAGCTTTAGTTTTTGATTCGTTTTGGGTTGGGGTTATTGCGTTTTTATCAATATATTTAAAATCGGACGTTCATGTTCACACTACCTTTGGAGAATACCGTTATATTCAATAAATTAGAATGTCTTCTGATGAGTCTCTTTGTCAGATTAAAAGTACCTTTTAAAAATAACAACCTTTAAGCAACCTTTAATAAACACACTTTTTCTTTAAGCCCACATTTTTGCAGTAAAATGTTTTTATTATTGGTCTGATGTAATATTCTAATCTTAAAGTAGAATAGTCGTTCTGGGGACGACTGTGGAACATCTGGAGATGATCATGCAAAGACATATTCTTCATAAAATCAAGAACATTATGAAGAACCCTGAGCATCCTCTTCATGAGACTATCCTACAGCAACAGAGTGTCTTCAGTCAGAGGCGTCTTCCCTTTCATCTTAACACAGGGTGCTACAGGAGAATCTTCCTGCCCACAGCTATCAGCGTTTACATCAACTCATTAAAGAAGCTGAATAGTATGAGCTACAACACTTAACTTCTCTATTTGATCAATAAAGTATTTTAGAATTTCATTTAAAATGACTTTAACGCGTCGACAATTCATATTTGTTGAGGTTTTTTTTCCACCTTTTTCACCTTTGTCGTTTTTAATATATCATAGCAAAAATACTAAACAACTTGTCTCGCAGGAAATACCGTACATTTTCAAGCCTCTATTAAAGAATGGCTTTTTTTGTGTGAAAAATGTTCAATTCAATTGGTTCTCTGTAAGAAAAAATCTAATAAATCTTTTGAATAAATGCATAATTTGTGTATTGTTGAGATATTTTTGCTACTTTATCTCCATTTTATAAAACACCAGAGTTTTAAGTTAAATTATTGTGTCAAAGCCATGTCTGCAAAGCTCCACCGTCCAGTTTCGTGTACAGAATATCTTCTCGTTATTGAATGTAGCATATTTTTAAAAGGTAAAGAGTTAGTAAAGCACATATTTCGCTGCCAGTTTTGTGGTTATTAATGGCACAGACGTGTGGCTTCAGGCAGATTTGTTGATTCTTAAAATGTTCTCCATTTTGTTTCAAGGAAATGTTTGGATCATTACATTCTGGAAAAAGAACAATCTGACCCTTAAATAAAGACAAGATAAAATGTCTAATAAAGGAAATGAAACCCTGTTAAGCATTTTGGTTGTAAACCAACATTTCTGGGTGATCCGAAGTTCAGCTCCAGTAAGGTTGACTGAAATATCTAACACCCAGCTCTGCTGAGGACAGATCTTACAGTCTGGTGGAGAAAAAGAAAAGGATTCAGTGGTTTTCTACTTTGGAAACACCCAAAATTCTCTATAATCATGTGGTTGTGGCTTTTCTATATTCGGCGTGCAGACGATCTTGTTCCTGCAGTTTACTACAGCAGCAGGTCAACAAATAAGAACAAGTGCAACAACAGGGAGTGAAGGATTGCTGCTCTGAAACTTATCTGTTGTTTTCTTACTTATACTGAGCTTAAAAAAAAGAATTCTGCTCTAAGTCTTAATGCAGTTAATGTAAATCTTCATTAATTGACAGATTTAGTGATTTCCATCGATTCATTTTCATTTATGTTCACACCTAAGGTCAACGTGGAGCGGCTGAATGATTTCAGAAGTCAGTTTGTTCTTTCATTTTAAAATATAAAAGCAAAAACAAAAATATGGACGAGATCTTATGTTTGTTGGAAAGCGAAGAAGACTCACCAGGAAATGGGTAATAATTTGTCCACATGACCAAAATCGGTTAGAGTCTAAACCACAATAAATATCCAGACAACCTTTTTTGAGTTTAATACTCCCGCAGTGCTAAAATTACAGATAACATATGATAACTCCTAACATTGTTTAAAGCCAAGTTAGCTCTTTATTTTAGCAATTGTGTTAGCTCAAGCTAACACTTTAGGTTAGCCGCTAGCTAGGCCAGAGGCTAAGCTAAAGCAAATGTTTTCAGTTTAGCTGTTTTTCATTGTTAGGTGTTTATTGTCACCAATTCACTAAAGATTTACTTTAAAACAAAATGAGCTCTTATAATCAGAATGTGTTTTTGTTATTCTTGTTATGTCTTAATGACAAACTCTTTGTTGATGTGACAGACTAAAAAGAAAAAAAAACATAAAAATGGAAATAATAGTTAGTTTAAAGATCTTTTAACTGGACTCTGGCTTATTCCCACTTTTCAGTCCAGGGTTCTTTAAGTCTAAAAGTTCTAAACATGCTTATCATATGGCTGAAATAAAAACTGACCTTTTTATTTTAGCTTTGACCATAATCCTACTGTAGTGTGTAAAAGCTGTTTGATCCTTTTATTAGGTATAAATGTGTTTCCTGCTATCAAAAACATCCCCTAATCGCCATAAAATACCTGCATACATCAGTTTTACTATAACCACACACCAATCTACGTACAATAACAGCCGTAAATATCTAATTTAATCTTAGGCTGCATTATGTAGAAAGACCCTGTTGTCTGAATATCGGTGTGCCAGTTGCATGCTGGGATAGAAGTTTCAGCTCTCACTTAAACTGTTCACCGATGCTCTCCTGAGTTCCTCTGCCAAGTTTCACTGCCTCCTCAGCAGTTCTGCAAGAAAAGCTTACTTAGCCTGAAAACTGAGATACCTATAAATATTGGAAGAACTCTTGGCTAAATTGTTGCAGAGGAAGCAACAATAAAAACCCTCATCGTTTAATTAAAATCCAGTGTCCTGCAAGTAAAGCTCAGCTGATTTAAACCAAACGCTTCCATTAAGTACCACAGTATGCAGACACAAACACAGCTGGTTTCTGTCATGTTTGTGGTTGGAAAGGAACCAAATGCAGAGAGAATGAAAACTGAGTAATTTAATGATGATAAGAAAGGGACAGCGAGAGGAGGATCAGTGAGAGCAGGCCATGGGAAGTGGGCAGAAGAACAATTAATGTAACAGAAGGATCCATCTGGGAAATGACAGAAACATAGAGGCTTAAATACTGAGGGGTGTGGTTACCGACAAGAGGCGGGTGGTTGATTAGAAACAGGGTGCAGCTGGGAGAGACGCCAAACAGGTAGACTGAGGGAGGATGACTAATAAACACAGAGGAGCTGAACTAAAACGGAAAATCCTGACAATTAATCTAAGAAAAAGGAATAAGAAACATAATAATAAATAAGAATAATAAAATATATGTCAAGAACTTTAGGCGGTAATAAAAAACAGACACCAATGGCAGTCATAGCAATTAGCCACTTTTATTATTTTATATGTGAAAATTCAAATTAACAATTTAGCATTGCTTTTTGTCCTCTTCATCATGGTTTAAACAATAAAGTTACAGCAAGTTTGAATATTAAGGCCCCTCCCTTATCCTAAATGGTAAAGCTAGGTGAGTTGCTGGCAGAAACTGCTGTCCTTTAGCTGTTAGCCAAACTCAAAAGATTAGGACGTTTCTTCCGTAATCCACTAGAGGGAGCTTGCACACCAACAGTCATCCGTTCTTCGACTGTTTCAAAACCATAGAGCAAGGCAGACTTTTTTTCTTTGGTTGTGGGATTTTATACTTTATTGGTGCTCACAAAATTTAAGTTGATTGTCCAAAAGATAGGGAAAAAAATAGTTCTGCGAATTTTATGTAATCTACATATATTTATTTATTCATTGTACTGAATTAAGGATCTATAAAAATAAAAAAAACTATATCAGAATTGTCTTTGTTGATCAGCAAATAATGCTTGTTTGTACAGCCTGATCCTCATTCTGCTTAAGACTACAGCTAAAGGTCGCTCTCTGGCCACGCCCAGGTGGGTTAAAGAGGTTCCTGACCCGTGACAGCTGAATGGGCGAAGTGATGGTTTTAATCAGGACAGAATTACTTTTCCATGAACATTATTTGGGCAAACAGCTCTGCATTGAGAGCGGCCCCATCAGGTGACTTCAGGAACGCAGAAAAACATCACGTGGCAGCGGAAAGATTCGTACGCCTTGCAGAAAGGCACTAAACCACTGGCCATCACCTCAGTGTAACTCTCCATTTATTATTCATTCCAAACAGAACCTGCAATGAATTCTCTTTTTTTTTTTTATGAGTCCCACATTAAACCAGGTGGTCCACGTCAGATGGTGTGTGGGAGGGGCTACGAGTCTCACGCAGATTATTATATCATCCTGAAGGGGTGAAGCAAACATGAGGAGTTTTTGTCAGGAGAAACCAGAATCTGGCTGTTAATTGTTTAAGGTTTTATTCAGTAGCTTCATCCTTAATGCAGCCTGGATCCTGGTCCTTCAAGATTTGGACCTTCTGTCAGCTGTCAAACGTTGGTGATGGAGAAGGGTTCGGATTTAAATGTGCCTGACTAGTAGGTGTGGCTCAAATGCCCGCTTCTCCATGGTGAACCATTTTCTAAGATGATTTCTCTTTCCGCCTGCAAACATGTCCTGAGATGTCCAACCATACGGTGTCCTTGTGATTGTGAAGTTTTTGGATTCTCAACGTTCTCAATTAGGACAGAGCTCAGGACTCCAATAAGCCGACTTACATTTGGTAAATGTGTAGAATGTGGTTTTCCATTGTCCCGGTGGATAACCCACAGACATCTCTGGAAGACATGATGTCTTGAAGCCAGGTCTTGTTGTATTGGGAACCGTTTGTAAATTAAACATCCATCCATTTTCTGTACCCGTCCATCCTAATGCAGGGTTGTGGGGGGGCTGGTGCCCATCTCCAGCGGTCAAGGGGCGAGAGGCGGGGTAAACCCTGGACAGATCGCCAGTCCATCACAGAGACATACAGGACAAACAACAATACACGCACAGACTCATACCTAAGGGCAATTTAGAGGGACCACCTAACAGTTATGTTTTTGAACTGTGGGAGGAAGCCGGAGTACCTGGAGAGAACCCACGCATGCACAGGGAGAACATGCAAACTCCATGCAGAAAAACCCCAGGGTGGGATTTGAACCCAGGACCTTCTTGCTGGATTCTTGTTATGGATTCTATTGCTCCCACTAAGGTGAAGGTTATCTCTGGAAGGAAAAAGTCTCCATGGAGAAATTCCACACTGGTAAGGAATGGAAAAAGGGAGTGTCGGAAAGCCGAGCGCAGATGGAGAAAAACAAAACTTCAGGTTCATTATGACATCTATAAAGAGAAACTTCACTCTCATAACTTACAACTGACCAATGCAAGGAAGTCATATTTTTCTGACATCATCACCAGAAATAGTCATAGTGCTCGCACATTATTTGCTGTAGTCGACAGGCTAACAAACTCTCCTGTGTCAGTAGCACCTGAACTCTATTCCACCAAGGCCTGCAATGACTTTGCCAAACTCTTCACAGACAAAATCCAAAATATTAGACAAGCGGTTGGTTCATCAACGGCAGGTTCAGGTTATGTACAGTGTCCACGGAAAATCCGTTTAAACACCATGAAACAGTTTTATCTCATAAACAGCAAAGATCTGGAGGACCTCTTACGTCAACTGAACTCCTCCTCTTGCTGCTTAGACATCCTGCCCTCAGGCTTTTTCAAAAAGGTCCCAAAGATCTTGGAGTCCGATCTCTTACAGATTGTGAACTCATCTTTAATGTCGGGTGTTTTCCCAGAACAGCTCTGGGAAAACCTGAAATAATAGTAATAAAACCTGAAAACAGCTGTAATTAAACCCCTGCTGAAAAGAGACAATCTGGACAAGACACAAATGAACAACTACAGGCTCATCTCCAATCTTCCAATTTTTAGTAAGATCATTAAAAAGGCTGTTTTTCATCAGCTAAATGACTTCTTAAGACAAAGCAACTGCTACGACGTCTTTCAGTCAGGTTTTAGACAGCACCACAGCACTGAGACTGCTCTGACCAAAGTCATCAATGACATATGTTTGAATACTGACAGTGGAAAAATGTCAGTGTTAGTTTTACTGGATCTCAGTGCTGCATTTGATACAGTTGACCACGTTATTTTACTCAAACGACTGGAGAACTGGGTGGGTCTCTCTGGCACTGTACTAAACTGGTTCAAAACGTACTTAGAGAACAGGAAGTACTTTGTGTGAATAGGTAACTTTACATCTGAGCAGACGGGAATTACATGTGGGGTTCCCCAGGGTTCCATCCTGGGACCTCTTCTGTTTAACATTATATGCTCCCACTAGCACAGGTAATAAATGACAACAATATAAGTTACCATAGCTACGCAGATGACACAGATATATATTAGAATGTCACAAGGAGGCCTCTACAGGCTCTTGGCAAATGCATTGAGGAAATTAATGACTGGATGTGCCACAATTTTCTGCAGTTGAACAAAAACAAAACTGAGGTAATTGTCTTTGGAGCTAAAGAGAAAAGATTGAAGGTCACCACAAGGCTTCAGTCCATACACCTAAAAACCACCAACCACGTCAGAAATCTGGGTATAGTGATGGATTCAGACCTAAACTTTGAAAAACACATTAAGGCAATCACAAAATCAGCTACTATCACCTTAAGAATATCTCAAGGATAAAAGATCTGATGTCTCTGCAGGACCTGGAAAAACTAGTCCATGCATTCATCTTTAGTCGGCTTGATTATTCTAACAGCGTCTTTACAGGTCTAGCTAAAAAATCAATTAGGAAACTGCAGCTCATCCAGAACTCTGCTGCTTGAGTTCTCACTAAAACCAAAAAAGTGGAGCACATCAGTCCAGCTCTGAGGTCTTTACACTGGCTGCCTGTCTGTCAGAGGATAGACTTCAAAGTTCTGCTGCTGGTCTATAAAGCTCTGAATAGTTTAGGGTCTTTTATCAGTTCCCAGAGTCAGAACCAGACATGGAGAAGCTGCGTTCAGCTTCTATGCTCCACATGTCTGGAACAAACTCCCAGAAAGCCTCAGATCAGCTGAAACACTCAGTTTATTTAAATCCAGGTTAAAGAACCACCTGTTCTCAGCTGCTTTTGATTAGGTTTTTAAGTTTTAAATCTGCACGGCTTCTTGTAAGAGAGATTTATTTTTTATTTTTTTCATTTTAAATCATGGTTTTTATTCCTGTACTTTTTCTGCACCCTGCTGTAACGCTTTTGATGTTTTATGTAAAGCACTTTGAATTGTCTTGTAACATAAATTGTGCTATACAAATAAACTTGCCTTGCCTTGCCTGTCATAGGAGAAAATAAATGGAGGTTCATTTTTTAAAGTCATATTTGCATCCATGTTATTTATTCATTTATATATGTCACGGTTTCAAATTAAATATTTAGCTAGCAAGCTAAACTAGCTAGCTAAATATTTAGCTTCAAAAGAAATATTTAACTCCGAGCTAAATATTTAGCTAATATCCAAACTCTCTTGCACACAAGCGGAAGTGGACCATCAAAATAAAAGCTGGGTCTTACTTTCCTCTATATAAGCTCCTGCTCCTGGTGCAGTAACTGGTCCTGTAAATCCATCGGTAAACGTATGTTTTAAGCTAAAAGGTTGGATATGTCGGGAGGAATATAAACAATGATAAAGTGGTGACATTCAGTCTCGCCAGGAGTTTATATAGAGGTTCGCAAGAGCCAGCTTTTATTTTGGTAGCCCACTTCCCCTTATCAGCATGTTAATTTGAATATTAGCAAAATATTTTGCTCATAGCTAAATTTTTTAGTTTGAAGCTAAATATATAGCTAGCTACTTTAGCTTTCTACCTAAAAAGCTTCAAGCTAAATATTTAGCTTGCTAATAAAGTATTTCTTTCAAAGTTAAACATTTAGTTTGTAAACGAAATAATTAGTCTGTCAACTAAATATTGAGCGTGTTACCTACATATTTAGTTTGGAGCAAAAAAAAATTTTTTGTAAATATTTAGCTAGCTAACAAAATATTTACTTTGAAACTGTGACATTTATAGATTAATAAATAACATAGATGAAAATATGACTTAAAATTAAAAAATTAACCCCAATTTATTTATCTTATGGCAAGCTAAATAACCCAAATTATTGCTGTTAACCTTTGACTGTGTAACTTTACAAAGGGCACCTCATATTGTTGCCCTAAAACCTTTATTGGACTGTTCCACATTAACGCTGCCTTTAGAGAAGGAGAAATAGGCCTAGTCTAAAGAACTGATACAATCCCATACCATGATACAACCTCATACCACCACAGAGCCTGGCTGTAGGGACTAGATGCTAACAACAGGCTGGATGCCCTTTGCTCCATTTAATTTAAAGAATACTGATCTGATCACAATCCATGATGATGCCTCTTCTGGACAAGTTTTTTGCTTCCTAGGTGATAAAATACTGTAAAAGCTTTACATTTTTCCAGTGCTGCCCCCATGTGACTAAACTCTCATCTAATTAAGTTTCAATGTTTTCAGTTGAAATATTCTCTGTGAACAGAAAACCGTTCATTTAACACTTTTAACTCAGGAATCTGGTTTGCACACCAAGCTGCCAGGTCCCTTTGTCACCTTATCTATCCCTGCAGTTTCTCATCACATTCCAAAGTCTGAACAAGACTCAACAAGTTGACTGTGTCGAAGGAAAATCTCTTCGGTTGATCCTCATTGTTGATGTCACCCTCATAACAAGACAGACTGAGCCTGGTCTAACCTGAAAACACATAATAGGTACAATTACAGTCGCTTGTAAAAGCAAATTTCCCTTGAACTATTTAACACAAAGTGAATGACCAAAAATAAAAAGGAGAAACTGATTGTGGAGTGGAAGAAAAAAAAGGCAAAAAGTGTAATTATTACTAGTAAAGGTTTATGTGGCTCAGCCTCAGATGGGGAGCATTTCAACATAAAGTTTCAAGTCCTTCCACAGATTCTCAGTTGGAGTTATATCTGGACTTTGACTAGGCCATTCTAACATCTAATTATGCTTTGATCTAAACCATCCCATAATATCTCTGGCTGTATGTTTAGGGTAGTTGTCGTGCTGGAAGGTGAAGCTCCACCCGTCTCAGGTCTGCAGCCTCTAACAGGTTTTCTTTCAGGATTGTCCTGAATCTAGCTCCATCCGTCTTCCCGTTAAGTCTGTCCAGCTTCCCTGTCCCTGTTTAAAAAGAAATCCCCACACCATGATGCTGCCATCACCATATAAACCTTAAAGTTGGTGTCTTTAGTGTAATATGCAGTGGTAGTATTTTGCCACTTATTGCATTCTGGATGTAAAGTATTCAACACCATGAGCCTCATGGCTGCTTCTCTGAATAATGCTCACCTTGTCAGTCTAGGTGGACGTCCATGTCTTGCTCCATCCTCCCCCCAGCCTCAGGTGGTGTTTGAACCACCATCTCTTGGAGATGACGGAAGCTTGGGATATGGTTGTAGAACCTAAGCCTGCTTTGACTTCTCCACAGCTTTCTCTCTGACCTGTCTGCTGGGTTCCTTGGTCTTTTTCTATAATGTAAAATCAAGCTGAAACTTAAAGTTTGTCGTTGTAAAGACACATCAGTACCTCAGAAACCTCACATAAACTAAAGCACGGCAGTGGAAGGGGGATGGTTTGGACACAACTTACCTTAGCGCTAACTATGATTTTTCTGTTTTTTTTTTACCAAAGTGTACTAACAGGTGAAACATGGTTAAAAAGAGCATCGCAGTAGAACTGTAAGAACATTAGGTTCTGGTTTCCTAAAATAAATCTTCTTGTAGTGCATATCAGTCACCTTCAAGAGGCCCAACAATCCCAATAATAATTCACCCACCTGTTCACAGACAGAAAATATATAAGCCTGAAATATTCATTAGCAATATAAACAATCGTCTTACCGCTCATACAGGTTATGCACCCTTCTTAAGCCTCACTAATGGGGATTAAAGTTACATAAAAACACAGACATACCTGCGGCTGGATTTTGAGCCGCCGTTTGTAAATGTATTGAGAAACAAGGATTTGATGTGAATCAACAGGTTCAAAAGCACCTGCTGTCATTTTAGTCACAGCAGAAAATCTCACCCGCAAAGAGGAAGCTCGTGTGGTTCCGTCAGAATCCCAGATCATTTACAATCTGGTTTTATGATATTCCCACAATGACGCTGGTAAACTCATGTTAGGCGAGTTTGAACAGTGTCACAGAGGTGTGATGATGTGATGTCTTGCAGCAAGTCAAGCTTTGAATTTATTCTGAAAATAAAAACTAAATGATAATGTTTAGGCTGCAGGATTGGCAGAATTACAGAATATATTAAACCACTTCATGGTCTAGAAAAACATTTGCCTGTAGTTGCATTATTAGTCTGGAAAGATAAATTATTGGATTACTTTTATTTCGTCATAACAATGAGATAATGTACATTACAAGTAAAAAAAACTAACAAGGCAGAAGCATATATTCACGAGTATTCGATGCATGAAATAGAACATTTACTGTCATCTAGTGTTCATTGTTATAATGACATCTTCTAAAAGGAGTCGAGATTAAATCTATGAAACAAACGGGATTTTATAACCTGAAAATAGTAATTGCGGTACGTTTTTAAAAACAATCAATACATAAGTAGTAACATGTGCATGAGGAAATCTTTTTATATTTTTACATTTCACAATTTGTTGTGAATTGGCGCTATGTAAATAAACTGAATGGAATTGAATATGAAAAATCTAGAAATTAATAAAGAAAAGAAAGAAAATCCCACTCATATTTCCACTAAGAATCATATAGAATAAACTGCACATGTCTAAATATTCCCTGTTATCCATGCATGCAGGGTCTTCCATGTCGAGGAACTGTCATCCTTTAAAAATTTAATAAAAATAATAAGGCTGTCTTAGTGACCTTTGTTATCATTTAACTATCATATTTCAGATCATTTGTAACCTGAAAATCAAAGACCTAATATGTTTCTTTTTTTTTTTTTGTTTGATTTTGGCAGCATGTGCATTTTCGATATTTTAGCATAAAATCCTTTTTAAATTAATAACAAGAGAATATTTGCAAAAATAATATCTATGGCTCCACCCCAGGCTGTTTTAAAAGCTATTTTTGTGTTGTCTTTGCACCCATCATCCACATGCAAGTCAAGTTTTGCTGAAAAAAAGTATATGAATGTCTTCTTTAAAATATTTTTTTATCTACACATCTCTCTGTTGAAAGACAAAATTATTTCAGTATTGAAACTGGTACCCATCTCCAGCAGTCACGGGGCGAGAGGCGGGGTACACCCTGGACAGGTCGCCAGTCCATCACAGGGCTTCTTGTATCGGTTTTGTAACTCTTAGATCCGCATCATTTAGTACGTGACGCCTAATGGTAGTTAAAGACAGGATATCTTGCAGGATGTAGACACTTTTTGCATTTAATTAAAAGCTTTATGTTACACTTATATTTAGATATTTGGTGTAATCCAATTAAAGTTAAATAAAGCAGACATTTCTATACGCAGCTGTTCTGTGAGGATATATGCACCCTCTGAAGCTTGACGCTGTTGGTTGTGAGGGTCTGGCGAGCTTTGAGGGTGATGGCCACCCCTGAACCCCCTTTGTTTTCCCCCATGAATTTTACCAGGTGAATTAGTTTAAGGCTCCAGTACTGGTCTTGTGACCGTATTTGAACGATGGCTGCTGGAGCTCAACATCTGTGGCATCCTGCAGAAACACAAGATAATTGGTTTTAATAATAAGAAAATATTTTCTTTCAGAGTGAATTTATTATTAGATTAATGGTAAAATCAATATCGTGGGCCATAGGTTTAACCAACAGTTACTGTTATATTGAATTTGTGAGGTTGGTTCACACTTCCTCTTTCCCCCTGCAGCACAAAGCCTTGATGCCCAGAACTGTAAGGCTGATGCAGACACAGAGCTGGAGGACAGACATGACGATCATAGTGATGTCCACGCCTCTCAGCAGTCTCTGAAACACCGGACAAAGAAAGACTGAATGGAAGAAACGTCCCTCTGCATAAAAATAAAAAAAATCTCCAATAATCTGGCTGCACTCTGAATATTTTGTTTCAGTTTCAGTATTCAGTCTTTTCGAGTTTAAATCTATCATCAATTATAGAGAATTCAGAAGTAAAGTTCATCTGTGCTCAAAGGAACAGATCTGCCAGGAGAAGAATCCAAATTAGATTTCACCGCCTTCTTCGTACCACAGCACAGTGACTCAATAATCTGGAAGAATGACGAATCTGGAGGAATGTAGGACAACAGGGACAAAATAAAAAAAATGTCTCCATCACTGATAAAAAGACCAGACGGAAACAAGTCAGGGAGATTACCGTAAGACCAACAGGTAGAAGTGAATCAGCTGCAGGAGTTCATACTGTATGTTTGCCACCAAAGCAACACTGAGCATCATGTGGTGGCAGCATCATGATCTGGAGTTAGTTTTCTTCAAATTTATCCAGGGTTTTTCTCTGTTTTTCAGTTAAATTGAACAAGATGTTTGTCAAGGTAAAGGGGGAAAAAGTTTTGGTTTATAGTGGTCTAATCTTTTTTACTCTACAAAAAAAAAAAAAAAAAGTGATTTTATTAAGAGCAAATGTTAATTAGAATGCTGTGGTCAAGAAGGATCTCTGTAGCAGTCAGTCTCGCAGCGCATCTGAAGAGGCCTCTGACTGAAGACTTCTTCAATATCCAGGCAGCAGAGACAAAATTCCACAATACCATGTCTTGCATGACACCAGCAGTTCTCGGCAAGCACTGCCAATCCACTTCTTTTGCTTTTGCCGCTCCTCTTTAAATGTCTATCTGGCTGTATGGTCAGAAAGCTGAGCAGAGAGACGTTGGAGTAGGGAATATGATCCTTGCCCTTTATAGCAGATGGAAGAGATTTTTGGGCGGACAAGTAGTGCTTCAAAAGAAACGTCAATAACAAGTAAAGGAAATATCTATCTGATCATGGTTATTATGGTTATTATATATCCTCCTTATCTGGCCCTTTTTCTGAAGCAGCTATAATGTACTTGTCTAAATTTGCAATCATAGTTTGTCTTTTTTTTCTGAAATTTTGTTGTGCTGATGTGTAATGACAGTAAAGCTATTCATTCATTCAAACATGGAACACTAACATTCTCAGCTCCATGCTCCTGACAAATCAAAGCAATTAAAAGGTAGAAAAAGACCGATGTGTTTATTACCTGAGCTAAATTAGCCAAGAATAGGCAGTTTTTGGAGTTCCTATCATCCAGGATCGCACACATCCCAATGACTGTGAAACTGGCTAGATGTAGAGCATACAGCACAATGGCCACAATGGAGAGGATGGATCCAACTATGTTGACAAAGACAGAAAAGCCCATCTGAAAGGAGAAATGCCGTTGTTATTTGCAACAGCGACCTCCTCAGTTAGAAAACAGTACTGCTCCTCACTTACCAGGCAGCGGAAAGTAAACCTGTCTGCAAGAAGGGACATGACTCCAGCTGCAATGAACTGGAAGGAAAACAACAACAAATAGCTCAGCTATATGATAATTATGTTGATTTTTTTAAATATAATCATTAAAACAATATTACTGTCTTTCAAGGAGTACTTGTTTAAAGCAAATCTTTTTAGGCATCTTTAAGATTTAAGCATATCCTTTAAATTTCTTTGATTACTTCAAGCTAAATAGTTTTGTAATAAGAACCCATCCTGCAACACATTGGTCAGAATGTACTAGCTGCGCATTGTCAGTTGGTTTTGCACTAAACTATATCTTGCAATGCAGATATGCAGTGAACCCCAAACAACAGGTAACTGCATTTTGAAACTGTAATGTTTCTAATTAGCACAAACTCTGCATAAAAATCTGAGTTAAATTGGAAATGTGGATCAATGGAGTAATCTCGACACGCAAGCTCAGGTGATCACATATTTGTAAATATTATCAAAAATAATTAGACCCAACAGTGGTCAAGGTAGATTAAAAGACTGCCCCCAAGTGGCAACAAAAAGCTACAACATGTGTGTTTAACTCGGGAAACCTTAATGTGGTGGTTAAAGTTGACAGGCAACAGGAGTGTAAGTTCACACAAGCAGCAGCTATGGGGTGCCATTTGTAAAGTTACACAGTCAGAGGTTAAAAGCAATAATTTGGGTTATTTAGCCTGTCATAAGATAAATAAATAGGGGTTCATTTCTCAAAGTCATATTTGCATTCATGTGTTGCATTCTTTACAAAGGTCACTCAGTGTGTTTACATGCAGTAAGAGAAAACCGACTTTTGAAATGCATACACCTTAGTCCTGCTGAAGTGGAACCAAACTGGTCTTCTCTTAAGCGAGCTAATGCAACCAGATGATGCAATTAGAAAACCCCATTTCTCTACATGTAAATGCCAACACAGCGTAGTTGAGCTGTTAGCAGCCTGGGCACTCCCCCTTTTGGGAAGTGAGGAGACCACGGAAGCAGGAATAACACCACCAGATCGAGCAGCAACAACGAGTGTAACACAATCAAACAGTACAGTACTTACTAAATGTACTGTGCTGCAACGTTGTCATCATCCATTTCTTCGCTCATTGTGCACATTCTGCTTTTACTCCGTCTGGTTCACTGCTGTCATTTGTTTGCCATCTGTGTGAGACTCTAGGCCAACCGGAAGAATGCCAATGTGAAATGGCGCATATCGCCACCTTGCATTGTGGAGTCGAACGCACTTCATTCAATAATTTGATTTTCAGAGTGACATGTAAACTGGGATAAAGGCTCCCATTCTGGTTATCAGCTCGATTTTTGCCAAAACCTTGATTTAGATGTGTCTGCAAATGTACTGACTGTTTCAAACCAAATATTTAGTTAGTAAGCTAAATATTTAGCTTACAATTTAAACATTTAGCTAAACTAAACATTTCACTTATCAACTAAGTATTTAATCTTCAAACTAAATATTTCACTATTTAAATACTTAGCAAGCTAAATATTTTGTTTGAAGCTAAATATTTAGCTAGCAAGCTAAACTGGCTAGCTAAATATTTAGCTTCAAACTAAATGTTTAGCTAATATGCAAATGTACTTGCCGATAAGCAGACGTGGACTACCAAAATGAAAGCAGGATCTTGCAAACCTCTATAAATTGCTGGCGAGACTGAACGTCGCCTCTTTATCATTGTTAATTTTTGTCCTGACACATCCAGAATTTCAACTTAAAGCGTAGGATGAACTGTTTTAACACCAATACAAACGTTTACCAATGGATTTACAGCAACGGTAACTGCACCACTTCTTAACAAACTAAGCAGCCAAAAGCATAGGGTTTTATTTAAGTAAAGTTGTAAACAAAATTGTCGTCTAAGCTACAGAAGTAAAATAGATAACATTATTAGCACTGTTGCATAGCTAGCAGCTACAGGAAGGTAGAACATAGTTTAAAACTCACTTTGAGACATTACTTTGAAGGTTGAGGGGTTGTTGGTGAATCAGTTATGGTTTGTAGTGGCAATAACACTTGTTTTTACTACTGATGTTGCGATGACATTGTTTAATACTTGCCACTAGGACAAAGGTTCCTTTAGCACTGAGTGATATGCTGCCAGTGTTAAAAGGACTGTAAAACTGAATTTTTAAGGTACTAGCACTTAGCAATTTACATGCACATATGTTTGAAAAATGTCTTAGCGTGAGCCTGTCAGGATCCACGCTCTGGTAGAATGTTTCCCGCTTTGATTACAGTCTTCTTCTTCAAGCAGTGTCTTGTTTGCTCCATTGTTCATTGAAAGTACTTTGGTACAAGTAACAAAACCGTGTGAAGTGTAAAAAGGAAGGTTTTGGTGATATTTTTCATGTTCCCAATCATGGAACCAATCTTTTTAGAGAAATCTTAATATATAAAAATGTCAGACTAATAAAAGAAAAAAAATAACTCAAAACGATTTTTTTACTTACAAGAACACCGAGCCAGTAAGGATAAGCTTCAACACGTTCTGGTCCGAGTCCAATGTTGAACATGCCGACCATGATCTGCACAGTCTGATAGGTTTTAAAATAATCGCATCATATTCTGTTACTCCTCAAGAAGTCATCCTCTAAATACCCAAAGTTCCTCTCACCCCAAGAGCTCCGACTACGCTGCTCCACATCCTTCCTTTGCTCCCTGACCACAACGATGGACAGGAGAAAAGCGTCTTGAGGATTTCAAGCCATGGTGTTAACATGCTCTGCTTGTCTGTTGCCATAGAGATGACAGTCGCTCCCCTTTCTACAACCACTGAGATGGACATATTCAAAACCTGAGAGGAAATGTAGATATTAGAAGAGATGATTTCAAAGGTCAAATTTTCAAACAAGAGATGCAGCAGTTGAATCACAGTCTGTGGTTCTCCTTTCTAGAAACTGGGAACAGCATCCCTATCTGCCACTTCCGTGACACTGTGCCAGTTCTCCATACGATGCCATTCAAATTAAAAATTCAAATTAAAAATTACTGTATTAATCCAAAAAGTGAAATTAAATGTTGTAGTAACTCATATTATCCAAGTGTCTTGAAAGATTTGTTGTAGATGCTGATGGCTGTGGGGAGGGATGATCTCCTGTAGCGCTCTGCAGATCTGAAGAAGCCTCTGACTGAAGACCCTTTGTAGTTGTATGACAGTCTGATGTAGAAAATGCTCAGGTTTGTCCATAATGTTCATTTTATGAAGAATCCTTTTTTGCACCCTAATCTCCAAGGGTCCTCAGCATCCAACCTGTTTGCCAACGATCTCTCATTGCCCATTATGATTGGTGGAGATGGTTTGAAATTCCTCCTTTTCTCTCTCCTCTTTGCTTCTGCTCTGGATCCATGGTGTCTCCTTTTCAATTCATCAGGATTTTGTGGCTGCATTTGAGGTATTATTTGAGATTTTGTGATGTTAATCAGCTGATTCCAGTTGTAAACCACCTTGTTGCCATGGTTATGCATCATAACAAATGTCCAAAAAGAACAAAAAGTATCAGCAAAAATCATTACAGGATGTTTCATCCATGAAAGCAGAGTGAGAGGAGATTTTAGTCCATATTGGCATGATAACATCACACAGTTGATGCAGATTGTACCCTTGTATATGGATAATGTCTAAGATCAGGTATGCATGGAGGTCAATGAAGTAGAGGCAATTCATTGTGACATTATCCTCCTGGAGGTATCCATCTGAAGACTGGTCCACTGGAGTCATCAGCTGGTTGGACATGGTCTGCAACAATACTCAGGTAGGCTGTGGTTAATAGAAAGAGGCTCAAAGTGTAAAAAGAAAACATCCCTCACCCTTACACCACCACCACCATATATATATATATATATATATGTGTGTGTGTGTGTGTGTGTGTGTGTGTGTGTGTGTGTGTGTGTGTGTGTGTGTGTGTGTGTGTGTGAAAAATCTTTATTATGAATTGCTGTGGGTTTCATTTCCTGATGTTATGGACACGTAGACTGAAAATTAAGGGGAAGAAAGAAAGAGGATGAAGAAGAGAGGTATGAAACAAAAAGTCAAGAAAGAGGGTGAGTTGAAGAGAGGGAAGGGAACAAAGAAAACACAGAAACACATTGAAGTCTACCTCCATACCCACAGGACAGCAGAGAGAGGGGGAAAAACAAAAAAACAGAAAAAGGAACATCGACAAAACAAACCAAACATTGTGAACTAATCACTACAAAACCACATCACACAAAAATGGATATAAAAATACATCAACAATGTCACAGAAAAACTCATGATACCGATTAATCAAGATCTAGTAATGATAACCTCAGCCCAAGAATATATCTGTAAACACCAGAGACCCCACATCTATGTGTGTGTGTTAGCATGCTGGTGCATATAAGGTTTCTCCATAAGAGTGTTCGATAGCTGGTGTGAGCAGGCATCAATCCGTCTCCCAGGAATCGATGCAGACATGAAGGAGATCGGAGCCAAGACGTCCAAAGGTCCCCCAGAGCCCCAGGCGGACCCGGGCGGGGCCGACCGCATCCCCCAAGATTGGAGCAGAGGAGAACCCCAGGGGAACGTCCAGCGCTTGTGATGCAGGGGCCCGGGGGGCAGCAGTGACGAGCCCACAGGCCCCGCCGGCAACCGGCCGCGCCAGGGAGCCGGGGCCCAGGGGTGCCCCACCCCCCAGCATGGACCCGACAAGGGACCGGCCGACGAGGGGCCCCTGCCACCCTAGGCCAATCCTCACCGACAACATCCCAGCGCCCCACCCCTGCCCCACGTCAGGGCGTCCCACCGATCGCCACAGCGGATGGACGGCATCCCCAGGCCAAGCTCAGCCAGCATCTGGACACCAAGTTGTACCAGCTCCCGAGTCCTGATCCCACGCAACGCAGAGTGCTGAGACAAGGCATCCAACAATGGCCAGGGCCGGTCCAACCCGCCAATGAACTGACCACGCACGGTGCGCACAGAACAGTTGATCGAAAGAGCAGAGATGCTAGATCTGTATCCCGCCGAGCCACCGAACAGGCACCACCCAACAATCCCAAACCTGGCACCCCTGAAAGAGGTGCCCCAACCAACCAAGGGAAGACATCGGCCCAGCGCATCGGCCGACGGACACCCCGGCCAGGCACGCACCAGGTCCGAACCGGATTGACCACCGACGTACCAGTGGGTAGGGGCATCCGTCACTGGCGGGGAGTGATGGAGGGGAAATAGGCCCCCCATTAAATGGAAGGCCTGAGGTGCACCAGGCGAGAGGGCAGCGCAAGACCCAACCTGACAGGTAGACAAAGAGATACAGACACAGTCATACGTTCCCTCCCTCTTAAACACATACATTCTCACTAACTCACCAAGACACCCAAGAAATGACGCTGTACCCTCACTCACACACCCCATACACACTTCATGCTCCCAGGTCCAGGTACCGATCAGTCCTTTAATCCTAGAAATGTTCTTCAGGTGATAGAACGTACCGATCAGTCCTTTAATCCTAGAAATGTTCTTCAGGTGATAGAACGTACCGATCAGTCCTTTAATCCTAGAAATGTTCTTCAGGTGATAGAACGTACCGATCAGTCCTTTAATCCTAGAAATGTTCTTCAGGTGATAGAAGGCTGACCTCTAGTACTCTTTTTTCTCTGTTCTGATGGTAACTTTGTCGTTTTTAACTCACTTAAATGCTTAAATGGATTCAGTTGCTACCATTTGATTGGAGGATTGAACATTTGCGTAAACAAGCAATTAAATATGTATACCTAATAAAGTGGCCAGTGAGTGTAGATGGATCACATGGTAATCTTCTTCTCAGCCTCCTTTGTTGAGCCTATGTGAGTTTTTTTAAACATTTGTGAAGGTATTGTTAAATTAGAGCATTCAGGTAGTTCATCTGAGAAGTTGTTGTTGCACTGCTTTTCCCTTGTCTTGATGATTACATAAAAAGATCCACAGAGAGATTTCACAAAAAAATAGGAATAAAAGGTCTAAAATGTCTCTTTCAGCAAAAACATAAAAACACAAAACATTTCAGTGCAACAGTAAAATAAAATATACATCTTTTAATGCTTCAACATGTTTTCTCCACCCTTTTTCAATGCAGTTCATAAAACATGGTGACATGTTCAAAACTCAGGAATAAACAATAATTATATTTAATAAAAGTATTTTTCAATGCTGTGAACTTACCTGGTGAGCAGCTTTGGTCTGACTCCAACAGTTTGCTCTTTCAATACCTGGGAAAACTCACGCTTCCTGTCACCATAACTTCAAATTAAAAGCATAAAAACATATGAATGTCCATAACAGTCAGAACTCCCTGTAAGGTTATTATTTATCTGTGCGTAAAAGTAACAAGTTAACCTAAAATTAAATTCGACCTGGGTTTTCAGCACTTTGCTCAAAAATGTGGGTTTATGTTGGGTATCTTCATAGAGAACTGAATATGGGTGATCATATAGGGACTTTAAAAGCTCTGAGCCTGAAAGCAGCAGATCTGCAGTTACTGAATCAAAGTTTGATGCTCCTAAATCACTAACTTTTTAATGTGTGCATGTGGAGTTTGGTATTTGCAGAGGAGAATGAGTCAGTGCAGGAATGTCCTAAAGTCAGGAAGGTAAACATTGATATCCTATCAAATCCAAATATGCAGCCGCTGTTACTCAATGAGGCAGGAATATCACAATTATTATACATGGGATCTGGGTCACAGCTTCAAAATAATCTTCACTGGCTTCTCCTGAAAAATGAAAAAAAAGTATCAAAACAGATTTTATCCACCTGATTGGAATGTTATGAACCATTAAATGGCAGTTATTAGCGATCATCACTCCCATACAACAGCTTCAGAATGTGCCTCCTCTACATCCTAGCAGGCTAGAAGGTGCGCATCTACCATTCTTATCGGTGATGATATGCATTAGATTTTTTTCCAGCACCGCCCACGTCTAAATGCTTAACTTTATCTAAAACCTATGTTTACAATTCAGGTAACGATGCATATTTACTTATAACCTTACCCCACCCCCAACCCTCATCCTAAAAACTCAGGACAAGTTCCTAAACCTAAAGTCACAAGATACCGACCTACCGAGCAGGAGGTAGAGGAGGAACATTCTGAATCTATGGGAGTGATGAGCGCTAATAACGGCCATTTAATGGGATGAAACAGGTGCACCATCAGCAAATATCACAAACAGAAGCTGGGGTCTCCATCAGCATTACAGAATACAATCACTCCCATCCTAGCGTCCCTTCACTGGCTCCCCGTGCACTACAGAATTCATTTTAAGCTTTTGCCATTTGCTTTTAAATGCCTAAATAACCTTGCTCCACCGTACCTCTCCAATCTGCTTCAGCCTTACTGTCCACCTCGATCCCTGAGATCAAGCGATCAGCTGCTGCTGACAGTCCCTAAATCTAGGCTGAAGCTCAGAGGGTGCGCCTAAGCTCTGGAATGAATTACCCTTGAGTGTCAGACAGGCCTCCTCTCTTCCTGTTTTTAAATCTCTTTTTAAAACACACTTTTATTCATTGGCTTTTAACACACTGTGATTTTATTGTGTATGCCACCCTAAAATGCTCCAGCTTTGAACCTGGTTGTATACTGTATGCTGATGTTTTATATGTTTTTATGTCTAATAATTTTATTTGGTCTTAATGTACAGCACTTTGGCGACCCTTGTGTTTTTTTTTTATGTGCTATACAAATAAAGTTGATGATGATGAGGATGATGATAATATTACATTCATGAAATTAAATTAATGAAACACAGTTTCAGGAGAGGATTAGGATAACACATTGATTACAGAAAGAAGTCATAGCAATAAGTAGAATTATGATATTTGTCTACCACTTTGATCTGGACTTTATTTCTTGTCTGTGAGGCAGACTCCTGGCTCTCTGGTCTTAAAATGTTCCTTATCGATGAAGCTCATGGAGTAGTTCAGGTATTGCAGAGTTATCTCTTTACTTTTACTGCTATAAACCTAAGATTTTGTTGGAGGACTTTGATGTTCTGCATCTTTTCCCTGTCCTCTCAGTCCCCAGACGCTTGTGCCTGAGCCTGGTTCTGGTTCTCCTGGAGGTTTCTTCCTCAGAGAGGAGTTGTTCCTCTGCAGAGGTCCAGACAGGCTGTAGAAATCATTCCAGCGACACATCTTATCTTAAACAGTCCGACAAAATCATCTTGAGAATTACTGCTTACCGATGTTCAGCATGTGGGACATCTAGAGGTAGAAAATGCAGATTGCAACTCCCGTGTGCCTGAACAGAACGAAAGGTCTTCTTTTTCAAAAGTACTTTTTCCGAGCAAAAAGACATTACGAAATACAGATCTTGTACACGACACAATAAGTAATATCAGCAGATGAAATCAAGCACAAACAAATAAACAGAGAAATAATGGCTTATAAATAATATAAAGTGATAACCATACAAATTGCCACCGTAGAATGTTGCAGTCTACAAAGTAAATAAATAAATAAAATGCAAAAGAAAAGCTCATAAATAAATTCGTAAAATAAAAATAATCTGAATATTATTTATTTCCCTGCGCAGAACTGTTTAGAAAAGATTGCTTAAACGCTAGGGGGCGATAACAGACTACATAAGGCAATGCAAGCTTTTACCATTTAAATTGTGTTTTTGTTTTCTGATGACTGAACAGATTGAATGTAGGATAAATGTTAGGAATTCATTTAAATGAAATTTTAAAATGTACATTTTCCACAATTGATATTGTTTAAAACCTTTTCCTAATTTGAACATGGCATATGAGTGTGTCCACTCAGGGGCTGCATCCTTTGAAGGACCCGGTCTCCTCAAAGGCCTGGTCCACTTTCTGTCTTCTGCAAAGACAGAAAGTGGGCGGCTCGCTGACGTGTTTTGCTGAGATTGATCACTTATTTAATCTTTTTTTAATTAAGTAACTTAATGAAATCTTCAAATAAATCATGTTTTTTAAATTAAACATTATATTGAAAACATTTCTATGTAAATTATAGGATAGGATGCTTTATTCCAGACTCGTAGTCCTGCAAACAGTGACAACACTATGCTGCACATTAAATACACTACAGATATGTAAAAACATACCATACATAAATATATGACATATGTATATTATCACACACACAAATAGATGCACTTGTAGCCCACATACACAAACACACACTATAAAAAATACTAGTAGGCTAAAAGATTCAATTATACCAGTGTTGCATAACTGAATCACTGAAATTACAAAAGCTTAACAACACAACAGCTTAAGGCCTTTAATTTTAGTACCGCCAGATTTTAATGTGTTCATATTTAAATCTGTAGCTGCTCCTCCCCTGTTTCGTCCGTTTCGTCTGAGGAGGCTACCATAATCCCCTCCGAAAAACCTGCAGCTCACCCTATCTCAGGTTCCTCTTCCGAGTCATTTTCCACAGTTGTCTCTTGCTGATCTCCAGTCCCAGACTCCATCTGTCTGTCTGCTCTCCAGCGATCCCAAAGGTAAGGCCCCTCTGATCCATCTTCTCACACATTCACTCACCTCTGGACCTAACCGCCCCTCCATGTCTTAATCTACCTCCAAGGACTACATGCAAGTCAAATATTCACCCACCCTTCATCCTGATCTGCCACTTCACTAACAATCTCCTTTCGTTCTCTAGAAAACAAACTGGTTCCAGAAGCCGTTAGACATCTTGTTCTCAACATTCTTCATTAATGCCCAATAAACTTCATAATCTTATTCTAGTGTATGAGTCTGATTCTGCATGTGGGTCAGAAAGCTCTCCAAATCCATTACATTTTGAGAGGGATCATTTAAGACAATATCTGTGGCAGCTTTGCAAGTAGAAATGAGAGGAATGCCATTGATAATGAGAAGAATGCAGTTATTAATCTACTGGGCAAAGTTAAAGGGTCATAATCAATCTCATCCGACGCAGGACAACCTGAAACGCTGCTGGGAGAAGAAAAGTAAAAAGCTATGGATGGTCAGAACAGAGAGAAGCAGAACTAGAAGTGGTTCAATTTATTAATCCAACTGTTCCATTATCAGTGATATATCAATTGATCCTCTCTGAAGTTAAAATAGATTTCGAAATGCTTGAAAAGAGGAAAGATAATGAATTATGTTCCAACAATATACAGGAATACATTGATGGCTATCATCATTAGCTACATTCAGATCAACCCGGATGCATGGAAAGATTCGCATGACAAGATGGGAGCAGCATTTATTATTCCAGAGTTTTGTGTCATAATGGATAGAAGGGTCAGTGATGGACTATCAGTGTATACAGGGGAAATGCTAGCAGTACAATGGATGCAGGATATTAGACCACTTAACACAATCATTGTTCATATTCAACTCCGTCATTGGAAAGTTTACACAAGTCAGTCAGGGGCTGGGTCAGATGTTATTCTAGAGATACAACAGAATTCGTATAGAATACAAAGAACTGTGTTAGTGGTGGTATTTTTGTGGATTCCATCACATATGGGGATAAAAGGAAATGAGATAGCAGACAAAACGGCAAAGGAAGCTCCAGAGCTTTGAAATATTGATAGGGAAATACATTTTAATTCAATTCAATTTCAATTTAGTATATTTATATAGTATATATGTCATCTCAAGACACTTTACAAGAAAAGTCATTTCAATACAATATGCATACATTCCAGTCAGTTTAACGTTTTCTATTTAAGGAATCCCAGCATCGAGTCATTGACTTTAGGTTGGGCCCTGTTCATGCAGCCTCCAACCCAATCAATCCCTCATACTGAGCAAGAATGTAGTGATAGTGGAGAGGGAAAAACTCCCCTTTAACAGGAAGAAACCTCAAGCAGGACCAGAACCAGGCGAGAACCAGTACGAGCGGCCATCTGCCACGACCGTCTGAGGGTTCGAGAGGACAGAGCAGAAACACAGAACAAAAGAACTGATGTAAGAGTACTTTATATATTAAAGGGGCTATGTGCAATGTTCTGAAATTTAAACTCGCGACTGACCCCATGTGGCCAAAAACGGAACTGCTCTTCCTTTCTGCTCGCTCTCTCAGCGGTCGCTCTCAATCTTCTATCTTTTTCGGGCACTTGTTTAGGGTTTAACTTTCTTAGTCTTATGTGGAGTTACTGTTGGTGTCAGAGTTGTCCTTGGTCTCTTCTGTGTATTCGCACAATCCATTGAACCGCTTGCGAGTGCTGACTAGCGGTGGTGGCAGTGATCTGAAACATTTAACATGAACGTTTAGCTTGACGTCACATCCGCGGACAGCGCGGGAAAATCCGAACCGACAGAAAATAGAAAAAAATGGATACAGGCTTATAGGTGCTCCCACTGTGAGCTGACAAGGTGTCAGTAGGATCATCAGGAGATGTTTGAGTCATAAATGGTCAAATAAAAAGGCTATTGTTACGTTTATTTTGGAGGAAAAGTTGCATATAGCCTCTTTAAAGAAAGTAAAAAGTTGATAACAGGACAAGGAGAACGTTCAGTTATTGTGAGCTTCATCCCAGTCAGTGCCCGCCGTCCAGCAGGATACCAGACCAGGTGTACTTTATGGAGAGAAAAACGCCTGAGAAAAAACAATGTTAACAGTTGAAATAACAGCAAATAATACAACTGGAGAGTAGTAGAAGAGAAAAGTAGCAGAGTGAAGAAAAGTGGTCAGTCTGTCCTCCAGCAGTCTAAGCCTATAGCAGCATAACTACAGAGATAGCTCAGGATGACCTTAGCCACTCTAACTATAAGCTTTATCAAAAAGGAAAGTTTTAAGCCTGGCCTTAAAAGTAAACAGAGTGTCTGCCTCACGGACTAAAGCTGGGAGCTGGTTCCACAGGAGAGGAGCCTGATAACTAAAAGATCTGCCTCCCATTCTACTTTTAGAGATCCTAGGAACTACAAGTAAACCTGCAGTCTGAGAGCAAAGGGCTCTGTTAGGAACATATGGACCAATTAGATCTCTGATGGATGATGGAGCTGATTATTATGGGCTTTATATGTAAGAAGAAGGATCTTTAATTCTATTCTGGATTTAACAGGGAGCCAATGAAGGGAAGCTAAAACAGGAGAAATGTGATCTCTCTTTTTAATATTCATCAGAACTCTTGCTGCCGCATTTTGGATCAACTGAAGGCTTTTAATGGCATTTTGTGGACTTCCTGATAGTAAAGAATTACAGTAGTCCAGCCTTGAGGTAACAAATGCATGGACTAGTTTCTCAGCATCACTCCTGGACAGGATGTTTCTAATTTTAGCAATATTCCGGAGGTGAAAGAAAGAAATCCTAGAAACCTGTTTAATATGGGATTTAAATGTCAAGTCTTGGTCAAAAATAACGCCGAGGTTCTTTACGTTATTACTGGAGGCCACTTTAATATCATCCAGATGAAGTGATTGACTTTGCAGTCTTTTTTTCTGAGCTTCTGGTCCAAAGACAGCAACTTCTGTCTTGTCAGAATTTAAAAGCAGAAAGTCTAGAGTCATCCGTGTTTTTATGTCTTCCAGACATGCCTGTAATCTACCTACCTGATTGGATTCATCAGGATTTATGGATAAATATAGTTGTGTATCATCGGCATAGCTGTGGAAATGTATCCCATGCTGTCTAATGATTCTACCAATTGGAACCATATGTATATATACTAATTATATATATATACTAATATATACTAATTATATATATATATATATATATATATATATATATATATATATATATATATATATATATATATATATATATATATATAGTAAAAAGAATTGGTTCAAGCACATAACCCTGTGTTACTCCACAAGTAACCCTTGAGTGTGAAGATTTTGGTAGATCAGAAATTAAAAGCATTACCAAACAGAAGTTGAAGGAAAGGTGGCAGAAACAATGGGAGTAAGAACGAAAAGGACGATGGTTTTATAAGATTTCTAGGAAAAAAGCGGAGAAGAGAGGTGGGGGGAAAGCAAGAGAGAAGATGGAATAATATTAAGACTCAGATTTGTACAGACTGGATTGAACAGCTCACTGTTTAAAATAGGGAGAAACAACACAGTAAACTGTGACTTTGTGATCAGGAAGAGACAGTAGAAACATGTTATGGAACACTGTAAGAAAAATGATAAGGAAAGGTATATCATCCTTCACCCTGTCAGAAGTGTTGGGGGAAATGGATCATAAACAGACAGTTATCTGTGAAATAAATCTGAACTTCTTCACTCCTAAATAATAATACAAAAACTTGTCAAACTTAAACTATTACAATAAGACACTGACAAACTGGACAGTCCCACTCTGTTTTCTATAGATCTATCGGTTCAGCTGGATCCTTCTGCAGGCAGTGAGAATATTACTACCGACTGCAGCTGAAGACATAAAACTATCCTACAACAATGGCGTCTTTAGTCGGAGGCTTCTTTAGTTTTGCTGCAACACAGACCTCTACAGGAAATCCTTCCTGCCCATAGCCATCAGGATCTACAACAACTACAAATTACAATTATTCAGTATGAGCTACAACAACACTTAATTTCCCCCTGGTAACAATGAAGTATTTTTTAATTGAAATTGAAGGGAAAAAAACTGTTTTCCATTTAAATAGCAGTTTCTGCTGTGTAATAGCTCTTTTATTTTTATTTTATTTTATTCGTAATGTTGGAATCCCAATTCATAGTCTCTGCCGGTTGATGGCGGTAATGGACCATTAAGTTGTTTGCCAACCGCTAACAGAAGAAGAAGACGCAAGAAGGGGAAAAAAACATTCCGTGGAAGTGTTTGTTGTTCAGAGTTTGCTTTGGTTCTAAGAGGTACGTAACTTTACCGAGTTTCCTTCAGTTTTAGTTGAAACACAGATATACATGTTCTACTTTAGCGAACCGCTGCTGTCGGTTATTTCGGCGGAAAGTTGGAAAAACCCTGGGGCCTGTACCATGAAGGTGGCTCAACAAACTCGGGGTTACAGGATTGGTTTTGAATCGACAAAACCAAACCGATGCAATCAGGCTTAATTGGTACCATGACGCAGGTTATCAACTTTCTCTGTCAACTCAGGCTTTGATCCTTAAGCTATGATTAATCCACAGGCGCGTGCACATAAAAGAGTGACGACGACACTGAACAACCAATCGCGTTCGATATGGATAGAGCGAGAGCTATCTACTTTTCAACGGAGGAGCAAGAGATTATTCTCCAGAAATATGAAGAATTTAGAAATATTTTTCAAGCACGCAGTAACACTGTATCTGCTGCCAAAGCAAGAGAACAATCGTGGAGGAAGATTGCTGATTGTGTTAATGCGTGGGTTAAACAATTAATGTACATTTAAGTAGGCTAAGCATATTAAAATATATTAAATGCTAAAATGAAAATGTATTCGTGTTGATATATATATATATATATATATATATATATATATATATATTATGTGTGTAGATGTATGTAAAATGTGAAAGTATAGGCTATTACATCCTAAGAAAGATTGATATTCATTAATTTTTAGATGCAACCCCAACTCCAAACGTTCTTGGCAGCAGATCAAGACAAAATATAAAAATATAATTCAAAGTGGTGAGTATTTACCATATGTTTTATTATTTTCTTAGAACATTTGATCACAAACACTTGTTTGCAGCAAACAGAACAAAAATGTGAAATAAGGAAAACTGGGGGAGGGCCACCTCCTCAAGATGACACTGTGGCAGAGGAGTTGGCTCTGAGCAACAACAAGGGGCGGCCGATTATGGATGGGATTGCATGTGCTTTACAGTCAGGGCATGGCTTCGACGAGTCACATTTGTTATGTGCGGCTCAAGAAGCTCACAGAGATAAGACATTCCTTCCGCGGAAAATCTGTATCTTTCATACAAGTACGCATCAGGAAAGTCAAATGGATTTTGTCTGTCCCTAAAAACTCGTTCTCTACGAAGTGCTCGTCTAACAATTTGCGCGGAGATGTCCACAGGATTAGGGAGAAAAGGTGAAGCCATTGCAACAGAGAACAGACGCTGGGAATTAGTTACGTCACATATATGTGTTTCTTTGCTCACAGCTGATTGGTCAAACTTCAGTCTGAGATCTCGAATCCAGAACATAACCTGCCCCGGAGCAGGTTAGCCGTGCAGCGTAAGATACCATGGCAACGAACACCGATCAAAGCCGAGCCACTTTCATGGTACCCAAAACCCAGGGTTGGTGGAAACTAAGCTGAAACATAGCTGGCTAGCCACCTAATCCGGCTTCATGGTACAGGCCCCTGGAGTTAATTTGAGTAACAACAGAGGAAGTTCACTGCAACAGACCGTCAGCAGATTTACGGCACCGGAAACAAAAATGTTTTGAAAAACTCCGGCCAAAGTGAAGATTTGCGTTTTCTCCTTTTATAAGCGTTTTGCGTGTGGACAGAAATAATGCTCCGACATCACATGTGCGACATATATGAAGAATCTTTTATATCTTTAATCTTCATATATGTCTATGGTGTTTCCACTCAGAAACAGCATTTATGCCCTCAGAGAGCTGTTGGCATCATCGATTGACCAAACGCTTTTTATTCGATGGTTTTTACTGCTGCATGTAGAAATTACAACATCAAACTATTTGTTTATGAATTCGATATGTATCTAAATTCCCTAAAATGTGTCAAAGCAAATGGCTACGAGTCTATGTATAAATTACTGTGTAATCTCCCAATAAATGTACAATAATCCCTTAAAAATAAAAAAAGTTAAAACAAGTTACTCAGTGGATAGGAAGCTGGTGTTTAGCATTCGCAAAGTTGAAAGAACTGAGACGATCGAGGCTGCAGAAGATGGCGGACTGAGTGGAGCACTACCGAGATCTCAATCAATCAAATTTGATTTATATAGCGCCTTGCAACAGCCAAAAGGTGCCCAGGGCGCTTTCCAGAGTTAAAACACAAATAAAACAAGAGCCCCAGTAAATGGCACTAAATAAAAACATTAAAAAAAATACAAACAGCAATCGAGACAGTAGCTACGTATCGAAAGCTTGTCGAAAAAGATGTGTTTTCAACTGGGATTCAAAAACACACAACTCAGAGTTGCTTCGAAGCTGTACTGGAAGTGCGTTCCACAACTTTGGGCCTTGGACAGAAAAGGACCGGCCTCCAGACTTTTTGAAATTGTACTTGGGCATGACCAGTGCGATGTGATTGGAGGAACGCAGAGTTCTGGTTGGTTGGTAGATGATTACCAGCTCAGCGAGGTAGGCGGGGGGCCAGACCATTGATGGCCTTGAATACAACCATCATCATATACTCCACTCTGAACCGGACTGGAAGCCGGTGGAGAGAGCGGAGGACTGGGCTGATGTGAGAGCATTTTGAGGTGTTGGAGAGGAGACGTGCTGCAGCGTTCTGTACCAGTTGAAGCCGGTTAAGGAGTGATTGATTAAGTCCAGCGTAGAGGGCATTGCAATAGTCGATCCGCAAGCTGATGAAGGCATGGACAGCCTTTTCGAGGTCAGCCCGGGACAGGAAGGATTTGACCTTGCTGAGTAGCCTTAGCTGGTAAAAGCTTGCCTTCACTACTGCACTTATTTGTTTTCCAAACAACATGCCACTGTCAAAGATAACACCCAGGTTGCGCACTGTCGGAGCAAACTGAGGTGTTAGAGAACTCATACAAAAATTACTCAAAAAAGTAGATAAGAACTATTACCCCACAAAAAAAAGTTTAGGGCTACTAGCTCGAATGCCGAACAAAACGAAAAACCAAGCCAACATGGTCTCTCCACGGAGACCGAAGCGGCCAACGTGCGTGCTGGCCACATACAGGCTAACTTCGAGGAGGAAGTTCCTGACGCGCTGATGCTGCATGACTCCTGCTGTGGAAGCTGCAAATGCCGGGAAGGAAAAACAACAGATATGAGGTTGAGGAGTCTCCATTGAACACACCAACTAAAGGCTCTCATGTCCGAAAATGGGTAAGAACAAATGAGGAGTCGTCATTTGAATCAATTCCTGCTGCAATAAACTCCTTGTGCACCAGATTTGACGAGCAAGAAAAAAAGCTGGAAGACGTCAATATTCAGATTCGGAATAACAGCACAATGATTGGCAGCCTGGCTAAGGCACTAGAATTCAATGCTGCAGAACTCAAAGAATGCAAAATCAAAGTATCAACCTTAGAAAAGAAAATGGTAGCCATGGAAAAAGAAAACGCCAGCCTTAAAGAAAGACATGAGAGATACAGCAGACGGTGGAACTTGAGAGTGAAAGGCATGAAAGAATCAGTGGATGAAAACACGAGAGATGAGATCATTGAATTACTCCAGAAGATCGCACCCCAGCGGGCTCAAAAAATGGATGAAATTGTGGACACTGTTCACCGGATAGGGAGAAAGGAAGAGAAGAATACGCGTCATCCAGTTTGTGAAACGTCAACACCAAGACGCGATTTGGAGATTAACGGAGGAGTCGGAAACCTGCAAGGAAATGCGAAATCGCTTCACGGAGGACTTAACCATGGCAGACAAACTGGCGAGAGAAGTACAAGAAGCAAGAAATGCTGGGAAGAAGGCATACTTCCGAGGGCCTTTTGGATTCATTGATGGTCAACGGATCTAGAAGGACGTATGAAAATCTTCATGTAACCCTGTGGAAACGATGGTGAACCTGTGAAGGTGGGGTCATAAACTGTTTGTTATTTAGAGGAACATCTCGAGTTAAGTGCACATTTAAAGAGGTTGTTACTTTCTGTGTTCACATCAGTGCGTTTATAGTTAAACAACACAAAGTTATTTTGTTTTTTATGTCTTTTCTAAAGTCAGAGTTTTCCTTTTATCACTAAATGCAAGAGGTCTTAAGGACAATGTAAAAGCGTAAGGCTGCCTTCTTATTTTGAAAAAGGACTGAAAGCACATTGTATATTTGTGCAAGAGACTCATTGATGTGAAGAGGAAACTACATTTTGGAAAAACCAGTGGGGTGACGAGATTCTGTTTTCTCATGGCAGCAATCGTTCTGGACGTGTGGCCATATTTTTTTTCTAAATTTCCGGGGGAGGTTGTAACCTCCAAAAGTGATACGAGTGCTCATTGGATTGCTGCAGTTGTTAATTCTGAAGGGTCTTTTGTAATTTTAATTAACATCTATGGTTATAACAACATTGGTCAAAACAAAATATTACTAGGAACCCTTACTGAAATTATCGAGGATTACAATCAAAACTATTCTATAAGATTTACTTTAGTAGGTGGAGATTTGAACATGGCTCCTGATAGATGTCCATCTATGTGTTATGATAACCACTGTAACACAACATTGCAGGAATTCATGAATGTCAACTCATTATTCGATATTTGGAGGGAAAAAACCCCAAAGAGGAGGCAATATTCCTGGATGAAACCTAATGGAAGAGCTAGATCTAGAATAGATCTATGGCTTATATCTGCAGATGTAATAAGTTGTGTTGCTAATATTTCAATGTCTGCTGCACCTTTAACAGACCATTGTGTAATTAAACTTACTTTGAAAGCGGAAAATTACTCCCAAGTTACGGAAAAATTACTGGAAATTTAATGCTGCTTTGTTAAACTCGGATAACTTTGTCGAGGAAGTAAAATGCTTGTTAAAGAAAATTAGAGATGATAAAGATATTGATACTTGTTGTAGGAAATGGGAATATTTTAAGTATAATGGTCAGAAGTCTTTCCATTAAAGTTAGAAATGCTAGATGCAAACAGCAGAAGGAAAAGGAATTTCAACTGGTTCAAGAAATTAATCAGTACTGTAGAAAACCTGAGCTATCAGAGGAAGACAAAATACATTGATCAAGTTTACAAGCCAAATTAGATCAATTTTTCACTCAAAGGGCACAAGGTGCTTATATTAGATCTAGAGCTAAATGGATTGAAGCAGGTGAAAAGAATTCATCTTATTTCTTTAGCCTGGAAAGAAGAAGGCAAGAAAAAAATGTAGAATGCTCTGATAACAAAATAATTGCAGAGGAAATATGAGTTTTACTCTAAATTATACTCTTCTTCCTTCTCTCATGAGGCGTCATTATCATTTCTAGAAAGTATTAAACAACATATTCCTCAAATTAATCTGGCATTTAAAGAACTATGTGACTCAGAAATAACTATGAAGGAATTAGATACAGCTATTAAACAAACGTCAGTAGACAAAGCTCCTGGGCAAGATGGCTTGACCTCAAACTTTTACAAATTCTTCTGGGAAGACATAAAGGAATTACTATTTAATGCTATTAACGAATGTATTGAAAATAATAATTTCATGTCAACAATGAAACAAGGCATAATTACTCTGTTACCCAAGCCTGGCAAGGATAAAAGGTACATGGAAAACTTAAGACCGATAACCTTATTAAATGTTGATTATAAATGATTTACGCGTCTTATTGCAAATCGATTGGATGTGGATATAGGACAGATAATTAGTGAAACTCAATCCGGGTTTATTAAAGAAAGATTGATTCATAATAACATCCGATTGGTTATTGACTTGTTAGATTATAACTCGCTGATTGAAGATAAAGGCTTCATTCTTTTTCTAGACTTTTATAAAGCCTTTGACTCAGTTGAGCCTCCTTTTTGAGGATTTGAGGTTAAACGTGGCATAAGACAAGGCTGCTCTTGCTCACCACTTCTATTTATTTTAGTAGCAGAATTACTTGCTATTCTCATAAAAAATAGCCCTGATATTGAGCCTTTAAATGTGTTAGGAATGAATCAGAGTAAAATTCAACTTGCAGAGGATTCAACCATCTTCCTCAAACGTTCAGACCAGATTCTGCTGGTTCTCAAAAAAATAGAGGTCTTCTCCATAGCATCTGGACTCCACTTGAATTTTAAAAAATGTGAGCTTTTGGCTGTACATGATCATCCACTAATTGATTTATATGAGATCCCAGTTAAAAAAAGAAGTGAAATACTTAGGGGTGATTATAACAAAAGATTGCAAAGCTAGAGAAGAACTAAATATTGTGTCCAATAAAAAGAAAAGTGATTTGATTCTTAATTCTTGGCGGCAAAGAGACCTATCGTTATTTGGACGTGTCTTGATTACTAAAATTAAATCTTTATCTAAAATAATGTATCCTGCTTTCTCAATTGCTATCCCTGATACTTTTAATCAAATCTATTAACCAAACAAATCTCAATTTTATCTGGAGAAATAAACATCACTATCTCACGAAAGGAGACTCGGTAAAAACATTGGATGAAGGAGGTTTGAATGTAATTGACTATGAAGTAATGAATTGTATGATAAAACTTAAATGGTTAAAGCAATTATACAAAATAAAAATGGTTTCTGGTTTCAAGAAGGGTGTGGGGGTATTGATTTTTTGTTGAGATGCGATTTCTGCTTGTCCAAACTCCCCATCAAGTTGTCAAAATTCCATGAACAAGTCATGTTATATTGGAAAATGATCTATAAACACAATTTCACTCCCCATAACTCCCCCATCTGGAATAATAGATAAGGATTTTCTTTTGAATAATATATATGATATCATGATTAGGCAGAGAAAGATATTTGGTCTATTTTACACCTGATGGATTCCGATGGCAGGTTTCTCCTTTATGACAAATTTAAGGAAAAATTTAATTTACATTGTTGTAAAAAGCAACACTCAGTGGTGATTAAAGCAATGCCTCAAGTAATGGTAAATACAGTGAGAGGCATGTTACCTTATATGGTGTTAGGTCCACAGCTCCCATCTCTTTATATTGGTGACATTGATTTTAAAGAGAATAAATGTACAAATAAAATTATAAGACATTCTCTTACCTCTGTAATCTTTCCTGTGTCGTTGAAAAGGAAATACTTGTTATAAGATTACCCTGATGAAATAATGATCCGGATTAGAACCAGAGACCTCTCTCCCAGTCCCACCAAAAACTAAAGAGACTCATTTTAAGATCTTGAATGACATTTACCCTTGTTATGAATTTCTCAGACAAAGATTTAATGTGGAGAGAAATAATTGTAAATTCTGTGACCTCCATATTGAAACTCTTGAACGTGTGTTTTTTGATTGTCATTGTATCAGTACTTTTTGGGGGTGTTTTCAAACCTGGACTTCTGAAAAAGACTCTTAAGCACCATGCTTAAATTTTAAATGTATCAAAATTGGGGTGTTAATGCAGGACAAAAATAGAGATATACTTTACAACACTTTAATTATTATGGCAAAATACTTTATCCATAGATGTAGATTTTCAAATGTCACTCCACTGTTCTTAATTTTTATGAATGAGTTGATAAATTTCAAGAAAACGTTGAAACATATCAAAACTAAACAGTGTTTATAATAGTTTAGTTACTTTCATTCCTGATTAATCTCTGACATTTAATTTAAAATTTTCTTATTTTCCATGTATTTTTTTCTTCTTCTGATTTATATTGCTATTGTACTGTTGGTGTGTTTTTACATATTCTGCTTGGTCAAACATACTAAACATTGTATTGTTTTCAAATTTTGTAATGCCGGAATTTGTTAATAAAGCTGAATTTGAAGAAAGAAAAAAAACTCAGTGGATAGGATTTTGTGGAACTACTGCCCCCTACAGGTTTGGCACGCCCTACGCACTGATGCGGTTAGGTGTGGACGAAGTTTTTTTTTGTTTTTTTAACGAGGTAGTGAGGATATTCGTTAAAAAAAAACATCTACGCGTGTACGTGGACGTTTTAATCAGGATAATTACGGGGGTTTTTTTTGCTTTAAAATTGATGTGAATTTAAATGACTGAAAATAGAAAAGTTATTTTGAGTAATGTATTCTTCTGGTTTACATATCAAACAATATTTAGTTTGTTTGTTTTAAAAGCTGCCTCTGCATTTGATGACTACTTCTCAAAATGAAATAATATTTACCTTCTTTATTTTTTTTTACATTGATGTAATTTGGCACAATGCAAATACAAAATGATTTCGATTTGATTGATAAAACTGTATCGAAGCACACAACTGTTATCTTGAAGGTTCTATTAATGTGGAGGGCCACATAAATTGCTATAGAGGGCTGGATTTGGCCCGTGGGCCTTGAGTTTGACACGTGTGATTTAAAGCAACACTACTGAGTTTTTAACACTTTAAGCTATTGCTTTTAAACTGGTTTCAGTGGTTCTTGAGCCAGAAACTTGAGCAGCTTCACATGGGACAGCACTCAGCAACCCTCTGCTGTCTCTGCACAACAAAATACTCTAAGTTTACATGCAAAACGGTTAGGTAAGTTTTGGGAGTTCATCCGCGTGTGAATAGAACTAGTTATTATTTCTCTGTCACTTCATTTTTACAGTTTCAAACCATCAGAAAAAATGAGCAAGCAAGGTCCTAATTTTTTTCTTTGTTGCTGAACTGCCAATAATCATACATTCAGAAAAACATGCAAAATACACCGCCTTGACATTGTTATCTGCAAAGCCAGTGTGGGCACAGTTGCAATTCAATTTTTAACCAGTAAACTTATTAAGTGTTTTCAGTTTTATATGAGTGAAATATTTTAAGAACCAAGTTTCATTTTCCTCCAGGTTCACTGTTGGGCTACTTTGTGTTGTTCTGTCACTTTAAAACTATAAAACTTCTGGGGCATTTCAATCAATCAAACTTTATTTAAAAAGCGCTTTTCATACTGAAGTTTCAACTGAAAGTGCTTTACAGATTAAAATGACCCCACATAAACCATATTACCGTCCCTCACCCACAGATTTAAAAGCATGATCACAATTTGTGGTTAAAACTTCTTTTAATGCATTATAAGTCATTTAACTTGTTAAAATAAGGTACATTTAAAATGTCTGCACTGTCTGCCTCAGCTTCCAGCAACAGGACGGATGTCCGTGACCATGAGTAGGACAGACGGGGTCACCGTGTTCACTCTGACCTCTGACCCCCACAGTCGTTGGCCTCCTCTGTGCCAGATCCTGAAGAGCCTTTGCTACAGCCCGGTGTGCTGCTCCATGTCCCAGCAGCTGAGGAAGGTCCAGGGGACGTCTCTGTCCGTGCTCGGGGTCAGCTGCAGCCTCCTCTCATCTAAACTGTTACTGAAGCTGTTAATTTTAGTGAAAGCTTACTCTAGTTTAGTTCTAATTAGACATGTTTTATCATAAATCTACTTTGTTGCTGTTTGTTGTATTTTTGTAGGAATCATTTTCAATGTCATCGTTATTTTTATTGTAGATGATTAATAATAAAGCTCTCCAGCATGGATGTCAGGTTTGACCACAGATATGATCATCTTTCTATTTCACAGGCCATCCACATTATGATCGGCCTGCTTAATATCGGCCTCGGCACCGTCCTCCTCCTGAGTTGGTCTGAACCTTGGTCTATCTATGCCACTCACTTTCCTTTCTGGATGGGATCTCTGGTGAGCAAACTCCTGGATTACATGTTGTCAGCATTAGTTGTTAGCTGTCAGGGGCCAGGGCCTTAAAGCTATTCAGAGAAACCTCTAAAGTAAACATCTGGAATGTCTTAAATAGTGTCCAGTTGCTGTAGAGCTTTACTCAGGTTTTTCTAGGTCTCTACTTCTTCACACAAGGAGATCAGTGATGCTGAAAATCCCTATGGATAAATATATAATAATGTGTCTGAAATGTCTTATTTAAACGCTTATTCAGATGTGAGTCACTTTATCCTGTTGTCATTTGATGCCATCATGAACATTCTAGCAGGGATTTAAGTTACACTCTCAAAATAAAGCCTGCAGAATAAATGTTTTCATGTCTCACAGGTTATATTTTCACCAAGCTTAGTTCCTCAATATTTACGAACTTCAACCATAAATAAAAATGTCACAGATGTTCGCTTTGTTATTGAGTAGATTATTACAAGGTGGAGCTCCAGATTGTTACTGGGTAAATCTGAACGAGGCATGAGAAAGAGTTGTTTGGTTCACAGATACCTTTTAAAATAAAAGACTTTTTGTTGTTCAGTGATTATAGGCAGGTTTCAGTGCTGCTGTCTGTTGGACAAAAAGTCAGTCCCAATTTGTCATATTTCAGCGTCAACGGGTTCAAACAAGGACCACAAACGACAACAATAGTTTAAAATGATCAAATATACACCTATGAGAAGAAATAAACAATGTTGGGTACTAAAGTGGTTAGGTTATATGAATGTAATGGAGGTTCAGTATGGAGCCAACTGACCCTGAATCATTTATTCACTTTTATAAATCTAGGGGAGTTTTTAAAAACAGAATCTAAACATTTATTTTTCTTTTCTTCCAGTTCATTGCTTTTGGCATCATGTGCATTTTATCTGAGAGGTATCCAAGTCCATGTCTGGTGAGTGATTTCATGAAGAACTTCCTGGTGTTTCCTCAGGATCTCCTTCATCATCAACTCTTATTCCATGATGTTTTTCATTATTAATCGTATTATTGGTCATGTCTGTACATAAAGGGATTTGTCTTATATTTCAGGTCATCCTCAATGTGATTGCCAACCTGGCTGGAGCTGCTTTGGCCATTGCTACCGTTGTGCTCTACAGCGTATACTTGGGAAATGTAGATCTGTGGTTTGACTGTGACGAGAGCCATAACTACTGGCCATATAGAATAACGACACCAAGTCCAGCATTGGATGCTGCTTACATTAAGGAAGCATGCTTGGAGGGGAAAGCACTGGTCACCGTAAGACAGAAATAACCTTCCAGCACTCAAAACACATGATTACTTTATATTGATCATTTGACATATATTTTTTAAAGGGTTCAAATGATTAATGAATCATTATGATATATTTTTAGAGATGATTCCATCTTTAAAGGTGTTTGTTCTTAAACTGACTGCTGGATTTATGTATTTTTTTTGGTATGAAAAATATTTTTACTGTTTGACACCCAGTTGGAACTTCAAATGTTAGACAAGTGTGAATTAGGGACATCTAGAGGTATGCACTGCAAATTGCAACCAATCATATATCACCTGTGTGACCAAACATTGAAAGAGGATTTCAAAGTTTGCTTCAAATCAGGTGTTTAGGTTGTTTTTTTGTGTGTTTTATTTTTTTTGTTTAACTGAGCAACTTATCTTACAGCTATGTTGTTACATAACATTATTGATCTCAATTATTATTGGTGTGTGAGCAATAATGTTATATGATTGGAATTGATGACGGTAGAGTTTATTTTAGTAAAATCCGGGGCACCACCCTTTTTTAAAAAGGGAATCTTGAACCAAACACTAACTTTTATGAAGGGTTAGGGTGGGATGAAATAATTGCACACACAATAGGCAAGGTCTGTTTAGTCCGTTTAGTTAGTTTGAAGGAAAAATGGTTCCCAACAAACATGTATTGGAAGGAAGCAAAGGAAGGTAATCCAGAGACAAATGCAATCCCTTTTATAGAGTCAAAGGTGACACTGTTTGTGTTCTGCAGGTGCTTCTGAGAAGCATCATTTCTGTCCTGATTGTCCTGTCGGTTGTGGAGCTCTGTGTCACCATCAGTTCTGCTGTGTTGGGGAACAAAGCTCTGAGACGCACCAGCAAGGAACAGAACGAGGTGAGCTATAGGATCAACTGAGGTTTGTTTTAAATCCGTTTTTCACATATTTGTAGAAAGAAGGATGTTTACAGCAGAAATGACTCCCAGCTTTGACTCAAGTCTGCTAATCTTGGAAACATCAGGTTTATGGGCTTCTCTTGTTTTCTGGAAAAGTTTCACTGCTCATTTAAAGGGCTTCCGTTCTGAAGATAAAAGCAGCCCATACTACCGACCCATACCTCACCAATCCTGGACCCTCTTCAGTTGTCGGTCCAGAAGACAACGGTACGGTGCGGTTAGGGCGGAGCTACTGGCGTCACGCAACACATTCCATTGATTGGGGGACAGAAAAAGTCTCTATGACGAACGCCAGACATACCAGTATGTCACGTTTGTTGTCGCCGCGTCTTGGGTTTAACCCCGCCTGCCCAGTCAGAGTCCAACTAGCGGAGGAAATGCTCTCATGAAATCGCCAATACATAAAATAGCGTACCGAACCGCACCGACCCGACCCGTAACATACCGCTCGGTGGAAACCAGACATTGGTGTGAGTGTTGAGATATAAGCCTGTAATTTCTAACAATGTTCACCTTTAGCACATTCATATATAGCCACAGTGATCATAAAACCAAGAAAGATAACCCATCAATAAGTTACATCACACTTAATTAGTCACCTTAAACAACATGCAAGCAGAATGCAGACATTTATACAGAGGAAAATCAGTTAAAGCTTTAAGCATAAAGACCAGTACAGCATAGAAGCGATTTTCCCAGTTGGACTTAAACAGTGGAGTTAAGTTCAACTGGAACATTTCATTGTTTAAAGACCCAAAATATTTTTATTAGCATATGTGTGTTTTTTTAAATTCAGGTTCTTCTTTAAAAATCTGAAACAACAACTTTGCCTGTTTTTCAAGTAATTTTACTTTTCTTTAATTTGTCTGATGTTACTACCTGCTTATCATTTATTGGCAATAGTCAAACTAAATCTCCAGTCTTCGCTGGTCTCTTTTAGAAATGCTCCAACATGTGTCCAACAAAAAGGGAAAAAAAAGAAATGCTTCAACATATTAGCCTAAAAATCTAGACAAACCCAGGTAGCAAAAGATTTTGCTCTTCAGGTTTGTCCAGCCAATCCCTATTGTAGCCTCAACAGGTCTACCATCTGCCCGGCTAAATTTAGGCCTGGCCAATCACAGCGCTTTGCTTGTAGAGGGACGTTGGGTGGGCTTAGCACCATTATGGGTGAGCTTCTTTTTTTTTTTTTTTACTATGACGGCAGCAAAACAACAAAGATGGCGGCGGCTCATGAACGGCGCTCGTTTGGACTTGTTTTTTTTCCTTGAGAGATGAGCAGATAGAGACACTTAATTCTTTTGTTTCGACTGCCCCATTGACTGATTTCCGTCGCTATGAAAACGTCATGTTGCTCGTTGTTCTGATTGGTCCTAGCCCAGTCCAATTGCATGCAGAGACGGTTTGAAAGACAACCATAGATTCCGCCCCTTGGACTGAGCGCTGTCTATGGGCCGTGGTCAGACTATAAAGTTTTGTGTGTATGTATATGTATATATAAACGTATATGATGGCTTGCCAAGCTACCAACATATTGCTTAAAAACAAAACTATTGTCCTTTTTTGTTTGTCTTTTATGTTTAATTTCCTCTTTGTTTCCTCCTGTAGACCTCGGATGACCCAGAGCTTTACAAGCCACTGCTAGAGGAAGTCACCACTGAGCCCGCAGCCTGAACATCTTCCACTTATTTTAAACCTTAACGTTGCACTTTTATTCCTCTAATGGTGTTCATAGGCACATTAATCATTCACCTAAAATCAGCTAGTGTTTTGTTTCCTTCAATTTATGCTTTTCTATGGTCTCCTGCACTTTTGAATTAAATATGTGCTCACATAATTCTGCTTTTCTTTATCATTAAAGGGATATTCCACCCCTAGGTGAAATTTAGTCTGTTGCCATCTTCCCCTGAGTTAGATAAGGGAGAATAAGCATTTTGTAACCAGCCCAGTCATTCTCCTAATCTGGCAAAAGTTTATTTGTTTTAGTTTAGCATAAACAATGTAATTGAATGGGAACGGCTAGCATTTCATATGTAAAAGTGATGAAAATTACTCAATAATGATCCTAATTATTCCTGGTGGCCTAAATAATAATTAGGTTTATTTATATAGCGCCAATTCCCAACACATGTCAACACAAGGCACTTTACAAGTCACTTTAATTCAATCAGACAAACATTCGAATCACTAACAGTTTTCTATCTCTGGAAACCCAGCAGATTGAATCAAGTCATTGACTTGCAGCATTCACTCCTCCTGGACCAACATGTAGCGACAGTTGACAGTTCCCTGTGTTGTCGTTGACTTCACAGCAATCCCTCATGCTCAGCAAGCATGTAGCGACAGTGGAGAGGAAAAACTCCCCTTTAACAAGAAGAAACCCCCAGCAGAAGCAGAACCTGGCTTGGTACGAGCGGCCATCTGCCACGACCCACTGGGGGTTCGAGATTGGAAATGATCATTTCAATTGCAATTGAATTGCAGGAGCCGATTTAGATTTGGGACTATATTATGAAAAATCACGGCGGTAAGCCACCGCTGACGTCACGTAGCGCCACCTACCTCTGTAAAAACAAATGCGTGTGCTGCTTGGAGTTTTTACTGCTGTAGTTTGAGTACAATATAAGTCTAATGCAGTAAAAACTGTTTATGGAAGTAGGTGGCAGAGCTTGCCAGAATTCGTTCCCCCTGTCCAAATCGAATAAACAATGTCCCACATTCTTTATTTTTTACCACACAAACACTTCTTAGGCTAACTAGTCCTAAAATCTTTTAGGTTGATGTTCGGAAAAATAGCTTCTTAAAAAAAAGGATGAGACTAGCTTTTTAGATAGTTAATAAGTGCGTTGGTGTAGATTCTCAGTCATCCAGGACATGATATTCTCGAGTTTAAATGAAGCCAACAGGACTTTTCTTGTGGCCTTGAATACGTTTCGTCTCTCATGTTCAAGGTTGGTTTGAAACCAGCCTTGAACAGAGGAGGTGGTTTGAGATTCCCCCTTTCAAACGGATACTAAGCAGCCTTGAGTTTCACCAAAACTCACTCATTGAGGCATGTGACCAAAACAGCGCATTGTTACATAACCTGGGTCATTTCATCGTTAACGACACTTAGATCACCAAGATTGCTTAGTGCTTAGAAGCTTACGCAATCCTGATAGCCTCGTTAGGAATAACGACAGCCCGGTTGATGAGCCTTAACCTTTGATTTATAAATCTGATTCTCCCAATCCAGTTTTCAGAACTAAAGAAGCCTCTTGGATGAGAGACGAAACGTATTCAAGACAAGAAAAATCCAGTTGCCTTCATTTAAACTCTCAAGAATAGTTTATAAGTAGTATTTTTGCCAGATTGCAAGACAGACATGCACCCATGATCATGCCCCCAAAATTGGTTGATGTTGGTGTAGTAATGGACTCAGACCTGAACCTCCAGGGTCACATAAAGGCAATAACAAGGTCAGCGTTCTATCACCTGAAGAACATCTCTAGGATTAAAGGACAGATGTCGCAACACGACCTAGAAAAACTCATCCATGCGTTTATCTTTAGTCGGATTGATTACTGCAACAGCATCTTTACAGGTCTGCCTAAAAAGTTAATCAGACAGCTGCAGCTGATCCAGAACGCTGCCGAACCAGGAAAGTAGAGCACATCACCCCAGTTCTAAAGTCCTTACACTGGCTCCCTGTAGCTCAGAGAATAGACTTCTAAATACTTTTACTAGTTTATAAATCATTACATGGCTTAGCACCAAAATATGTTGAAGACCTGTTGTCATGGTACCAACCACCAAGACCACTCAGGTCCTCCAACTCTAGCCTACTAAACATCCCTAGACTCAGAACTAAACATGGAGAAGCAGCTTTCAGTTTCTATGCTCCCCTTATCTGGAACAGACTTCCTGACGAGTGTAGAGCTGCTGAAACTCTGAACTGCTTTAAATCGAGACTTAAAACCATCTGTTTAGAATTGCCTTTGAGTAAATGCTTGATGTCAAATGTATGAAATGTGTTCATGCTCTCTTGCTTTTTTTTATTTTTCTCTTGCTTTATTGTGTATCGTGTGTAATGTGTGTTTCTTTTATGTGTTTCTTTTAAATCACCAAATCATGTAAAGCACCTTGAATTACCCTGCTGTTGAAAGTGTGCAATACAAATAAAATTGCCTTGCCTTGCCTTGCCTCAAACCTCCCCGCTTTAGGAAAATAATTGAGAATTTTATTTTGTTCTCCTACTTTTAGAATACCCAATTGGCTCCCCATCAGGTAATCGAACCCCGTTCTCCCGCTTGACAGACAGTGATATTCACCTCTATACCTCAGTTTGGCGCCCAACGTGATCTCAGTGAGCATGGAGGACTTTTTTTTTTTTCTATCTCCAGCCTCCAAGCTCGGGGGGCTGTTATGGGAGAGAAGATTACCTTCTTTCTCCCAGCCGCCGCCTGGGAATGTCAATTCCAGCCTGGTGAGACTCAGTTAAAGAAACAGTATGGATTAAAGTAGATATAAAGTAATTTGTTAGTCGACACTCTCGGGTGGTGGAATAATAACTGGGGGTCGTGTTTGAATGCTTACATGTGATTGAAATACTAGGGATCTTTACAAACTTACTCCTCTTAAAATAGAGGAAAGTCTTCATGAGGTTCGTACTGGCAACACGATTAAACATAGAAAGTAAGCTCTAGTGTTTCTTCTTCGTTAAACAATTTTTTTTGTTACGAAAGTGAAAGGAGGTGGCGTAGAGGGAAGACGTTTCCCCTTCGGACGCTGAGCGCTCGGCCAAACCGAAGGTCTGAAACCAGTACAATTCCACCACCGTGACAGTGGGGCTGGGTTCTGCTGACCCAAAATGGGAATTGGGTGTTCTGAAAGTGGAAGAACAAAATAAAATAGCAAACGAGTAAAAGAAAAGAAAAAAAAAAGTACAAAGGTTTTGTTTTGGTGCTTTATTATTTTCCTTAAAACGGGAGGTTTAAGTGTCAACCGATACTGGGGCGAGTTTGATCATGGCACTGTTCAGTGTGTACGGTTTGTATTGCAATCTGGCCAAAATACTCCTTAAAAACTATCCAAAAAGCCTTAAGCACTCCTGTCTCTTCTTTGTTTAAGAAGAAGCCATTTTTCCCACATCAGAGGTGAGAGCTCTTTATAAAGTCAGCTTACAGGGGGATACACATTCTGTCAGTTCATCAGCTGCACTAATACTGATGAATGCCAGAAAGATCTAACATTAGTGTTTCTAGCTAAAAATCTAGAATGTAGGACACTGTGTCTTTGATCTGGATGGGGAGGGGCAAATCGTGCCAGGGTCAGCATGACAGAATTTGTCTAAATATATAATGGTGTGTCTGAAATGTTACATGTAAGCATTTATTCAGGTGTGAGTCACGTTATCCTTTTGCCATTTGATGTGGTGTACATGCTAGCTGAGATAAACAGGGATTTGAGTTAGACTTTCAAAATAAAGCTTGCAGGAGAAAAGTTTAATCTTCTGACTGAAAGTCATCTAGACATTTTGAAGTCAACATGATGGTGAATCCATGCAGGCAGTCGGTGGTGGTGATGGCAAGGAGGACTTCCTTCCTGAGTGACTGTTCTTCACCCACCAAAGAAAAACGTCAAAATACCCGTAGGAACATTCAGAAAATGGCCAGCAGAAATGGGTTTGAATGCTTTAACATCACTGAAACCTTTTCTGTTGAATTTTGAGACTATAAATGATGTACAAGCCATTTTCATGCCATGAAAATGTTTTTTAAAACCTTTTTTACTTTGTTATACTTATTGAAACATTAAAATAAACAGCAGTTTACTACGACGGAGAATTAGGGCCATTGTAGACAAAAGAAAAATATTTTGGTGTAAATTTCCTCACTTAAAAAAACGCTAAATGATTAATTTCACATATTTTCTAAAAAATAACTCGAATGTTCTCTGATTTAGAAAAGTCGAAAATTTGCAAGAGAAAACTCAGAAATGTCCATTATTTAAGGCGTACATTTTCGATATTTAAACAAATATGTTTTCTGACATTGTAAGGTCAGACATATTCAAGAAAAAAACAACCATAAAATTGTCAGGGAAAAAACCCTGAAGATTTTAGAGAATCCGATATTCCCAACAGAAAATCCCTGTCCAATAAGATTTAAGTGTTAAAGTTACAAGATGTGCATCTGGATATTTACAAAAGTTTAGCCTAAGGGGTTCGTGCGGCTCTTTTCCTGGATCAGAATTTCTCCCGGGTTCAGATGAGGTCATGAACGCCTCGACTGTGAGGAAGAAGCTGCAACATGGCTGCATCAAGCAGGTCTCATTTACCAGGGAAGTGTGTAACTTTCCTGAGTTTCCTTCGGGTAAAGAGGAAACAGAGAAACATGTTCTACTGATGTGAACCGGTGCTGACGGTTATTTTTGTTGTTGTATCACAGTGGAAAGTTATAAGAACCCTGGAGGTTATTTGAGTAACCACAGAGGAAGATGATTGTAACCGATCATCGGCTGTTTTACAAAGAACATTTTAATCAAGATCCTTTTTTTTCCAATGATGTAAGTTTAAATAATTAGAAACAGGAAAAAGTTGTTAATTAATAATTAATTCTTCTAGTTCACATTAAACAAAAGTTGGTTTGTTTTTCAGTTTTAATTTAAGCCACATGAGGTCTAAATTTTCCAGTATTCATGTGTCAGAATGGCCTAGTCCAAGTCCAGACCTCAACTTGCTTTTCACAGATATCAGGATCTAATGCTGGAGACAGACTAACCCTGACCAAAACAAAACACATGCAGCTCTGACTTAGAGAGGGTTAATCCAAATGCATGTAAAACATTTAGGTTTTATATTTGTGACATATTTTAGTCCGGTTTAATTTTCCTTTCGGTTCACCGTTATGCTATTGTGGGTTTTTTTGGTCACATGAAATGTATAAAACTTCAAGGAGATTTGTGGTTAAACCTTTACAAATATGGAACGCCAGAGTGGTCAAAATTAAATAAATAAATAAAACCTTTTACATGAATAAATAATAGACAAATGTTTAATGTGATAATGAAATTGTGAAAAAAAAAAACTGAATTCATAGGAAATTCTTTGCTCATTCGTATGAAATATGTTAATTTTCCTTTAAAAATGCATTTATTAATATAAAACATTATTTAATGGTATGAAGAAAAAAAAGATTTTTTTTCAGTCATTTTTATTCAATTTCATCAATTTTTATTCCAAGACGTCTTTTCAAAAAGTCAGCTTTTATTTCATAATAGTGGTTTTCCGAATGTCTTATTTATTTTAGAATCTCACTTTTCAGTCTGCCAATCAAGGTCAGTGGGTGGGACCTGAATGCTCATCGGTGGGTGCTAACAGGGATCTTCCTGGATAGCCATCCTAACTTACTGTGTTTAGCATGCTAAGTCAAGGGTCGGAGTTGCAGCAACTTCGTCGAGCTCCACTTACTCTGGCTGATTAAATTAAGGGGAATAACCATAATTATGGAATTTTAATATATGAATAACAATAATTATCAGAGGATGCCATCTTGAGTAGTTTGGCTTATATTTTTTAAATGATCTCAGGTCTAGAACTCTGGGCTAGCTGTCCAAAACAACCACCAGAGTTATTTTGGATTTTGACAGCCACATTAAAAAAGTGGGTAAATATTCTATCAACATTATGAGCATCTGGTTAAGTGCATACACGAAATCCAACAGGCGTCAAATTCAATAATAGTTTTAAATGACTTCAGCTCTCACCGTTCTTCTCCTTTAGAAAGATCAATGTTTAAGCACCAGCCAATGAGCATGCATGAATATTGGAACGACTGGAGAGCTGGGTCGGACTCTCTGGTACAGTACTTGGCTGGTTTGAGTCTTACCTAAAGAACAGGGACTTCTTTGTTTCAATAGGAAACTTTTCATCAGAACAAACAGAAGTCACATGTGGGGTGCCCCAGGGCTCCATCCTGGGGCCCCTCTTATTTAATATCTACATGCTCCCACTAGGCAAGATTATTAACAACCAATAAGATTAGCTACCATAACTATGCGAATGATACTCAGCTCTACATTACAATGTCACCATTTACTTAGGGTTTGGATGGGTTCAGACCCATCCAAACCCTAAGTAAATGCATCGAGCAAATCAATGGATGGATGAGCCATAACTTTCTCCAGCTGAACAGAAACAAAACAGAAGTAATTACTTTGGACCTAAGGAGGAACCATCAAGAGTCAGCACACAGCTTCAGTTAATCCAGCTAGAAAATACTGATCAGGTATGAAATCTAGGTGTAGTAATGGACTCAGACCTGAACCTCCGGGGTCACATAAAGGTCAATAACAAGGTCAGCCTTATTTCACCTGAAGAACATTTCTAGGATTAAAGGACTGATGTCGCAACAGGACCTAGAAAAACTCATCCATGCGTTTATCTTTAGTAGGGTTGATTACTGCAACAGCATCTTCACAGGTCTACCTAAAAAGTCAATCAGACAGCTGCAGCTGATCCAGAACGCTGCCGCTCGCGTCCTCACTAGAACCAGGAAAGTAGAGCACATCACCCCAGTTCTAAAGTCCTTACACTGGCTCCCTGTAGCTCAGAGAATAGACCTCTAAATACTTTTACTAGTTTATAAATCATTGAATGGCTTAGCACCAAAATATTTTTGAAGATCTACTGTTACCATAGCAACCCCCCCCCCCCCCCCCCCCCCCTTTTTATTATAGATGATTAATAATAAAGCTCTCCAGCATGGATGTCAGGTTTGACCACAGATATGATCATCTTTCTCTTTCACAGGCCATCCACATTATGATCGGCCTGCTTAATATCGGCCTCGGCACCGTCCTCCTCCTGAGTTCATTTGTATAGCACCAATTCACAACACAGTCATCTCAAGGCACGTAGTAAGAATAATCATTTCAATTCATACATTCCAATCAATCCTTCAGTTCATTAGTCCAATCGATTTAAAAGTTTTCTATTTAAGGAATCCCAGCAGATTGTATCGAGTTATTGACTTGCAGCATTCACTCCTCCTGGACCAACATGTAACAACAGTAGACAGTCGCCTGAGTTGTGTCGTCTTCACAGCAATCCCTCATATTGAACAAGAATGTAGTGACAGTGGAGGGGAAAAACTCCCCTTTAACAGGAAGAAACCTCCAGCAGAACCAGAAACTGGCTTGGTACGAGCGGCCATCTACCACGAGCGACTGGGGGTTCGCAGAAGACAGAGCAGAGACACAGAAAGAACAAAAAGATGTAAGAGTACTTTCTATATGAAAGAAAGTAAAAAGTTGATAACAGGACATGGAGAACATTCAGTTACTGGGAGCTTCATCCCAGTTGATGCCCCAGACCAGGTGTATATTGTGGGGAGAGAAAAACACTGAGAGAAAACAAAGTTAACATTCAAAATAGCTGAAAATATTTATAACTGGAGAGTAGTAGGAGAGAAAAGTAGCAGAGTGAAGAGAAGTGGTAAGTCTGTCCTCCAGCAGTCTAAGCCTATAGCAGCATAACTACAGAGATAGCTCAGGATGACCTAAGCCACTCTAACTATAAGCTTTATCAAACAAGTAGGCTGGTTTAAGCATCGTTTGTGTCCTGATCGTCCTGTCGGTTGTGGAGCTCTGTGTCACCATCAGTTCTGCTGTGTTGGGGATCAAAGCTCTGAGACGCACCAGCAAGGAACAGAACGAGGTGAGCTATAGGATCAACTGAGGTTTGTTTTTCCACATATTTGTAGAAAGAATGATGTTTAGGTTCATCAACTTCTGAGTGAAATTTTAAATAAAAATTAAGACATGACTGAGTGCCCGTACAAAGAGGCTGTTTATATTTTATTTGGTTCCTTATGTCCCAGCAACAAACAATTGTGCAGTTTTAGTTTCTTTTTTATTAGTTGGGCACCCAAAACAGCAGAAATGACTCCCAGCTTTGAGTCATCAGGTTTTTTGGATTTCTTTTGTTTTCTGAACAAGTTTTGCTGCTGATCCAAAGGCTTCAGTTCTAAAGAGAAAAGCAGCCCATACTACTGACCCAAAGCTCACCCATCCTGGACCCTCTTCACTTGTAGGTCCAGAGGACAACAGTGCAGTGCGGTTAGGGCGGAGCTACTGGCGTCACGCAACACAGTCCATTGATTGGGGGACAGAAAAAGTCTCTGTGTCATGCTGTCCTATTCAATTCAATTCAAAAATACTTAATTGATCCCAGAGGGAAATTAAGTGTTGCTGTAGCTCATATAATTAATTCTTTAAGGAGTTGTTGTAGATGATGATGGCTGTAAGCAGGAAGGATCTCCTGTAGCGGTCTGTATTGCAGCGAAACTGAAGAAGCCTCTGACTGAAGACACTCTGTTGTTGTATGACTGTCTCATGAAGAGGATGCTCAGGGTTGTCCATATTTGTTTTGATTTTATGAAGAATCCTTCTTTGCATCATCATCTCCAGATGTTCCACAGTCGTCCCCAGAACAGAACCAGAACCTTCTTATTCAGGTTGTTTAGCCTTTTTAAATCCCTGGCTCTGATGCTGCTACCCCAACAGATGACGGCTGAAGAGATTACACTCTCCACAACAGACCTTGCTGCAAACCTTGAAGGACCTAAGCTTCCTCAAGAAGTACAGTCTGCTCTGTCCCTTCTTGTAGATTGTTAAATTCACTATTCACAGGCTCTTGGACTGGAACTGGCTCACTATTCACTAATTCACTATTCACTCTCTCTCCTAATCATCGTCTTCACCTGTGTCTTCCATCAAGCACGCATGATCCTCCTTACCGTCTGCCTTTATAACCCGTCACTTCCCCTCATTCAGCGCCGGATAATTGTCGATGTCGTGGTGTGTTGTCCTGCTGTTATCCTGTCCTGCTCTTTCGATGTCCTGTCTCTCCCTTCCTGCCATCATCATCATCATCAACTCCTCCACCAGCAGCACTCAATAAGCATCCTTACACTTTACCTGCGACTGTGTTTGGGTCCATGCGCCACACTCTGCAGCATCTCCCTGACTCTGTGACGAACGCCAGACAAACCTCAAATGCCTCGACGTTCTTTGTAGCTGCAGACATAAAGACCAAAACAGCGTCGAAGGAAATTTCCCAACAGTGGATTTAAGTCCAACTGCCACATTTCTTTGCTTACACATCTAAAACAGTTGCTTTTTGGAGTTTTTTTTTATTAGCACAACTGTGTGTATTTTTGAAATTCAGGTTCTTCTTGAAAAATCCAAAACAACAACTTTGCCTGTTTTCAAGTAGTTATTTATTAATTAAACCAAATCCCCATTCAGTTCTTTACGGGCCTCTTTTAGAAATGCTGAAACATATGAATTAAAAACAAAACTATTGTCATAACCTGTCAGAACCAGAGATGGAGAAGCTGCGTTCAGCTTCTATGCTCCACATGTCTGGAACAAACTCCCAGAAAGCCTCAGATCAGCTGAAACACTCAGTTTATTTAAATCCAGGTTAAAGACCCACCTGTTCTCAGCTGCTTTTGATTAGATTCTTATTCTAAGTTTTAAATCTGCACGGCTTTTTTAAAGATTCTTTTAAGAATTTTTTTTTTTTCATTTTAATTCATGGTTTTTATTCCTGTACTATTGCTTTTTCTGCACCCTGCTGTAATGCTTTTGATGTTTTATGTAAAGCACTTTGAATTGTCTTGTAACATGAATTGTGCTATACAAATAAACTTGCCTTGCCTAAATTTGAAACTTTCTTTGTTTTCTGCTGAATAAAGGGAGAAAACATATATTTTCTCTTGATTAAAATGCACCAAACTGTGATTTTTGTGCATAATTACATCCCTACTGTTGTATCCTGGATGAGCTATGGAGCTCTGTGCAGTTTTAACCCAGACTTAAATTCATTTCTATAAAGTAATCAAACTAACGTTGTGTTTTTAAATCTCAATTTTTCACAAAGATAAAACAGCTTTTCTTCACAAACAGGAAGGTTCCCAGGAAGCAGCATCAGAGATGCTCTTTAAAGACATTATTTCTGATGTAATCTCACCAAAACCTTTTCAAACTGTGCTGCATATGAATCATTTTGTGTCATATATGTTTAATTTCCTCTTTGTTTCCTCCTGTAGACCTCTGATGACCCAGAGCTTTACAAGCCACTGCTGGAGGAATACATAATAGAGCCTGTAGCCTCTTGTAAACCTTAATCCTGCACTTTTATTCCCATGATGGTGTTCATAGGCACATTAATCATTCACTTAAAATCAGCTGGTGTTTTGTTTCCTTCAAATTATGCTATTCTGTGGTCTCCTGCACTTTTGAGTTACATTTCCACTCACTTTTTCTGCTTTTTTTAATAATTAATTTGGGTCTTTCTTGGGTTTTTGTTGTTTTGCTCTAAAGTCAGCAAATATTCAGTCATGTGTATGTTAATTTCTTTTGTTGTGATTCCAGTTTCCATATAAAAAAAGAAACATGAAAGTGGAATTGCCTATAAAAACACAACTTTCCTAGTTATGTTCATATCTTATGTGACCTTGAAGTTACATTATATGGGGATTTTTGTTTATTCTTTTAAAAGCCTCAATTGAGTAAATATTTGACAGTTGTATGAGTCAGGGGAAGTTCATGATGATGTACAGTGGCTTGCAAAAGTATTCGGCCCCCTTGAACTTTTCCACATTTTGTCACATTACAGCCACAAACATGAATCAATTTTATTGGAATTCTACGTGAAAGACCAAAACAAAGTGGTGTACACGTGAGAAGTGGAACGAAAATCATACATGATTCCAAACATTTTTTACAAATAAATAACTGAAAAGTGGGGTGTGCGTAATTATTCAGCCCCCTTTGGTCTGAGTGCAGTCAGTTGCCCATAGACATTGTCTGATGAGTGCTAATGACTAAATAGAGTGCACCTGTGTGTAATCTAATGTCAGTACAAATACAGCTGCCCTGTGACGGCCTCAGAGGTTGTCTAAGACAATGTTGGGAGCAACAACACCATGAAGTCCAAAGAACACACCAGACAGGTCAGGGATAAAGTTATTGAGAAATTTAAAGCAGGCTTAGGCTACAAAAAGATTTCCCAAGCCTTGAACATCCCACGGAGCGCTGTTCAAGTGATCATTCAGAAATGGAAGGAGTATGGCACAACTGTAAACCTACCAAGACAAGGCCGTCCACCTAAACTCACAGGCCGAACAAGGAGAGCGCTGATCAGAAATGCAGCCAAGAGGCCCATGGTGACTCTGGATGAGCTGCAGAGATCTACAGCTCAGGTGGGGGAATCTGTCCATAGGACAACTATTAGTGGTGCACTGCACAAAGTTGGCCTTTATGGAAGAGTGGCAAGAAGAAAGCCATTGTTAAAAGAAAACCATAAGAAGTCCCTTTTGCAGTTTGCCACAAGCCATGTGGGGGACACAGCAAACATGTGGAAGAGGGTGCTCTGGTCAGATGAGACCAAAATGCAAAACGCTATGTGTGGCGGAAAACTAACACTGCACATCACTCTGAACACACCATCCCCACTGTCAAATATGGGGGTGGCAGCATCATGCTCTGGGGGTGCTTCTCTTCAGCAGGGACAGGGAAGCTGGTCAGAGTTGATGGGAAGATGGATGGAGCCAAATACAGGGCAATCTTGGAAGAAAACCTCTTGGAGTCTGCAAAAGACTTGAGACTGGGGCGGAGGTTCACCTTCCAGCAGGACAACGACCCTAAACATAAAGCCAGGGCAACAATGGAATGGTTTAAAACAAAACATATCCATGTATTACAATGGCCCAGTCAAAGTCCAGATCTAAATCCAATCCAGAATCTGTGGCAAGATCTGAAAGCTGCTGTTCACAAACACTGTCCATCTAATCTGACTGAGCTGGAGCTGTTTTCCAAAGAAGAATGGGAAGAATTTCAGTCTGTAGATGTGCAAAGCTGGTAGAGACATACCCTAAAAGACTGGCAGCTGGAAGTGCAGCAAAAGGTGGTTCTACAAAGTATTGACTCAGGGGGCTGAATAATTACGCACACCCCACTTTTCAGTTATTTATTTGTAAAAAATGTTCGGAATCATGTATGATTTTCGTTCCACTTCTCACGTGTACACCACTTTGTTTTGGTCTTTCACCTGGAATTCCAATAAAATTGACTCATGTTTGTGGCTGTAATGTGACAAAATGTGGAAAAGTTCAAGGGGGCCGAATACTTTTGCAAGCCACTGTACCTGTAGAAAGAATCTGAAGGTTAGATTGAGTTTATTAAGAGGAAATGGATCACAAATTAAAGCTAAACTTGTTTCCTTAATTTTTCTGGAAATTAAGCCATGCCCTTTTAGGTATCTCAGTAGTTTGCAATTGTTAATGTTTAGCATTTGACAGCAGTTATTAATTATTTGTAATTCTTGGATTAGAAAAGCAAAGGCTAATAAATGTTTCACGCTTCCTTTACCTTTTCCCTGTTTTACCAATATATTGAGATTATGTATTTTTTTTATTTAAATCATCCAAAGATCCTGTTGGGATCGGATGGTTTCTTACATTCCCTTGCAGAGGTATGCATGCTTGTTAAACATTTGTGGCTGCAGACATTGTTATGGGATGTAGTAAATTATGTTGACCAAAAGTTCCTTGTTGCAGTTTGAAAACCTGTTTTCCGTGACCCGTTGAGAGGCGGCTAGGGTGCAACCGTTTAGAAACTCTTTTTGTAAGACAGTCATGTTACTGTTTTGCTCTTGGTACTCACCAAACAGGTTTTATGGCTTTTTTTTGTCCACCTTGAGGCTCTAATCATGCTTTATATATCACCAGGACAGATACATAACTATGTACAGCCATACTTGCACCGAGCCCTAACCCTCAGCCTGGCACCACGCTGTTTAGCTACCAGAGAATGCAGATTTGAGGAAGAGGTTGATCCCACGCTTACATGACAATACAAATATTACCTCTACACTCAAATATCCCATCACAGACTTTTAGGAGACAAAGAAGCACCATTCAAATTCAGTTCAAAAATACTTTATTGATCCCAGGGAAATGGAGTGTTGTTGTAGCTCATATAATAAATTCTTTAAGTAGTTGTTATAGATAATGATCAGCGTTTTCATCAATTCCCTATGAGATTTCCGGTGTAGAGCTACTTAGTTCAGTGTGCGGCACACCAAAAAGGGTGCCATCCTTTTGTATGTGAGGCAGTTAAAATAATTTTAATTTGATTGACCTTTGAAGATACCTTGGTGCATACAGTAGGAAGGAATCTGATTCCCAAAAGTGTGTGATAAAGTTGTTGACATAACCCCAAAGGCAAAAGGGAAAACAATTGTTTTAAACCACTTCTGGAAGCTGTTCCAAATACTTTATGGTCTGCCTTGGGATCGTCATCCGACCCCAGGCAGAAACAAATGCATTTGTTCATTGAGAAGGTGTTTGTATTAGTGCTTATTGTATTTGTGGATTGTATCTACATATTGTAACTAATCGCCTTATATTGCTTTTTATTTATTTATTTATTTTTAGTCTGTTGTTTTAAAAAAATTTTAGGTAGACATTAACCTCTGTCAGGGGACTGCAGATGAAAAATAGCCTCTAGGCTAATTCTGGCACATTTGCATTTTTGCTGTTATTGTGTAAGAAAAAAAAAAAAAAAATGAAATTTCAGTTTTGCAATAATTTTATTTACAAAATGAAATTTTCTTTTCTGTTTTACACCATGCAGATTTTGTGTGTAACCTAAGGATAGACTTTACATTAAAATGAAACCATCTGAAATGTTATTCAAAGTTACTTATTATAAATACATACGCCAAACATTTACCTCCTTAACTAGCAAAACCCCTTAAAAACTCTTAAAATTATCCCCAAATGGATATTTTGGGACACCACTGATTATCAGAAAAAATTTGACAAATAGCTCAGTCTCAGTTACTGTAGTTAAAATCATAAGAATACTCAGATGACCCAGCAATCTACCAGCATTTAAACGCATCATATACAAACAAATCTGGAGGCGTGAAATGAGTCTTAAAACCCCTGGTGAACTTATAACCCTGATTTGAGTGTAAATTTTGGCTTTGTCTGTGTGTATCAGGCGGTGGGTGCATATATATGTATTTAATCATTTGTATGTGTAGGAGCTGTTTTGGATTCAAAGTTAGTTTTTAGTTAGTGTAATTTGAAATTGTGCATGTGTAAATGTATTCTGTACACATAATTTCTTAATATTTGTGTATACATTTGAAAACACAATTGCAAGTACCCTGAATTACGCACAAAATGGCTGTGGTCCTGGCTGGGGGTTGGCCGGTGTGGGGTCTCTGTTGCCAGTGGCCGGCATGTGATGCTGCTTCTCTCTTTTTCTCTTGGCCGATTGTCATCGCCGGTTTCTGTATGGCGTCTTGCCTTGTTTGCTTGTTGGGGTGGCTGGCTGGTGGTTGCGGCGGCTGGTTGGCGTTTCTGGGCCTGATCAGTCTTTTTGGCACTGGACTTGGCTACTGGGTCCTGGTCTTTGTTCGGTCGGTCGGACTTCCCAGTGGACTGGGCGGGTAGTGGGCGTCCAGGGCGGGTAGTGGGCGTCCAGGGCGGGTAGTGGGTGTCCAAGGCGGGTGGGTGGTGCGCTGGGTTTGGTTGCTTGCTGAGCCATCGGAAAGCAGTGGTCGCTCCGCAGGGGCTGGTTATCGGCCAAGGAATAGGGGTGGTGGATGTCGGCCTGGTGGGTCGGCCATCCGGGGCATCGGTTTGCTCCTGGTCTGGGTAGGTATGTCGCCGGGGTTTGGTGTGCGGGGGCCTTCGATGCACAGGTGGTGCTGGGGGCCTCCTTTGCTGGCAGGGACCTACCTGTATTTCCCCTCCGTCACTCCCTGCCAGTGACTGGCCCTGGCCTTTGTTGGATGCCTGATCTCGGCGCTCTGCGTTACCAGGATCAGGATTCAGAAGCTGGTACAACTTGGTGTCCAGGTGCTGGCTGGTCTTGGCCTGGGGATGCCGTCTGCCCGCTGTGGCTACCGGTGGGGTGCGCCGCTGGGATGTCGGCGGTGGGAATTGGCCTATCATTGCAGTGGCGCGTGCTGGCCGCCCATGGCCCTTGTGGCGGGGGGCCCTTGTCGGCCGATTCTTGGTTGGGTCCCTGCTGGGGGGTGGGACACCCCTGGGCCCCGGGTCTCCGGGACCATGACCAGGCCCGCCCTGGCGTAGCTGGTTGCCGGCGGAGCCAGTGGGCTCGCCACTGCGGCCCCCCCAGGGCCCCTGCATTATAGCTGCTAGATGTTCCTTTGGGGTTCTCCTCTGCTCTTCTCTTGGGGGATGCGGTCGGCCCTGCGCTGGTCCACCTGGGGCTCCTGGACTCTGGTGGTCGTTTGGACGTCCGTGGCTCCGATCCCCTTCATGTCTGCATCGATTCCTGGGAGACAGATCGATGGCTCCTCACACCAGCTATCGAACACTCATATGGAGAAACCTTATATACACAAGCATGCTCACACACACACACAGGTGTGGGGTCTCCGGTGTTAACAGGTTTTTAACATTTTTGGGCTGAGGTTATCATTACTAGATCTTGATTGATCGGTACCATGAGCTTTTCAGTGGCATTGTTGTATTTTTATATCTATTTATGTGTGACATGGTTGTGTAGTTCTTAGTTCACATTGTTTGGTTTGTTTTCTCTTTACTCTTAAACCCTCTCTTCTTCATCTTCTTTCTTTCTTCCCCTTTATTTTCCATCTCCGTGTCCATAACATCAGGAAATAAAACCAACTTCAATACATAATAAAGATTTCTCACACATAAACTCAGCAAAAAGAGAAACATCCTCTGACTTTCAACTGTTTTTACTTTCAGTAAACTTAATGTGTGTAAATATTTGTATGAACACTAAAAGAGTCAACACCATAAGACATAAACTAAAAATGTTTCACAGACATGTGACTAACAAAAATAGAATAATGTGTCCTTGAATGAAGGGAGGCTCAAAATCAAAAGTACCAGTCAGTATCTGGTGTGGCCACCAGCTGCTTGAAGTACTGCAGTGCATCTCCTCCTCATGGACTGGACCAGATGTGTCAGTTCTTGCTGTGAGATGTTACCCCACTCTTCCACCAAGGAACTTGCAAGTTCCTGGACATTTCTGGGGGGAATGGCCCTAGCCCTCACCCTGCGATCCAACAGGTCCCAGACGTGCTCAATGGGATTGAGATCCAGGCTCTTCACTGGCCATGGCAGAACACTGACATTGCTGTCATGCAGAAACTCACGCACAGAACGAGCAGCATGGCTGGTGGCATTGTCCTGCTGGAGGATCATGTCCGGATGAGCGTGCAAAAAGGGTACCACATGAGGGAGGAGGATGTCTTCCCTGTACCGCAAGGCATTGAGATTGCCTGCAATGACAACAAGCTCAGTCCGATGGTGATGTGATATACCGCCCCAGACCATGACGGACCCCCCACCTCCAAATCGATCCCGCTCCAGGGTACAGGCCTCGGTGTAACGCTCATTCCTTCCACGATAAACACGAATCCGTCCATCACCCCTGGTGAGACAAAACCGTGACTCATCAGTGAAGAGCACTTTTTGCAACTCCTGTCTGGTCCTGCAAAGGTGGGTTTGTGCCCATAGGCGGCGTTGTTGCTGGTGAAGTCTGGTAAGGACCTGCCTTACAACAGGCCTACAAGCCCTCAGTCCAGCCTCTCTCAGCCTATTGCGGACAGTCTGAGCACTGATGGAGGGATTGTGTGTTCCTGGTGTGACTCGGGCAGTTGTTGTGGGCATCCTGTACCTGTCACGCAGGTGTGATATTCGGATGTACCGATCCTGTGCAGGTGTTGTTACACGTGGTCTTCCACTGCGAGGATGATCAGCTGTCCTTCCTGTCTCCCTGTAGCGCTGTCTTAGGCGTCTCACAGTGCGGACATTAGCCACATCAGCAGTCCTCATGCCTCCCCGCAGCATGCCTAATGCACGTTCACGCAGATGAGCAGGGACCCTGGGCATCTTTCTTTGCCTGTTTTTCACAGTCGGTAGACAAGTCTCTTTAGTGTCCTGCGTTTTTAGAACTGTGACCTTAAATGCCTACTTTCTGTAAGCTGTTATGGTCTTAACGACCATTCCACAGGTGCATGTTAATTAATTGATTATGGTTAACTGAACATGCATGGAAAACATTGTTTAAACCCTTTACAATGAAGATCTGTAAAGTTATTTGGATTTTTACAACATTGAAATACACAGTCCCGAAAAAGGGACGTTTCTTTTTTTGCTGAGTTTATATATCAAGTGGAGTACTATAGCAAAAGCTGTAGTGCTCCACTTGTCAAAGTAAATCTGTTAAGCTTCTACTTGATACGCCAATTCTGAGCTCCACACTGCCAAACAGGACACACAAAAAATTATTAAAAGAAAACCCCTGGTGCACTTGTAACCCTGATTTGTGCATAAAATTTTGGCTTTGTCTGTGTGTATCAGGCGATTGGTACATATGTATTTAATGATTTGTATGTGTAGGAGCTGTTTTGGATTCAAAGTTAGTTTTAAGTTAGTGTTATTTTAAATTATGCATGTGTTAATGTATTTTGTACACATATTTCTTAATATTTCTTAACACTTGATATTTGTGTGTTCATTTGAAAACACAATTGCAAATACCCGGAATTACTCACAAAATGTATTTTACAGTTTACAAATCCTGTTTTACACATACAAGTACCCAAATCTACAAACAAAATGGCTGACACAAGTTTCAAATCAAGTATTACGCACACACAGATGTTTTGAATCTATTTTCTCCCCATGCAAATAGATAGATAAATACGACAACAGCGTCACTGAAAAGCACATGATACCGATTATTACAAGATGTGTTAGTGGCAACCTCAGCCTAAGAGTGCATTTGTAAACACCGGAATCAAACCACCTGAGTGTGCGTGTGTGCTTGTATGTAATTTATATCGTTGTGCGGCCCAACCTTTAACAGGCCACCTGCATTGCGTGCAACATTTTGCCTGGTCTACACAATGTTTAACAGGTAACTGAGCTCTACTAGTTCGGTTAAGAGGTATGGTGTGAATTGCGTTTTGGTTAGGTTTAGGCATAGTAAAATCAATGGAAGTCAATACAATGTCTACACAAGTACAGCAAGACAAGTGTGCGCATGTGCATGCTGGTGTATATCATCCAATCCACTTTATTTATAAAGCACTTAATACACAACAATGTCAACCAAAATGCTGAACATCAAGACAACAAACAGCACTCAAAAATAAAAAAATATTTATAACACACAGTTGTGGCCAAAAGTTTTGAGAATGATACAAATATTAGTTTTCACAAAGTTTGCTGCAAAACTACTTTTAGATCTTTGTTTTAGTTGTTTCTGTGATGTACTGCAGTATAATTACAAGCACTTTATACATTTCAAAGGCTTTTATTGACAATTACATGACATTTATACAAAGAGTCAGTATTTGCAGTGTTGGCCCTTCTTTTTCAGGACCTCTGCAATTCGACTGGGCATGCTCTCAATCAACTTCTGGGCCAAATCCTGGCTGATAGCAACCCATTCTTTCATAATCACTTCTTGGAGTTTGTCAGAATTAGTGGGTTATTGTTTGTCCACCCGCCTCTTGAGGACTGACCACAAGCTCTCAATGGGATTAAGATCTGGGGAGTTTCCAGGTCATGGACCCAAAATTTCAACGTTTTGGTCCCCGAGCCACTTAGTTATCACTTTTGCCTTGTGGCACGGTGCTCCATCGTGCTGGAAAATTCATTGTTCTTCACCACTCTGTTGTTGGATTGTTGGAAGAAGTTGCTGTTGGAGGGTGTTTTGGTACCATTTTTTATTCATGGCTCTGTTTTTGGGCAAAATTGTAAGTGAGCCCACTCCCTTGGATGAGAAGCAACCCCACACATGAATTGTTTCAGGATGCTTTACTGTTGGCATGACACAGGACTGATGGTAGCGCTCACCTTTTCTTCTCCGGGCAAGCCTTTTTCCAGATGCCCCAAACAATCGGAAAGAGGCTTCATGGGAGAATATGACTTTGCCCCAGTCCTCAGCAGTCCATTCACCAGACTTTCTGCAGAAGATCAATCTGTCCCTAAAGTGTTTTTTTTGGAGAGAAGTGGCTTCTTTGCTCCCCTTCTTGACACCCGGCCATCTTCCAAAAGTCTTCGCCTCACTGTACGTGCAGATGCGCTCGCACCTGCCTGCTGCCATTCCTGAGCAAGCTCTGGTGGCACTCCAATCCCGCAGCTGAATCCTCTTTAGGAGACGATCCTGGCGCTTGCTGGACTTTCTTGGACGCCCTGAAGCCTTCTTAACAAGAATTGAACCTCTTTCCTTGAAGTTCTTGATAATCCTATTAATTGTTGATTTAGGTGCAATTTTAGTAGCCACAATATCCTTTCCTGTGAAGCCATTTTTATGCAACGCAATGATGGCTGCACGCGTTTCTTTGCAGGTCACCATGGTTAACAATGGAAGAACAATGATTTCAAGCATCACCCTCCTTTTAACATGTCAAGTCTGCCATTCTAACCCAATCAGCCTGACATGATGATCTCCAGCCTTGTGCTCGTCAACATTCTCACCTGAGTTAACGAGACGATTACTGAAATGATCTCAGCAGGTCCTTTCATGTCAGCAATGAAATGCAGTGGAATTTTCATGACAAAGAAGGACTATGCAATTCATCTGATCACTGTTCATAACATTCTGGAGTATATGCAAATTGCTATTATAAAAACCTAAGCAGCAACTTTTCCAATTTCCAATATTTATGTAATTCTCAAAACTTTTGGCCACGACTGTAGATCATCCCATGGGAATTTGGAATAGAGCAGTTGCTCCTCCACATCAAAAAGATTTCTGTTGAGTTGGTTTGGGTAACTGATCATTGTGTTTCTTGGTTGCTTCCCCATATAGGTTTTCTGGGCACATCCCAATCGGAAGAGACCATGGGGCAGACCCAGATTATGTTGGGGGGACTATATATATTACTTCCTGCCTGTGAATGACTTGGGGTCTCCCAGGATTAGCTGGAGAGGGTCTCTACCAAAATAGATGTAATGTAGGGTTTTAGTCTTTAATGACATGATGGACTGGCCTGTCAACTTTCAGTGATATTGTTTCCCCACAAATGTTTAATGATCTTTCGGTGCCTTTTAAGCACCTTCAATTACCCTGTTGTTGAAAGTGTGCTATACAAATAAATTCCCTTGCCTTCTCTTTTACAGACTTTGCACATTATGATTGTTCTATTCAGTTTTAGCCTGGGCATCGTCCTCCATTACAGTAACCCGAGGTGGGTAGTCTACTTAAAAAAATTTACTTAAGTAAGAGAAATGCACTTCAACATATTTTTACTTAAGTAGAAGTAAAAAGCAACCATCCAAGTAATTACTGAAACAAGTCTCTCTGGGTAGAGCATCCAGAAGTTACTCAAGTAAATGTAACTGATTGCTACCCACCTCTGACAGTAGCTCCTACTATTGGACCCAGATGGAAGTCACTGGCTTTCCTTATTGGTCGGCAACTCTGGTGAGAGATAAAAGACTTTTCACCATAACAAGAAATGTGATCAGTGACAGTTTATTCAGTTTTTTGTTTTTCGTTTGCTTAGATCGCTTTCTTTGGCGCCATGTGCATTTGGTCTGAGAAGAACCCATGTCCATGTCTGCTAAGTGGGTAATCTTTCTAATGCCATTCTATGAACAACATCCTTTCATTTTACCCTGACCAAAAGGATGACTCATCATTGGCTTCTTATATATCATATAAATATATTACCTTGATCTTTTTTTTCTACATTAATTGATTCTTGCAATACAGGTCATCCCTAGTTTGGTTCTGAACGTGGTCGAGATCACTGTGGCTGCTGCAGCTATTGTCCTCTACAGCATTTATATGACTGGTCCTTATGGTTTCTGTGGAGAGAATTACAATACACATTATTATGGGGACGGATGTTCTGCCATGGCAGTAAGGATTAGTAATAGTGTTTGCAGCATTAAAACCACTGTCAAAGCCTTTACTAATCATGATTATTCTTGGATTATACATTTTAAAACATGTTGATGGAGCTGTTTTGGGGTTTGTTTGTGATGGTTTTGGATTTTTGCTTAGACTAGTTGGACAGCCAACCAAATTTAGTAAAGATGGAAGCATTATGTAAACGATTGAAGAGAATTTCAACAGGGTTTTTGTGAGATACGGTGATGCCTATATTTTTATACCTTTCTTGTGTGAATCCAACAGCTTCTATTACCTGTCACTTTGCTGCTGTTACAGCTGAATTTCCCCCTTGCTGGACATTAAAGGATTATTGTATTCTATTCTTCTATTAGCTAAGAATTGAATTCACAGTGCAACATTTCAGACAAAAGGAGCCGAAGACATCAGGTCTATAGTAGCAGCAGATGTTCTGTAAACCAGTCCGCACTTTAAGCAACTAAAATGGATTGAAAACCCAGAGTTAAGTAATGTAATAAAAAAGGGAAATCCCATAAAAACACAGCTAGAGACGAAACTCATGACTACTCTCAGTTAAAATATTTAAAGTTACATTTAAATTATGTCTTCTTCGGACAGGCATCGGTGGCGTCTTGGTTCTCCTGTCGGTCCTGGAGTTCTGCGTTGCCATCAGCTCTGTCATCTTAGAGGCCAACTTTCTGAAAAGCCTCAGTGAAGAAGAAAACACAGTAAATTATGAGAAATCTATACGGTCATATTTTGTTATCCATCTATAAATCCTGAGTGTATAATAAATGCATTTGTGTTTCGTTGAGAAGTTTAGGAATTTTTTACATAGAATCCTGATTTTAAACCTCTCTTTTTGGCCAGAGAATAGAATATCCCAGACTTCCAAACACAGTAAAGTTTGTTCAGTTTATTTTCACAGTGTACATGTAAAGAAAGGTTTAAAGGGCCGTCTTGTTTTTACATTTTCAGAACACAGAGCCTCACACGGATGTGCAGAATCTGGAGGTCTGAGAAAAAAACTTTTAATCCAGAACATTTTCTTATTTACATTAAACAATTCCTACATCATTTACTCTCAGATCCAGTCTTTGTTTTACGTGATTAAATTATTTAAGCTTTTTTTTCCTTTTCTTTCTCTTTAGAGCTCCCGCGAACCAGAACAGACGACCAATCCAGAATCAACAGAGCATTCATATGAAACTTACATCAATCCTCACTGAATGGAGAGGAGAAATACGTTTTTATTTTATTTAACTTTCATTTATCCAGGTAAACTGTTTGAGAACCACTTCTCATTTACAAACAGGACCTGGCCAACAGTTTGTATAAATAAAATAAGTAAAAACGTACAGTACATACAATATAAAACATAGCACAAATATTTACTTTAAAAGAAGTAAATACATGATGTCCCCTTGCCAGTCGGCTCGCATTGCTGTTTTATCTTCATTATTTTCATTCAATGTCTGAAATTAGAGATATTTTTGTCTATATCCTCATGAATTGATAGCAGCTGAAGTAAACTGCTAACTCCGCATTAAATATGTGGGTTGTTTTTCACCAAGATGGTTCTTTGTTTCACCGCCACAAGTGCTATTTCTGGTACTGGTAAATTCTGATCTGGGCCAGAAGAAAGAAGTGCTGTGGTTTTGTTTGGCCCATCAACCCAATCATGTGAAGGCTGTGTTTTTTTCTTTTTAAGATTTGTCCAATCTGATCTCTGCTGAAACATCATTTAATATGAGAGTAAGAAATGTAAAAGTATTTTGGGTCATAACTGTATTGTTCATGATGGAACTTTAATCTGACTCTAACTTTGTTATTATACAGTTATTCAGACTGAATTGGATCCTTTAAATAAAGTTTTTGCTGCTTTACTTGAGAACTTATGATTTTAGGGTTTACTTTTCAGGTGTTTTTATGACCAGTTTAGAGTAACCAATGAATCTCTTGGTCACGTGGAAGAAATCCAGAGTAGCCGGAAAGAACTCGCACATGAACTGAGAGAACATCCAAACCCCAAACAGAACAATCCCAGGGTAGGGGATTCAAACCAGGACCTTCTTGCCACAATGCAACAATGCGGACCATTCTGAAATATGCTTACACAATGTCAATTATGGTTTTAAGTTTTGCCACTGATCTTTTCTCTACGTTGAGCTCCGCTGCTGTTTAACAGGCTATTTTAATTGTCTCTTATTTTCGACTATTTTACGTTTGGCTATTTTGATAGATAAAATACATTTCAGGGCTATTTAAGTGGCTCAGTTGGATAAAGACTCACCCACCAGCCTGATTTTGTAGGTTCACAAAAAAATTCAAAAAACTCATTTCTAATTACCGAGTTAAAAAAGAAAGAAAAGTGCTGTAACCTAATTATTAACTTAGCTAAGTGGTCTGACAGTTTATTATATATATTTAAATTGTCGCCAAAGTCTGGATCTTTTCTCCACCTTTGGCTTCCTGGCCATCACATTTCACATTTTGATTAACTGTTTTTAATGGAATCTCTTTATTGTCGTTATAAGAGGCTTCAGTAATACACACCTGGTTTAAGTGTAAAGACGAATTAAAGGCATCAAATCCAACATGTTCACTATATGTTGTTATTTCCTATAGACATCAGAAAAAAAAGACTACATCACTGCAACAAGTCCATTACGCAATGCAGCCCTGTGCAGATTTGATCATAAATAATTCAACATCACTTCCTTTATTGCCGAGGTTATATTGCGATGGGGCAAGATCCATTAAGAGTGCATGTAACTGCCCACAATAAGCTGTCAGCAGACATAATCTATCCTAATAGAAAACTTCTCAGATGACACAGAAAGGAGGTCCATATATTTCTCAGCTGGTTTCTGTCCAGCTAATTAAAGCAGAACGTAGGAAAAACTAAGGAACTGAAAAGAGGAGGCCATATAAAGGACAGGTCTGGGACCCCACCAGAACGGTGTGCGGTGATAGCTGTAAACACTGACCGGAGGATGCAAACAGCCTGGGGTCCGTGTGCCCCCACCGGGAGAACGGAAAGGATCAAATCTCACTCTCTGCTTGGGTGCTTCCTGTTTTCATCTCCCTGGAGAAGCCCTACATGACAAACATCCTTTAAATAGAAACCAAGAAGCTCATTCAGACAATGACTGCAACGCCTCGATCCTTTAGTGAAAAGACAGACGGCCTTTTGATACATAAGCTTATGTGTATGGATTTTTATATAAGTTGGACTTAAAACTCAGCAAAAAACTAAGGAAAGGTTAAAGAGTTATTGACAATTAAAATGAGCGCTAAGTGGCTCCTTCCCCGGAACAGCTTGCCAGCCAAACTCTGCGGGATAAAAAGACTGAGTGATGTGGAGAGCAGTAGAATAATGTTGATAAAGGAGATGAGGCTTTACCCAACTGAGAGGGATTCCAGGAGTCACTACCATGGAGATTTGAAATCCAGCAGCTTGGGATACTTGGAGGAAACATTGCTGAGAACCAAGAGAAGAATATAATGCATGCTTTTATCACCAGTAGAATTGATTACTGTAATGCCCTGCTTTCTGGTCTTCCCAAAAAGAGTATATCAGGTTTACAACTTCTACAAAATTCAGCAGCACGTGTCCTGACGAAGACCAGGAGGCGGGAGGACATTACACCTGTTTTAAATTCATTGCATTGGCTCCCCGTATGTTTTAGGATCGATTTTAAGGTTCTTTTACTGTTTTTTAAGTGTCTTAATGGTCTTGGGCCTTCTTATCTTTCAGAACTGCTTTTACCGTATGAACCTTGGCGGTCTCTGCGCTCCTCTGGCAGCTGTCTCATTGTCACCCCAAAAGTCAGGACACACACTCATGGTGAGGCGTCTTTCTGTTATTATGGCCCTCACCTCTGGAACAGGCTGCTGGAGAACCTCAGGGCTGCAGAGAACGTTCATGTTTTTAAGAGCAGGCTCAAGGCTCACCTTTTTAGCCTAGCTTTTAACTGATTATTTATTATTATCTGCTCAATTGCTCTACATGTTTTACTTGATTAAATGTTATCAGTGTATTACACTAAATGATTCTATATTTTATCAGTGTTTTACTATTTAATCTCATATTTATCTACTCTTTATTTTAATATTTTAACCTGTTATTTTAATTGTTCCTCCAGTGTTTCCTCTGTGGGAGCCCTCTGCCTCGGGAGTGGTGGTTCGGCTTTGACTGCCTTGGTACTTTCCAGGTGGTGCTTGGGTGGAGGTGGGGGTCTCAGCTTTCCCTCCACTGGGCGCCCTGGTCCGGTGCCTTGGCTGTTACTGCCGATGCAGATGGCTCCCCTGATGGCGTTTCCTTACCTGGCTCATCTGTGCTCGGCCCAATGCCCTTGTTTACCAATGCTTTTAAGTGTGTGTGCGTACAAGGGAATTGGGTGGGGGGGGGGGGGGGGGGGGGTATGAGGGGTCACTTTAATCTGTAAAGCACTTTGAGATGCTATTTTGTGTGAAAAGCACTTTATACTATTTGGTGTGAAAAGCACTTTATAAATAAAGTTTGATTTGATTTGAATAAGTTGTCACTTTACTGGGGACTTTCTTGCCCGCAGGACTGTAAAGCAATGGGGACTCTGTACAAAGGGAGCCAGAAATGATAACCTCACAATGGGTTATCCCTCCCAAATATGGGTTTGTTGCTTCCTAAACTCTAAACAGCTGTACTAAACCAACCATGGGAGAGACGAGTTAAAAAATCTACAATCCAGAAAATATGAGTCAAAGGAATGATCCAGGTCAGAAACAAGGCAGACAAGAGAGGCAAATGAATCAGAATCCTGAGACATAAGTGGGGTTTCAGAGCCAAAGGCAGAATCACTCATGGTACAAAGAGGTCAGGAGGCAGAAACATATCAGTGCCACATGAGGACTGCGATAGAAATGACGACAGACAATCCCACACTGAGCGAGTGAAGAGTAGGTAAATACAAAGGTGGAAATAATCAGTAATCAGTGGTAAACAAGGATGGGAAGGGCTGTGAGCAGGAGCAGCATGAACATGGCAGGAAACAGTGAAATCAGGACATTTCAGGTTTATATTTGTTTGCTCTGGTGGTAAAAATGTTTACTTAACAAGATCAATAAAGTTTTATCTTCTCATATCTAGGAGCTTCAAACTTTTAACGGTAAAGTGATTTTTAAAAAGTAAATTAGCATCAACAAACTACAAAGATGGTGACAGCATCACACACTATAAATATTGCAATAAATAGAAATGATTTCACTGACTGCTCTACACAGTTCTTGCTCTCAGAGGGTTCTCGTGTTTTCTCCTGCTTTCTTTCCACTGAACTGGTCCCGACAGGCCATTTTCCTCCATCTCCAGAGCGCATACTGCCTTAATGGTACATCTGGCTCACACACAAAACTAGATTAATACATTACTGGGCTAAGATAGATGGATCAAGTGTCTCAGTAGGAGGAGGAGCCCGTTTATCGAGCACCTCGTCCTCTCATTTCCCAACATCATCGGTCCTGCAAACAGCTGACCATCTTCTCTGGAGGTTTTGGGTCTTTAAGATTTTTGCTTCAGTCCTAACAGGTTGGTTTTTTGTTATGTCTGTTCCAGTTTAATAGGCCTCAGTGTTACGCAGTGCTCACAGCGGGTACTTTAATCGAGTTTGACTCATTTACCTTGTTACCCACAGCAGAAAGGATGAGTGTCACCATAACCGGAACGGACAAGCTCACCATGTTCACAGTCACCTCTGACCCCGACAGTCGTTGGCCTCCTCTGTGCCAGATCCTGAAGAGCCTTTGCTACAGCCCGGCATTCTGCTCCGCCTCTCAGCAGCTGAGGAATGTCCAGGGGACGTCTCTGTCCGTGCTCGGGGTCAGCTGCAACCTTCACTGCTTCACAGATCGTCTGCTATCATTTCATCAAAGCAAAACTTCGCATTTTGTTGACTTTATAGAACAAGATCTTTAAAGTTTTTAACAAAGATGTTTATTATTCCTCCCATGTTCTCTCTTCAACAGGCCATACAGATTATGATTGGACTCCTCAATATTGGCCTCGGCATCAACCTGTTCCTGGTTTTTGAAAGCCCTTGGTATCCGATCAGGGACACCTGGTTTCCCTTCTGGTTGGGAGCACTGGTAAGCAACCCCGTTACAGGCTGTTAGCCTCTGTGGTGGACTGTCTGCGTCTTTCAGAGAAAGTTCCCAAGGAGGCCCTCAGGAGTCTTGTCTGTTTCCTGTCCAAATGTTGTGAATTATAACAATCAATTAATACAGGGTTATCATAAGAGAGTTTAACAAATTTCTATCTATTTTTCCCCCTTTGTTTCCTTAGTTCATTGTATTTGGCATTGTGGTCATTTTGTCTGAGAAGTATCCAAGTCCATGTCTGGTGAGTAGTTTACCTTCACAACTTCCTCAAGGCTGCATGTTGGCCTATTGTTTTCCTACTGTTTCTTATTATTCTTGCTCCACAAAGGAGTGTCTGTTTGGAGGCCTGAAGCTATGAGAAAACTCACTGAATTTTGCAGACGCGTCAGGCATGTGTGAAATGTACTTATTTTAACGGAATTGAGAAGGGGCATGGCAAAATGGCTGTACAGTGACCTATAAAGATAACCTACCCCAAAGGTGTAACATAGATGTTTGAAATTTGGTACACGGATACAACCCTACCAGACAATAAAAAAAGTCTAGTGGCGGCTGGTCCAAAAATCAATAGGAGGTCAGCCATTTTCGTTCATACGGTCATATTTCACATTCCAGGTGTTAAACTTTGACAAACTCCTCCTAGAGATTTTGAGGTATGACCTTGATATTTGGTTATTCTGGCCATAACACATTGGGGATCTAAAGTTATCAAAATTCTGACTTTTCTTGCATGTTGAAAAGTAAGTCTTCGACACCAAAACTCTGACTACGCCCTAAAAATTTTAAAACCGTTACAACTCATACAAAATCACACATACATTAATCTAGCTTTTTTTTTCTCATCTGACCCCCAACAAGACTCAATGGTCAAATAATGACATCACTCAAGCTTCGCACTCCGGGAACAAGATGCGTAATGTTTTGCTTTGAAAGGTCCATACTTTACACACTTGACATTATCAACATAAAACTGTGCCTAATGGTTGAAAACAAGTTGGTTTCTAGTACTCCTATTGCAGTACTATACCAGTGCTTGACTCTGTGGGTGTGGCCATTCACATACGGTTTACTCTAAATCCTATGTGCATGATCGGATTTACTCCAAACTGCATGTGAAGGATCTTTGTCAACCTCCAAACAGGTTGATGGAATTGAATTCGAATTCTCAAGAACTGCACCCCATAGAATGTTTCTCACAGCTATATCTCCTTGTGGCATATTCAGACCCACACCAAATGTAAAGGGCTTCTGTGTGGATGACTGCTCAACATATTGGCAGGATAAATTGATGACATTACCTTAGCCCCACACACTAAGAACAAAGTCACCAGTTTCTATGAAGATCTTCCATGACTGTAGAACATTCAAACTTTTGAAGTGCCCTTAAGGGGGTGGTGTCAGATACCAGTGGACACAGGCTGGAGCGGCGCTAAGCTGCGAGGGCCATCCAAGGCTGCTTGCAGCTTTATTTTTTGTTATAATCCAACATCTATATCTTTGTTTTTACCGACCTAGCTAACGTTTTCTATCATCTAGAGATGTCTCAAACTCGACCAAATCCATAGATATTTAGGCTCAGAGAGAGAAGCTTTTATCAAAACTACAATCTCTGTCTTTTAATCCTTCTCTACAAGTGAAGAACTTGGGCGTGATTTTTGACTCTGAACTGACTTTTATTCCTCACATAAAAAATATGACTAAAATAGCTTTTTATCACTTAAAGAACATCGCCAGAGTCCTCCCCATTCTCTCTCTGGCCAACACGGAGACGCTGATGCTTTTATCTCCAGTAGGATTGATTACTGTAATGCCCTGCTTTCTGATCTTCCCAAAAAGAGTATATCAGGTTTAAAGCTTTTACAGAATTCAGCAGCACGTGTCCTGATGAAGACCAGGAGGCGGGAACACATTACACCTGTCTTAGAATCACTGCATTGGCTCCCCGTATGTTTAGGATCGATTTTAAGATTATTTTAATAATTTTTAAGTGTCTTAATGGTCTTGGGCCTTCTTATCTTTCGGAATTGCTTTTTCCGTATGAACCTTCGCGGTCTCTGCGCTCCTCTGGCAGCCGTCTCCTTGTCACCCTTGACACACACTCATGGTGAGGCGTATTTCTGTTATTATGGCCCTCACCTCTGGAACAGGCTGCTGGAGAACCTCAGGGCCGCAGAGAACGTTCATGATTTTAAGAGCAGGCTCAAGACACACCTTTTTAATATAGCTTTAAACTGATTATTATTTATTAAATCTGTTTAATTACTCTGCATGTTTTGATAGAATTTCTTTTTAGCTTTTAGCTGGCTATTTATCAAATATTGTTTATCTGCTTTGTATTTTTATTTGATCATATCTTATAATTGTTTTAATTTTTATATTTTAACTTATTTTAGTTTTCCTTCCAGTGTTTCCTCCGTGGGAGCCCTATGCCTCGGGGGCGGTGGTCGGCTGTGGCTGCCTTGGTGCTCTCCAGGTGGTGCTTGGGTGGAGATGGGGGTACCAGCCCTCCCTCCTCTTGGCTCCCTGGGTCAGTGCCTTGGCTGCTGCTGTTGACCTGCTGCTGCCGATGTAGATGGCTCCCATGATGACGTTTCCTGGCTCATCTGTACTCAGCCCGTTTTGGTTTTGTCTATTGTTCCTTTTATGTGTGTGCGTGCATGGAGAGGCGGGGTTATAGTTGTGGTGATGTTTTTTACTTTCGGGTTTTGGGAAAGGGGGGGGAGATTGTGGGTCTTTTTAATCTGTAAAGCACTTTGAGAAACTTTGTTGTGGTTTGAAAAGCGCTTTATAAATAAAGTTTGATTTTATTTGATTTATGTGGCCCTCAGACTCTCGAGGGCCACATAAATAGAACCTTTAAGATAACAGTTGTGTGCCTAAATCTTATTTTGTAATCCAAACCAAATCAGCATTTATTTGAATAGTGCCAAATTACATCATTGTAAAAAGATGTTCAGTATTTAATCTTAGTGATTAATTTTAAGAAGTACTCATTGAATGCCGAGACAGATGTTTATTAATATTTCATTAAAGGTAGTTTTATTAATACTTTTTGCCACAACTGGTCCTTTGAGGACATTCATGATCTTGATGTGGCACGAAATGGAAATTAGTTTGACACCCCTGATCCAGAGCGTAAGATGTGAAGCTGTCTTTGGTTACAGGACAGTGCAAAAGTATTCATACTTTCATGTTACAGCTACATCCACAAACTTCATTGAATTTTATTGGACTTTTATATCACAGACCATCACAAAGCGATGCAGTGGAAGAATAATAATACATGATTCTTATAGTTTTTTTAAACAGAAATCTGAAATGCTTGTCAAACCTATGCAGCCCTCCAGATGCTGCAGACCCATTTTTTGATGTAATTCTGGGTTTGTTTCTACAGACTAAAATATTTGCCCATTCTTCTTTGCAGAATAGCTTAAACTCAGTCAGATTGGATGGAATGCTTTACCACAGGTTCACAATTGTATTTTATTACATACAATCCAATACATTACACTGACTTTTAAACGTTTAACGTGACAAAATGTACTTTTGAAAGGCACAGTATGGGTATATTATATTAAGTTTATTTTTGGTGTTTTGTTTCTCGGACACAAAGTGGTTCATTTTATATTTCAGGTCATCATCAGTGTGATTCTGAACCTGGCTGGAGTTGCTTTTGCCATTACAGCCATCGCGCTCTACAGCAACTATGTTACAAACATTCACTGGGCGTACTACGGCTTTGACAAAAGAGACTCCGAGGTGAGTACCCAAAATTTGTACTCAAGTAAGAGTTGCACTACTTCAACATATTTTTACTCAAGTAAAAGTAAAAAGTAGCCATGCAAGTAATTAAAAGTAAAAAAGTAATATGTAAAAAGGCTAAGTACTGAGTAACTGATCCGAACATTAGATTGGTTCTGTTGGCACTGATTATTTAAAAAGGATTAATTTAGACAGACAAAAATTCTGAAGTTAATTAGATTAATTCTGATATCTTAAACAGAAAAATTTACACGTAAATATAATTACAAAATAACAAATTTGAAGCAGAAGAAAAACTTCTTCAAATCAAAATGTTCAACATAAACCTATGAAGGTCATACTTTCAGCAGGTTATGGATCTATGTTAGAACAGGATAAGGTGCTTCCAGCGACAAGATAAAGTGTTTACGATGTGTATATATAATTCATCACCAAATTGCTCAGCAGAACAACAAAGCTTGTCTCCAAACAAGAGACCTCTTGTTTGGAGACAAGCTTTGTTGTTCTTTAACTTAAACTGTAGGTTTGTGTCCTTTTTCTGATTTATTTTTGGTTCAAACATGCTTGTTTTGATTCAGTGAAATTACACACAGTAGGTAGGATACCCAGAAATTTTACTCAAGAGTAGCAACAGTTATTAATAACATAATCATATTACTCAAATAAAAGTAAAAAGTGTGGTACAGCAAAACTAATCCTAAAAGTACATTTTCTCCCAAAACTACTCAAGTAAATGTAACTGAGTAAATGTAAGTAGTTACTACCCAACTCTGCTGGGAATACACAGTCCAGCTCCTGATGAGGCTAAGCTGGCCAAGATGAGGAATTTATGAAGGAGAATTGCTTGAGGGGCAAAATGTGGACTGAGGTAAGACTAGACATAACATTGTTTAAAATATTGCCTTAAAGTGTTGATAGTCATCTACAGAGGGAGACTTAATCATCTAAAATAAGAGGAGTTTCAGTTTATTTGAAAGTATTAAGGGTTTTGTCAGGTTGTTCATCCATTCAAATGTTCAGCAGGTGTCGTACAGTGACATCTAGAGGCATGGATGTTGAAATACAGCCCTAACATACAGGTGAAACTCTGTCAATGGGTGAAACTCGAAAAATTAGAAAATCTTTCAAAAGCTCATTTATTTCAGTAGTTCAACTTAAAAGGTCAAACTAATATATGACACATACCCATGGCATGCAAAGCGAGATATTTTCCTTCAGTTCTTCGGCCTTGTTCCGTCTCATGTCTCCCATCTTTCTCTTGGCAATGCTCTATAGATTCTCTATGGGGTTCAAAGGTCAGGCCAGTTTGCTGGCCAATCAAGCGCAGTAATCCCACGGTCACTGAAGCAGGTTTTGGTACATTTGGCAGTGTGGGCAGGTGCCAAGTCCTGCTAGAAAATGAAGTCGGCATCTCTATAAAGCTCATCTGCAGAAGGAAGGATGAAGTGCTCCAAAATGGCTGCGTAGACTCTGGACTTAATAAAGCACAGTGGACCAACACCAGCAGATGACATGGCTCCCCAAATCAATACCAATGTGCTTTGATATGCAGCACTTTGGGAGCATCCAACTTCTTCTGCAATGACCTTCTGAAGCTTTCCCTCCTTGTGGAGGGGGTCAATGATGGTTTTCTGCACAACTGTCAGGTCAGCAGTCTTCCCCATAATTGTGATCCCTATTGAACCAAACCGAGAGACCATTTAAAGGCTCAGGAACCCTTTGTAGGTGTTTTGGATTAATTAGCTGATTAGAGTGTGACACTGTGAGCCTAAAATATTGAATCTTTTCACAATATTCTAATTTTCTGATATTTTGAATTTGGGGTCATCATAAACTGTAAGGCATAATCATCCAAATTATAACAAATAAAGGCTTGAAATATCTCGCATTGCATGTAATGAGGGCTGCACAGTGGCGCAGTTGGTAGCACTGTTGCCTTGCAGCAAGAAGGTCCTGGGTTCAAATCCCAGCCTGGGGTCTTTCTGCATGGAGTTTGCATGTTCTCCCTGTGCATGCGTGCGTTCTCTCCGGGTACTCCGGCTTCCTCCCACAGTCCAAAAACATGACTGTTAGGTGAATTGGTTGCTCTAAATTGCCCTTAGGTATGAGTGTGTGCGTACATGGTTGTGTGTCTCTGTGTTGCCCTGCGATGGACTGGCGACCTGTCCAGGGTGTACCCTGCCTCTCGCCCCTTGACTGCTGGAGATAGGCACCAGCCGCCCCGCAACCCTACATAGGATGGACGGGTATGGAAAATGGATGGATGGATTGCATGTAATGAGTCTGTCATATATTAGTTTCACCTTTTAAGTTGAATTACTGAAATAAACAAACTTTTGCATGAAATTCTAATTTTTACAACCACATCTGAAGCATGTGGTCACAAACACAGACCAAACACAACCTTTTGCCGTTTTCCACAGCAGACATAGGACCTTAACGCAGCCTAATCTTTATTTCTGTCAGAAGATGAAGTGTTGATGAAGTGCTTCATATCGGTGTTTGCTATAAGATGTTATATGAAATTTGAGTTGAGGTACAAAACTAATTGGTGCAGAAACGGATCTCTCTCTAGGTTTGAAGAGTTGAAGGTAACACTGTGTGGTTTGTGTTCTCCAGATTCTTCTGAGGAGCGTCTCTGGTGTCCTGATTGTCCTCTCAGCCGTGGAGCTCTGCGTCGCCTTCAGTTCTGCTGTGTTGGGGATCAAAGCTCTGAGAAGCACCAACAAGAACAAAAACAAGGTCAAATACTGACAATGAAAAATTGTTTTCAAAGAAGTGCATTCGTTTTTCCAGCTGGTGCCAAACAGTGATGAGCTGGATGTCATGTTATGAGCCATATACTAGACATGTATGTTCCCCCCCCCTTTTTTTTTTTTGCCAAAGACGCATCATGAATCCACTGCGCCTATTCCTCCTCTCTCTGGCTGTGGTGCAGTGCATGGGGCAGAAAGACTGGCACACACAGCAGCATACACAATCTTAGTAGATCTCCCTCAAACCATGAACAATTCGTGCATTTTTTTCCCGGCACAAGCAATTTTGCGCTCTTTATTTGGAATATTGATAAATCAGGCCCATGGTATTTAGCAATCAATCTCTTTTCTACCTGAGGTCTTCAGTTCTCTTGTCTCGCTCCTGTAGAACCCGTCAATGCCAGTCGGAGCAAAGCATGAAACAGTCCCCCAAGGCCAAAACATCCCATAGATATCTAGCTGCTCTGATGTGTGCACCACTAATCAGAGACAAGATTAACAGTAGGCCTTGTTTTCCTACATGATCCACCATCCTGGATGTTACTTCTACTACGATAGGGAACAATTAGTTAAATACTAAGGAAACAAAAATATTCCCAGAACAGAAGCATATCTCAGTATCCAGCTATGATATATGTTGAATGAGTTTTTGTATTATATTGTTTGATGTAGGAATTTGTGGGTGGCATCATGTTATTTATTAGGCTGCCTCAAAGTAAATCAGAATTAAACAGGTGATTCTTGGTGGTAAAAACAAATCAAATTGATCACTTATTTTGATTCTTTAGATATTAAAAACATTGTAGCGTTTATTATTACCCTGACCTGGATGACTGCTTATGGAGAACCTTAATCTAGACCTAATTTTTACCAATTTACTGTAAAAGAGGAGTTTTACAGTCACTAACACTCCCAGAGAGCTTTTTTTTTTTTAGATATTTCTTTTTCATTCTACTTCTATTTTAATATCAAACTTCACTCATAAGATTCATCTTTGGTTTTTATTATTAAATTCTGTCTTTTTTATTTTTTCTCCTTCAGAGCTACGAAGACCCACAACAGTACAACCCGCTGTTGGAGGACGTCATTAAAGCACCAGAGTAACACTTCTATCCATACTGATGTAAAACGGACTGTTTTGAAGTGTTTCATAAAAGTTCCAGAAGTATCTTTGTAGGTTTAATGTATTTTTATTCTCTAGATTTTCACTATTTCACTGGTTCCTTAAGTTGTTAGAACCAGTCCCAGCTCCGTTTGTCAGGAAGTCATCAGCTCCAACTCAGACAAGCCGTGTCTGATGAGCTTCCTGACAATTACTCCACTCTCCCCTCAGTTTAAAAGACCCTTCCACTCACCTTCACATCGCTCAGTCATCGGTAATCCAATGCCCAGAGCTCCTACTCGTCAAACCAGAAGTCTTCCTCCTACCAGTCGTTGCCATCCAACCTAACCAGTCTCTTTTCATCAGCTCAGCAGCCTGCTCCACCCTGCGCCTTTAATCCAGGGGGACTCCCATCCGCGTCTGGAGCACCAAGCTTCACCCGATCGCCTCTCCCTGTCCACCGGCGATCCTGACACCGTTAATACCAAGATTTGTCCAAGGCACCTTGACTGCTATTTTGAAAAAGTGTAGTACATCAGGACTTGGACTTTTTTTTGTCATAAAAACTAGAAAAAAGAAAAAAAGATTATCTATTGAAATTGGACAAGTGTTTGAATGATGTAGTAAACATAAAGGTTAAATGTTGAAAAATTAACAACCTCTAAAAGTTAGAATTCTGATATGGAAAGTGGAGAGAACTTCTTCCACCCCCTCATCTGAAATCCAATATGGCCGCCCTACTTATAAAACTTTTCCCCAACCGGAGTAAACACTATTTTATCTGCACTTCTTAAAGCTATCTTGTTAAATCTTTCACCTACAGTACTGTACAACCTCTAGTCAACATGGAGCTACAGTATTGGATGATACACAATTACTGGCATGCACTGCTACCAGTTATTAGCCTTGTTGCTAAGTATATCAATCAGCAGTTTCCCTGGTTATTAAGCTTAGAACTAGACAACGTTATAAGGCTGATGCCAATTCCAGCTTAATCCTGTCCTAAATGGATCAAAAGATCATAGCATCCAGCAGCTGTTCTTGGGTAAAGATGTCCAGTTCAGGTCACACCCGGAGTTTGCCAAACTTTGTCAGCTGCATGTCTCTTTTGGGAAGGTTTGCTGTTGATGCTTATGAGCTTTACGTTAGTTAGTCTGTATACGCTTTTCTCTACCACTTAAGGCAACCAAAGTACCACCTGTGGTAGCTTCTCCACAGTTTCACAACCATTGATTTATTTGCACATGGCACTAGTACTGTTTATATTGACTATTTTCCAACAATAAGCAATGTAAAAATTACAAAACAATAAAGGCATAAATAATAAGCTCTGTCACGTAATTTATTGTTTTTCATATGTTAAATATTGAAGGCTTCAAAGTTTATTTAGCCTTTTTATGTCCTGTCTGTTTATTAGGGCTGCATATCAAACAAACATGTCATTTTGATTCTGTTATGATGACAAGATCAGTTATTCCACAAACGCTTTTCTTTGCACATGGAGGGTGCAGACCTCTACCAAGGCCACCCAGTCTCCCCCCCCCCAAGATAGTGCTAGTCGAATTACCTGTTCCTGGTCTCACTGTGGACATTTGCTGAAAGTTTCATCAAATATTTGTATTTGTACTTCATTCCTCTGTGTTAGTTTCTGCTTTATTATTTTTGTGCATTAGAATGATCATTTAGAGTGTCTTCTTCCTTAGTGTGTTTAACATTTCCCTCCTTCCACTCTACCTCCTGTCCCAGCTGCAACTCATTTCTTATCTCCCTCTGCCGGCTCTCTCTCCCACCTGCATCCGTTTATTCTTTGATGATCTCCTCTGGTTTCTGTGTCATTCTCCATTCCTCCCCAGTATACTCAAGCTCCCTGATCTCTTCTCCGTCTCTTCATCCTACTTTACCCTCATCCTTGTGTTCCCTGTACCTGCCTGAGCTATAGTTGTAAGTTTCTCCTTTATTTATTATTAAATCATTCCACTACAAAATCAGTCAAGTCATAATTCCTCAAACATTATGACAATCTGCCAGTCAGACAGAAAATGGATGTACTCAAATATAGTGTTTTTAGTACTGAGAGATCACCTAACAGTGCAGTTTTCAAAGTTTAAAAGAAATACCATAACCAATGATACCAAACTCATTTAGTAATGAGTCAAATGGTTATCATATGAGTAAGCGTTTTAGGCATCAGTCTGACAGGAACCTTGAAAAGATGACTACTTTCATGAAATATTTAATGTTTTTTTTCCCTTTACAAGTAAACCCAGTTTTCACTAGCTCGCTCTCAATAGACAGTCAAATGATTCAGCCTTTCCTGTCCCATTGTTGATCTGACTCGATTCTTAATTAATTTAAGCTTAGAGAATGACCGCTCACCACTGGTAGGCTATTTGTCACGGAGAATGTCAGGTAAAGCCTGGGTGCAATGTCCACATTTGGGAAGATTGTCATGTAGGTTCTTTTCTCTAGTTACCTGTACAAGCATGTCTTACTTTTAGCATCGCTCAAAATGCGACATACAAAGCGAAACACAGCTCTGGTGGATGGAGAGTTAAGCAGCCGCTGTCTTTGCGAGCTGACGTTCTAATACATGAATGTGCTTTAATTTAAAGCGTTCCACTGTTCCACAGCTCTGGCTGTAAGTTTAGTGTCCTGCAGCAAGGTGAGCCTCTGCTCCAGCCTTTAGTCTTTTGCAGGTTTGAACTAGTTTTCAACAGGGTTTTCCCAAAAATGTCAGCTCCACCCATCTTCTCTGACCAGTTTGAGTCTCATCATCTTTACAAAATCATGTGATCCTACCATACATTATACTTTTTGTTCCATTGTGGGAATTGTGTCTCCAGGGTGATGGTTTTCTATTTACACCCATATTTATCTACTCTTTAATTTAATATTTGAACCTGTTATTTTAATCTTCATTCCAGTGTTTCCTCTGTGGGAGCCCTCTGCCTCCAGGTGGTGCTTGGGTGGAGGTGGGGGTCTCAGCCTTCCCTCCATTGGGCACCCTGGGCTGGTCGATCTGCTGCCGCCGATGCAGATGGCTCCCCTGATGGCGTTTCCTTACCTTGCTCATCTCTTCTCAGCCCAATGTTCGTGTTGACTGATGCTTTTAAGTGTGTGTGTGCATGGGATATGGGTTGTGGGGGGGGGGAGGGGGGGGGTAACTGTCATCATGTTTTTGTTCTGGGGGGTTATGTGGGGTCATTTTAATCTGTAAAGGGCTTTGAGATGCTATTTTGTATGAAAGGCGCTTCATAAATAAAGTTAGATTTAAAATCATGTTACATGCAGGAAAAAAACCTCAACTAACCAGGCTTTCTTTCAGCAATAGCCTTTTCTCTTGTTTCACTTCCATAAAAAGTCACATTTGTCAAGCAAACGACAAGCAGTTGTCCCGTTGGCAGATTCTCCCACCTGAGCTCTGGATCTCTACAGCTCCTCCAGAGTTACCGTGAACCTTTTGACTTCTTTGCTGATTTTTGCTCTCCTTGCCTGGCCTGTCAGTCTAGGTGGATGTCTTGGGAGGGTTTGCAGGTGCTCCATCCTCTCTCCATGTTCAGATGATGGATTGATCAGAGCTCTGGGAGATGTTGTTGTGGAAACTAAACCTGCTTTAAAGTCCTCCACATCTTCCTCCCTGACCTACCAGCTGGGTTCCTGGCTCTTCATGATGCTGGTTGTTCTCTGATGTTCCCTAAAGAGCCTCTGAGGCCAGAGGCAGAACAGCTATGAATAAATTACACACAGGTGGTCTCTTATTTGGTTGTGGTGGATTTCGTTTCAACGTCTCAGGGTAAAGGGGGTGAACAGAAATGTGTGCCGCGATTTTAGACTTATTTTTCTTTATTTAAAGTTTGAAAACTTTACATAGTTGTCCATCTATTTTATAATTATATGCTACTTTATTTTGTTCTATCATAGAAAATCCCTTTAAATTAAACAGATGTTCGTGGTTATAATGTATAATGTCAGATGTAGGCTGGCACAAAATCCCAAAAGTCAGATTGTTATAGGAATAGATTACGATAAATGTATTTTTTCTGCTTTATTTCCCCTAAGCTGTATAGCGTTGTTTGCCCTGCTTTTCTTGTTGCACGGTTTTCTTTGAGTGGAGCTGGTTGTTCAGCAGTTAAATTGTCCCTCAGTCTCTGAGTGGGAGGAGGTACTTCTGGGAACAGGCTGGGATAAGGTCCTTCCTCTTCCCATAATCCATGATCATCTGCGCAGCAAACACTTTTTTATCTTTTCTTCGCTTTTCGTCTCTGTTGTTTGATTGTTGAGATTTCACTTTGGTTTTTTTAACAGGTTTGTCTCTTTGTTTTTTTTCTTTGTTTTGATTTAAAAGACATTTATTTGCACTTATGTTACTAAAGTAAAACTACTGTGATCAACATGGTAATATAGCTGACACGGACGGAAAGGGTGAGAAAGATAGGGAAAGAGGGATTTATTACTTTAATATGATTATTGAGAAGAAAACTGCTTTTATAACAACATCTGGAACTAAACTAAAACGGAGTCATAACTAGGATTTTAGAAGCTGGGCTGAGCCCATCGCAATCCTTTTATAAAAGGATTAACTTTAACTCACTTTCTACAACATGAGATGAAGTGTTGATTGCAGGAGTATATGTCTGCTGTATTAATGTTAGTAACTGGATTTAAATCAGAATCTGGCTGCTTTACTGATTATTAGATTAAGTGAATTGAATTTGAACTGAACTGGATTCTGCATAAACCTTATGTAGATGTGAACAGGAGCGGTTTGTCTTGTAAAATGGACCTTACAACAATAGGTTTGGTATGAATATGAATTACTATTAATAGGTACTAAAAGCAAGTGTTAACCAAATGTACCACCCAATTATCACAAAATAATAGCCAAATAACCTTCAGTCCCAATTATTCTATGAATACCAGCCTGAGGTGTGGTATTATAGAACAATAGATGAACGTGTGAACTCACACACTGTTCTCAAATAGCAAGGCCTGCACACCTATACAGAATAAACAGACAACTTCTCTCAAAAATATAAGAATCTATTCATAAAAATAATTCAACCTTCAATAACAATACTTTATTCAACTATCTCCCTGAGCTAGTAACACAAAAAAACTACCAAGTAAAAATACATTAATAAAGACAACTAATAAACCAAAATAAAACCAGTAAATAGAACAAATAGGTATAAAATCAATGACCATGTCATAGTTCTCAGTTTTGGTGTTTGAAGTTAGTTATTTTCCTTATTCGGTTTAATTATCATTTTAATGTTGTCTTTGGTATTTTATGGCTCTTCCTTGTTTTCATTTTTCCCTTCATGCTCTTGATGTTTTCACCTTTTGTTGGTGTCCTCCTTCTTATTTATGTTTTCTTAGTTTATGTCTCCTTAGATAGTTTCCTAATTTATTTCTTCTTTCTGTTCTCCAGTGTTTCCTGAAGTTCCCCTCAGATTCCTCCTTAGACATATTATCTCTCGTTAGTTTCTAGTTTCTGAAGAGTTTTCTGTCTCCCTTGCCATTCTTCCCTTTCCTGTTGTCTCCTTGCCACTCTGCTCTTGACCCAGTTTCACTCATTGCCCTCACCTGCATCTGCTTTCACTAATTAGTCCTTGGTCTTCTCTGTCACTTCCTCATTCCCTCCTCAGTATATATTCAGCTCTCATTCAGTCACTACTTGCTGGTTCGTCGTCGTTCTTCCCTGTCTGGTTCCTGCCTTCTGTCAAACATTTCTTCTTCTTCTTCTTCTTCCCTCTTGCTGCATTTGTTTGATCCTCCTCAGTTCTGTAAGTCCATGTTCTTTGTTGCAATAAAATCTTTTTATTTTTACTCCGCTGCATTTGGGTCCTCTATACTAAAACATGACAGACCAATACATTGATACAGTGATATCATGGTTCAGTGTAAATATGTTGGTTTAAATGCTAATGTTGGTCATTACAAATTTGGAATCAGGCCAAATTAGCTTCAAACTAATTTAGGGTTAGTTTAAGACTAAATTAGGAACAATTGGTCTGTGTTCAAACAACCAGTTCACAATGTAAAGCAAAAGGGAAGATAAACATATTTTAATACAGTAATGTCTCATCAAATAATTGGCTGAATTTGAGCTCAATAACAAACCGCTTCTATAACCAAAATACCCCTTGGTGAGAAGTGAGTTTTTCATATTGGTCTCATTATACCATCTCTCTCACATCCTCCTTCATGTAATCCCAGAAACACTCCATGATGTTGATCAGCGCTGCGTTGGGGGCATACCATAACTTCCAGGACTCCTTGCTCTTCTTAACACTGAAAATAGTTCTTAATGCCTTTGGCCGGATGTTTGGGGTCGTTGTCTTGCTGCAGAATACATTTGGGGGCCAATCATACACCTCCTGTTTCAACCTATGTGTGACATTGATGATCATTAGCACCTGTTTGGTATAATTGGTTGATCATACTTCTGACTCTAATCCTACAAAATCCCTGACTTTGTGCAAGTGTGCCTATAAGAATTGATGCTGGTTTAAACGCAAAAGGTAGTAACACCAAAATTTGATTTAGATTTTTCTTTTGTTTGCTCAATTTGCATTTTGTAAATGTATAAAAATAAACAATCATTATTTATATCTGAAAGTATTTGACAGCATTTTTTTCACACCTGCCTAAAACATTTACACAGTTGTGTGTGTGTGTGTGTGTGTGTGTTCGTATATATGCACTGATTCATGACAAATGTCTTATGGCACATCACAAAACAAATTTAACTTACAACATTGCCGGTTATAAAAGCACAGACATGAGGTCCCCTTGCTTTAAACATGCAACAAACTAAGACTGCTTCTGATGATCCAAACCTTAGTTCTTTAGAAGTTGTCAGAAGTGGCTACTTTTAATTGATTACATTCCTCTCTTCAGCTTCCAGGAACAGGAAATATGTCCGTGACCATGAGTAGGACAGACGGGGTCACCGTTTTCACTCTGACCTCTGACCCCGACAGTCGTTGGCCTCCTCTGTGCCAGATCTTGAAGAGCCTTTGCTACAGCCCGGTGTGCTGCTCTATGTCCCAGCAGCTGAGGAAGGTCCAGGGGACGTCTCTGTCCGTGCTCGGGGTCAGCTGCAACCTTCACTGCTTCATAGATCTTCTGCTGATAGAATTTCATCAAAGCAAAACCTCTTGTTTTGTTGACTTTAATAAATAATCTTTTAAATGGAACATTTAACACAGATGTTTATTAATCCTCCCATGTTCTCTCTTCAACAGGCCATACAGATTATGATTGGACTCCTCAATATTGGCCTCGGCATCAACCTGTTCCTGGTTTTTGAAAGCCCTTGGTATCCGATCAGGGACACCGGGTTTCCCTTCTGGTTGGGAGCACTGGTAAGCAACCCCGTTACAGGCTGTTAGCCTCTGTGGTGGACTGTCTGCATCTTTCAGAGAAAGTTCCCAAGGAGGCCCTCAGGAGTCTTGTTGTCTGTTTCCTGTCCAAATGTTGTGAATTATAACAATAAAGTGTTATAATAAAAGGGTTGAACTCATGTATATATTTTTCCTTTTGTTTCCTTAGTTCATTGTATTTGGTATTGTGGGGATTTTGTCTGAGAAGTATCCAAGTCCATGTCTGGTGAGTAGTTTACCTTCATAACATCCTCAAGGTTTCATTTTTGTTATAATCCAACATCTATATCTATGTTTTTATTGACCCACCTAACATTTTTCATCACCTAGAGAGTAAGATGTGAAGCTGTCTTTGGCTACAGTGCTTTGCATAAGTATTCTTACATTCGTTCCATGTTACAGCTACAACCACAAACTTGAGTTTTATTGGACTTTTATGTCACAGCCCATCACAAAGCGGTGCAGTAGAAGAATAATGATGCATGAATCTTATTGTTTTTATAAACATAAAACAAATGCAGCCCTCCAGAGGTTGCAGACACATTTTTCGATGTTCCGGGTTTGTTTCTACAGACTGAAATTTTTGCCCATTCTTTACCACATGCTTTACCACAGGTTCACAAATGGATTTTGTTAAATAAAATCCAATACAACACACTGACTTTTGAGGGTTTAATGTGACGAAATGTGAAAACATGTTCAAGGAGTATGATTACTTTTGAAAGGCACAGTATGGGTATTTTTTTTTTTTGGTGTTTTGTTTCTCAGACACAAAGTGATTCGTCTTATATTTCAGGTCATCATCAATGTGATTCTGAACCTGGCTGGAGTTGCTTTTGCCATTACAGCCATCGTGCTCTACAGCGACTATGTTGCAACCATTGATCTGTGGTACAGCTGTGAGGACAGAGGCTACTGGGAATACACAACACCAAGTCCAGCACCTGATGTGGAATTTATGAAGGAGAATTGCTTGAGGGGCAAAATGCTGATTATAGTAAGACTAGACAAACCATTCTTTAAAATATTGCCCTGAAGGGTTGATGGTCATCTTCAGAGGGTATGTCATCATCTAAAATAGGAGTTTCAGTTTGTTTGAAAGTGTTCAGTTTTTTGTCAGGTTGCTTAACAGATGTCATATAGGGACACCTTGATGCATGGATGTTGAATTACATTGACAATACAACCACACTTGAAGCATGTGGCCACAAACGCACACCAAATACAACTTCTGCTTTAAAGCAGGGTTTTTCCATGGCAGAAGTAGGACCTGAACTCAGTCAAATTTTTTTACTTTTTTTCTCCTGCCAGAAGTTCAAATCTTTCATGTTTTTTGCTACAAGATGTTATATGAAATTTGCGTTTAAGTACAAAACTAACTAGTGGAGAAACTGAACTGTCTTTGGGTTTGAGTAGTTGAAGGCAACACTGTGTTTTGTGTTCTCCAGATGCTTCTGAGGAGCGTCTCTGGTGTCCTGATTGTCCTCTCAGCCGTGGAGCTCTGCGTCTCCTTCAGCTCTGCTGTGTTGGGGATCAAAGCTCTGAGATGCACCAACAAGAAGAAAAACAAGGTCAAATGCTGACAAATGATTGAGTGGGGGGGGGTGGAGCTAATGCAAAGGTACCCAGTGGTGAACAAGAAGTCCAAATACTGTATGTGCCACAGAAGGAGATAAACAGGGAAGAGAGAGAGTCAGTGGGTAAAACCAAGCACGAGTATTAATTTGTCTTGCTGTACAAATTAATAGTCAAAATTCTGCTCTGGATTCAACCAGTTAAAACACATCTACATCGATCTCTATGAAACTATATCTAAGCTATTTTAATTTGAGCTCATATCTCTGCCCAGACACATAAAGAGAGAAATACAATAAAGAGGGATTAATCAAGGCTTGGTCCTACTTTGAGGCAGTGTGCTGCACACTACGTCCCAGTGCAGTGTAGTCTGGTCCAAGGAAAAAAAGACAAATAAAAAATATGTTGAATGGGCAAGATGGCACTCACAGCTGGGTTCTAGTCAGAACCTGGCGGTTCTGTTTGCTGAGTTGCAAAACGGGTCAAAACCGTGAGTCGACTTCTATGATCGGCTTCTACCGTCCTCTTTAATAACTTCATTGGGTGCAGTTTGGTTGTTACTGGAATATTTTTATGTTCAGGATTAAATTAATTAGTTATATTCTTAGTAAGTGCATCTAGGAAAATAGCTCATGTAGGACGTCAGTTAGCAGCAGATATTAAGCAGGACGTTCTGATCTCATGATCCATGCTCTGGTGTGGCGTGACACCAGGACTGGGTAGGAGGTGCTGGAAAATATCATCTTTGTTAACCAAATACTATATAATATTAGGAATAGAAGGGTTGGGGGAGCTTGGACATGGCACCTTGTTTTCCACGTCGGCCAATATGCATAATATCAAAAACTCCTGAAGGACTCCCGTCTCATCTTTGTTTAAGATGTTATTTTTTTTTCATGATAGCTGTTAGTTCAGAATGCTCCCGGATGCGCAAACGGTAGGAGGTTATTAGCTATTTCAGCTTCCTTCTTTAAAGGTTTTAAAAGTCTTCTTCCTGCCCCGCAGGTTAGAAGAAAAAGGGAACATTCATGAATGGGATCATGTGTCCTTTAATCAGAGCTTTCTGTGGAAGACCAAGAGTATTGATCATCGCTCATACTTATAACCTTTGTGGCATCAGTGTCTTTGCATCTGTTCAGTCCATCTGAAGGAAAAATGATTCCGAACATCAGTTTTCACCATTTCCTGTTAAACAGTCTGACTCACTTGGATCTTATACAGTATGTAACAATCAGAGCCTTTTTATAGCCAAAATTTAATTTTGATTATTGAATTGTCTTTTTTAATTTTCTCCTTCAGAGCTGCGATAACGCAGAGCAGTACAACCCGCTGCTGGAGGACGTCGCTGCCCAGTCTGCAGCCTGAACGCCTTCCACCTCCAATAAACTACTGATGTCTACATTAAAGCACCACATTAACCACTTCTATTCAGACTGATGTGAAACTGAATGTTTTCAAATGTTTTTGTAGATTTTGTAATGTTGTTTTTTTATACTGTAGATTTTTGCTATTTCACTGTTTCTTTTTAGAACCAGTCCCATATCTGTTGATACCAAGATTTCAAAGACACCTTGACTGATATTTTGAAAAAGTATAGTACAACAGGACATGGACTGTTAAGTTATTCATAAAAACCATAACAAAGAAGAAAAAGATTATCTTTGGAAATTGCATGATAGGTTGAATGATGTGGTTAATGTATATGTTAATTTTTAACTCAGAAGAGGAAATTTTCAAGTATAAATATGGAAAAATTACCAAACTCTAAAAGTTTATGAGCTAAAGCTTATAAGCTTTGTTAGTTTGTATATGCTTTCTCCTAACTACCACTGAAGGCAACCAAAATACCATTTGTGGTAGCTTCTCCACAGTTTCAGAACCATAGATTTACCAGCACATGGTACTGGCGCTGTTTTGGTTAGCTTTTTTCCAACAATGGGTAATGTAAGACAAAAAACAAAGGAATAAAAACTATGCTCTGTCACATATTTTAGTTTTTTTTTTTTTTGTATGTTAAATATTAAAGGCTCTATTGTTTTTTGCTTGATTTTAATGTCCTGTCTATTAATTAGGGCTGCATATCAAGAAAACAAGCCATTTTGATCCTATCATGATAATATGATTAGTCCACATTTTCTTGACTCTCTTCTTTCTTTTTCATTAAGCTTTAGTATTTTTCATCCCTAAGAACATTCACTTAGTGTATATAAAGACAAACCAACCAGCCAAACATATTATTAGCCATGGTGTTGGTGCCTGGCACTTATAATATCTTTTACGATAGTGATTTTTGTAAATATCTCATTTATGGGGTAGATTTAATATGCAGCTCCACTCTTCCTTCTCATTCCTATAATTTTGTAAAATCCTTTTCACAGTTCCAGCTAGGTAGCATTTGTAATGTGGTCACTTTATAATGTTAATACAGTCACAAAACTTTGAGTAATCTTTGGTTCCTTTTTAGATTTTAAAATGTGTGAAAAATGAAAAATGGAACCATAGTGAAACAAATCTACATGATTTTTTTTCGTCCTTTTAAAAGTAAGACAAGAAATAAGAGGATTTTCTCTTGAATATCTTAAAGTGGAAAACGAAACACAAAGTTTTCCCTTGTAGTATCGGAGAATAACCATGACTGGGTTTTATTCAAATGTTTGCATATGATAGACCTGTTGATGCATACCGATGATTCGGTTTACTTTGGCAGCTGCGGACTGTTTAGATTAGAACATTCCTTCGCTGAATAGTTCTCCTCTACAAGCAGCCGCCCTCCACATGCACACTCGGGTCAAACAGAAGGTTAAATCCATCACCAGCTTGTGCTTCAGGTGCGAGTTCACATCTCTGAAGCTGATTTGCACCTGACAGTGGGAGCATGTTTCCACCGCTGTGCCAGATCCTGAAGGCTCTCTGCTGCAGACCAGGCTACTGCTGCTGTCTGAAGAATCTGGAAGTCCAGACCTGTTTGGCTGCAGCTATCGGGGTGAGAGGAACCAGGGGAAGTATCTCACCTTCAGCTGAGCTTTAAGGCATCGTGTTTTTTATTTTGTGCTTTTGCAGACCATTCAGATCATGGTGGGGGTGCTTAATATCGGACTTGGACCGGGAAGAACAAGCACTCATCCGGGGGATTTTGCCAGTCTGGGAGCTGCTTACTGGCTGGGTGCTGTGGTAAAAACATTTTGTTTACTTTTTCCCTTACATAATACCGTATCAGTCTGCAAATGGGATAAACAATCTTAGCAGTTTCTTTTGGGCCATCACTTTCCAGAAGAGGGGAAGCTGGTTTTAAATCAGTAGAGCTCAAGTTTCTTCCAAAACCTCTTAAAGGCTTATTTAAAGTTTTAACATACCAACGAACCAATTGACCATGCATCTCTTTTGTGCAGTTATTCTTCTTATCTTGGATCTGTTGATTTTCTGTCAGGTTTCAGGAACAAACTTTGTTTAAATTTAACGTGGAGATTAAATAGATGGAAAAAATAGCAAAACACGAGTCCTCAACTCTGCTATATGAGAGGGAAATCTTTAAAAGAATCAGACTTTTCTTAAAGCAAGTTTAAAATTATCATTAAATGGAATAGAATAATTTATTGTCCCAGAAAATGGAAATTCAGCTGTAACAGCAGCAAAGTGACAGATAATAGAGCCTTTAGATTCACACAAATATAAAAAGAATAATTAAGAATAATATATGTACATTAAGGATGAAGTCGAGATTTACTGAGATTTGAATGTGCAGCTGAGTTGATAATATCCCATTAGACATTACAAATACACATATGGATCATTAGACACTGCTACAACCTCGTTCAAATATGGCAGTATGATGGATCTTTGCTTATTCTGGTACAAGCAGACAGCTTTAGATGTGAATGTTCCCATCGGATATTAAAAAATGCTGCAAATGTAAATAAACACATATCCAACGTTAAGATTTTAAAATCATCTCTACATTTAATGAAACTCCAATTCTTCTAATGGGGCAGGAGCAGATTGGCCACAGTTGGTGTTATCATTAGGAATAAACCTGATCCACTGATCCCAACAAAACTGTGTTGTTGTTTTTTAAATTGACAAGAAGTCCAAAAAGGACTGCAGTTAAAAAATAAAAATAAAAACCGCTGCTTATAGAATATCTGGAACAGATCCAGGTACTAACCGCTGCATACCTGGAGTCACTTCGGGCTACAGGATGGTTTGGGATTCAGACTGCTAAAAAGAAAATCCCAGATTCACCTCTAGATGTGGTCTGAATTAGGTAGGATTATTTCATGTTTACCACTGTAATAACCTAAGAAGGAGTAGCCACTAGAGCAAGGAATCATGGGACTAACAGCAACAGCATTCCAGCTCATGGTGCTGCAGGGCTGGCCACACCCATCACCACACATAGACTGGAAAACCCTGTGTTCACATAACAGTAAAGGCCTTAACTATAAACTCTGTAGATCAACACATTGACATGAACAGTCGCATGATTCCTTACATGAGTGGCTTCTCCCTCCCATTATGTTATATATTTGTACTTATCTGATCTGATGTTTGAATGCTGAACTGGTTTTTTGTATTCAAGGTCAAAGGATTAGATTCATGAGATATTTCGAGGTTTCTTTTCATGTTTCTATTTCCTTGCCACTGATGTGTTGCTTATTGTTTCTTGTCAGTTCATTGTAACAGGAATCATGACCGTTTTGGCGGGTCGATTCCCTTCTTCCTGCTTGGTGAGTAAAAGCGTTAAAGAACTCATAGTGGCTCCATAACCTTCCATCTTTTGACCCGTAAAATAAAAACGTTTGAAGGTCGTGACCCTGACTCTTGGTTGAGCATACAAGCGTTTTTGCTGAGTCGGTTAAAAACCGGTGCAATGACAGCACAATCGGCTTCAACAGCCAACATGTTTTTATTTATTTTCCTGATTTTATTTTATTTTAAATCTTTTACAATATTTCTAAAATGCATGCAATGCAAAATACATGCCTCCTCACCGTCATTTTTGATATTCAAGTTAAGCTGGTGAAAGCTCAAGAAACTTGTGACCCCAGACTTGTATATTTGTGTCCTGACCCCAAATATGGAAAATATTGCAATAATATCTCATGTACAGCGCCTTGAAAAAGACCCCTTGAAACTTTTCTCATATTGCCATTTTATTCAGGTTTATTTAATGGACTAACGAATGCGCAGAGGTGCATGATAAGGAAGGAAAAGGATAGATGGTTTACAAAATGTTTCACAAATAACAATCTGAAGACTGGAGCATGCATCCCCCCCCCCCCTCCCTTTTCCTATTTTATCTCTTAATGAAATTCACAGCAACTAATTGTGTTCAGAAGTGTGTGTAATTGAATCTTAGTATAAAGTCAGTCTGTTTCTGGCCTCTGAGGTTTGTTGGAGAACGTCAGAGAATAACCAGCATCATGAAGACCAGAAAAATTACAACACACCGATATATCGCAACATTTTATTTCCTGATAATGTATTGATGTTCAAAAGCAAAGTATCGTTTATTTTAGAATCTGAATGGAAGCATTAATGATGAGTCATTTTTGTAGTAAAATTAAAAGTATGACCGGTAGTCGGTGGCTGTTTTCACCTTCTTGGTTCCAGTAGATCAACTAGATCTAGTAATAAAACTGGATGTGTTAAAGTATGAAACAGGTTGGAGTGTTTAGATTTTGTACAGTTAAATTCCGTTTTGAAAATCACAATATATAGTCTTACTCATAGTATCGCAATATAACACAATATATCGTATCGTCTCCCATGTATCGCGATACTTATCGTATTGCCATATTTTTACCAATACACATCCCTAATATCTACTGTGAAACATGGTAGGTATGTGGGTAGAAAAAAGACTTGAGACTGGGCCGAAGACATATTTATGTGTTAGAATGGCCTAGTCAAACTCCAGTCTCAACTCAATCTCTAGATATCACCCCCCCCCCCCAAAAAAAAAAACTGCAGCTGTAAATGCAGTAAAAGATGATTTTACAAATGAATGACTTTCATTGAACCTTTCTTTCAATTCACAATTATTCCTTACTTTGTTTGTCTGTCTCCTAAAAAAAACAACAAGAATACATTAATAATGGTTTGTGTTTGTTTGTAATGTGACGAAGGGCAAAAAACCTTTAGGGGTATAAATATTTATTTTGTTATTCTGCTTAGATATAATTATTTTGTTTCTTTGTTGAATCTCTCCTCTCAGGTGGGCTTCACCGTGTTCATGAACATTGTTGGTGCCATCTTCTCCATAACTGGCATCGTGCTGTACGCTATAGACCTGAGAAATTCCTCTCTCCTCTGGATCTGTGATCGCTCCGGTTCTGATCCCAATCGTTACGACGATAACTGCAGCAACGTGGCGGCCTTCGATCAGGTGAGAATGCCCAGTCAATCTTACTGGAGTCTGTGACTTCTGCACCGCACTGTGAGGGCAATTATATGTAGTTATGGAAAAATAATTTAGTTTTCTCTTTTCTTCTCCAGGGTTTGCTGACGTCTCTGGACAGAACCTTGATTCTTCTGGCTGTTCTGCTGTTGGTCGTCAGTATTTGTTTTGCTATTTTGGGCATCCGGTTTCTGATCGGTGAGGTGAGGGAAGAAGAGGTATGAAGCATCGTGCCAATACACAGATTTTATTTAAATGTGTTCAACTTTTACAATAAATGCTGTTTTACATGAGAGACATTCTCCCATTCAGCTGTTGGACAGAAGGCTTCATATTTAAAATAATTTGGTACACATATAGAAGACGTAATGACTTCGAGGTAGCCAGGTCCTGTTGGTGCATAACAAGCCCAAACTATCATCCCTCCGCCACCGTGCTTGACAGTTGGTATGCAAACCTTACCTCCAATTAACAGCGCGTTGCATCAGCGCCGTGTTAAGGCAGCGACACGGTTTTGTCATGACCTCCGTGGAGCTTGACTCATGAGATCACAAAATCACAGGAGAATAAACTTTAAACAACTTCTTTTAATAGATATCGCCACAAGTCTCTTTACAGATAGCTGACATGAAAGCTATACTTTTAAAAAACGTGTTTTTTTTTATATGACAAGTTTTTTTAAACTCACCATCCACTTCTATAATTGTTGAAATCTTGGCCCATCTTGGACCTTAAATAGTTTGAAAATGGTTTTATTAACCTTTCTCAGATTGATCGGCAGCATCAGCTTTGTATCTAAAAGTGATTGCTGAGGTCTTTCTGCCCTAGCATTGTGTTTAAACACACCTGAATGCTCCAAATCAAAATGCTTTTTCATCAGCATTTGGAGCTGGTGAGAACTAAACGATGTGTTACTCTGTCGCATAAAAAAATATATATATATTTTGACTTCAAAGAAATTGTATTTTCTAATCAGTTTCGACTGTTAAATAAAACCACTAATTTCACCATTAAAATTATTTACTGTGGAATATTTCTGTCAGCAGGTTGACAACATTTCTGAAGAAGACTGGAAGGAGATACTTTTTATCTGTCCTGGTGAATAAAACCAGGCAGCTCTGCACTACAATCCAAACCTTTTTCATCACAAAAACGGTGTGATTTCTTACCATAAAAAGGCACTGAATTTCTACTTCCTATCACTGATTGTAAATAAAAGCACAGAATTATCAAATGTAACTCATCTCTTAGGTTATCGATTTATTTCTTGTGTTTTGGTTACTCTGTCTCACTCTGTCCCGGACAATGAAAACTACAGTGGAAGGAAGCTGCACATCAGACCAGAGTCGAGGATGGCAGAATGGAATGGAGCTGTGCTGGCATTTGGTCTGACGTGTCATTTAGCTTCAGTGTATTGGTTGGTGGAGGTCAGACAGGCACGGAATTTATATCCATTAGGAGAGCGAGTGTAGATGGACCAGAATGCAGAAGGCAGGCATGGGAACTCAAGAGCAGACTCTGAGGCATTTAGCTTGGCCTATTCTGGGGGCCCAGTCTTTTTATTTAACCCTGTCGCGTTTTTACGTCCTGTCGGTGGCATGTTACATACTTCCGGGTCAAATCTGCCTTATTTTGTGATAACCCTTCAATGTGCGTTTACATATTTTACATCATTTGAAAGCTAAGATTGTTGTGATTCCAATGATGTGTGCCAATCTAGGATACGATCATAACTGTAGACACAGTAAACGCTTTTTTCAAACCACTCAGAAAACAAGATAATGAGCAACTCACCATTCAAAGCCACGTATCACTGACAGAATCAAACCCTCTCCAACAGAAACGGTCTTTTTACGTCCACAAGGGTCCAGTTAATGTTGTCCAGTGAAATAGTTAGTCCACAACTAGTTTTACCTCCACAATTTACCATTAGCTGCCGGTTAAAAACTTGATAATTCCCTACCTTGGATCCAATTCAGACAAAGTTTTCATCATAACCACCATTAGCATGCTAACATTAGCCTAAGAATAACACTGTAGTGTCCTTCTCCTCCTTCTTTGTGATATTTGTTGACAGCTGGCAAACAACAAATTGGTGTATTAGAGCCACTAGCTGCTATGACGTGTGGACCAGAATGTCACTCAAGGTTACACTTGTCCTAGCTTTGCTTATGTTTTCAGTAAGACATAGGGTGTTTCTCAATGTCAAGGCACCTCGCCTACCAAGGCAAACCTTGGCGCCTTGGTTACGAGGACACTGTCCTTCCTTGATCAAAGAAAAGGGTTAAATGGAACAGACTTACCTCATGTGACCGCGGCTGTCCAGAGCCCACCTTTTGCTTACGCGCTCTGTTTACGTCCCGCCCATCATGATTGCATAGTGGCTACACTACTATGCTACTACGTAGCGTAGCTAACCCCAACACCTAAGCAGATAACTGCTTTGGATCTAAAAAAACCTTTTCCAATAGCTACAATTACTTGACTTACATTTAAATTGGAAATTCACTCCCAAAGTAGCTGCTGCCGGCTCCTGATCTGCCATCTTTTCCGAAATACCGCGCTGTATTCTGGGAAATTTTGAACCGAGGGAAGGCATCAAGGAACCTCCCATGTATCCTCGGCCAGTAGCTAAAAGGCAGACAAATGGAGGACAGACGCCTCAGTAGCACATGAACATTGGAACGCCTTGGCGGTCCCTGATTACGTATCTCCTAGGCAACCGGGGCGGGACCAAGGTATCAAGGCTTGGTTCCTTGGCATTAAGAAACACCCAAGGTCTAATGTTCATTTTAGCATAAGTATCTTCTTTACTTCCTCCAAAAGTCCAGGTTAATAGCCTACAGCACCCTCTGCTGGTTGTCTTGGGTCAATATATTACATGGTTGCAAAAAAATGTACACAAGTGTTGTAATCTGTCTTGGACGGTCCAATAGCTAAATGGGCCGGCTTGATCCACCCCCCCCCCCCCCCATTGGTGCCTGGCCTGAACCTGAGTAGGAAGGCAAGGAAGGGTCACTGGCATAGAAGTCCAATGAGGAAGGAAAAGGATCTGGGAGAAAATCTTCAGGGGGAGGCTTCTATGCTTGTGAGTCAGAAGGTAGGTGGAACAGAAGTACTAGTAGTCATATATTCTGTGTTTAAGCAGCTTGGAGCCAGTATTACTCCCAAGAGGTGAAAACAACTTGGCGACTCTTCTCTGCCTCTGGAGACCTTTTAATCCCGCCTCCTGATGCGCCCAAGTTGCTGCAGCTGTCATTAATCAGCTGCCTGCCGCACAGATCTGCCTACACCCCTGGCATATGTGACAATCACAATATTAAGCCCCAATAGAAAATGATTTCATCTGCTCAACCCCTACAAACTGTTCATCTTATCTCACAAAATAACCAACATTACAACAGAGGCCCAAAACATACCAATCAAATCTCAGATTATTTCTGGCTGCACCTCCTCAGGTGTCCTGACAACAGTATTAACGTTGTATTCATCGCTCTCTGTCAAATCTCTGCATTCATCCTTGTTGTATTCAGTCACACCAGCTGTCACATTTCTCTTTGCAATCTTGATCGCGGAACACCATTATGGTCCATGTTCAGCTGTGGGCAAGGGCGTAGAATTGGCATGTCCCCACCAATGTCCAGCGATTATTGAATTGTCCCATCCAATAATTTGATCTCCTCGAGAAAAGAAAAAGAAACCTGATAGAAAGCAAAAAAGAGAGAGAAAAATACCGATCTGTCAACTTCTCATTCACCTAGAGGTGCAGAAAGAGTTTAATTACTTTCTCTACTGGAGTCCTACCTACCGTAACATAAACTCAGCAATAAAAAAAACGTCCTCTGACTTTCAACTGTTTTTACTTTCAGTAAACTTAATGTGTGTAAATATTTGTATGAACACTAAAAGAGTCAACACCATAAGACATAAACTAAAAATGTTTCACAGACATGTGACTAACAGAAGTAGAATAATGTGTCCTTGAATGAAGGGAGGCTCAAAATCAAAAGTACCAGTCAGTATCTGGTGTGGCCACCAGCTGCTTGAAGTACTGCAGTGCATCTCCTCCTCATGGACTGGACCAGATTGGTCAGTTCTTGCTGTGAGATGTTACCCCACTCTTCCACCAAGGCACTTGCAAGTTCCTGGACATTTCTGGGGGGAATGGCCCTAGCCCTCACCCTGCGATCCAACAAGTCCCAGACGTGCTCAATGGGATTGAGATCCGGGCTCTTCGCTGGCCATGGCAGAACACTGACATTGCTGTCATGCAGAAACTCACGCACAGAACGAGCAGTATGGCTGGTGGCATTGTCCTGCTGGAGGATCATGTCCGGATGAGCATGCATAAAGGGTACCACACGAGGGAGGAGGATGTCTTCCCTGTACCGCAAGGCATTGAGATTGCCTGCAATGACAACAAGCTCAGTCCGATGGTGATGTGATATACCGCCCCAGACCATGACGGACCCCCCACCTCCAAATCGATCCCGCTCCAAGGTACAGGCCTCGGTGTAACGCTCATTCCTTCCACGATAAACACGAATCCGTCCATCACCCCTGGTGAGACAAAACCGTGACTGATCAGTGAAGAGCACTTTTTGCCACTCTTGTCTGGTCCAGCGAAGGTGGGTTTGTGCCCATAGGCGGCGTTGTTGCTGGTGATGTCTGGTAAGGACCTGCCTTACAACAGGCCTACAAGCCCTCAGTCCAGCCTCTCTCAGCCTATTGCGGACAGTCTGAGCACTGATGGAGGGATTGTGTGTTCCTGGTGTGACTCGGGCAGTTGTTGTGGCCATCCTGTACCTGTCACGCAGGTGTGATATTCGGATGTACCGATCCTGTGCAGGTGTTGTTACACGTGGTCTTCCACTGCGAGGATGATCAGCTGTCCTTCCTGTCTCCCTGTAGTGCTGTCTTAGGCGTCTCACAGTGTGGACATCAGCAGTCCTCATGCCTCCCCGCAGCATGCCTAATGAACGTTCACGCAGATGAGCAGGGACCCTGGGCATCTTTCTTTGGGTGTTTTTCACAGTCGGCAGACAAGTCTCTTTAGTGTCCTGCGTTTTTAGAACTGTGACCTTAAATGCCTACTTTCTGTAAGCTGTTATGGTCTTAACGACCATTCCACAGGTGCATGTTAATTGATTGATTATGGTTAATTGAACATGCATGGAAAACATTGTTTAAACCCTTTACAATGAAGATATGTAAAGTTATTTGGATTTTTACAACATTATTGTTGAAATACAGTGCTCAAAAAGGGACGTTTCTTTTTTTGCTGAGTTTATGTGGCCAATATTATTGGCTGTGCCTTTGCCTGCTGTCAGGTGAGACTCTGCAGCTCTTTGGTTGTTAGCAGCGCCAAAACTGATAAGGGACTTTGTGTCTGTTCTCCCTCTGTTGGCTGCACTGCCTTGCAGCAAGAGGATCCTGGGTCTGGGATCTTTCTGCACTGCGTTTGCATGTTCCCCCTGTATACATGCATGGCTTCTCTCTTCCCACAGTCCAAAACCAAATCGGTTACTCTAAAATGTGGCCCTTTGGTCTGATGAACCGACGAGCTGTTGAGGGGGTATCCTGCCTCTCGGCCAACAGTCCTGCAAGTACAAGCAGGTACAGAACATGGTTTTTCTATTTGAATCCAACAACGGGTTGGTTGCTGCAACCTTTAAGTCTGCCTGCGCATCACGGGGCTTTGAGGTTCTAAACTAATTTTACATCCCTCTGTCATCATTCCTCACTATATCAGCGTGTCGGATGGTTCTCCTTCTCAACACACAGGCTAAGACATATTGTTCTTTATCAGGCTTTCCTTGGTCTACTTCCTTTTCACCTATTGAACTTTCTCCTCCGGGGTTGGTATTAAAGGGGTAGCTCTTGATTGGTGTCGTTCTTACCTAGCTGTCCCTTTTCCCCGGGGGGGGGGTCATTATATTATATTCTTGGTTATTTTCAGAGGAAACACACCATATCTATAAGAAAAAACATCTGTAAAATTACAGTAAAATACTGGCAGCTGCAGACGCCAGCCTTTTACTGTCATTTTAGAGTATCTCTACTGTTAATTATTTTAACAGTAGCTTACTGTTAAAGTAAATACAGTAGAGATACTGTAAAACTTTTGTAAAATACTGGTGAATGCAGCTGCCAATATTTTACTGTTAATTTACATTTTCAACACTGGGCTCCAGTTCAGATGCTAACGCTAGCATGAATTTGCGACTAAGATGAAGGACGAAAACGTAATACTATGGCATTGGTATTAGACATTCTTTAGTTTCCAATCAGTAAAAATCTATATTTAAATTTCTACCATAAATCTCCTTAACCTGACTATGACCCAACGCGTGTTTCAATTACTAAGTCATGTGTCCTAAACTGTATGACAAATGATATAACAGCACAGTGTCTGGTCTAAATTGACTTTATACTATGCAAAACCACAATTTATATTCCCAAGAGTGATTATACTCACCCTTTAGGTGCTTTGAAATCTGAGAATGAATGCAGAAATTGAAAATGTCTCAAAAAAGTGCACCCTTAAATAAATACTGTATAATTCTGTTATACTGTCGTCGTTTTTCAGCAGTCGTCATTCAACAGAAAAAACATCAGATTTAACATTATTCTACCTTCATTTGGAAAAACGGTATGTTATTTCTAGAATTCTGCCGTAAATTTACAGAAATTTCTAAGACCTTACGCTGATGACTGGCAAATCCTACTTTTGTCAGGCTTTGCAGATACAACCCAGATGCAAACATGTAAGAAGATGTAGATTTATTGAACAAAAAATGCAAACTACAATAAAAACTAAGAACTGACGGCAAGGTGAAAAAAGACTGTACGTGAGCCATAAAGACGGAGGATCCAGTGGAGAACAAAGGAAACCAGAGAGCTTAAAAACACTGAGGAGGGATGAGAAGTGACACTAAAAGCCTAAGAACCGATTAGCAGCTGGAATAACAGAGAAAGAAAACAAAGGTATAACCGAAGAGAAGACTGGATGGAGAATAATTCTAGATGAGAAAAGTCAGAACCAACTAAGGATGAAAGAGATCTAAGAGAATAAGAGTGGAGGAGAGAGAAACTTAAAGCAAAAGGAAAACTTTTTACTTTCTGTAACATAGAGAGTTCTCTTATATCAGATCTTCTGTTCCTTCTGTGTTTCTGCTCTGTCTTCTCAAACCCCCAGACGGTCGTGGCAGATGGCCGCTCCTACTGAGCCTGGTTCTGTTGGAGGTTTCTTCCTGTTAAAGGGGAGTTTTTCCTTTCCACCGTCGCTACATACTTGCTCAGTATGAGGGATTGCTGAAGGATTGCTGTGGTTGGAAAGTCTGCATCAACGGGGCCCAACCTCACGCCAATGACTGACGCAATCTGCTGGGATTCCTTAAATAGGAAACTTTTTAACTGATTGGAATGTTTGTATAAATGTATTGAAATGACTTCTTGTTAAGTGCCTTGAGATGACATCTGTTGTGAATTGGCGCTATATAAATAAACTGAATTGAATTGAATTGAAAAGCACTACTGAACATAAGAAGAGCAAGAGGGGAAACAGAACAGAGAGAAACACTAGTAAAACTTTAAAAAAGAACTTGGATCAGCACTTTCCAGTCCGCGAGAGGACTCAGGTGCAACGTGGGCGACACATGAGTGTCAAAAGTCGGTAAGGATGGCAGCAAAAAAGAAGAATTTGGACATGAGGAACTATTTTTCAAAGAAACCTCTAAGTCACTTAAAGTTAAGTTTGCTAATGAAATGTGTCCGTCATAATAACGTTACAGGAAATGCTACGCTTTGGTGCACATCACACAGTCTCAAATTGTATGTAACTATGAATTGCATGGTTTGGAAACTAACTGCACAACAAGCTGCCCACTATTAGTTTTGTTACACCATGCATCTAAGGATGGCGCAGGTCTGTGCGCGCTTCCCCCAAGGAGCAAGGTCCGCATGCACTGTGTGATTTTTGTCATAGTTTTTAGCCCATTTTCCAGTCATGCAACAATATTTGCGATCGGTTCGTCTTCAAAGCTGCATAAAAATAAATGTTTCCCCTATAGTTTCTGCTTGCTTATCTAATTTCCCTCACATATGTTTTAAATACAAAATAATTGCAGTAAAAGTATACAGTTTACTGTTGCACAGTCCTGCACTGGTCTAATTTTACCAATCGCCATGCATTAAGATGATTTTTTAACCCGACCCTTTACCCACAGTTATCTCCAGATTAAATCCCGACCCGACGCGCCCGTTGATTTAAAACCATTATCGGTCTGTGTCCGCCACAGCTAAGCGCTCCAATCCCTCCGTAACTCTCCATGGTGCTGTCAGCTGAGCGCTCAGATAGCGATGCTTTGAATACGTGTCCAGGCCTGAGATGATGATCAGTCAGATGCTCTCACAGGAAACTTTTTTTGATTGACTCAGTTACCTGAACTCTGTGCGTAAAGTTGAAAATGTCTGACCGTCTGCAACAAGTGGTCAGGGATGTGAATTGTAAACAGCTTGTGTTTTAAAAAAAAAGAGAAGAAAAACGGAAAATAACGCAACCCCGTATTACAATAAATGATTTCCCTTTTTGTTTCTCTGGAATGTTGCACAACTTATTTTATGCAGAACTGTAGTGAAGTTACAGTTGACGTTTCTGCACACAGAACGGCGAGGGTTGCGAGGGAAATGCGTTTTTGTTTGTTGCTCATTCTTCTTCTGGGGCGAATATATTATTAATGTAGCCAACATTATTCTTTGTGGTACGATGTGGATAAACATGATCTTTCCCAGACAACAGTCTAATGATGGTTTTCAGCGCAGTTTTGAAAAACAAAATAAAACACAACAGGCTTTCAATTTTGACACCTGTTATTACACCACAGTGTATATTATAATAAAACGTCAAAAGGATAAATACCTATATATGAATGATTATTTATTGTCCCCACCAATCTTCAAACCACACTCATGTTTATGGTTATTGTCCCCTGCAATTTTAAAAACAAACCCACGCCCTTGGCTGTGGGCATGTGTTCTCGTCGCTGCGCGACCAACCCTCCGGGCCTCCCGGCGTTGACCTTTGAAACCTTTTTCATCTTTGTTTTTTCAAAATCCGTCAACTACGGGTTCAACAACTGTCAGAATCTAATTCTGCTACCTAAAATACACAAAACATTAAAACAGGTATATATTGGCACAATCAGGAGTTTAATTTACTACGCTCTCTGAGTGCTTTTCTAGTTTATTTTAAAACATATAGTTTATATGAAACAAAAACCTAATTACAAGAATTAGAATCAGCTGGTGCAGTTTGTGCAATCAAGGGAAACAGATATTAAATATAGAAATAAAAGACTTTTGAAAATGTACTTTGAAAATATTTATGCTGCATTGCAGACTTCAGATACATTACTCTTTGGTTTTGCAATGGATATAGTAACTTTAATCGGTTATGCTCAAAAATAGAATAACATAGACAGAATTATCACTATAAAAATACCCCCCAGTAGATTTGCTTTTCAGTGACACTTCAGGAAATCATTAACCCTGCAGGGCAGGTAATCAGTCCAATGAACCCTGCTCTTCCTGGTCCGTGTCCTCCAAAGAGGAATCTCAAAGCTGGACTTTACTTAACAAACCGGCAGAGAAATAAAGAAATGTATTAAGATTTTGTGAGCGAGAATGACTCAAATGTATCAGGTGTTTGTATTGTATAAATATACTAAAGAATCTGAGGGTCCTGAACAGTACAGGTAAATAGGCCAAACCTTTGTTAGGAAAAATCAGCTTTCACATTTAACATTTTAAAGGTTTCTAATGTTTTCCTGCACAAATACAAAGGCACAGATGCAGTTAGACTGTAGGATGAACGGCGACTTCTCCCTGCAGGGGTTTGGAGTATTCAGGGTCCTCAGAGTTCTAATGAACAAAGAAGAAAAAGCGGGAAACACAGTGTCAGGATGCCCAAAATTGAAATATAAAACACAACAACCCCAATCCTGATCCATTTCACTTCATTTTTCTTCTAGTTAATTTTAGATTTATGGAACAAATATATAAGTAACTGCTGGTTTCTGAGTCTGCAACAGAAAGCATTCTGTCTGTGTTTGTAGAGTTAGAACATTTAGTTCTTCCACATCACTGTCAGTTTCACTTCTAACCCCCTGAGCGGGTCGCCAACCTGAGATCCCAAACAGCCTCTCTGCCCCAGATTCACCATGTTTGTTTCTGAGTAACTAACTGGATTTGATATGAGTAAATATACCCTATTTTCATTCTTCCCAGAGTTCCTCAGAGTCTTGATGCCAATGACGACAGAGCTGATGACAGCGCAGAGCTCCAGAATGGACAGGATTATCAGCAAAACATTGAGTCCTATAATGATCACCTGATTGGACAAGAACAACAAAAAATGCTAAAGTGTTTTGTGTCAAGTAAACTGCAGCTGTCACCTAAATATATCCAGTAGATATCCATTATCAGTAGTATTTACTGATAGCCTGTTAGGTCTGAATGGATTCCAGCCTGAATGACATCGTTGACCCTGCTTCATCATCTCACTCACCTCAGCCACCAAACTGCCTTCAAGACACATCTGCCTGAAGAATTCATTTTCTTCCGCTGAAGGTGAAGTTGTGGTGTAGTAGAACCTGTTATAGGAGCTGGAGAAGTTGCAGGACCACCAAAAATCAAGGCGTGAAATGTAGATGCTGTAAAGCACGATGGCTGCTATGGCGACACCAACTCCGGCCAGGCTCAGGATCACATTAAGGATGACCTAAACACATTTTCAGTCAAAACGTTAATGAGCATTGTTTTACTTCACTGACTTGAATGAAATGTAAGAATGCACAACAGCCATGACTTCCCCATTTAAGGCTCCGTCACAATGACCCCTATGGACGTCCGTGAACAACCTACAAACGATTTCTGTTTGGCCACTACCTACGGGTTCCTTAAGGCAGCCTTAGAAGAATCCAGCGTTCGTAGACTGTTCGTTAGTTTGTGGCCAGGTCGATGGTCTCTTCCAAGAAAAATGTGCCACAAAAACCCTCTTTGTAAAACAAGGGATGATTCTAGAATTGCGCTGGTCTGGGTGGCTGCATGTTGGAGTGGCTCTGTTGGCTACATATTAAGTTTTGTTTTTTGTACATTGGTTCCTCTTTTTTCTAAAAGAAGATTGCATTTTTTTCACTTGTATACTTTCTAGTTTTTGGTGCTGTGAAGCTGGAAGGATTTTTGCTGTAACTTTTTCCCTTTTTGACAATTTGTTATGATGCGTAACCATGGCAACAATGTGGTTTACAGCCGGGAGCAGCTGTTTAACATCGCAAAAGCTGAAATAATGCCTCAACTGAAACCACAAATCTCTGATGAGTTGATAAGGAGGAGACGTGGATGCAGAGCAGAAGCGAAAAGGAGACAGAGAAAGAGGAAGTTCAAGCCATCTCTTCCATCGATCATAATGGGCAACGTAAGATCACTGGCTAACAAGATGGATGAACTCCAAGCCCTTACAAGGACTCAGCCAGAGTACCGGGAATGCAGTGTTATTTGTTTTACTGAGACGTGGCTGCTAGATCATATCCCCGACTCCAACGTCTGTCTGCCAGGCTTCCTGACTGTACGAGCAGACAGAGATCTGAAGACGAGCAGAAAAAGAAAAGGAGGTGGAGTAGCAGTGCTTGTCAACAACAGATGGTGTCATCCAGGACATATTACTGTGAAGTGTCGTCTCTGCAGTCCAGATGTCGAACTCTTGGCAGTGAGTTTTCGTCCATATTATTTACCAAGAGAGTTCACCAGTGTAATTTTGGCAGTTGTTTACATTCCACCTTCAGCCGTTGCCGACAATGCATGTGATGTCATCAGTTCCATTGTTGCTAAGCTACAGACACAGCACCCCAATGCATTTGTGGCAATATCTGGTGATTTTAATCATGCTTCGCTCTCTACCACACTTCCAACATTTCAACAGTTTGTCAGCTGCTCTACAAGAGAAAACAGGACCTTGGATTTGTTTTATGCAAATGTAAAGGATTCATACATGTCCAAACCAAGACCTCCTCTGGGAAAATCAGATAACAATCTTGTTTTTCTCTGTTCAGAATATAAACCACTTGTTCAGAGGCAACCTGTTACAAAACGAACTGTGAGAAAATGGTCACAGGAAGCTGAAGAAGCCCTGCAGGGTTGTTTTGCAACCACAGACTGGATGACTCTTTGCCAAGCACATGGAGAGGACATCAATGCCTTGACTGAGTGTGTGACTGACTATATAAACTTCTGTGTGGACAACATCATCCCCACCAGAACAGTGAGATGCTTCCCTAATAACAAACCCTGGATCACCAGTGACCTGAAGGAACTGCTAAACAAGAAAAAAAGGTCCTTCAGGGAGGGAGACAGGGAATTACTGAGGAGTATACAGAAGCAACTCAAGGTCAAGATCAGAGACAGCAAGGAGGCATACAGGAAGAAGCTGAAGAACAAACTACAGAGGAACAATATCCGAGATGTATGGTCAGGAATGAGAAAGATCACAGGTTTTAAGGACAGGAAGGATTGGATAGATGGAAGTCTGGACAGTGCCAATGAACTGAACATATTCTTCAACAGGTTCAGTTCAGGAACTAGCTCAGCATCCACCTCTCCTGTTCCCAGCCAAACAGACATCCCACTCTCCTCTGATCAACAGCTTTCCTGTTACACCTCGGATGTTTTATCCTTCACCTCAGCCATGGACTCTTCTAATTCCACAAGTTTGACTTCAACCAAGTCAGGAAATGCTTCTACCCCCTTTGCCTCCCCCTCCCACTTGTCTGTCTCCAAAAGTCAGGTGAAGAGGCAGCTGGAGAAACTGAACCGGAACAAGGCTGCAGGTCCAGATGGTGTCAGCCCCAGAGTCCTGAAGGCCTGTGCAGAGCAGCTCTGTGGGATTCTGCAGCACCTCTTCAACCTTAGCTTAACTCAGGAGAAGGTTCCAGTGTTGTGGAAGACATCCTGCCTTCTTCCAGTACCCAAAAGAACTCACCCATCAGTCATCAATGACTATAGACCCGTTGCCCTGACATCCCACTGCAGTTTGCTTATCGCTGTGGAGTTGGAGTTGAAGATGCCATCATCCACCTGCTTCAACCAACCCACTGTCATCTGGACAAAGCAGGCAGCACTGTGAGGATCATGTTCTTTGATTTCTCCAGTGTATTTAACACAATTCAGCCTGATTTGCTTTGTCAGACACTCCTGAAGACGCATGTGGAGCCCTCAACAATCGCCTGGATCAATGACTACCTGACCAACAGACCACAATTTGTGAGACTGAAGAATTGTGTGTCAAACCAGGTGGTCAGCAGCACAGGAGCACCACAGGGGACCGTACTCTCACCATTCCTTTTCTCTCTGTACACCTCAGACTTCCAGTACAAATCAGAGACCTGTCATCTGCAGAAATACTCAGATGACTCTGCAATTGTTGGGTGTATCAGAGATGGACATGAAGCTGAATCCAGAGAGCTGGTGGACCGCTTTGTGACATGGTGTGGAAACAATCGTCTCACCTTGAATGTGAACAAAACAAAGGAGATGATTGTAGATTTCAGAAGAAACAGGGATAAGTCAAAAACTGTTTCCATCATGGGGGAAGAAGTGGAGGTGGTTGAGGAGTATAAATACCTCAGAGTTCACCTGGAGAACAGACTGGACTGGAGACTGAACAGGGAAACCGTCTACAAGAAGGGACAGAGCAGACTGGACTTCTTGAGGAAGCTTAGGTCCTTCAAGGTTTGCAGCAAGATGCTGCAGATCTTCTACAAGTCTGTTGTGGAGATTGTAATCTCTTCGGCCATCATCTGTTGGGGTAGCAGCCTCAGAGCCAGGGACTTAAATAGGCTAAACAACCTGATAAAGAAGGCTGCTTCTGTTCTTGGGACAACTGTGGAAAATCTGGAGATCATAATGCAAAGAAGGATCGTTCATAAAATCAAAAAAATTATGGACAACCCTGAGCATCCTCTTCATGAGACAGTCATACAACAACAGAGCGTCTTCAGTCGGAGGCTTCTTCAGTTTCGCTGCAATACAGACCGCTACAGGAAATCCTTCCTCACCACAGCTATCATCATCTACAACAACTCCTTAAAGAATTAATTATATGAGCTATACCAACACTTAATTTCCCTCTGGGATCAATAAAGTATTTTTGAATTGAATTTGAATTGAATTGAATGATGGATGATTTAGGGTCAGGAAAACATTCCAGAATCCCATATTCCTACAGTGGTCGTCAGTATGTCACAATAACACATTAAGTTGTTCTTATGGTACCTTACAGCGTTCCTATCAATGCCGTACGAACAGAGATTTGTTCGCCGTGTTCGAAAGGTGGAAGGCCGTTCTTGCCGTTCATGTAGAGGCATGGAACAAAGTCTCTTAATGGTTGTAGAGATGCCGCCTCTGTCTCCAGGTCCTCCTGCCGCTACCGAATGAAAGCTGTGGCTATAACCGCTGGATATTCTTCTTCATCCTGTAACTGCATCTACAGAAGGTGCAGCTGTGGTCTTTTCGACATTACTGAACATTTATAACTAATGCAAAAATTTTTCCAGCAGATGTGATCATTTAGACAGAATTTTGGAGATATTGGAATGGCAGAAACTATGCCAACAAAACGTTTCGAAAGCCGTATAGGATCTCCCTACTAACGACTTAAGATTACCTTAAGTTACTCTTAGCGGGGGTCGTACAGCTACTTTACGACGACAATTTTCGTAAGGTGGTGGTTAACGTACTATCGGAAAGTTCCAAGGCACTCTTCAGCCAGCGTAGATTAGAAAATCACCTCATTTTCTCAAGAAATACATCAAGTTGCTCCTGTGAATTGAGTGGCAGCCTTACCAACTTTCTAAAAAGGCTGTACGAAGCTCCGCCCTCCTCCACGAATGTTCACGAACTCCAGATTTCGTACGAACTGGGTGATTCGTACGAACCCATCGTACATAAGAACCTTTGTGACTGTAGCTTTAAGAAATAAGAAACTGTATGAGCATCAGCAGTAGTTCTTTTTTTTTTCTCTAATTAAACCAAACGAAATAATAAGCAGCACATAACTACACAAACATCCACCTAAAATAAAACAAACAACATTACAATAACAGGCAGTAAAATCCACAACAAAACAAGAATAAAAGTACATTTATAAACCAGAACTGTTAAGATGAGAGAAGAAATGAACAAATGTGGCAAATAAACAAAGAATGTAGCAATAAATTAAAAATTAGAGAAGCAGTTCATTTTTCAGTCTGTGCTGCGTCCAACTGTGTGTGTTGCTGTTTTAGAAGAATGAGTCATTCACATAAAACTAAAGATAAAATGTCTATTATTTAATAATTAAATAAAAAATAAATAGGTTAAAAATATTTCCTTTATTTTTCTTTCTCGGTTTTCCTTTATTTTTTTCTCCTCACAATAACTACAACTAAAAACATTTTTGAAATAATGACACACGGCCTGAGAAACATTATTCATCACTAAGTATTTTTGTGGTTTTTTTGTGTGTTTTGTGGTAGTTGTTTTTTTTTGTCACCCTACTCCTCTGTGAAACAGCTCAAATATTAAAAGATAGGTCAACAGTGCAGTATCTTAGGTGACCCAGAAGCATTCTTAATTTAATTTAAGTTGCAATATTTGAAACACTTTTTGTCATGCATGCTGTTTTTCTGTTAGCAAAGAGATTAAATGCAGCCCATTTCAGTCCATTCAGAGTTTGCAGTGTACATTTCATGGATGTTCGCTATCAGTTTTAGAAGGTTGGTACCACTTACCAGACACAGGCTCGGGAACACCCCCGACAAAACACACATGGCTCCGAAGGTGATGAACTACGAAAAGGAGGAACCAAAAATGTTAGAGTTAATGGCTTATTTGCAGAACAAAAGAAGGACAACACTACAATATTTTGTCATAATACAATAATTATCAGTGGTATGTGTGATTCCATTTCTCCTTAAATAATCACAAAACCTAAGCCCTGCCCCAGCTTTTTTCTGATATTTTGCAACAAAAGAGCATTTTCTCCTGAGCTTCCACCTCTAGGCCAAATTGCATGGAGTGATGCCTACCTTCTATGAGCTGAAAACACAAACCTCACATGAGCAACAGGAAGTCATGATATTGCCTGATTCTTTCTATAGAATGTGTATTTTATGAGCATGACACCCAGAGCAAACAAAGCCACAAGTTCCCAAAGACTGGTGCTGTTTGCAACATGCAGACTGTGTGAAATATATCCTGATAGCAGGCACTTATTTGGAACAGCGAGTCAAAGCTACATAGGGAGGGAAGCTGCTCTTCATCTTTGCACAAGCAGATGGCAGGTGCTAAAGATGAGCACAAAACCCCTCCAGCCTATGGTTAGCCCTGTTGCTTTTTCCTACCACAGTTTTTCTTTCCACTCAACTTTCTATGAACATTCTTGGATACAGCACTCTGTGAACAACCAGCTCCTTTAGCAATGACCGTTAGTTGCTTCCTCGCCGTATGGAGGGTGTCAATGACTGTCTTCTGAACATCTGTCCAGTCAGCAGTCTTCCCCATGAGTGTGTCACCTACTGAACCAGACTGAGACCATTTAGAGACTCAGGGAAACTCTCCATGAGTTTCCAATATTTAAAATATACTAAATTGTTTATATATATCGTTAATTTAGCAACCCAGTTCCTAAAGTTCGTGTGAAGTAATGGTAGCGGTGATAAAAACAAAGAACAAGAAGACTGAAGACAAGATGGCTTGATCAGTACAGATCACTGCATCATAATGTTCAACAATGACATTCTAGCTGCACGTTTTCCAAATGTTTGTCTGTCTTTTTGTCAGCATCCTGACTATCACCCTGTAGTAATACCCAGGACTGGTAATGCTGGCTTTATGACTTCCACTGTGTGTCCAGGCTCCGCTTTATGGGATGCAGCCAAACAAGCAACCAAGTTAAAGAAGCTGACGTTACCAGTGTGGACAAAAAGCATGTGTCACTTTGCACTTCTTCTTAAATAAAACTTTTATGAAAATTACATAAGAAATGATTGATTAACCCAGCAGCCGGTTGCTCACCAGTGCTCCCAACCAATATGGAAACTCAGATCTATTCAGTTGCCAGTCAGTTGCTTGATTTGCACGGAGGATTCCACCAAAGCCAAGGTTGAGCATCCCAATCATTATCTGGATAGCCTGTGAGGGATAAAGCACAGAGGAAACAGGTAATAGGTGTGGAGCAACAGAAACCTGGTGTATCTGTTAGCTTTCTGAGTCGGTGTTAAACGTAAAACACAAAGCGACTTGTGAGCTGTGTGATTCCGCTTCCACTAACACAAAACAATAACCAGATCTGAGTAAGAAAAGCAAAACTAGAGAGGTCGGGAAAGTTGAAACTCACGCCGAGGACTGAATGAGATGTCTTCTGGGTCTTCTTCAGGTGCTGAGACACAGAGCAGCACACTGGGCTGTAGCAAAGGCTCTTCAGGATCTGGCACACAGGAGGCCAGCGGCTTTGGGGGTCGGACTGAATCGTGAAAACAGTGACCCCGTCATTTTTCGCCATCGTCACAGACATCTTTGCTGACTCCTGATGGCTGAAGCAAAACCAGAGGTACAGAAATGCCGAAGAGATTCAGGTCACATTATGCATAAGCAAAAGCACTAATGAGTTTGATTATTGTGATGATGTTTCCAAAGGACTTTTTGACAGGGAGAATTTGAGAAGCAAAATGAAACGGATTTAAGAATGGTTCATGTTTAAAGCTTAGAAATGCTGTGCAGGAAGTTGGGAGTTCAGCATCAACAACAGCTGGAGCTTCAGATTTTCTGCTGAAATATTTCAGGAGACTGCAGTGAACTGTCATTGCAAACCGGCAAAGTAAATAGGTCCAAAACTAACTTCTGGATCAGGTCAAAGTCCTGAAACATCTAATAGTGAGAAAATCCTATTTTTATTGAACTGGAAAGAAATGGCACTTTATGCCTGTGGTTGTTTGTGATCATTTCATAAGAAATCTGATTCATCAACTTTAATGCCTCAACAAATAAGGATCCTTGTTTAAAGAAAAGGAAACAGGGAGCCTCATCGACTGATCTTTCACTGTTAGCATCGGTGTAAAGGGAGCACCGACACGTAGATCCTTCAGCAATTCTCTACTTTCATCCTGTTTCCACGCTGGCTTGGGTTGAGTTGCCAACAACTCCAGAAACTGAATCAGAGTCAGGGTCAAGACAAGAAGCCTCTCAAACCTAACATTGACAACAGCTGTTGCAATGATAGTTTAATAAACCGGAAATCTTGATTCCTGTTTGCGTATCTACGGAGATTTAAGGAGAGGCATCATAGCACGTAAGTTATCTGCTACCAGATACCTTTTATTTGAAAGATTTACTGCATAACAGGACATTTTAAGGGTGTTGATGTAGAAAACACATCTAATGGATGTTTTTAATGTTTCATGGCTTTTTGGAGATTAGAGTTGTAGAAAAATGACAAATATTTGGTATCCCTGCTCTGACTAGCTAACTTTTACATTTTAGGTCCTTTAACGTAGAAACAGTAGTTCAAAAGCTGTCGTAAAACTATAGGTAAAGTCAACTTTCAGACTTAAATAAATGCTGACAAGCTGAAAAACAGTCAAGGTAATTTACTAGTATAAGTTAAACATCCCAAACACTATAAACTAACAAAATAAGTGCGTTTAACTTAGGGGTGCTGTCAGTTGTTCCAGTGCTGTTAGATTCCAAAGAAAAAAAATTAAGCCTCCAGTGGAGAGTTATCTGCTCATAAGCCATTACATGTTTAAACCTCCCACACACAAAAATATCTGAGCTGTCCCTTTAAGATCCCACCACACCTGAGATCTGGAGTTTGAATCGGCCATTGCAAAACCCCCTATTTTTAGTTTTTCAGCCATTCCTTCCGTTGTAGGTCTGACGCTGTGTTTGGGATGTTGTCATTCTGATGACCCAGTTTGGGCCAAGCTAACTGCAGAGACAATGTGATCTGGTCCAGAGTCTGCCAAAATGAGCTGCTGTTAATCTGAGGTCCTATCTTTCTAATATAGACCAGAGGATTTGTCTTCTGTCCAAAAAAAAAGGAGATTTTTATGTGTTTGCATTTAAGTCAGTTAATAGGCTACAGTGGAAACTAGCAATTGTTTTTGTATAAAAAACAGTCAATCATTTTGTATTCTATGATATGCTTTAATTTAATAATTTTATATTTGAATTCAATCAACACTAAAAAGCACAATTTTAACTCATTTTTTAAAGGCAGAATAAATCCACAGAGACTCACCTGTTCAACAGCAGGAATCCAACACAGGAAATAGCAGCCTGGTCTTCTTTTTAGTTTCACAGCGTCGCTCTCGCTCTCGATGGAGCAACAGAGATTGTTGGGTTGAAGCAGGTGAAGAACAGCTGGCTCAGGATCGTCGGGTCAACATTATCAACCTGTTATCAGAGGCACCCCCTCCTCCAACCGGGAAGCCATAAGGAAGTCGAGAAATACACCCAGCCAATAAATAAGCTGGCTATAAAACATGAAGCAGAAACTGACTGCTAATATATCACCATGGTGCGTTTAAGGCCAGTAACCAGGGCTGTAGGAATGAGTTCAACATGGGGGGGGGGGGGGGGGATATCAGAAACCTGACAGATCTGTTAATGGGTTGAACAAAGATGTGTGTTGAATTATCACCACTGCAAAACATTATCCGATATATTTCTCTCTACAAAAAAGATACATTTGCAAAGATAAAGGAAAACACATTTTGAATGCATTCAAAAATTTGTGATTTTTTTACATTTTTATGTAAACATGTGCCATGCCAAACAAAAGGTTGAAAAACACTGGCTTAGGCAAAAGAGCCAAAATATTTTTTTCTCCTGTCATATTCAAATGGACTCCTTGTCCAGTGAGTCAAGGACAGGACAGAAAGTAACATGGTTCAATCTGTTTTCTGTCATTGTGGATCGAAGCCAAGATGTCAGCCTGCGGACGACTCTAAAACTTCTCTCAAACAAATTACTTTCAAAAACGAAATCTACCAAGTGGTGAAAAGGCTGCTTTTTAAAATATGTAGCATCATTTGCTTTTTTTTTTTTTTCAAAACAGAGAAAAGCTGTTTTCAGCCCTGAGTTTACATTGTGCTCGTTTTATTATAATGTCTGTTTAACTGTGTTCACTTCTTATCTTGTTCAACCCTTCCACTCATCATCGTCGATCTAATATCACCTCCCCCTTCATTTTAGCACCTACCTGTAGCTCTGCAGGGCTGGGCTCTCCCCGTCTCACCTCTACCAGTTTCTGGCTGAACTTCACTTCAGCTGATCTCTAATATGAAGAAAGTGGCCATGAATAAGGTATAGAAAAATACTGGGGCTAGTGCATTATTTAGATCATGTTTCCATGTTGTCTAAATTAAACTGTGTTCACTTCTTATCCTGCTCGAATCTTCCTCTCATCATCAACAATCTAAAGCAGGGGGGGCAATCTTCCTGGAACAAAGAACTACTTTTTTTCCCTCATCAGTCTAATGAGAGCTACCGCATGACAAAGATGTGAAAACTAAATGTAACTCTATTGACATATTTCATATGCAAACAAACATCAGGTATGTCAGAAGATTTAAAGTGAAAGAAGACCTAATTCAGTTCCTTCCTTAGTGATTCTTCTGACACTGGGAGGAGGTAGTTAGTTTCTCATAACACAGACTGCTGCAGGAGATCCTTCCTGCCCAACCACCATCAGCCTTCATCTATTTAAACTTAAGTAGTATAAGTTACAACAACACCTAATTTCGCTTTGGGATAAATAAAGCATCGACTGGGATGAAGCTCCCTGTAGCTGAGCATCCTGCGTCCAACAGCGTCCTGTTATCAACTTTTTACTTTCTTTAATATATAAAGTACTTTTACATCAGTTCTTCTGTTCTTTCTGTGTCTCTGTCGGTCGTGGCAGATGGCCGCTCAAAATGCGCCAGGTTCTGGTTCTGGTTTTGTTGGAGGTTTCTTCCTGTTAAAGGGGAGTTTTTCCTCTCCACTGTCGCTACATGCTTGCTCAGTATGAGGGATTGCTGAGGTTGGAGTTTCCATCAACAGGGAACAACCTCAAGTCAATGAGTCCATGCAATCTGTTGGGATTCCTTAAATAGAAAAAACTTTTAAACTGATTGGAATGTTTGTATGATTGTATTGAAATCACTTATCTTGACTTCTGTTGTGAATCGGCACTATATAAATAAACTGAATTGAATTGATAAAGTATTTCTGCATTGAATAGTCACGACAGTCAGAGCTGGTATGACAAGCCTTAGGCAAGTCAGCAAGTGTCAATGAGTCATTGTAGATCAGTACTTTGATTTGATGATCTTCAAGTGAGAGAATACAGACGGACACAATAGATGGATGTAAAAAATGCTGCATTTTTAGAACAAATGTACCAGCAGGGCCAGGCTGGGGCCAGGGTTATTTCATGGGGGGCACAAAACAAAAGAAACAAACAAAAAAACACAAGGCAATGTTTCGTTGCTTATTATAATAAAGGAGCCAAAGAGCTACTTTCATCTCCAGAGCTGCAGGTTGAAAAGCCCCGATCTAGCAGATGAAAACTGATCCCATCTCAGTACAGGTAAAGCTTAAGTGCAACATGTTTAATTAGTTGTTAAAGTACAACTGTGAAGGTAAAGAATTCTGCACTTCACTTCTACACTTCTACTTCTGCGGGGGCACTGGGCCCTGGTGGCCCCCATCTAGAGCCGCCCATGTGAAAGCATATCTTCCAAGGTTGGGATCCTTTTCCTCTTACAACAGGTTTCAGAAGCGGCTCATGTTGCTCTGGATTTTATTACAATCTCCTTTGTCAGTGTTGGCGCCTTATTTTCACAGCAGAGCTATCCAGGGTTTAAAAAATATATATTTCCAAGACCGTCTAATCATCATCAATATTTCCACTAAATAGAGGGACAATGAGCAACAGGTTCAGACGGGGAAAAGTCAGCTACGCTCCTCTCAAACTTTTGCAAAATGTGAGAGAGCACCAAACGAATTTCTGTTTTTTCTAGTGGATAGTTAATGTAAATGTACATAATCGCAGCTGTGGGAGCCATAGTTTGTTCATTTTTTGTGTTTATATATTTTGTCCTATTTGCTGACTTTTATATGAATATCGTGACATATTAGACAATTCGCGAACAAATGACGCAATTAGGTCATTTGTGTCTTTTATTGAACTTTCAGAACCAGGGAAAATAACTCCGACAGATGAAGAACAACTCAAAACCTCACATTCTTCTTTTTTTATTTTCTCTCTGTATATCACCTGCTTTCATGATGATCTATCAGAAAATGGGAACGAGGGTCGCGGTAATGTTTGTTTGTTTTGTTTGCCGAACCGAAACACACAAAATTGCGCATATTGATAGAAACACAATAATTGCAGTGATTGTTATTTTATTTTTGCTGGATCATAAATCTGAACGTGTTTACTTGATTTCGTTTTTGTCCTTAATAAAGTTGTAGGCTAACGTTATAAAACTCTGGATATTCTTATCTGCGCATCAAGCAAGACGTGTCTCAGCCTCCTGCAGCTTTTAGTTTCTCCTGAAGACTAAAATCACCTGCAGCCTTCAGCACCTACCTGCAGCTCTGCAGCGCTGGCTCTCCCTTTCTCACCATCACCAGTTTTCAAGTCACATAGGTATAGTTAATAGAAAAATTAGGTTCTTTACCCATATCATGTAGCCTACTGTATTTATTGTCGCTGTTGTCTGACAAGTAAAATCAGCAGGCCTACTAAAAGTTATGAAAGAAAATCAATGTTTCAATTTATCTGTTCGATACATTTGTTTTCTGTAATATTTCAACATGGTCTTGTGATCAAAATCACTGAATTTATTGAATATAAAATTTAATTTCCGCTTTGCCCGTTCAAATACATGGAAGAAATGCGGGGAGAGGCAGTGCAGTGCTGTGCCTCACCTCTGGTGGCGCTGTGTCACACACAGTGAATGAAGCAGGCAGTTGCTCTCACTCGTTATATCGCAAATATACATGTTTTATTACACATGTGCTACACATACAGTTCATCTACAGTCTGCCTAAATAAATAATTAATAAATGTGTGTGACATAAACGTGGAGTGAAAATATGCAGCGTGAGACAGAAAATATCGTGCCTCACTGATAGGGGGCAGGGCTGAGCCCAAATAGGCACAACAGGCAACATATGCTTTTCTTCTATGCATAAAAAAGACCGAAAACAGTGGGGGGTAAATACTAAAAACACAACCTGAATAGAACCAATCCATGACAACTCATCATCTCCAGACAGTGAAGTAGCTAGATTTTTAAAAATGAAGGCAAACAAAGATGATTTTACATGAGAGTGATGGAGAGATTTGTGGAGCAGTATAGGTGCATATACACTTCATATGCAAACAAAGGTAAGATCATACAGGAATTTCAATCATAATAATAAAAAAAGATCAGCCTAAATAAATACATTTTACAGAATATAAAATATTATATTTTTCTTGCTATCATATTGTTAAATAGTATGGAATTAATTAAAGGCAAGGCAATTTTATTTGTTTAGCAACACTTTCAACAACAAGGTAATACAAGGTGCTTTACATGATTGAGGGGTAAAATAAAAATAGCTGTAAAACACAGACAAAGCATATAAAGTAAAAACAGAAATAAAGCAAGAAGCACACACAAAACATATGATAAATGAAAGCATGACTCAAAGGCAGCTCTAAACAGATACGTTTTTAGCTGTGATTTAAAAGAACTCCGTGTTTCAGCAGCTTTGCAGTTTTCTGGAAGTTTGTTCCAGATTAGAGGAGCATAGAAACTGAAAGCTGCTTCTCCATGTTTGGTTCTGATTCTACGGATGCTGAGTAGACTGAAATTAGATGACCTGAGTGGTCTGGGGGTGGTTGCTATAGTAACAGTAGATCTTCAACATACTTTGATTCTAAGCCATTCAGTGATTTATAAACTAGTAAAAGTATTTAGAAGTCTATTCTCTGAGCTACAGGGAGCCAGTGTAAGGACTTTAGAACTGGGGTGATGTGCTCTACTTTCCTGGTTCTAGTGAGGAACACGAGCAGCAGCGTTCTGGATCAGCTGCAGCTGTCTGGTTGACTTTTTAGGCAGACCTGTGAAGACGCTGTTGCAGTAATCAATCCGACTAAAGATAAACGCATGGATGAGTTTTTCATCAGTCCTTTAACCCTAGAAATGTTCTTCAGGTGATAGAAGGCTGACCTTGTTATTGCCTTTGTGTGACCCTGGAGGTTCAGGTCTGAGTCCATTACTACACCTAGATTTCAGGCCTGATCAGTAGTTTCTAGCTGGATTAACTGAAGCTGTGCAGCTTAAACATACTTAAAAGTTGTTAAAACAACAAAATATTCCAATTAAGGTAAAAACTGAAATAGAAGCTTCTAATTTGGGTTTAACATATCTGATTCCAGAGGAGTCAGTCAGTGCCTCACCAGTCATGAACCTCACTGCTTGTCCCTGGTTGAGTAACTAGCCAGTGACGTATAAAAAAAAACTTGTCAATAGAAATTAGTGATGTATCTGCCCATGTTCATGAATATTTAGCTGTAAGGTTATGTGGGGGGAAAAAACTGAAATGAAGACACTTTTTAAAGTATCTCTTGAATGACAGTGCCTAAATGATATGTGAACACAATCAACACCACAGTAATCACAATTACATAAAAAAAAAAATACTATTATTTATTTATTAGTTTTTTTTGTGTGACTGAAAAAAAATACTGCAGTTACAGCGTCTGCACCAGTGAAGAAGAAACTATAAATCATGTTATATTACAATGTCAGAAATACCAGGTAGAAAGAAGAAAACTAATCCTAAACTTAAGTAAGATGAAAATGAAACTAGACCTTATTGAACTTTTGAGAAACGACTCGAAAAGTGAGTGTTACCAGGTTTTATTTCAGTTTTTCTTCCTTTTTATAAGGTTTTTGTTTTTGAGCGTCGTTCTAGTCCACACTCCACACTAGTTGGTGGCGGTAATGCACCATTTGTTGTTTGCCAACCGCTTATATAAATTGCCGAAGAAGAAGAAGAAGAAGAAGAAGAAGAAGAAGAAGAAGAAGAAGAAGAAGAAGAAGAAGAAGAAGAAGAAGAAGAAGAAGAAGAAGAAGAAGAAGAAGAGCCCTTCTTTTTTTTCTTTTTTTTTTAAATAAGCTTTATTGAAAAAAGCTCAGATACAAGAAAGAAAAACAGGACTGAACAGAAAAAGTAATATGGGGGCTAAAAAACAACAGTAGGCACATAGAAGAGTGGAGCACAAATAAATTAGTCAGGAATGACAAAAAAACAAACAAAAAAAACCCACTAAGAGATGCATTTGAGAAGATAAATATAAGCAAATCACCAATTACATACATCATATTTCTCTAACAATTTTACGGTCTTTATGGCTTTGGAATTAGTGGAATTTTTAATAGACACAAAATATATTTTTATATCAGCGAAGAAGAGAGGTAAGAATGGCTTAGTGTAAAAGCTATTCTATGATCTTAAAAAGCCAATGACAATAAAGATAACAGATAATAAAGTTAAATTAAAGAAGACTCGCTGTAGCTATCTTAAATGGCCAATTTCACCCAAGGTAAAAGAAATTCAGTTCAAATTAATAAATAATATTTATCCTGCTGCTGAAACCCTAAGGAAAAGGTTCAATTTTGAGGTTAATCCATGTGTTTTTTGTATAACAGAACCAGAAACAATTGAACACCTTTTCTTCTCTTGTTCAGTTACAATGGGGTTTTGGAAGGATGTTTATCGATGGTTAAATATTGGGACCAACAACTCTTTGTTCAACAAACTTCAAGTGATGATTTATATGGATGGTCTGTCAAAAAAGGTATCTAAAATGGTGAACATTATTTTCATGATGGGAAAATTTCATATACACAAAAAAAAGTGGAATAACAGCAAGCTCAGCATAAACAGTTTCAAGAACGAAATTAAAATTTATATAGCATCCCTAAAGGTGTTATCGGAAGAAAACCAATCCATAAATGAGTTATATGTAACAATGTCAGAGTCTCTTGCTCCTTGAGTTTTCAATCATATGTTCTTAAACACGCTTGAAATACTTTTTTTGTTAGCCCCTGTAATTGTTTTTATTTTATTTTATCTTACTCTGTTGATATGGTGTGAGGTTATACTGTTTTAAATGCAAACACACGTTTATTTCCTCAAACGAGTTCTTGATGTAAATTTCAGTTTACGTTTATATGACATGTAAATTGTAAAGTGACATGTAAATTGGAAAATGTCATGTTGTAATATGAAAATAAAGTAAAAAAAAAAAAGAATCGTTTAGTGTTGGAATATTTACATTTATGAACATAAAATTTAGCTAAAATGAATATTAGGTCAATAACATAGTATCTGCTGTCGTTTTCATGTTCATAAAAACAAAGGACAACATTTTTAAAAGAAAATGATGCATTTGGAAGGATGTTCATTTGTAGAAGTCTTAAAATCAGACGGGCCCTTCTTTACTGTTTTCACGTTTAATTGCACTAAAGACTCCATTTCCCAGGTTGCATTACGAGAGAAACCGGAAAACACGAGATGACGATCGAGTCAGCTGACTTGACTGCGACTTACACCGCTGTTTGAGACGCTTTACGGGTGTTTGTTTAAACATATTTCGAGTATTTAATAAATAAATAAAAACATTTTTAAACAAAAACAGGCTTTTTATTAGTTAGTCCTGTTAGAGCCTGAAATGTTGCGGCCGAAGGCTTTGACGCAGGTGCTGAGCCAGGCGAACACCAACGGAGTCCAGAGCACCCTGTGAGTACGGAGCTAGCAGCAAGCAAAGCTAGCAGCAAGCTAGCAGCAAGCTAGCAGCAAGCTAGCAGCAAGCTAGCAGCAAGCTAGCAGCAAGCTAACCAGCCTCACTTAGCCTGGAGTTATGGCAGCTTTACTGTTTCAACCCTCTTATGACCATAATTATAACTGGGACGCCTGTTTGTTTGGGGGTTTTTTTAGCTGTAGAATTGTTACAAAAAATGTGCAATGAGTGTTTATTTCTTTCTTAATCAACATTTCTACAGACTGAAATAACAGTGTATAGATAGAAGAAAAAAAACAACAATGTAACTAATTTTAAAATTACAAGGGCGAGCAATTTAAAATGTAAACTATATTTCATAAATACAGAAAAAAGTGTCAACCCTGGCCTTTTATGCATCAGTTTTTCCAATAAAAGTCCAGGCGTTTTTTTAAATCTGCTGTGATGGGCCCTAAAGCAGCTCCTCTCCAGCTGCACACTTTACATCGTCATGACCCCATCTCTGGATCTTCTCCTGACCCTGCTGGAGGATACAGAGAGAGGATTTTTATTTATTTTTTTCAGATGGGTTCCTCAGGTTCTTTGCTTTGCTGCTGGCCTGCACACAGCCGCTTGTGATGGATGAAGCTTTTCGGGACAGCGGTATCCGGTGGACGTCTGTGTTCTCCTTAGGGTGAAGTTGTCTCCCAGCATCTGGTAGAATGAGCCCGCTCCTCCTTAGCACACGACTGTGGCCTTTTATGTGACAATGGGAAGGAAGGACTGGTCTCTGGCTTAGAGAATGACCGGAAAATTAAGGAAAGAGAAATTCATACAACACAAATACTAATGTGTAATCTAAGTATAAAAATATGAATTGGCCAGATAAAAACAAAAAACAATTGTATTACACATGATTGGGGAAGAAAATGCTGCACTAAAGTAAAATTTTATTTTCAGTATTTCATTATCTACTGGACATAAATTATTAAAATTTAATCCAAATTTTTTTTATTAATCCCAAAGTGAAATTAAATGCTGTAACTCATTACCCCAGTTTCTTTAAAGATTTGTAGTAGATGCTGATGGCTGTGGGTAGGGATGATCTCCTTGCACACTAATCTCCAGAGGGTCCTCAGCATCCAACCTGTTTGCCAACAATCTCACGTTGCCCAATATGATAGATGGAGGAGATGGTTTGAACTTCCTCCTTTTCTCTCCCCTCTTTGCTCCTGCTCTGTATCCAAGCATTTAAATGATAGGAGTCGTAAATAAACCTTCAGTTCACCTTCATGCTGTGTCGTCGTTTCAGTCTGAGTAAAGCGATAAGAGGCTAACAAAGACCTTTGAGCACCAATTGATTAGTGCTCAGGTAATGATCAGGCAGTCTGAGAGCAAGTAATCTTCTCTATATTTGATAGAAAAGCTACAGCTGCATTGTCATTTTAAAACCCATGTCTGCAATTATTACCAAAGACCGTTTAAATACATTATGTAGCAAACTGTTGTATGTCTGGTGGCATGCATTAATGCTGTGCATGAAAACGAAGTCTTTGGCAAACCTGACATGGATCTGGTCTATACAACATTAAATAACATGTTTATGCCATTAAAAACTCTCCCGCAGCTTGCTGAACAACGAGGGCTCTCTGCTAGCTTACTCCGGTTACGGAGACACCGACGCCCGAGTCACGGCGGCCATCGCCAGCAACATCTGGGCGGCCTACGACAAGAACGGCCACCAAGCCTTTAACGAAGACAAGCTCAAGTTCATCCTCATGGACTGCATGGTGAGACACCGGGCCGGGGGTGTGGGGGAAGAAAGCGCCGATGAGTCGACTGAAGCAGCTTTTTGTGTCTCTGTGTGCCTCAGGAAGGAAGGGTGGCCATCACTCCTGTAGCCAACCTGCTGCTGTGTATGTACGCCAAGGAGACGGTGGGCTTTGGCATGCTCAAAGCCAAGGTGAGAGCACACATTCATCCCTGTTAACAGCTGATTATGAAGCAGGACAGCACTGACATGGGTTAAAGTAATCTAAAGGACGTATTCCCACCAGCCTGGTTTAGTTCGGTCCGGACCTTGTGAATACAACCCAGCCGACTCTGGCGCGCAGCAAACAAGCGGACCGAGACCCAGCTGAAGAACTCTGAGCGGTTCCAAACGAACCCTGGTGGTGCGGAGCAACCCAACTCTAACCTATCCCACCTACTCAACAAAAAAAACCTTAATTTGTAGTCTCGGCTGGCGCGTTATGAGAAGAGTAATTGTTTTTTCTTTTTGTTGTATTTTCTCTGCGTGTGTCACCTTAACATGTGAATGTCCCCACTGTGTCATCAATATTCATATTCTACTCGTGTATATATAAAAAAAAATAATTCCACGTGTCCTGTCTGGCAGTGTGGAGCTCAGAATTGGTGTCTGAGTCCCTAGTAGAACCCAGACAGATTTACTTTCACAAGTGGAGCATTACGGCTTTTGCTATAGTACTCCGCTTGATACATATGTGTAAGAAATCTTTATTAGAAATTACTATGGGGTTTTTTTGCGGTCCCCCCAATGCGCCAGGGACACTGAGACGGAAAATAAAGGGGAAGAAAGAAAGAAGATGAAGAGAGGTAGGGGAAAAAAGGTTGCAAGAGAGGAAGGAGAACAAAGAAAACACAAGAAAACATCAGTCTCCCTCCACCCCCCCAGGATGGCAGTGAGAGGGGGGAAAAACAATACAAACTAAGAACCGAACAACCACAAATATTTAAATACAATAACAGCGTCACCGAAAAGCTCAGCAATGGTATCTGTAAACACTGGAATCCCCACATTGTGTGTGTGTGTGTGTGTGTGTGTACATGTATAGCTATACTTGTGGGGACCAACCTTTGACAGGCCACCACCCTTGTGTGGACATTTGTAGTTGTGAGGACATTTTGCCTGGTCCCCACAATGTTTAACTAGCTATAAAACTCTACTAGTTAGGTTTAGAGGTATGGTGTGAATTAGGTTTAGGTAAAGGTTAGGGTTAGGCATGTATCAGTAATGGTTAGGTTTAGGGAAAGTGTCTGGGTTAGGCATAGTAAAATCAATGGAAGTCAATACAATGTCAACACAAGGATAGCAAGACGTGTGTGTGTGTGTGCGTGAGCATGCTGGTGCATATAAGGTTTCTCCATTTTAATATAGATTTTATTTCGACACAATCCATCTATCTGCATCCTATCGTACACCTCGTGTTGCATCAAATGGTCTTGATGCTCAAACATTCCTGTTAAGATCTGTAGCTGTATCAGAGGTCGCGCTGCAATCTTTTGTTGTCGATCATTTTTCACTGATGGGGTCAAAAAACATTAGGTCGTAATTCATTTTTATCTGTCAGTTTTTTAAATAACATATTCAGTAGTTGATTTTCATTCAGAGATGCGTTGAGTACGGTGTCCAGGTCTGAGACGATACTCGGATGCTCGCATGGGAGTCTTTTTGTTGATTTAGTTACCTGTACTCCATGCATAAAGTTGAAAATGTCTGTGCATCTGCACCAAGTGGTGAGCGGATTGAATTATTGAATACTGTGTATTAACCATAATGCCAGAAAGTCAATAAGAACAGCATTCTCCATTGTTTATGTTGGCCTCTTTTCACAGAGATTCCTGTTTTTACATGTTTAACTCTCCGATGGCTGAAAGACCTTAGCACACGTTTCTTTTTGTTGAGAAACTCTGGGCCTGTTGCATTTACTGGGAGCCAAAGCAAACAAAGAAAAACATTTGGTCCGGACCAAAGCAAGTGAACTAACGGACCTACCTGGTGTGAATACACCCTAAATAGTAATGGTGGCCGATATAAAAGGTAGAAGGTAGAAATGATATAAATTTGGCCAAAGAGATTTTGACGATGCCGGCCCTACCGCGATTGTGCATTTTGATGATGTCATCAAGGAGGATAAATACTCATGTTCCGAGTTCATCTTTACGCTACATATTGCAAATTCAAAATTTGTTGTTTTCCATTTAACAGGGAAAAAAACCTGTTGAACTTTTCAATTCTATTATGTGCAGCTTTATTTTTGTGCGATATTAAATTCATAAATAAGTAACCAGGAAAGCAGACAATTCTGGGCTGTGTGTCCTTTATTACATTTAGCTTTTAATTTATTTAAAATATCTTCATCTTTATGTTGTGAGAATTTTTGTGTTGCATTTTTTGGAACAAAAGATTTGAATGTTTTTCTAATGCGTTCTGCAAAATACATGTTCTTTAAATGGCGTTCAAAATATTTTTTTTTTATTTGATGTTCTGCTGCGATGCATCTGAAAAGTGAGAATTTTTAATAAATTGTCATCTCGGCATGTATAAAGAAAAAAGAAAATATCGCAATAGATATCGTTACCGTTATATCGCAATTTAGTTTTTAGGCCATATCGCCCAGCCCTACTAAATAATCACAGTTTTCATTTAAATCTGAACAACTACGTTACATTTTCACTAAGGGACATTTGTCTGTATCCTGCTGCTCTGGCAGATCACTCTTCACTCCTGAAAAATGTTTTAGGAGTTGTCTTTGATTCCGTTTGTGAGATCAAGATAAATCTTTTCTTTGTCAACATTACAGCAAAGAGGAGAGGGAAACCAATGATTTATTGGTTAGCCCTCCACCCTCAGTGGAGATCTTTCTCTCCGAAGCAGAATATAACTGAAAATCATGGTTCATGTCCACATTTCATACTTTTCTAGACACATTTTAGTTGACTTCCCAGCCAGATTGGGTCATTTTTGGCTGGATGGATTGCATCATTCCTGTTGGACGAGCTCTGTTATCTTAGTTCTAAATTATTGTTTTGTTCATCATTTTTACTGGTTGAGGCGTTGCATGTTTGCAGCTGACTAGCATCTCAACGGCTCAAATAATCCCAGAACTGCGACCTCAAATCCCAGAGGAGTGGAAGAGGAGGAGGTTTAAACCGTCTCTCCCGTCCATCATAACGGAGAAAGATCCCATCCCCTACTCCAACGTCTCTCTGACCATACGGCCAGACAGAGATTTGAAGAGGAGCTGCTAAATCTAATGAGGTGGATCAGCAGAGCTTGTTGACAACTGATGGCTCCATCCAGGACCTTACTGTGGAATGTCGTCTCTTCTGGCCCGCATGTTCGGCTGTCGCGATGGTCACGAGACAGTCTTCAGTCAGAGGCCTCTTTGGCCCCGTTGCGAGACTGACTGCAACTGGAGATCCTTCCTGACCCACAGCGTCACCGCCCACGACTCTTTGAAGATACTTTTTGAATTGAATTGGATGAAAATAAGGAAAGAGATTGCTTTACACATTGTAATGAATTGTGGAAATGCTCATTATGTATATTTTCATATTTATCCAGACCTGGATAATGATGGCATAAAATTCCAGACTTTTCCAGGCCATGTAGGAATCGGATAATATCTCGACTTTTTAATTTTATTGGAACGTCGCCCTGAGGGTCAAATATTTGGGTCCAGCTCACTGAATCTTAAACAAGGTGAAAGATGGCTCCCCTTTACTTCTCTCCAAAGCTTGGGATGTTGTTTTAGTTACTATCCTGCAACTTTTAGATGCATCCCTGCTCCACCACACCTGAATCTAATGGCTGAATTCCCTCATCGGCATCCAGTCATCCTGCTGAACAGAGGCCTGGCATAGAGCCATTCATCTGATTCATTGGAGAAGGGAGGCTCCTAAAGGTTGCAGGATGGGAGCTCTCCATGGCTGGACTTGGGCACCTCTGATCTACATTCAGGGTAAAAAAATATGTGGGTTGCACCCCCCTTGTGGCAGCTGATAGATATAGCAGCTCAGGTGAAGGTGAAACTTTACAGTTAAAGGGCGTCTTTCATCATGTTCGGATGCCACAAAACCCTCAACTCATGACAAATAAAATCTCTGTCAGCCTTTTTTTAGCCATAAGTCTGTTAAAAGAACCGCTCGGCTCTAAATATGAAACCAGCGCTGTCCGGAGTCTGGTTGGAGACCAGGAAGTGATAAATGTTCCACACTTGGACAAGGTGAGCAGGCGTTCTACGAGTTACACCTGTTTGCTCCTCTCAGATTATTCTGTGATGTTTTATCAGACGTGACTCATGTTTACCAGTCCGACATGTCTGCAGAACACTATAACCTCCCCTTGTTTTGTTTTTAAAAAAAAGATTTTTTGATAAATGACTGCAGCAGACATTCACTGCATTCAGAGCGTCCATTACAACCGGTTTGCCATTTTCGAAACGACCTCATGAAAATATTAACGTCTCCCCAGTAGACGGATTGAAGTTTTCCAGCACAGCTGGAGTCGGAGTCTGGTAACTGTTCTGTGTTGCTGTATCTGCAGGCGGAGGCCCTGGTCCTTTATCTGGAGGAACCGTTAACCCAAGTGGCGGCATCGTAGTGGAGCTGCGGCCGAAGCTCTACACGCCGACCTTTTCCTTTCCTGCCTGGAGTCTGATTAAAGGTCACATGATCCGGGTCGTTCGTGGACTGCTGTCGCTCTCTGAACATGTAACACAACATGGCGTCTGAGCGCGTGGCTCTTTGCCTGCTTCTTTCTTGAGTTTCCCAGATTAGATGTCAGGAAGAAGTCACTAAAAAGATCCAGTTTTCTCTGTCATCTCATCGTTTTACACCAACACTGCAGTCTTTCTTACTAACTTACAAATGCATTACGGTGAAGACTTCTGTAAGGTTTTGTTAAAAAAACTTGTCTAAACATGTAGTTAGAAATATTTACCCGTTTTAGTTCAAAGCTGTTGAATAAAGAAGATTTTGTGTAAGAGTCAGATAACCTTGTTCTTTTTTTTAGGCAACGATGAGCTGCCGTGTAGACAGAGGTGAGCTGTGTTGTTTTACAGCTTAACTATCAGCTTTATAAGGATTATTAAACAAGAGAAACGGAGGCGCTTCTCTCTGGTTCTGTTCACTTCATCAGTTGGAAATGTTTTCTGTCTGGTTAACCTGTGGACCCTCGCCTGTTCAGTTTTCACATTCAGTACCTGCAGATTTTTCTCTGGAATGTAACTTCACGTTATTAGCAGAAAATTCGTGTTTCGCTGATTTTTCCTCTTGAGCATATCTAAAATATAGCAGTTAGGGAAGCCGAATGTTTGTTTTTTTGTTTTAAACTAAACCTTGATCCGTCACGTTGTCTAAAAAGGAGGTAGGTCCAAGTATGCACTTTAAATGTCCTACGCACTTTATACTGCATCATCATTCAAGGAAGGAAAATAAAGGCAAACTCAAAATTTATCAATATATATTAGGTTTACCTAACAACTACAACAGTTTGTTTTAAATAGCAAAAAAAGAAATTATAGAAAATGAAAAAACAATGCAGATCAAAACAGGAGAGTTAAACAAAATCACTCATCCATATCCATTTTAACCTTCCATCATTGTCCTGCTTTAAACTGCTCTTCCTTACATTCATAAAAAAAAATTACTTTGAATTTTCTTTTGAACTAGCTTATGTTTTTTTTCTTTGTTTTATTTCCTGCTATTGAGATACACCACATTTTTAATGTCTGTCTGATAGCAACAGCGTATATTTTAAAACTCAATTTCGTTCTTAAATTATACCCTCCTTACTTTTTTCAAAATAACTTCATTATTTTTGTTGGGATGTTGCTTGTGTCTCGCCTTAAGAATTGAACCAAGTCAGGAAATATCATTAGTCTGGCCTTCATAAAATGTTTAGAATGATATTTATATCCTGCTTGATTTATTAGTCTAATTGCCTTTTTTTGCATTGTATTGATTCATATGACTTTCCCACTTCAAATGTTATTGGCTGGCACTTGAAAAGCAGCCAATCAAGAGACATAATTTATTTTGTATGTTGCTGATTGGCTGCACCCCCAAGAGTGAAGATAAGGCAGATTGGGCTCCTGTAGTGGCAAGAGGGTTTCCATTGTGCATATTAAGGTATATTTGGTGTTTGAACTATCTTTAACCCTTACAAATACCAGTGGCTCACTGTATGTGGTCATTTTTGTCTGTAATAATTTATTTGTTAATATTCCGTTTAATTGTATTTCAATATTCTTTTTCAAATTTTTTCAATTGTTCATTTTTAGACATTTGTTTTTTTCCCCCATTTGTTCATTTTTTTCTGAAATCATTTAATATTTCATTTTAATTTAACCATTTTCAACTCGTCCACAAAAATTAAATTCTAAGGCTTTAAACCAATGAGGTGTTGATCCTGCAGCAGTTTGTGAATGTGCAGAGAAACGCCTCGCTTTCTGTTCTGTTCTGTTCTGCCTGCAGTGTTTGGTTGAATCTGTAGAGCTTAACACGAGCGATTTGGAGAGTTTCTCCCTCAGTTTCAGTCACTTTACATGTGCTTCATATTCTAATTGTTCTAGAAGAATTGTCTCGCTTTATCTAGGTAAAAAATTCGAGGTTGATTCAATGGCAGCTGGTGAACCATCCACACTGAGGTGTCCCTAGTTCACTTCCACCCATGCAGGAGTGGCTTTATTCTTTTCATTACCTGTACGTCTTGTTTCCTGTCTGGCTTCCTGATGGTTTAAAAAAAAAATATATATATATATATATATATATATATATATAAGTGGGTTGGTAATAATTCAGAGACAGATTTTCTACTCGATAGGTGTGAGAATCTAGCAGGAGTAGCTTTCTACAGAACATCAAAAACGTGGTTTTCTCGGTGAGCAAAAGTGAAGAAAGGTGTTTTCCCGCCAGAACTGGGAAGTGTAGATGCAGTTAGAGGAACACTTCCTGCTTCATCCACCAGGGGGAGCCTCGCAGCTCCTCCTCAGGTGTGCACTGTACCTGCCCAACCTGCCCCTCATTGCTCCACGCCCTCCGTCGCTCTTCAGCCGCTCCCCAGCCGTGGTGCCTCCCACTGCAGCGCAGCAACCTGGATACCTGAGCGTGTCCTGTTCAAACAAACCAGCTCTGTGTTACCTGAGGCAGAGGAGGGCGGTGAAGGCCACGGAGCTGCTGACGGTGCCAGACCCTATTTTCTCTCCTTTCTTAACCCCTTTAGAATCTGGGAAGCGGGCTGGTTTCCTAGCCGTGTCACCTTACATCCTGCCTTCAGACCGCGAGAGCCATTAACCAGGGGGACGACAGCGCTGGATGGACACAACATGGGCTCCGATGAGGCTTACAACTTTGTATTTAAGGGTGAGTACTAGTCCTCTGCCCTGTCCTCTCATCCCTGGATATCCTAAAGAAATGGAACAGTGTCTTCTCATTATGCCCCCTTGGCTGTCTGATCGTTCTCCCTTGTTTATTATTAACCTCCTGCTCTCTTGGACTGTGTGCTAGCTGTTGATGGAATGCTAAATGATTGCAGGGATAAACAACCAGTTATTGATAAGGGGAACCACTCTGGACCTCCAGATCTTCATGCAGATGTCAGAAAGGATTGTTTTTGGAAAGTGCAACTCCAGCTGGAGGAGTTGCATCACTACAGAGCTGAGTGACACTGCAGTGATGTCATCTGCTCAGCATACCGTCTCTGAAAACAAAGATTAGTTCAACCGATGATAGAAAATGGCCTAGTTAAAGTCCTGCTGCACACAAAGTAGACTATCTAGTTTGATAGCATTAAAAACAGACATCTACTGGATGATCTAGGTGTGACATCTTTAAAAACAGAGCTTGCACCTTTTACTCGGTCCACACTGCAAGCAGCCTAACATGTATTTCATGCAGAAGCTTCAAGTACTCCAAAAACAGGTAGGACATGTAATTCAAGGTCCTGCAGCACGAAGATCCGCAGCTGATTAAAAGGAAAACATAAAACAAGTTGAGGAACCAAAATAATTGTTGCCAAGAAGTGAATACCTTATATTATAATTGCAGTAAATAAAAACACGACCTGCATCATTTTCTTTTTTTTCCCAATTAAAATGGTCCATTCCTACTGCTCCCAAAGGAATCAAGAGTTTGTGCAGCAGCCAAGTGCCGTTGATGAAATGTAATAATTAACTTATTGAAAGTGAGGAATAACACAGTGCCCGGGTAGAAAGGCATCAGCAATGACTAGAGATAAGAAAATGTTTCTCGACATTAAGGTGGAAAGTTTATTTATTCCAATCCATCTCTGTCGTTCTATAGAAGAAAAGCTTATTCCCAAGTGGAAAACTTGGAAGGCAGCTGTCATTCTTATTAGGACTAGACCTCAGGATAAATTTACACAAAGGTCAGACTGTCCAATCCTCAGGGAACTTGCAAACAGCACGCAAGCTCCATTTTAGTCTCTACAGGCCTCAGCTAACATGTTAAATGTTAACGTTCATGACCGGACAGCTAGGAAAAAACTAAAGTATGATTAGTCTGGAAAAATACAAAGAGGAATTTGACCTAACGATGCACCATTTTTGAATAAAATCAAAAAAAACAGATCTGCAGAAAAAAAATACATTAACTGTCAAGCACGGCAGTGGAAGGGGGGTGATATGGGCTTGCTTTGTAGTCACAGAGTCTACCTTAAACTCATCTGTACACTTAAGGATTCTATAACGTCAAATGTGCAGCCATCTGTCCGATAGCTGAACCTGGGTCCAAACTGGGTCATCAACAGGACGATGGTCCTAAACACCAGCAACAGCACACAACGGTCCGCCACAATAAAGCTGAAAAGTAAAAGAATCAATTAATGGTCTAGTTAAAGTCCAGACCTCAACTTAACTGAAATATTGTAGTTGTAGAAACGAATGTCTGCAAACCTCAAGGAACCTTAGATATGTTTGGACAGAAACACTTACATACCCTAACATTTATTCAGGACATGAATAATGCATGTAAATCGATAAATATGTCTATATATTGTATAAATGACTCAGACTATTGATGGGGCATATTTTGACCTGGTTTTGAACAAGAACATGGACACTTGGTAGCATTAAAGTTGCTTTAATAAGGTAAAATTCAGTGTTAACTCATTGGAACCATTAATTTATCCTGCAAGTTTACTAATGAATATATATTCTTTGGCTGACGTAAACATGAGAGTTGCCCTTTGCATGTTCAGTGCACTTAATTGGTCTGCATTCTCACCCTTTTTAACTTTATTTAAAACCTGTGTTTACAATTTAGCTAACTATGGATATTTACTTATAACCTTACCCCACCCCCAACCCTCATCCTAAAAACTCAGGACAAGTTCCTAAACCTAAAGTCACAAGATAACGACCTACCGAGCAGGAGGTAGAGGAGGAACATTCTGAAGCTGTTGTATGGGAGTGATGAGCGCTAATAACGGCCATTTAATGGCATGATAACATTCGAAACAGGTGGCATTCTGCACTGAACCATTGCTCCAAAAGTTCAGTGTGTATTTTTGACACGTCTTTTGAAAATTCTTAAAAATACCAATCTTTATCTGAAGATATTTTTTTTTGTTAGCAAGTGTGTGTAGAGTTATTTAAACCTCAGTGATTCACTGATTACATTGAAATTAATCAGTAAAATCAGAGTTTGAATGGAATGTAAGTGGCTCAACCCTCTAAATTCTTCAAGTGGTATTTTACTGTTTGTGATTGCCAGAAGGAAACAAGTAGCAATATGTAGTGCTGATGTTAAAAGTTACAGAATAATTCTTTGTTTTTAATAATTAAGAGGTCTCCACCAGCAGCACCAATCAGCTGGAACTCCAGTCATGAAAACAAAGACGGGAAAAACGTAAGCCTCAGTGCAAAACTTCAGGTTCTTCCAGGTTTCAACAGGATCAACAAACCCAACCAACGTAGTGCTCCAAGGTCGCTTTTCCTGCATTTCCATAGAAACTTGGAGGATTGTTTGTTTAAGAGGTTACTCAGTAGCAGAGGAGAAAATGAGGAAAAATAGCTCCCTGAAAGCAGAAGATTAAACAATAACAGAAACAGGTTGAAATGTGTCAAAATAAACCTGTAAAATACTCCTTAGTCATGACCTCAGTGCTTAGGTCGAATATACAGCAAATAAAACGTATCGGGGAAACGTGTACAACTGATTGAAAAAGCTGACAGTGAAATCTTCACTAATTTTAGATGTTTTTGAGCTCGAGTCATATTTTACATTTTCCTTCCCATCTTCAGATTTCTAATTTCTTTTGAATGTTCTTACACTGCCCCTAAACGCCACATCTCTGAAAAGGTTCTATTATAGTAACCATTCTGACAATAAATCACATGATTTTCTATTTGTTTAAACTGGAAATGAAGCCACCATAGATGCTTGCTCAAAATGTTAAATGGATGCAAAAAGACTCTTTAAGAACAAGAAATGTGAAAATCCTAGAAAGAAGAAAGATTTTGTGAACCAAAAAAACAACATAAAACAGTAAAAATCCAGGTTTTGGACACAGTCCGGTTTTAAACTCAAAGTGGTTAGCATGTTTGGTAATAAGTTATTTCGACTAAATTAGCTTAGTGGCATCCGGTTTTAATTCTGCCCTACTAATTAATTTCAACTCCTGTTCATAAAACAACCTGTTTTCGTCCAATAACTGCATTGATACGCATTTTCCACTGTTTTCTTGCCCGTATCGATCATTTTTAGCCTGTCTGTCCATCAGCACGATATTTTTCAGTGACATCATTGATGCATTGTAGCTATAGCAACAGGAAACCGGCTGTTATCTAAACACAATTTTTTTTTTTTTTTATCTTATAGTCAGTTAATATTCTCTTTTGTCATGTTTCCCTGATTATATTGGTTTAAAGACACCATATTGAGAAATGTATGTGGTAAATCTGGGAGCTAGCTAGAGGATTAGCATTTAGCATCTGTGCGCTAGCATATGGCCCTTCAGGATATAACACAACATTCAAGTGTAAATAGAATAGAATGTTAATATTATCATTATATGACATACAATGAGATCACAGAAGCATTTCCCTTTACAAAATATATAATAACGCAAAAAAACTAAATGAAACAAACGTAAGGAGGGGGTTAGGTGTTTCAGCATGTCTGTGTTTCTTTTTTCCAAATGCAAATCCTGAGCAGTCCTGCAATATCAGCAATAGGGTTCAGGTTAAATATTGTCCCTCTGATTTTATTAAGAATGCTTATGGAGCATAGCAACACCCTTTCATGATTTTCTAATCACAACAAACATAATTTAGAAAAATTAAATCCAAATTCTGGTGAAATGTGCATTAAAAAGACTGTTCTCTAGGTCAAAAGTGGACATGTTTACTTGAAAAAGTTTAACAATAAATAACACAATACCTCCATCAAGTGCTAACCTAAAATAACATACAAAGTCATTTAGTTTTAAACCCAGGCCTAAAATCTCAGGTCAACAGCATGAAGGCATAAGTTTTGCACGAAAACTTAAAAAATCTCCCAGCTTTACATTTCCTCTTAGTTCTGGCATTCTACCACGTTTTCAGCCATTTTTAACTCATCTTGTTTTAGGAGTAGATGTTGGACTATGAAATGTCTGTGATGATGGTTTAAGGGCTGGAAACCAACAAGGCTTGAGATTTCCAAGAACATAAGCGGCCAGCATCATAACCCATCCCAGTATTAAGCTCCAACTTCCACACATCCACATTTTGCTACTGTTCTGGCATAACTCTTCAGTCTGGACCGATTAAGCCAAGCCTTTTTGTCTTTCTTTTGAATCAGCCCCTTATGACTGAAAGCCAAACATTAGTCACTGAAATGTGCAGAGGGGGTGAAACTGTTTACCCAGTAGGTAGGTTCCACTGGCCGAGATTAAAGGAACTGGCTGCTGAACTCGTTCCACCTGATTAGGACCTACCTTGCCCCGATCCTGGCTGTTTTACCATTCCACAAACAAAGCCTCTCTTTGTTTCACGTCCAGATCTTTGGCTGATTTTATTTGTTATCTTCAGTCTTTGTGGAGGGTGGAGCACAAATGAGGGGGGAAATAGAAACTGCTGTGAAATCAGGGAAATGAGAAGCATCCTGACGGCCTGCAGGGCAAATCTTTTAGATACCTGTTGTGAAATTGGCGGCTTGTTTGAAATTGTAGCCTCTGCAAAAACCTAATTAGTTATGATGTTGTTTTAACTCTGTTTTGCAATATTTCTCTGTAGGCTGAGGTTGAAACAATTAGAGCTTTTATAATGAAGCTGTTTCTTAATGGTATACGTATTAAAGTCTCAGACAGCTCAGACTCTAGATTTATGGGGTACTTACAGTAAGAGGGCAACACCCAGACCCAGTGGCTTTAGTTAAAAAGGGTTGTAAGGCAAGGCAATTTTATTTGTATAGCACACTTTCAACAACAAGGTAATTCAAGGTGCTTTACATGATTAAGGGGTAAAATAAAAATAGCAGTGAAACACAGACAAAGCAAATAAAGTAAAAACAGAAATAAAGCTAGAAGCAGATAGATACATCAAGGCATTACAAAGCGTATAATGTAAAAACAGCAAGAAGCACACACAAAACATGATTCATTAAAGCATGACTCAAAGGCAGCTCTAAACAGATACGTTTTTAGTTGTGATTTAAAAGAATTCAGTGTTTCAGCAGCTTTGCAGTTTTCTGGAAGTTTGTTCCAGATTAGAGGAGCATAGAAACTGAAAGCTGCTTCTCCGTGTAAGGGGATGAGATGATTTAGTGTTGCAATTTTAAAAACCGTCTTAAAAAATTTGATCTTTTCTAGTGGTTCTAATTGGAGAATCTGGTGTTGGGAAGAGCAACCTGCTGTCCCGATTCACGAAAAACGAGTTCAACCATGACAGTCGCACAACCATCGGGGTGGAGTTCAGCACACGGACGGTGCAGCTCAACGGCTTCACCATCAAGGCGCAGATCTGGGATACGGCCGGTCTAGAACGATATCGGGCCATCACTTCTGCGTGAGTACCGCCGCTCCTCCCAGGTTATTGGAGCCATTTTACTTCTAATACTGAATGGTGGGTTTGTGGTTAGCACTGCAGTCTCACAGCACTGAGGTTCAAATCTCAACTCTAGCTATTCTCTGTGGAGGTTGCATGTTCTCCATGTAGGGGTACATCTCATCCAAAATTGTCCCCGGTGCCTGAATATCCGTTTACTGGCCTGCATGCCACATGATGGCCCCTTAAACTGCTCCAGACTTAAGAGCTTTGGAGAAACAAGTCTCTGGTTACTGCATAGAGCTTTTAGCTGGGTGGTGGACATATTTAGCAATCTTTGGCCACAGCAAACTTCTTCCATCTGCTTTAGGTAAGCCCCCGTTCTTCAACTCCATTCAGCAAAAACACAAAAACATTATTTTCTTCTACCAGGAGGCATAAAGGAGAAAAATAGGTTGTAAGGAGGAAGTGGGGTCAGAGGGCTGAAAAGAAGAGCTAGTACAATTGTGCACCAACTTTGAAGCACGAACCTGTGACACAATCTGACACACAGTAAGAACCACCATACATACCTGCTGGTGTCTTTGATTGAACCATTTCTGAAATCTAATGTTTTCTATTGAAAATTACTGTAGATTAGATTAATACATTAGTCCACACACTTCATAATGCAGAGATCTGAGAGGATGTTGCATCATTCTCAGATCTGATTGATGCAGGTTGGAGTTGAGAAAGTACATTTCCTCCAACTCTGTTTCTTCAACGTTTGGCACATAGAAAGCTTTCTTTTTTTGCTCCATTGGTAGTTGAGCAACCCTTGTGTCAGCATCTTGAGCTGATGCTGTTATGAGCCAAAACACAGGCAAGGACACGACCTGATCCTCAGAACTGAGAAAGCTTTACCTGAAAAACCTCCCAGCACCTTTCTGGTTCCAGTCAGTTCCCAGCTGGCACGGCGAAGGCTCAGAGTTCGGTTGGTTAGAATAGAAACCGCCTGAGCCTCTGTGGGACCCTTTTCTGATTCCCTCCTTTTTTTAATTAAACTACAAGGATTAACAGAAGAAACTGGTTCTAAACAATAGAGCCGTGTCAGAATCTTAGCAGGATATGCTTCATCGCTGGATTAGCTCTTTTCTTGTCGGCCTGAACATTGTCAGTAATTACTTACTGACTTCCACTAGCATGCAAATTCCCACTACTATGGAATTTCACATTTATCCTATAATAACCAGCTAAACCCCATTAAACTTGAATTAATTATGCAGCAGAACTGTAATTGTAAGGAAAGAATTGGTTAGCTCCCAGCTATCAAAGTATAGCCCCTGATTAACTGTTTTTGAATGAAGATGATGTATTAGTTCTTAGAAATAAAGCAGTTATTGATTCAGTTTTCAGGTAAAGGATCAAATAAACATGTCCGGTGTTTAACCGGTCTCACCTGTCCCTCAGGTAGATGGTCGGACCCCTGGAAGAAATAAAGTGGCACATTTAGTAAACAATAATTGTTTAAGTAAATAAGTTTGCTTTTTCAGCATGAGACTACCATAAAGATATTGGGAATCAATCAATCAAACTTTATTTATAAAGCGTTTTTCATACAGGAATTGCAACTCAAAGGTCCTTACAGATTAAAATGACCCCACAAAAACCATATTGCCATCCCTCACCAACAGATTTATGAGCATGATCACAGTTATCCCCCCCCTTCCCTCCAACCCAACTCCCATGCACACAAACACTTAAGAACAACTATAAAATGGTAATTGGGCCAAGTGCAGATGAGTCGGGTAAGGAAACGAATAGATTTTAAGTCATTGCAAGGTAATAGGGATTTAAAAAGCTAAACAACCTGATAAAGAAGGTTCTGATTCTGTTCTTGGGACGACTGTGGAACATCTGGAGATGATAATGCAAAGAAGGATTCTTCATAAAATCAAAAACATTATAGACAACCCTGAGCATCCTCTTCATGAGACAGTCATACAACAACAGAGCGTCTTCAGTCAGAGGCTTCTTCAGTTTCGCTGCAATACAGACCGCTACAGGAAATCCTTCCTGCCCACAGCTATCATCATCTACAACAACTCCTTAAATAATTAATTATATGAGCTACAACAACACTTAAGTTCCCTCTGGGATCAATAAAGTACTTTTGAATGGAATTGAATTGAATTAGAATATTCTCCATATTACTGTTGATGTTATATGTTCCTTTGACTAGCAGCATGCTTTAAAATAATTAAATAATTTCTGAACCAGCCCTATGCCAGGTTTAGCCGGGTGAGACGGTCCATTTCAGTAAGGAACGTGAACATTAGCACTTCTCCATGGTACACACACCCTGCAGGTCATTTGTGAGTGATCTCAACCAATCTCATTAAGCAAGCATTGGCTGAATACGACTTATTGCAGAAAGAGCTCTTATTATAATTGAAAATAATAGCTAATAATAGCACTATGTATGTGTGTATACATGTTTGTGTATACATATATGTGTATTAGGGCTGTCAAATGATTAAAAATGTTAATCTAATGAAATTAAAGTCGGCTACGTCTTCTGCCGGTTGACCCGGAACAACAACAACAGTCTCCATGTTCTGCCTGTGCTGCAAAATCTGCTCATTGTGGAACATTTATGCCGCACAGGTCACTTGTGCCATGCCACCGACGTTGTGAATGTTGTTTTATTGCTTGCCAAATACCATATCCATTGTTGTAAGTGGAGAAATGCTGCCCCTTGTTTTGATCATTTTTTGAACGAATTTAAACTTTATTACTCCTCATTGAGACTCTTTAAATCTGAACGTGACCAAAAAATGTGTTCTAACATATCTATGTTTCTTGTATTTTGAATTGAATCTCATATGCCTTTAGCCTTGCTTTTTATTTAATTAAGTTTGTGAATGCCCCTTATTCTGTTCCCTTATGCTGTTCTCTTGTTCTTTTACACAGTATTTCTGTACCTCTACAAGATGTTTGTACTTGATTTTGTTCAATAAAAACAAAAAAAAACAAAAAACTTGTGCCATGCCACATGTGCACCTCTCAAAAAGCTTCAGTGCCTCCTACGGGCCTGGAATGCACTCTACAACGTTTGCACTGCTATTTGCATTTTGATCTTTTTTTTTTTTCTGGATCTGCGATGAAAAGCGTTGTTGGGGAACATTTTCACATATAAAAAGGTCCTAAGTTAAACATTCCTTGTTAACCGGATGCTGAACCTGCTGCGAAGTCTCTGAAAGCAACTTTTGTTGTTTTAATGTCTGTCCGTATCTGGATGTTGTTGTTTTTTTATTGTTACTTCAAAATGAAGGCAGCTGAAAGCAAAAAACTGCTCATCAGATTTTTTGTGTTTCTGATAAGTGTGAAGCGGGTAAAACAAGGAGAGGGTAAATGTCATTTCTCAGAGTTTTAGTTTTGTTTTTACAGAGTGCTAAGGACAGCACATGTGGCAGACCAACCAGACCTGTCACAGATCCAAGCGTTAGTCTGCTCTAACTGAACCAAAAGGTCCAAATGTTCAAGTTCCCGATTTCTACTTTCGATCTCCTTAAGTTAGAGGACATCCACCAGAACCTATCATCTGAAGTCTGCTGCATAGACCTACTCTATGTCGGGGTTTATTTGCACAGTGAAATGCAAATAAGCTCCAACATGTCATGAACAACAATACAGAGGACAAAATGTGAAAGTAAAAGTAGGTCAAACACAACATCCTCTTTTCTTCTCCTGCTCTGACCTTCGACTTCTGAAAACCACATCATCTCGAATCCTTCATTCTATTATAAAATATTCATTACCCATTTTCAATAAGTCATTTAAAACAAGATTGTTCTGCTCATGATATTAAGATTATAAATAACAAACCTCTTTATTTTATGTCCTTAATAAACCAAACTACCTTCAACACATTTAGTTTCCTCAGGAAAATGACAGAGGACCATTTAGTGTTTCCAACAGGTTATCGGACTCTAACTTCAGTGTCCTCACAGGTACTACAGGGGGGCCGTTGGAGCCCTGCTGGTCTATGACATCACCAAACATCTGACCTATGAGAGCGTAGAGCGCTGGCTGAAGGAGCTGTACGACCACGCTGACCCCCACATCGTGGTGATGCTGGTGGGCAATAAAACCGACCTGGAGTCCGAGAGATCTGTGCCCAACGAGGAGGCCAAAGACTTCGCAGGTGAGAACTTGATGGGTCGCTTGATGATCTCATGATGTTAAAAGATCACTTGGGAGATTTTGTAGCTCATGACACAATCTCTTGAAATGTCCTCCAATGATCTTTTCGTCTAGAAAAGAAAGGCCTGTTGTTTCTGGAGACCTCGGCCCTGCAGTCAACCAATGTGGAAGCAGCGTTCAACAAGGTCTTGGAAGGTGATTTATCATTTTTAGTTTCTTTTTTCGTTATGTCAAAATGTCTTGTGGCTGAATCACTTATTTTAGTTGCTTGTGTTCCAGTGATTGTAAAACACCGTTTGGGGTTGTGTGGAATGGTTATTAGTCACAACCATCTTGGTTGTGGTAGAGGGCATTTCTCATAGAGAAATCAAGCAAACAGCTATGCAAGAGTAGGACTTATTTAAAGTGGTGAAGTTTTTGGCATCAATGGTTCAATCACCTGCATGTTGCTATAAATTTGTAGAAAGGTGAAGAGCCTAGTAGCCTGGCCTTGGAGCAGACTGGCAACGGACAACTGATCAGGCTGATTGATAAAGTGGGGATGTTTAATATCTTCTAAGTTAGAGTTGTAACTGGATGTAGTTCACTTTTTAGTTTAAAATTATTGACACTGGCTAAAATGGGTGGTCTGTCTTGCTAGCTGTTCACCTTCCACCACTGTTAGGGGTTCTTCTCCTCAAACGCCTCTGTAGCCTGACCAGAGGTTGCACTATAAATGTTTTTGTTGTCCTCATTTTTTTTTTGACCCAGTGGGTCAGTTTGACTCACTGGGTCAAAAGAAATCTGCTCATAATCTATTTTTTACTAAGGGTGTAACAGTACGCCAATAATCCCCGTTTGGTAAGTACCGTGGTTTCAGTTTCGCAGTTCGGCTCATTTTTGGTATAGTCAGGAAACACAGTGGAGACACAGTTTGTAGAATGAAAACTTGTTGGTGTATAATGACATTAAAATAAACCTGTACTTGTAGTAAAAATTTCCTGCAAACTGTTCTTGGATAACATAAAATTGTATACATTAAAATCTAAAGATCATGAAGTGCAGGTGGTGTGAGACAGAATGACTCTGGGTCTGATGGACAGAGTCTCCCACCCCACGCGTGAAGATGATGCTGAGCTGCAGATCTCTTTCAGTGAATGACTGCTGCATCCTGGTCGCTGCTCCCACCAAACCCCATAATGTTTACATCACCACTGTAATTTTAGTTTATCTCACTTCAAGTAACATTTTTACTGCTGTTATTTGCGCATCCGTTTATCACCGTTTTTTTGTTTTTACTTGCAAATAATACTTTTACTTTTTAATGCACAACTACACATCCAGGTTCTGTAAAAATATTTTTAAAATTATCCTACTCAGTTGCATATTCAATTCTGAGTATGCCACTTTATTTTTAATAACTGCACAGTACTTTGGTTTTCTAATTTTGTCCTTAATGTACATATATTATCCTTAATTCTGTTTTTATACTTTTCTTGTGTGGATCTAAATACTTTGGCTTTCTGCCAAAGTCTAGACAATCTGGGATATGAAATGAATATTTTAGACTGCCCTACTGTCTGTGTCGACAGTGATAGGTTAATCGGGGGTTAAGCTGTTACTTGAGCCAGCTGACAGGATGTTGCATGAGTCATACAGGTGAGGTGGGCGGGATTGCAGCGCACTGTTAGTCTAATGGTTTATTCATCGCTGCAGAGTTCATTTTTACCGAGGAGCTGGAATCTCTAACCCCAGAGGTTCTCTTGGTTTCATGTGTTATATTTTTATTTGGCCTTTCATACCCTTTTGTCTGTGTGAAAACAAAATATATTAGATAAATAACTTAGATGTTCTGGAGGCTAAATCCGCACACCGCTGCCACACCGTAGACTTGAATTAAAGCGCCACTTCAGCCAAAGTTTTGAAATCGGGGAACATTTCTCCAACTGAAGTGATCAAAGTCGGAAAGACTCTCTGAACAAACCGTTTCCTGACCCGCAAGCGTTCACTTCCAGCAGGAAGGAATCCCACAGCATGCACCGATGGTTGGCACGACACAGGGCTCTTGGGAGCTCCTCAGTAATTCTTCAATGCGCTGTCAGCTCTCGGTTAGCGAGAGGCATTGAGAACAGTGTGCAGGTCTCATGGGAATCTTTTTTTCTTTGTTTGTTTGATTTAGTTACATGTACTCTGTGTGTAAAGTTGAAAATGTCTGCAGATTTGCACCAAGCGGTCAGAAGTGTGAATACCGAGTGCCTAAAGACCTTTTTTTATTTTATTTTTAAAGGTCAAACATGGAAAATATTCAGTTAACGCGACCCCTTAGTCTCACATCAGTATGCTTCAAGTAAAACTATTACAGATAACGTCTGTAATCCAAACTTTAACCTTCTGAGCAATTTTCTTTTTAAAACAAAACTTCCTTACATCAGTTATTTTTTTCATCCAAACAATGTATGTGTCTCTACTGCAGGGAAGTTTAAGGCTTTTAGTTTTCTTAGACCAGCTAAAAAAAATGTTTTGTCCTGTTTTGAACCTCTATCTGGTCCTCCAGCTGAAACCAAACTATATGCTGTCCACTGTTCATAACATACTGACTATTCACAGGTACCCCACACATTTCCTTTTTTTTTTAAAATGGCTACGCTTTAAATATTAAAGAAATTTCACTTTTGTCACACAGAGATTCACAAAAAGGTGAGCAGCAAAGAAGTGGTGCGAGGCTCCATAAGTGCTGTGACCCTGAACAGCTCCAGAGCAGAAAACAAAGAAGAGAAGAAGCCCTGCTGCAAGAACATCTGAACCCACTGTCCCTCTGAGGGACCAGGGGGACCCACCTACAACGCTGGGCTGAGGTTGGCAAGAGACGGGTGACACTGAGACTTCATGTGACTAAATAAATGGCTTGTGGTTTAGTGCTGCCAGTCTGAAATGACTGATTTCTGACGTGCACAGTTTTAAAATGTGAGTGGATGTAGCTGGAACATCAAGACTTCCTAAAAATGGCTCATTGTGGAGCAAAGAGTCAACACTGAAACAGACCTATGAGACTGTGTGGTGGGAAGATGAAGCATGTAAACATATGACATGTATGTGATTTAAACGAGAGATGATATCTGACTGATGAAATGTTTCCAGCTGCTTGATGATGATGATGATGATGTGCTTTAAGTCCAGACCTCAGCGATGAGAATGTGCTGCAGCTGATGGTTAATGATTACACTGACTGCTTCTTTTTTTTTTTTTGGTGAGAAATAAATATTTATGTAGACTCATTAATGCTGTTTTCTAATCAGAAATGTCTTTATATCCCAGTTAAGAATCTGAAATGTTAAATTCTAAGAACAAAGCAAATGGAGATGTGAATTTAGTTGCCTGGTTTGTGCTGAGAAGTGAACCATTTGGACATTTAAACAGCTGATTTTATTCCTACTAACATCTGTCATTTTGATAAAAGTCTTAATGCAGAACATTATATGTATTCTAAACACCTTAGTGGAGAATATTTGCATGGAAAATAAAAATAAAAACACAAAGGAGAATATTTCCCCCCAGCTTATCTCATTAAATGGATAAAATATTTTGTGGACAGGGGCCCACGCCTTTCTAAATCTGGCCCTGCCTGGGGCAGAAAACCTCAGAATTAAAAGAGAGTGTACATGAGGGCGACACTTTCACAGTTGGACGACTTTTGAAGCTTAAAATCCTTTTTTTCCCTTCTGACTGGAGTAAAAAAAAAAAAAGTTGACCCACTTTATGTTGGCTAAACACGTCTGAATGACTCAGCAAAAATGGTTCCAGGAATTAGTTTTACTGAAAAAATGCAACATGAGCCCCTCTGTAAACTCCAGTTTATAAGTCAAAAGGGTTAAATATCAGCGAGATAATAATAAAGATAAAAGGCTTTATCTAAAACCATGAACGTCTGCTATTTGGTGCTTTCCAGGTCTGATTTCATGAGAAATCTGTAAACACAAAAAATGAAAGTGGTGGTGAGGACTGCAGTGAAAACTGAGATTAATATACAACAGATGTGCTCAAAGATAAACGTTTTTCTATTCTGCCATGAGTTTCATTGGTGATCTATTGTTTTTATTCGTGCTTAAATCAGTCATTTGTCTCGGATTTCACATTCTAGTAAAAGTTGTAATTGGGGTAATATTGGACAGCAATGCCAGCTTTGATTCAAGAGCCATGATCCTTGAGCAGCTGAAAGAATTACATGGACATGAGGATTACTGTCACGCTGTATGCAGCTGGATTCCCAAACATCACTTCAAGCTTTACTGGATTGATATTCCAGATTTCTGCTAGAGGAAATGAACTAAAGAAGAAAAGAAGCAAAGAAGAATTCCCTCTTCTGGTCAGATCCTGCTGCTGCAGACTTTAACAGAACAAAACTACTAAATGAAAAGATGTAAAAGTTTCTGTATTTATTCTTCAAGAGACGAAACAAATGTGCACAAAAAAGGGAACAAAGTTGGCTCTAATCTAAAACATGCAAAGCGCATGACATATGAGCGTCATGGAAGACAAAGCAAATGATTAACGTGAGAATCAAATCTAAATAAATAGAATAAAATGTAAGGTGCCAAAAACCTCTGATGTCCCTCTAGCTGTTGCAGCAGTGTTTATTGTTTGAACCTTATGACGTTGACATATGTATGAGCTAGCGGCCTGAGCCTCAAGGCGATAGTCAGCCGTAAAACTCCCAAGTATGGCCTGTTTTTCTTCCCGTAGATCTCCATACGTCGCTATATCTCACACTCTACGGACCAATGAGCTGCAGCGACACGTATGACACATAGACTGTATAATTAGGTATGACACAGAGATTTTATGTGCGATCCCGCTGTTTGCCACCTGGGTCTCACTGTTGTAAACTCACCTGAGGTTTTTTTTTCCATGTATGGAAGGCTGTGCTGCATATAATGTAAACTCTTTCCTGAGGCCAATCAAGGAATGGCATCTGTACTAATCAGTCTTAGAATGAAAGACATCTAAAATAGCATTCCTTTTCAACAGAACAAAGTCCTTTCGCTTGATAATGGGTTAGAAAAAGGTTTATAACACGTCAAAGTAGTAACAAAACAAAAAAAAGGTCCCTGGTTTAACCTTTAATGGCCATATTAAATATTTGTCAGTTTACTTGATTTGGTTTGAGTTGTTTTTCTTGTTCTATTTTATTCTGTTTTGTTAAATATCTGCTTTATTTTGCTTGTGTGAAGCACTTTGGAGTATTTTTAATAGTGCTATCTAAATAAAGTGATCATCCATCCATCCATTTCTTCATGAATATTTTAAATACATTTATATTGATAGTCCAGACTTCATAGATCTTAATTTTTGTAATTACGCGGATGCTTGTTTTTTGTCTATTTGACACATTTAAAAATTATTGTGACCTGTCCAGGGTGTACCCCGCCTCTCGCCCGATGAATGGTGGTGGTAGGCACCAGTCCCCCCTGCAACCCTGCAGAGGGTGGACGGGTATAGATAATGGATGGATGAAAAATTAATGTTTAACAACACTCAAAATTTGTTGCACATTGTAAATATATTTTTAAAAAGTGTAGGAGTAGTATCACACTGTAGCCTATTTCTTTTTTACTTCTACTTAAGTCATATTTTGTAGTGAATATATAATAATGTCACAGGTACTTTGCACTGTTCTAATACTATTTAAAAATGGGCTTTAAAAGGATTATGCATTTGGAAATATGTTTTGTAATTATCTGTCTGATCTGACTACATAATTTTGTGCAAATTAAATCAGATAAGGTAGGTGTTTGAATGACTATTTTTGACTTCTACTTGAGTAAAATGTTATTTAAGCAATCATACTCTTGAGTAAAAAATTTTGATAATCTACCCACCTTTTATAGGAAGGAAGTAGCCATATTATTCATTTGAAATATAACTTTAGCTATAGGAGGGAGCAAGGAAGTTCTGAACAGCTGAAATATTAAGCAGTGAGGGAAATAAAATTTGTATTTCTGCTCAGGGAGTTATATGATAACTCCGCCTGCCATACTTTACCTGTTGCTGCGCGACGTCATACAACTTAACAACTGGCAGCTGACTCACGATCGACAGCATCGCCGACCAATCACATCAAGGTAAGTCACAACTGTCAAATCCCCAACGACCACTAAGAGAGCGTGGGAGGCGGGGCTTAGCGTTGACGTTACGTCGCAGTCTTGGCTATGGCAAGTGTCGGAAGCAGAGGAAGACGGCCCTGAAGTTTCTCCTGTTCTGGTCGTTATTGTCGATTTATTACATTTAAAAACCTCCATATTCGTTTGTTTTGTACTCTTGCAGTTATTCCTCAGCGTCACTATCGTGTGAGTGAGGACGGAGCGGGGCTAAAGTCGCGGACGGTTGTCGGTCGGTTTCCAAGTAACTAAAATACGCCCGAAGTTTGTTTGACTTCGAGCAGAGAAACTATGACGCACAAAGAGGACGAATATGATTACCTGTTTAAAGGTGAGTGGCTGTTTATTCCCCTTTTAGCTAGCTGGCTAAATGTCCGCCTTACCTGTGAGCGCAGTGTCATTTGATGCCACCGCGGGGCTGTCGGTGTCGTAAAGCAGAGGCAGCCTTAGAGACGGGGACACCTGTTTAAGAACCGACTCTGTTCTGTTTACAACGTAAAATGTCCTCCGTGTGATTAGGAGCCGCGTAAGGCAGAGTACAGGACTGTTTATGTCTCACTTTAAGCATCATTTGCTTCAGAGTTTTGTCGTTTTCCAGGACGATCTATAAAGGGGGGGGGGTCACACTAAGATGACTCCCCCCCTCTCCTTCTGAGGGAGAAGATCCAGTTTGTTCTGGAGGAAAAGTTTACAAGTCCAACCATCGGAGATTTAGAAAAAAAAAAGAAAAGAAAAGAAGCTAAACCATCTTTTGGCTTGGTTCCACTGAATTCCTGGATGAATCGATTGATAAACCTGAACTTAAATGCAGCCTTCCCATATACCCTAATAGGTTGTTGTGATCGTGGGAATGTTTTGAATTTTAAAATTAACATTTGTTTCTGCTTAAGCAAATCCATTTGTTGAGAAATGCTTGACTTTTAAATGTGCACAAGTTTTTATTATTATTTAAATTTGAGTCCACTAGTACATATCCCTTTGCTTATATTTCTCAGATTACCACATAGCATGGCGATCATCACAGCAGAGAGTCATTCATCTTTTTATTTATTTGTTTACACGTTTGAGATAAAAAAAAAAAAAAAGTGGCAGGTAATTCAGCATTAATCTGCTGCGTTTTTGTTGCATCACCTGATGTGAGGGCGCAGTACCTGGGGAGGAGGGGCAGCCATTGTTGTAGTTTTGAAGCAAAGCGGTTGTGGCGTTCGGAGCCGATTTGCTTGTTTTGGAGGCAGCTCGTCGAACTGGAATTACCTGCATGCAGGGTGAGCGTCCCCAGAGGACAGGAGAGATGAGATCCAATCAGCCGCTGTGGTTTCCGTGTGACCGAGCTCATCTGCAACTTGTCGCAGCGGTGCCGGGATCCGGATCATCTGGAAAAGTGCTCACGCTGTTGGCCTTTGTTCCTCCCTGTGGAGCTCTTACTGAGTCACCAAGGCGTCTCGGATCTTCCTGCTGAACCTCTTCTGCTGCTTCCCGCCGCCTTCGCTCACACTGAGGGGCTGCCCTGGTCACGATGATATTAGGGATGTAAGAAAATATTGATACACCGATATATCGGTTTTCTTTGGTTAAATCACAATATACTCATAGTATACCAAAATACTCATAGTATCTCAATATATCACAACTAGTGCTGTGTTGGAAAAGAAAATCGATTCTGAATCTATTGTTATAAAAATTCTAAGAATCGCATCAATTCACAAGTCCAAAAATCGGATTTAATTTCTTCACGTTGTTTGCCCCTTTTTCTACAGCTAAAATAGGAAGGAACAGTCCAGGCAGCCATTTTAAGGCTTAGGTTGTTTTTCCCAGTGAACCGTTACTCACCCAGTGTTGCGTCATTATTTTACAGCCATATAATTAAGGTAACAGTTCAAAACAAATGTTTTTAATAACACTGACTCATATCAATATCGATCGGATCGTGATAATCGATTCCAACTCTTGAGAATCGGAATCGACTCTTGACATTTGAATCGACACCCGGCTCTAATCGCAATATATCATCTAGTGGTGTGTATTGGTAAAAATCTGGTAATACGATATGTATCGCGATACATGGGAGACGATGCGATACATCGCAATACAATGAGTAAGACGATATATTGTGATTTTTAACTGTAGAAAAACTGTCCCATCATTCTAAACACTCCAACCTGTTTCATACTTTAACACATCCAGTTGTATTACTGGATCTAGTTGATCCACTGGAATAAAGGAGGTTAAAACAGCCACAAAACTACCAGTTATACTTTTATATTTAATACAAATATTACTGTCATCATTAATCGTTCCATTCAAATCCTAAAAAAATCAAAACCGATACATTGCTTTTGAATATCGATACAATATCTCGATACGTATGGATCTTTTCTTACATCCCTGATCTCGGTGCACATTCAGCCTGTCGTCTCTGGGCTGCAGGATTGTGATAACTGACAAAGGCCTGGCTTGTCTTTCAGCTTAAAAAAAAAAAAAAAAAACCCAAAGGAACTGAACAATATGTGTGTAATGAAGCTATGACTCTACCAGTCTGGTGGCGTCGGGCCCGGGAGGAGTCCTGTAATGATTTCTTTTTTCTCTCTCCCCCCCGCCCACAATCTGTCCGTGTCAGTGGAAGGACGGCGTTGCCTCTGACACGGCCATCATGTGACTCCCCCCCCCCCCCCCCCCCATAGGCAGGATATCAGGTAAAAACTGAGTCTGGTCGTTCAGTACTGAATGAGTAGAAGAAGAAGGCTGCGGTCGGTCGGTTTCAACGTTCCCAAACCAGGTTCCTGTTTCCCAACAGCAGGGCGGTGTGGCCTTCCACAGACTGACTCACCTCACTGTTGTGGAAATAGCTACCTGTAATATTGCCTGATTCAGTTTAACACTTAAGTTTCCGGCATGGACTCGGTCACAGCGGGCCTTAAAGGGGACGGGTCTCAGGACTCGGCCGTGACACCCCCCCCCCCCCTTAGAGTTCAGAGGTCATTGTCTCCACAAACGGGAAGACAAACAAGTGAAAATAATAATTATTTAAATCTGTCTGAGTTGATGCGTTTTTAATGCCTCCATCTTTCTGGGCCTTCTTCACAGCCAATGTGAGCAGATAAATACAAAAACTGGATTTAATGGGGGAAATATTTATCAACATGCTAAGTTTTATTGATCACTTTATTCTCCATGTATGTTTTAGTAAAACATCCTGTTAAAATCCTCTTCTGGTTTCCTTCCTTCTCACCCATCTGTACAGACGTTTATTACAGTGTAGCTGTTTATAATACACTATAAAAGCTAGTTATTAGGCAACAATGCGCTCACTGTTAACTCTTCTATCATTACAAAATATTTGATCCATTATTATTAATTATTATTGGGATCCAACTCAGTCTATTTACTATTGGGCAACATATTGATGCTACAAATCTCTAAACAAGCTGCTAAAATTAAAGTCGTAGATTTAATACTGAAGACAAAATCACCACATTTGTTTTTCGGAAATGTGTGTTTATTTATAGGGACATATGGAGTTCTATTTCATTTCTTTTAAAAATTATCACAATTATGTTTGAAATTAAAAGCCCAGCCTCTGGGTTGGTATCTGTTTCAGTTCATATATAAAATTAAAATAAGCAATAAAAGATTAAAAACAGATTTATTTTTAGAAATCAATAAGATTTGCATGTATATTATATATGTATATAGTGTTTCCTCTAGGATTGTTTTTTTAGCAGTGGGGGCAGGCCTGCCGAAAGCCTCCCCCGGAAACATCCCAACCGCTGCCCGGTCCCGTCCCGCCTAGTATGAAACGGAAATGACACTTTTGCTGCAACACAAACAAATATATTTATTCACCTCTATTCACACACAACGAGACATATTTCAGTTGTGATTGAACTGCATTTCTGGAGAATCTACATCAGAAATTCTTAATAGGGAAGCCAAAACCAAAAGCATTGAACGAAATGAAACAAATAGCATCTTTGCCTCAGTGGCAAAGTTGGCAGCCTTGCTGTACACATTTAATTTTCCTGGGCTTTTGGAAAAATAACTCCAAGGCTCGGTTATAGGGGAATTCCGAAATAGGTGGTCCTATGATGCTCAGTAGCATACATGCTGCTAGATGATCCCCCTGCACCCTGTTCCTCAAGTCTGTTTTAACCTATAAAATAATAAAACGAGTGATGTGAGAGATATTGATAGCTGAACAATCTCTCATTTTATATAACGCTGAAATATCTTACCCTGTTCATGGTGGAGAAATCTCTCTCACAGTTGACACTTGAGATTGGCACTGTGAGGGCAATGGCTGCCAGCTTACTGAGGGAGGGAGTGTTGCCAACTGTCTGACAGAAAGTAGCTGAAGTTGCCCCAGAAAGTAGCTAGATGTCCCCAGATGACGTCATACGCGAATCTGCATAATGATGATGTCATCACGTGATGACGAATGAAACAGAAAGGAGGAAATAATTATATTTAGATTAGGATTTTGTCATACAGGGTTAAACAATACATTATTTAAACAGGGGAAACATGCTACAGGGAAATGTGACTTTTGTCTTCAAGAAGAGACTGTTGAGCATGTTACATTATTTTTGCATGAAGTATAATGTTGAGAAAACTGGTACAAAATTTACAAGATATCAAATTACAAGTGGACATCGAAGACCTTTTAAACAAAATGTAAAGTTCTGAAGAAAAAAATAATAATTTAAAATTAATTTGCTGAGATATCTCAAGAAGACGAAATTAATAGAGAGAATATAGTTGTTTGTTTTTTAGTATTTTGTAAAAATAAGCAGGGCATATTTAGCATGCATCAAGTTTATTGCTTGTGGTATTATTTTCAGTGGGTTTTTTTGTCATAAATTTTAAATGTCCTACGTTTTTGAACTCACCATACATTTCGAACGTTCCTTGAATGCACCACCGGTGTGAGATGCCGATGCAGCTTAGTGCAGACGAGCTTCTGACTTAATTCTCGTTGAAAGATCGGTCTTATATACATGCAGATTATTTTTTTACTTTTGAATTAACATTATGTACAAAACAACTTCGTTTGTGAGTGGATGAAATGAACCGAGAAAGGTTTATGATTGGTCAGTGGACATAATCTGATCATGCTGCATACACATGCGCAGATCATTCCCTTCCTGAGCGTCGGGAAGGAGCAACCTGGGTCTCTAAACTGCACGAAATAAAGGCAACAAAGTTTCACAGAAAGTAGCAAAGGGTGGTCAGATTTGTCGCTAGATTTGTCGCTAGGCGCTTTTTGAAAAAAAAAAAGTCGTTAAGGGGGTCTGAAAAGTCGCTAAGTTGGCAACACTGGAGGGAGGGGTAGATCTGACACCACGCATCATGCTGGGATGCCAGCCGACCGTCCGATGCGAACAGTTCACGCCTCCGCGTCGTCCATTCATTTCTGTTCATGGACACCTCGAAGGGCATTATCCCGCTTATACCATGGTCACCATGGTTAAGTATTTAATCAATTAATAATACTTTAATGTGTTTTAGAGTTAAAATCGTGAGGGTTTTTATTTTTATAAGTCGAACGCACTATTTAATATCTCCCGTATACAGGCGTTGCCAAACAACGTGGCCACATCGACCCGACCGCAGCAGTTGAGTGATGGGAAGTGAGATTGTGGCTTTACCTTACGTTACGTGATACAAACATTTAATATGTTAATGTTATCAAACTCACCAAATAAGTTAAAAGAAATGATAAAATCACTCATGTTTTGTCTGTCTTACTTTTGCGATGTGTCAACTGTGAAATAACGCCGAGTCTCCGTTGCCATGGTAACCGTCTAGTGTTTGAGCCGGCGCAATAATTTAGAACTGTCATCAGGCAATTTGACGCGACGCCTTTCCTAGGGGGACTTCCCTCCCTCCAGCCAATCAGAATCGAGTATTCACCCAAACACCGATAAGTGGAGTTAAACTGGACAGCCCCAATAATCTCTGAATAGTTCTACTTGCTAAATTGCAATGTGAGCGGCAGCCAACGGCGGTGCATTACGTCGGCAGGATCATTTAAAAGGCAACCGCGATTATTGTGCGTCTGCCCCATTTCTTTCTTCTTCTTCTCTTCTCTTTTTTTTAATTATATATTTTTTTTTACCCCATTTCTGATACAGCGGCGGCAGAAAATTTTGGAGCGGCGGATCTATATAGATAGATAATCTATATCTGCTGTTGTTAATCTTGTAAAAAATATTTACATGATGATGACCTCATCTGCTTCCTGCTCTGCTCCATGTATTTTCTGTCTAAGTGTCTTTCTTTTTTTTTTTTGAAATTTTGTTTCTAAATTAAGTTAAATAAAATAGCTTTATTGCCCAGCTCTATGCATGAATATATTTTCATCTCTGTCATTTTGATGTTATAGTTTTATATATTTTTACATGGCATCTCTGTATATCGGTAGAGTATATAACTCTAAATGTAGTATTAAATTATTAGAGCAATATCTGGTGATTAACTCCAGAATGAAATGATTTCTCTAAATCATTTCTTCATCAAAACAGTGAATGAAATCTGGTCCAGTCATAGATCTCCTGCCATCTATCAGGAACATGTGAATCGTGCTGCATGTAGGAACGATGATAGATCATCAATACGACACATTCTATTTCTTCCTGTTCTACGCTCTTCCTTCTCCAACAACCTGAGTTGTTTACCTTTTTAATTGTAATACATTCCTCTGAGCCGGAGACACCCGGGCTACGTTCACTCCAAGTATTCAACTCAAAATGACACAAAGTGATTAAAATCTGAATGTCTTCTGTTTCTAGATTTAAACTTTTCCTCAGAAAACGCGCCGATATGATTAGTTTACCTTTAGCATTAGAAGCACCTTATTATCATTATTACCATTGAAATGTTTAATTGTTTCCAGGGTTACCTGACATGGTCACATGATCAGTTTCATCCAAGGTTGAAGTGATTACCTTCAGAGGCGTGTAGTAACTAATTACATTTACACAATAACAATTACTTGAGTAACGTTAGGGGGGGAAAAAATGTACTTTTGAGAGTAGTTTTAATACACAGTACTTTTCACTTTTCCTTGAGTAGTATTATAATGAAGTATTACTACTGGTACTTGAGTAAAATCTCTGGATGCTCTCCCCACTGAGAGTAAATTCACTGAATGAGGAACAAACATGTTTGCATAAAAAATAGAACAGACATTAGGGATGTGTATTGGTACTATCAGTCATACTTTTAATTTTACCACAAAAATTACTGTCATCATTAATGGTTCCATTCAAATCCTAAAAATAAAAACCAATACATTGCTTTTGAAAATCGTGACATAAAATACCGCAATATATCGCCATATCGATACTTTCCTACATCTCTATTATCTATGTAAGTATTGGTCTGATATAAAAAAATAATATAGAACTTAGAAAAGTGTTTTCTTCTACTTAAAATGTTATTTTGTAATTATTTGTATCCCTTTAGTTAATTTAGTATTTATAATACTAACCTTGTACTTAAGTATGTCTGACACAATTTTAATAATATTGGATCAGATGTTATTCAGTACTCAAGCAGCCGTTTTACCAAATACTTTTTTACTCTTTGGTAATTTCATGGACATATTACTTTTTACTTGAGTAAAAATATTTTTGAAGCAGTGCTTCTCTTACTTGAGTATAACTTTTGGGTACTTTACCCACCTCTGATTACCTTTTTTAATATCAATAAAGCTTCTCATCCAGTGAGGTTCATAAACATGTCTGAGCTCCAGAGCAGACGGGTCTATTAGTTTCCCCTGAGTTTCTGTTGAATCAGAGGTGAACATGTGCAAAAGAAAAAGGTTGTTAGTGTGAATAGTGTTGCTTTTTATCTGCAGCATCCATCTTAAATGATCACATAATTCAAAAAAAACTCCTCTTCTTAATGTTCCTGTTTGGTTTTTGTGTGTGTTTTTTTTTTTTTTTTTTTTTTTCTGCTGCAGTGGTGTTGATCGGAGACTCGGGCGTAGGAAAGAGTAACCTGCTGTCCCGCTTCACCCGCAACGAGTTCAACCTGGAGAGCAAGAGCACCATCGGCGTAGAGTTCGCCACGCGCAGCATCCAGGTGGAGGGGAAGACCATCAAGGCCCAGATCTGGGACACAGCTGGACAGGAGCGGTACAGAGCCATCACTTCAGCGTGAGTTCCCTTCCTCCACTCAGCTCCACATAGGACGGCCTGGTGCTCGGCACGAGCACGCCCTGCAGACAGACTCAGATCTGTGTGCAACAGAAGAGAAACGGCGCTGCATCCTGATGGATGATGTTTCCTGTGTGAAAACATCATGCGGATCTCCGTAAAAAGCAAGCTGTTCCTATCGTCTCCAACACAATCCACCAGATGACTTTATGAATGAATATGTTCCGAATAAAAACCTCAGTTAGAGGAGAACGCTGTCATAAACTGATCCAACACAGAAATGCGTGCAGAGGTAGTCCCTGAGAGGACATAGAAACAAATAAGCTCATAAAATGACAGTAAACATTCAGCAAGTAGCACAATGTCTCAAATATTGAATAAAAATGAATTCCTAATTGATGTAATGAAGAACTGAGAGTTTTGAGGGAATTATATGAAAAAAAACAAAATATAACAATGCAGAACCAAGAGCTCGATGAAAGTTTATTAAGGAACAATTCTTAAAGAAGTTGTTGTAGGGAAACGAGACGGATCCTGCAGGTCATAACAGGATGAAACGTCTTTTCAATCTGTTACTCAATATTGTTAGAGCTCTGAGAAGAAAAGAAAAAAAGATGAGCTTCATATATTTTCTGTACAACTCGCCAACCTTTCACTTTTACTCGGATTAAATTAATCAGTCAACTAGAAATATTGTCAGGGTGTTTTCCATTTGTCCTCGTTGTTTAGATGCAGAACTTTTTGTAGTGGCGTGAACGCGAAGAGGATCGTTGGCTGCTTCAGGCTCTGAAGAGAAACCTGAAATCAAAATGCTCTTCCAGGAAGTGTGACATCTACACAGCAAAAAACGATTTTAAAGAAAATAAAAGTCCCTTGTTTATGGAATTTTTTTAAATACATTGTCTTATTTCAATTAATATTTTCAAGGAAATATTTACTTGTTACATTGGCAGATTTTTCACCTCATTACAAGCAAATATATGTATTCGGATTTTTCAGTACGCACGTGCGGCGAACGACTCCAGGTGTTTTCTACCTGAACACATGCAGAATGCTTATGTGCAGAACTCTGAGGGCAGTGCAACGTTTCTGCTGGCCAGCTTTAAAAAGTGACACCAGAACATAAACAAAAACAGAAAGGACTCCCAGCTGTCACTAAACTCTGCTATTTGGGAATATTAATGGTTTCTCATGCAGCTACAGTAGAAAAAGAAAGACTGACTGAACCAGAAGTTTGTGTCAGCAAACGCATCTTTCAACAGCAATAAGGTCTATAACACGCTCTGCACTGAACTAAATGACTCACCTGAAACAATGGATGGAAACATCACTGATACTAGAGAAAAACCAGCTGACGTCCTCATGGCTACCAGTAGCATCCAGTCAGCCCAAACTCCTTATTTTGGATAAAACGCAAGTTGGCAGAATCCCCGTTGATGAAAAGGGATTTTCCCACCAGCTCCCCGTGCTGCATTCAAGTACAGCTGGGAAACTAGGCCTCATGTGTCAAACTCAAGGCCCGCGGGCCAAATCCATAGCCATTTATGTGGCCCTCTAAACTCTACAGGACCATATAAATAGAACCTTTAAGTTCTTTTATCAGTCTAATCAAATCAGTGTTTGTTTGAATAGCCCTAAATCACATCATTGTGAAAAGATGTTCAGTATTATTTAACCTTAAGAAGTACTCGTTGAATGCGTATACAGATATTTATTAATATCTAAACAGTTTGGTGGAGATAGTTATATCAATACTTTATGCCACAACCAGCCCTTTAAAGGACATTCATGATGTTGATGTGGCCCAAAATGGAAATGAGTTTGACACCCCTGGACTAAGCTGTCAAAATATCAAAACTCAACTCAAAACTCCAAAGTGATTTAAGCATGTTTTCTTCTCAAATATGTGCAAAGTATTATTTAAACATTTCCCAACATTAACACTGTCTGTTTTCAGGTGATTATATTGTTTTCTACTCTGGCTATGTCTGCTTGTACTATTTGGGTTATTTATTTATTTATTTTCAAATAAATCAAATGTCCAGTCCATTCTACACTTACATAAAAAAATCAAATTCTTTCAAGGAATTAAAAGAAAAGAATTCAGGAAAAAAAATAATATTTTTTTAATACTGATCAAAGTAAAACAAAAAAGTCATTTCCACATTTGTGTTTATTTGCTTGATTAAAGTGTACGGAGAAAGTACCAAAGTTGGGATATTTGTGTTCCGTTCCACCCGTAGTAACTGATGTTCCTCCGACCTCAGGTACTACCGCGGGGCAGTCGGAGCCCTCCTGGTCTATGACATCGCCAAACACCTGACGTATGAAAACGCCGAGCGCTGGCTGAAGGAGCTGCAGGACCACGCAGACAGCAACATCGTCATCATGTTGGTGGGCAACAAGAGCGATCTGCGCCACCTGAGGGCGGTGCCCATCGAAGAGGCAAAGGGCTTTGCAGGTACGGGCGGCTCATCGCGAACGCTTGTTTTAAAATCGTCTCATTAGGTCGGCTTGGTAAGAATGTGTCATATTTAGAGTTATTGTCAGGAATCTGACTGTGCTCGCTTTAAAAGCATCAAAGTAAAACACGTTTTGCCTGATTATTGGATTAACTTGTAAAATGTTTTGCCTTTTTTTTAAACGTGTCTGGGTTCTGCGCCGTTTTTTCAGCTGATAAAAGTCTCAACGGAACTGAAAGGCACAAATCCTGTTGCTTCGAAGCAGAATAAAGAGAGTCCTCGAGGATAAAAGAAGCTTTCTCTGAGTCAGACCAGCCTGTTTGTAGAACTGTGTTTTTATTTTTTATCCCACTGACCTAATTTATGTCTTGTTTACATAATGATCCTAACCTGGAAGCATCTATGCAAAGTAGCGCTGAGATTTAAGCTTCCACCTGACAGAAACCAACCTGCTGCTTCATTTTCTTCTATTTTATTCAGATTGCTTCAGCCTAGACAATAAAAACACTGATTATCTTTATTAATAACTCATTTTACGATGTGATCATTTGCCAAGCTAACAAGCAAGTAGCCAAGTTCTTTAACCGATGCATATTTTCACGTATGCATGTTTCAGTTTTTAATACTTCTCCATTTAAACTGACATTTTGTTCCTGTTGAAGCACCTAAAACATCCTTTGTAGTAGCTTCCTCCAGTGTCGATGATTCCCCACATTTTATTGATATCAGACTCGCAAACAGAAAAGAGGGAAGTCACGGTTCAATTCAGAAAACTTTATTTATCCCAAAGAGAAATTAAATGTAATAACACATGTCGTTAAAGTATCTTCAGAGTCATGGATGGTGATGCTGTGTAGCAGTCAGTTTCGCAACAAATCTGAAGAGGCTTCTGTCTGATGACTGTTCCTGTAATCATGACATGCTAACAGCTCAATATCCAGGCAGCATAGACAATATTCTGCAGTAATGTCCCGGATGACACCATCAGTTGTTGGCTCGCGCTAATCCACCTCACCTGCTTTTGTCGCTCCTCTTTAAGTCTCAGTCTGGCCGTACGATCAGAGAGACGTTGGAGTAGGAGGGGATGTGATGCTGCAGCCATGTTTCAGTAAAACGCAGCATTCCTGGTTTTCAGCTCCTCTCAGCTTTCCAGATGATAATCAGCTGCTCCTGGTTGTAAAAACAATACCACCTTGTTGCCGTGGTTACGCGTCATAACTGTCCAATGGTAAAAAAAAAAAAAAAAAAGGAAAGCAAGAATCCCTCCAGCTGCCCAGCATCCAGAACCAGAGGGTTCAGCACCTTAACATGTATGATTTGTTTTAATTCAGTTTTCATAATGTCAAAAGTTGATTCTGTGTGGATTTGACTTTATGGTTCCGATTATTTTCCTGCTCGCGGAGCTAGCGATGATTTATTGTAGGTTTCTTGGTGTTTCAAAGAGTTCACAATGCAGTGCAGTCCAGCAGGTTCCCAGGGTATTTGGAGGAGAAACAGGCCTTCATTGACCTACGGTAATGAATTAAAAACAAAGACAGACAAATGGACAAAGGGAGAATACATTAGATCTAACTTTTCTCTACAGTTTTTACTCCGAAGTGTGTCTGCGAGTTGTAGCAGGAGAAGAAAATGACTGATTCAGCCTTTCCGTTTTTAAGATTAGAACAAGTTAATCTTTCATTGATTGTTACCTGTGGGGACATGAGATTATAATTTGGAAGGAAATTGAAAGCGAGGTGAATATTTATGCTCTGAACCGTGTGTTCGTGTTTTCCAGAGAAAAACGGCTTGTCTTTCCTGGAGACGTCCGCGTTAGACTCCTCAAACGTGGAATTGGCTTTCCAGACGATTCTCACAGGTGAGTTTCACTTTCTGCTCTGGATTTCAACCAAAATATTACGACAAACGTTTAACCTTGAAGGAATCTCCAGAACTTTTCCATGTGTTTATAGAGCAACAATAAATCTTCTAGAAGTGATTGCATGTATTTAGTTGCTCACTTTTGCCGCTAGATGGCAGCAAATTCCGCCTAATCAGGTCTTGGCATCCATCCCTCCTGTTGCAAAAAGCCTCCTGAATTTTCCGTTGATGCAAAAACTGAGTAATTCCTGAAGCCAATCAGAGCCTAAATAAAGATCCATCTATGTTTTCCCATGTCAACATCTCTGAGCTCCTCAGGAGTTTAAGGCCACACCGATGACAACATGGGAGAGAATAAGAAATCCTAATGACTCAAGCAAACCAGACTGCAGTGCCTGGAGGGAAGTCCAGCATGAAATCAGCCCTGCATGCTGCTTCAGCTCCATGTTGGATCCAGCAATAACTCCGCTCGAGGCGTCTGAACCCTTCTGCCCACACCGCAGACTTATCAGCTACTTCTAAGTCACGTCCAAGCCAACAGGGCCCATCGCGTTAACGCTGCTAATTAGGCTCATTAAGACAGGAAAGGCAGTGCATTAGCGAGCCACTGAGACCTGAACTCTAGACCCAGAGGGGCAGAGGAGACGCGGCTCATGTAGCAACGCAAAGAGGGGCGTCCCGGCGGCTTGTCGTCCCGGCGGCTTGTCGTCCCGGCGGCTTGTCGTCCCGGCGGCTTGTCGTCCCAGCGGCTTGTCGTCCCAGCGGCTTGTCGTCCCGGCGGCTTGTCGTCCCGGCGGCTTGTCGTCCCGGCTTCTGCCGCTTTCCTCGCTTCACGCCCAACTTCTTAGTTCGGGAAAGTTTTGGACAAGCGGCCAACTGCAGCAGCGAGTCACTGATGGTTCAGATTCCCGACGAGTCGGACAAACACACCTCTGTTTCACTGCATGGTTTAAAGAAAGATGGTGGAAGCTGTGTGTGTGTTTTCATTGGAAAACTGAAACTTTGTAGTGTTTTCTGAGCAATGAGGGATGAATATTTTAGATTGATCTACACAGAAGTATTCAAACCCACTGAACCTGCTTACATTTTGTTACTTTGATGCATTTCTTTTTTGCACGACAACCTTCCTGAAAGTGGCACATAACTGTTAAGTGAAAAAGAAATTACACATGGTTGTATAGGCCCCGCCCCCCCTTACCGGGTCATCCATGTATAGAATCACATATAGAGCCTGAGTTTCTCTTTGACAATCAGCTCCAGCTCAGTCGGCTCGGATGGAGAACGTGTGAGATCATCAGGACTTTGACTAGGCAACCCAAACACTCAGGCTTCAGAAAGGCGGAAACATCTGCCCCACAGCACCACGCTGCCCCCAACATGCTTCACTGTGCCACTTTGGTCTTCTATGAACTGGACTTCTTATTGCTTTCTTCTCGCCACGCTTAAAATAAAAGGCGGGATTTGTGGAGCTAACAAGGGATCGCTTCTTTATGAGTCCAGGTGGATGTCCATGTCCTGGTAGGTCTGCAGGCGCTCCAGAATCTAACCCTGCTTTAAACTGGACCAGAACCTCCTCCCTGGTTGTTCTCTAGTTAAATTACACGCAGATGGACTAGACTTTTATTTAGGGGTATCAGAGGAAAGTGGGTGGAGTAAAAATGGATGCAGCAGTTTTAAATTTTTATCCATTAAATCTTGCAGCATTTTTTCCCTTCAACTTGAAGATTTTGTGCTGCTTCTAAAAACAAATCTGAAAAAAACCCAGTCAAAGTTTACAGTTTTTTTTTAAAACGTGAAAAAGGTTCAGGGGATCTAGATGTTTCAATTCATTTAGCGCTCTGCTGTGAGCCTAGATGAGGAGACGCTTCCTCCACATGACAGAAGAAAGGTTGCCAGTGTAGAACGGAAAGAAGCCGTCTCCGCTGCCAGGAGTCTGGACGCAACAGTTGTCGTTATTCGGTTTCTCCGTCCCGTTTGTCACCTTAGCAATATGTCCCCGCTGTCGGCGGCATTCATCATCTCTCACCGCTCTCTCCAACCGCAGCCATCTACCACATCGTGTCCCAGAGGCAGATGTCGGGACAGGGCAGCTCGGACTTCTCGCCGGCCTCCAACGTGGTGCCCATCACCGTGGAGCCCACCCAGAGCTCATCCAGTAAGGGCTCCTGCTGCCAGAACAACTGAGGCCTCGCCGCTGACCTCCTCCTGCGCCTCGGCCGACGGACGGACGGACGGAGACGCCGACGGGTGGAGGGACGCTTCCACTGGGAGACGAGGGAGGGAGGGGGTAAATGAAGGACGGACAGGATGTGAGGTGGGGTTCTGGTTATTAGGAAGCTACATCATTACCATGGATTCAGGTTGTGATGTAAAACTCAACACGCTAGAAGGCCTTTCTTCTTCTTTCAGTTTCTGTCTCTGTGATAAAGCTGGATCTTACAGGCTAATAAATGCTTCCTCTCTGGTTCTCACTCCTGGGATGTTGGGCTGTAAAAATCCACTTCCAGAGGACTGAAAAGCTTCTTGCCGCTCTTTCCTATTTTTTGTTTTTTTTGTTTTTTTTTCTGGAATATATCGAAGATTATGTCGTCCTCCTGTATTTATTAACACTCGTCTTTCTTGGCCAAAGGGTTTCCCCACACTAACTGCTTCACACAAAAGGGATTGTTTCTTTTCCTCCCCTTTCGATTGTTCTCCGTATCTAAAACGAACATGAGAGTTTTTGCTCCATCAGGCTCCAGCGAGCAGCGGCAACATCCCCCCCTCCCTCGACAGTGATGAGCAGCTTCTCTCGGAGTGCTTTTCATCTTTGTTTGGGCGCCTCTCCTACTCTTCACGCACTTTGTACTCCGGAGATGAGTCATGCTCCCGCAAGCCTTTGCACAGCGTTAACTCTAAATGGGATGGGATGGCTGCGGCTGCTGCTGGATGGGTTAACTGCAGCGCCTGCTGCACTCCTGACCATTTCACCTTTTGCCCCAGAAACCTTCAGGCGCAGTGGAGGGGGGGAGGGGGGGTCTGGGTTTAGATGCATGGGATGATGGGTGGGTTGGATTTCCGGGGATGAGATAGTGAGGGCGCCCAGCCCTGCCCTCCTCCTGTGGTCTCTGATGTAGCCGTGACGGCTTGTTTTACCGTAAATGAAATCCTCCGCCGCCTGCTCACCTACTCCTCTCTTGTCTCTGCTGGATGTTGACAGGAATTAGACTCTCTTGCCTTCTGGGATCTGCCACACTTTCATCTCGTCTTTGTTTCTTGTCCGAGGGGGCGGAGCTTGCGTTCTGCAGCCAGGTTTGTTTTGGCGTCTAATAGTGGAATAGATGAGGGGGGGGGGAAGAGTCGGGGTGTTTATTCCCACATCAACGCGAGTCTTAAACTGGGTGTAGGTAGACATTTTTAAGCCTTTATTCTACTGTATGTACATTTGGACTGCACATGTTTAAATAAATAAACCAGATTTGTTATAGCTCATCTTTTGTGTCTCCAGTTTTAACAACTACTGTCTCATTATTGACGTGGCTCTATTATACCCTCTAATGTCCACTGTAATTTCAGATGTTTGCAGTGCTGCAGGCTGATATTTTCCCTCTAATTGCTGATATTAAATATTAATCGTCGTTATCTGAAGATCAATCCAGCCATCAGGAGACTCAGGGACGTGGACACACACACACAACACAATCTGCTTAAACTGGAGATCATTTCCTTTTTGTTTTATTAGAAACATTTACAATACATTTTGAATCTTGAAAAAATAACAAAGAACCAGAACTAACATGGCGCAGATACAATAATAATTATAATCATAATAAAAATGTCTCCAAAAATGTAATTCACAAAAAAACATGTGCTATAAGAAATAAACCTGCAATATTTTTCCTGCCTTGTGAGGGCATGGCACACTGTAACAGAGTTCAGAAACTTTTTTTATTTTTTTATTCTTTTTCCCGTTCATCAACGATCCTCCCGCAACCGTTCACAGAGAAACCAGAACCTAACGCCGGCTGCTGCCGACCCCGAAAAACTAATGCACTACAAACCACTATTAGACCGGTATGAAACACCTACTGTGCTGGAAAAATCGGAAACGCTACCGAAGACAAACTGTCAGACTGCATCGGCCTCTTTGGAAAAGGGTGGGGAAAGTTTCACCAGCGAAAGCGCCATGTCGGTCCACCCCCCCCCCCCCCCCCCCGCGAACGTTCGCACGCCGTCCTACTGAGTTTGGGTCGTTTCATCTGGTTTGGACATTTATCAAAAACAAAAAAAATAAACAGATTTCATCTCTTGCACCAATGGAAGCGAATTCCAACTGAGAATGCGAGGTCAGACATTGGTGCGGGGGGTGGGGACTGAAATGGTCTCCGTCTGGCTCCAAACTCGCTTCAGCTTTTCCAAAGAGACTCCCAACTCTGAAAATCTACAGCGAAGAAAACGGCGCAGGCGTGCCGCCGACCGGGCCCCTGCACCGCTTCTCCTATCTAAGTGACCATACAATATACATGCAAACTAGTACGGTAATGAATCTGGTGTGTTTTGAGTGTGTGTGTGTGTGTTTGCATCTAGTTACACAGATCTACACAGTGCGCTGGCTCCTCCTTGATGCCTCCTCTTGCACTTCACCTAATTAACGCATCAGGAAAAGTCGATCAAAAAGGCTTTGCTTTTTTTTTTCTTCTTTTTTTAAAAAGCCGATCTCCCTCCGTTGCCATGGATCGATCAGACTGAGTAGTGGATGTAGGAAATGTGTGAATGAACGTGTTTACAAGTCGTGTGTGTGTGTGTGTGGCCCTGCTGGGCGAGAGGGTCACAGCTGCCTCATTCATTCCAAGCATTGCAGTTTTTGTTCTTTTACATTTCGATAAGAAAAAGCGAGTTTAGATTACAGAGGAAATGAGTAATGCGTTCAGTCAGTAACATGGGGGGGGAGGGGGTCAGTCGAAAGTGGGCGGGGAGGGTTGGGGGGTCACAGCAAGCAGCACTGCACAAAGAATGCTGATGCAAGAAAAAAATAGAGTTGAGGCACAAAATTGATGCTCTGTGACTAAAATATCTCCAAATTCTAAAAATATTCTATTATTTTTCTGTAGTTCTTCCGTTGTTAATGCACCGATGTTGCAGTGGTGCACGTCTGAAGTTAAACTTTCAGCTATGGGAGACTCGTTCCGCCTGCTTCATCCAGCTTTGTGAAGCACGTGACTAAAGTGTCCATAGCTTTCATAAATAAAACTTCTCCTTTTTTTGTTATTAGTAGAAACTGACTTCCCTGTGTTTAGAAATATATTAACTTCTTGTCATTTTTAATTAAAAAACAAAATGTCTTGTGGTTACTCATAAATATGTTGCTTCATTTTTCATAAATAACATCCAGATACTGACTTTTTTTTCCTCTGCTTTCTATGAAATAATAACCCATGTTAGCAAAATAGATCTGAAAAACTGTAATATGTTTTTTTTTATTCATTTTTAAGTTACTTTCTATAAATGCATGTGGAAGAACTCAAATATAGACTACGTCAAAAACAGTTTGCAAATTCCTTCCAAAAAAACTAACTTAAAGCTCACTTTGTAAATTGTGAAAAATAAAAAAAGGGTGCATTAGTTTATTTTTTCCCCCCCACATTTTTTTATTTATTTCTTTTTACATTCAAATGCATTGCTTGTTCGATGTGTGACTGACAGGTTGGTAGAATTGCTTAAGTGCATCCATTGAAAAATAAGGATTTCCTATCACTCCTTTTAAAAAGGGATTCTACAGAAATGCATAAAGACCTTTTTTGATATTAAGAGAAGAAAAACATCTACTTTTTTACTATCATAGCAACCTTAATACGATATAGTAAATAATACTAACACAAACATAATGTATCACTGAGTTGTTCCATCCTTTGCTGCTCCACAGGAAGTCCTTATTAGTCCAGGTGAGCTGCACAAATAAAACTTAGATACTTAGGATATAAACTATGTTTCAGTCAGTTAAACTACACAGTAAATTTAATTTAAACTGATGTTCTCTTTAAAGGTCTTAAAGCTTTTATACACTTTAGATATCAGGCTGATGGATCCTTTATGAAGATTTTGTTCTTGATAAATCTTACCTATTGTAAAAGTTTAGGATCATGCAGGTGAACTTAATGAATTAAATACATTTTTTTAAGTCGTCAAAGGGTCTGAAGTTTGGATTTCATCTCAATCTAGAGTCATTCTTAATTAAAAGTTCTGATGGATCAAGTTTAACAGGTAGGAAAAAATGATCTTCTCTTATCTGATCTATTAGTAGCGTCTTACGGTCCGGATAACATGAAACAAATAGATTTTACTTTTAGGAGTATTTCCATCGGTTAGATCATTTCTTAGTTTAGTAAACTGTAAACAAAAAGGTTGGTTTTTATGCTAAATTGGTTAAAACGATGTGATAAGTTAGCTCTCTTCTGTTCTTTGGTTAAATCTGACCTTTTTTTTCTCCTTTCAAAGTAAAGAAAAAAAATAAAATCAACTTGGTGCAAAATAAGGATTAAATGACGTCATCTTTACGTCCATCAGGAGCTGTAAACCTGCTCAGACTATTCAACAAAATAAAAGCCTCAAGTCCTGAATATGATTGATTATAAAAGATGATTCAAAATCCCAAACTAACCCTGAAGCGGTTCTACATTTTTAAGGTCACTAAAAGACAGAAAAGCAGCGGGATTATCCTAAAAACGAAGGCCAGTTTCTAAACAGAACATTATTTAAAGAGCCGACTCCCAGAATCCCCCTATTATTGCTTTCCTGATAAATAAAACTGATTTCTTCTATAGGGGCTTAAAGTTCTTAAATATTTGCCTATTTAATTAAGATTGGATACATCAGTGGCTTCATAAAACTCATTCTTACTGCTTATAGTACTGTCTGCTTATCTATATTTGGATGACATACTTAGTAAATAATATTTCTTACATGTATGGATCTATCTAATATACTAATATAGTCAAAAGGGTGACTGGGCGCATATATAAACATTTTCTCTCCCTAGCTTTTAATTATTATTATTTTAATTAATGCTAAAACATCGACGATGACACTTTGAGATTGGAAAAAATAATTGGAAAAACTTCACTTTAGGCGGGCCTGCGTCTGGCTCTTCCTAGCGGATACACACGACATATTTACACCAAGAACACTCCTTCAACTTACAGCGTTTAAACCGGGAGAACCTCCAATAAGACATCTTTGTTAAACCAGTGCAAAACTGAAAAGGGAGAAAAAAAAAAAAAAAATGAATGAGATCTCCCAAATTGTCACTACCGAGCACAAGAATCACCAAAAGACACAAGAGAAGAAGAAAAAATGATAGGGAATCCTTATGTAAATGTCTTTCAGATTGTGTGAGATAGATTTCACCATCAGCGGTCGGTTTGGTATTAATCAGATGCGCGTGTTTTTATATTAAGGTGCTTTATTCTTCTTTTTTTTTTCTTTCTTTAAGTCATGTGTTTTTTAAAGTCCAGAATCCCCCCTAATCCCCACCCGAGCGGTTTGATTCACATTCTTCTTTTCCAAAAATAACTTCTTTTACAAAGTTGGTTATTGGGGAAGTGGTGCTGTATCAAAAGGCCAAAGTTGCTACCTTGTCAGCCAAAGCAATGGCAATATTCCATAAAAAACATTAAGGCAGAAAAGAAAACTACAAAAAACAATAAATAAAATAAAAAAATACTAAGTTCAAAAGAAGCGGGGGTTCGCCCCGCCTCGTTGTGACGCTGAAAGCTTCGGCCAGACCTCTGTGCGATTTCTCCCTCCCTAAAAACGTTCCCCTCAGTCCTTCAAGAGTCCTTCCTACACCAGTCTGCTGCTTTCGCTGCAGTCCCAACATCATGCCAGGGGTCACTTCTTTTTTTTTAAGGAGGGGGGGGGGGGCTTTTTTCAGCCCCTGAAGACTGGATTTGTTTTGTTAAAAATGAGACGAAACCCCAAATTATTGATCAATGCAACAGAACGGAGGCCTGGCGGATCAGCGGTGCGGCACTCGGCCCACATGTGACAGCAGCTCAGAAGTCGCTCAGAGATCCGATGATCAATGGACCTGCTCCGTCTGCAGTTTTTTTTTTTTTTTACTTTTTTTTGTCTTGAAGTATACTCCTCCCTCCCTCTCTTCCCATCATTCAACAGCTTTAATCCCCCCCCCCCCCCCCCCGATCCATTGCCCTCTGAAATCCCCAGGCTGGGGCTAAGGCAGACGCAGAGGGTGTGTAATTCAATTCAGCATGAGTGCTGGTTAAATGGGGCGTTTCCTCTGCCTTCCTGTCAATTACAATAGTCTGATTTCATTGTGAAAGTAATGCGGGGTGGGGTGGGGGCTCAGTTTAGGGATGCCCCGTACAGTAGGAGGGCAGAGGGAGGTTAATACTGCACCCTGTGTGATATGATCACTAAGCTTTTTGCTTTTCATCACATGGAAGAAATATTCCAGGTAACTGGATTATGAATGTCTCTCCTAAACCTCCATTTTCTTTCACGGCTGCCAAATTCGGCTGGGGTCTTTCAGGGCTTCTGTGTCCATGTGTGTTTTGGGACAAAGGAGCCCCCACCCCCCCGTACCCACTTGGGTAAGAAAAGGAAAGGGAAGGGGGGGGGGGGGGGTGGTAGATGCCCAGCTGCATCCAGTTCCTTCTGTGCTTCGGGGTCCAGAAACACCCCCCCACCCCGGTCTGCACCTGGGCCGACCCATTTGCCTAATTATCAATGAGCGGATCCAGGCCGTGTCCGAGCTGCCCGTGGCCCACGCCGCCGCCACCGGTGCCCAGGACAATACAGCTCAAATGCAAAACGGTCCAACTGTAAGCTCAGGACCGGCGGTGGGGGTGGGGGGCGTCCTGAAAGCCACTCCCAAAGAAAAGAGAGCAAGTAAGGGGGCTAGGCGAGACCTCCAAACTCGGGGGGGTCAGAGCCACAGTGCGCCATGAAAACCCTGCTCCTGTACAGCTCTGCTAATTACAGGGTGGGGTAGGTGGTGGTGGTGGGGGGGCAGGAGGCCCCTCGTGGCTCACACAGACTGTCAGCAGAGGAGACGAGGAGAAAGGATTAGCAGCCCTGGACTCGGTGTTTTACACTATCTACTCCTTTAATCTGCTGCTGATTCAGGAGACGTTTTATTCAGCTTCTGTCCACTAAGATTCTCCTCCTCTTCCTCAGAGGACAGGAGGTGGTGGTGCTCCCGCCTCGCCTCGTCCCACATTGTTAATGGCCAACACCCCCACAACAGACAATAAAGCGTGGTTAAGGTGGCTTTGAGACAAGTCCTTCGGGAATATCAAAAAAAGGGGCCAACTGGATGAATTCCAAGGCTTTTTGGCCTCGCAAATTAAATCAGCCACACGCTTTTCAAGTGCCACGAGCAGCAAAGCATTGCGGAGTCTTTTCAACAAACTGCGGCGACCAAAGTGTCACCAATGGCGACCGGACGGAGAATCCTATGGGCTGCTGCCGTTCGGAAAGCTACCCAGCCAAAAACAAACGCCAATAGCTTGGGTTATTTAGCCTGGCTGAAAAATGAACGCCCACTTTGATTTTTATAACTCATGTTTACGTCCATGTTATATATTCACTTATAAAAGGTCACAGTCTCAAACTAAATATTAAGCTGACAAGCTAAATATTTAGTTTACGAATAAGATATTTAGTTTGTAAGCTAAATATTAAGTTAAGAAGCTAACTATTAAGTTTGGAGCTAAATATTTAGTTTGAGACGGTGAAGATGGTGTGTAAACTAAATATTTAGCTTGTAAGCTAACTTAAGTTTGGAGCTAAATATTTAGCTTACAAATAAAATCTTTTAGATAGAAAGCTAATTATTTAGTGTGTAAACTAAATATTTAGCTTCCCAACTAAATATTAGGTTTGGAGCTAAATATTTAGTTCCCAGACTTCGTAAGCTAAATATTTAGCTTACAAATAAAATATTTTAGATAGAAAGCTAATTATTTAGTGTGTAAACTAAATATTTAGCTTCCCAACTAAATATTTTATCTGTTAGCTAAATATTTAGCTCCAAACCAAATATTTAGCTTCTTAACTAAATAGTTATGTATAAATTTTGACATTTAAAAATGAATGAATAAAATGGTGAAAGTATGACTAAGAGAAATGAACGCTTGTTTTCTTTCTCTTATGAAAGGCTAAATAACAAATTATTGGTATTAATTTTTGACAGTGTAACTTGACAAACGGCAGCCCATAGAATCCCACCTTTAAAACAAACCTCTTCCTCTCTCTGAATATCGATAAAATTTAAGCAGTTTCTATAAATAATTTACATCCTATCCCTTTTAAATCTGTTTTTCTAATGAAATAAAGATTTGTTTCACCTCTTTCTGTGTAGATTCCGACTGGAACGAACCTTTACACGTTTTCCTTTTAGTCAAAATAGTTTTGGACCAATTAATCCGAACCCAGAATCACAGTTTAACTGAAAAGTTTTACTTCACATCTGCTGCCTTAAATTTGCCATTTTAAAAATCCTGTTTTAGACCAAGATGATTGTAAGGTGCAATAAGTTCTTTTTTTTTTTATTAATCCTTCTAACAACAACAACATTGACTTTCTAGGTAAGTCAAGTGCAGATTGGGTTCCTCAACAATCATCGGTTTCCTTCAGTAAAACCCACTTTAAAAAAGGTAGAAAAACAAAAAAAAAACGAAGAAGAAAATGTTCACATTACTGTCTACCTCTGCCTACACTGTGATTCAGGAATGAAAAACAGCAGCAGTCAAAAACTGAAAATGCAAGGTACTATACTTCTCTTTTAAACAAAACTTTTATAAAATATATATGCATATATATATATAAAAAAGAACAACTTAAAAATATTTCTCATACTGTTTAGTAAAGCAAGCAGGCCTTCTAAAATATCTGCTTGATTGTTTTTAACTTTTCTGAAAAACAAAAATGTATATCATAATAATAATTAATAATAATAATCGTAATCATAAGAACAGGAAATAATTATTGAAGAAACACTGAGGAAACTGAGACTAAAACGGAGGTGGTTCTTTAGGAGAATATCCGGATGGCCTGAGTGACCTGGGTGTGGCACACCGGGCACTCCGGGTGGTTCAGCTCACAGATTCGGATGGCGCACTCCATGCAGAACAGGTTGTGGCCGCAGGGCACCAAGGCAGCCGTCACTTTGCTCTCAAAGCAGGTCATGCAGTCCCGCACGGTGATGGGCGGAGAGTCCGGCACCGGCAGGCGGCCCGGGAATCCGTCCCCGGCCGAGGCGGGCTCGCTGTGGGCGCGGCGGGCCTGAGCGTGAGGCGAGCCCGACACGATGCTGGTGACTGAGCTGTTGGGGGTCCCGCCTCCGCAGGGCTCCGGTAAACCAGGGGAGAGTCTGGTCAGGGGCAGCGGGAGGCCTCCGAAGCTTTTGGAACGCTGCTGGGTGTAAAAGGACACCTGTTTGGGGTAGTCGGGGTCCCCCCAGCCCTGTGTACCCTCCGATCCAAAATAGGAGCAAGGCTTCTCTCCGGAGCTGGAGAAGTTGCTCTTGTTGTAGATCCCCCCTCCCTCTCCTCCTCCCTCTCCTCCACTCCCGCCTCCAACCATGGCATCTGAGAAGTTCTGGCGGTAGCTGCTGGTGAGGGGCTTGCGCTGACCCCCCTGCAGCCCCCACACCTGCTGCAGCCGGCTCTCCAGACCGCCGGTGCTGCCCGCCGGGCTGCTTCCACCGTTCGGCCCCAGACAGTCGTTCTCGTTGTTGTGGTCGTGCAGGCCTCCTGTCCGGAAGGCGATGTGGGCCTCGATCTCCTCGCGGGCCCGCTCGGCGTTGCTCGGGGAGCCCGTGATCTCGAAGACGGGGTCGCGGTCCCGGCTGGGGGTCACGATGTACGTGCAGGTCTGCTGCTGGATGCGCTTTATGGTGGAGCCCTTGGGCCCCACCACCAGCCCCACGACGCGGTATGGCACTCTCACCTGAATGGTGGTCTGACCCGGCAGAGGCGTGGGCGGGGAGCCGCTGAAGGACACCCCCAGCTTGTTGCGGGAGGCGCGGAGCATGGAGAAGTGCTCCGCGGCAGAGATGATTTCGCGACGGGCCAGCGCTACATCTTCCTTCCGGCCGGTGATTAAAAACACGGGCTCCTCCCCTCGGACGGGGGTCTTGATGTAGGTGTTGGTCTTGGCCCGCAGAGCTTTGATCTTGCAACCTGAAGGGACACATTTCAGACATTTTGAAGCAGTTTAACACACGACTTTCCTGATGCATGAATAATAAAGGGACAATTGGTAGAAATCCAACTAATTTAGTCGCGTTGCTTCTGTTCACTGCTTCCACTTATGTTTCACCAGCAAATGATATTCAGAGCAACTAGCATGATTTATGAGGCCTTCAGTGTTGGTGCTCTAAATCACAGCTTACTGAGGAAAACACACAGAATGGAGACCAGGGCTGGGGGCAATATAAACTGAAGGATGCGCAGTAACAATATTTACTGTGATATATTCTTTTCCTTTGTTTATAGATGTCAAAATGACATCTATAAACATGAAAATGCTCACATTCCAGACACACTGCATCAGAACAACTTCAAGAAAGTATAGAACGCCATTTAAAGAACATTTAGTGTGCAAAATGCATTAAAAAATATTCAAATCTTTTTCCAAAAAGTGCAACACAAACATTCAACACAAAGATGAAGATATTTAAAATAAAATCTAAATGTTATGAAAACATGAACCCCAAACCTGCTGAAAGCTGAAGTGTGAAATGTAAAAAGGCAAGGCTATTTTATTTGTATAGCACACTTTCAACAGCAGGGTAATTCAAGGTGCTTTACATGATTTGGTGATTTAAAAGAAACGCATAAAAGAAACACACATTACACATGATACACAATAAAGCAAGAGAAAGATCAAAAAAAGCAAGAGAGCATGAACACATTTCATACATATGACAACAGTCATTTACTCAAAGGCAATTTTAAACAGATGGTTTTAAGTCTCGATTTAAAGCAGTTCAGAGTTTCAGCAGCTCTTCACTCGTCAGGAAGTCTGTTCCAGATAAGGGGAGCATAGAAACTGAACTGAAAAGAGAGAGATTTCTTTCTGCTTTCCCGATAACTGATTTATTATTTATGAATGTATTATCACACAAAAATAAAGCTGCAAATATTCGAATAAAAAAAATGCCCCAAAGTTCAACTGGTCTCTTTTCCACTGAATAGAAAACAACCAACTTGCAAACATCTAGTGTAAATACGAACAATGAACATTGGTATTCGGCCTCCTTGCGTACCTGGTACAGAGTTCGTAGGCACAGCTTGATGACATCATCAAAATGCACAATCATGGCAGGCTAAATGTGTATCATTGCTACACTGTACCTACTATAGAGGTTTCTGTCTTGTTTTTTGGGGAGGGGGAGGGGCTCTGCATCGTCGCCGACCTCTCCTTGAACCTGCAACACCGTCGACACAGAGCAGCACCGCTTCCATCTCTACATCTGCCTGTTTCTGATCACTGTTTACGAGTTCAGCCCCATTAAAGTGCTTTTAAGACGGCATCCTGATCTGGGTGAGTGCAGGTTAATGTCCTTTCATTAGATTGGCTGACCTTGCAGTAGGACAGAGCAGGAAGTGTGTTGTTTCATGGAGGACCGCTGGGTACGTCTGAGGTCAAAGAAAGCTCCTCATCCAGAGGCTCCAGGGTTCAGATGTTTGCTGTAAGGTGCCTAAAAAGAGGCAGATCCAACTGGTCGCCTAACAGGTAGCGGAACATCTGCTTCGCTCGGGAACCTGGGAGGGGTTCGAGGCCACAGGGGCTTAAAGAACCATTCAATCCCCTTCCTCCAACTACATCCTCAATTCAAACAAGTACACATTAGTCACTTAATTAAAAGGATTATCAATAAATAAATCTAAGGTCACGGGAGACGGATTCACTCTCGTGCTGCTAAAACCGAACCGAGCGAGTCGATTCAAAACAAAGCCATGCTTCATCAGAGGAGAGGAGGTAAAATCCTCCTCACCATCATCATCATCGTCACTTCATGATGGGAAGCTCCAGCTTCACCCAGACAGAAAGAGGGGGGTGTGACCGTGGAGCCAACCAAGGAAGGCTCACCTCAGTTACCCCCTGGATCACACACACACAGAGAGAGAGAGGGGGGGGGGGGGGGGGGGGAGACAAAAAAGGCTGGTCCTCTCTGTCCGTTAACAGTTATCCCATTAAAATCCAACAGCAACACTTCAGGGTGAGGAGTGGGGGGAGACAAGGGGCCCCTCAGCAGCACAGAATCACATCAGGGAACCTCACCCACCCTGCAGTCTTTGTGGTGCCCCCCCCCCCATCCTGACAGACATGTGGCTTCCAGGGTGTGCACCATTCAGCCTTCACACTCTACAACCGTGTGTTCTTCTCTCTGCCCAACATGGAAGCATGGCATCCAGTCAGTAAAGAAAAACCCCTTTCCTGCACAGAACTGCTCCAAATTAAAGACTAACACCTTTTTTTGTTTCGCTCATCTTCCACTCTTTGTCCGACTAGAGAAAAGGGGGAAACCGTAAAGTAAAATCCGATCCAAACTTGCCAACTCTCTCTCTCTCTCTCTCTCTCTCTCTCTCGCTGAGGAGCGAAGCGACGGGTGACCACGCTTTCTTTGTCCGATCGCTTCCCTGCGCCCAGTGCGCAACGTAAACAACAAGCTGGATTAAATAAGAATGAATAAAAAAAGGAGGGAGGGTTGAAACATCCAGCACTTTTTTAAGGCCAGATGACTAATTTTTGCTGATGCCGTTGAGTTGAGAGGGAAAGACGCCCCCCCGGTCGCCAGCTGCATGGAGTTTTTTTGTTTTTTTGAACAGTCTGGCGCGTCTCAGACGACAAAGGAAGCGGCGCTCCTCTGCTCCACAGCGCGTGTCTGCGCGCTGACATTGATGGCGTGGATGTGGAATCATTTCACCCAGGAGGGAAGCGACGGGAAGGGGGGCTTTCTCCTAGTCTCCTTTCCTCCAACCACCACCACCACCACCCCCACCCAACATCCCGCCTCCCCATGCGCAAATACGCTCCAAAAAACACACACACACAAAAAGAGCGAGAAATGAGCGGATGGTTTCTGTGGAAAGATGAGAACTTGATACATTTGAAGCAGAGAGAGAGAAAAAGTGGGAGGCTGATGTGTATATATATATATTTATATGAAAAAAAGAAGAAAAAAAAAGGAGCCCACACCACTCCCTTTTCTTTGTCAAATAACACCAGGTAACAGTTGGAGAACAAGCAGCGAGCGGCTCGGGGAGCCATGCAGCCTGTTAGGGGGAGAAAAAGCTGGAAGTTTGGAGGGAAATGACGCCTTACCTTGTCTGCCCACTATTTCGGCCACATGTTCGGAGCTGGGCACCGGGACGCATTCTGTTATGTTGCAGCCTCGTCCTTTAGTCTCCGCCGAGGAGCTTTCGTACAGGGCGCACAACTTGCTCTTCCCCTGCAGGATGGCCGCGTCCCCGCCGCCCACGACGCCGTTGGCGTGGTTGTGATGGTGATGGTGGTGGTGGTGGTGGTGGTTGTTGTTGTTGTTGTTGCTCCGGTCCTGCACTCCCGTTGTCGGGGCGCCGCCGCCGCCGCCGTCCTCGCCTTCCCCGAGCCCCAGCAGCGACAACTGGCCGAGCGCGACCCTGAGGGCGCGGGAGTCGTCCTCCTCCTCGTCGGGCGCCACGAGGAGACCTTCGCCGCCGAAGCCGGAGCCGGCCAGATCCCCGCCGTAGCCCCCGTTTTTCTCCATGATCCCTGCTAGAACCAGCAGGCTAGGCATGGCTAACAAAAGAGTGTGTGAGACAAAGACAGGGGAAAGAGACTGGAGAAACAGCACCCGTTCCTCCTCCTCCTCCTCACCCCCTCCTCCTTCCCTCTTTGCGCTAGACCCTCCCACGGACCGCCCTCCACTCCACTCCCCCCCTCCACTCACACAATCTCTCTCCCTCCGCCAGACTCTCGGTACAGGATCGAGCTGCGGCCGTCTGCGCGGTAGATGGGGGCGGGCGGATGCGTTGCTCCACCCAGTCTGGTTTACACCGACCCTCCCCTCCCCGTCCTCAGCGAGACAAAAAAAAACGAGCCTCCCTCCCTCCCTCCCTCCCTCCCTCCGTACCATTCCGTCTCAGGTTCCCGAGCGTGCGGCGGCCCACATCCAGCCTCGGAAGGAGGAAGCGTTCAGCTCACCTCCTGCGCCGCATGCAGTCGCAGAAACGCAGACGCGCTGCGGCAGCTGCGGCGGCGGCAGCAGCGCGGGGAGCTGCATACTTTATATTTTTGGCCACTTATGTAAGGAGAAGCCATCCAGGATGTAAACAGTCACTTAAAGGTGCAAGGGCAGCTGGGCGCACATGGTCTTCTGTTGGGTGGAAAAGATGATGTCAACTCCATGATGATGATGATGATGATGATGATGCTCCCGCTACACACTGAGACTGGGACAGTGGAGGAGTGAGTTAGTGGTGTTTTTCTAGAGAAAGGGGGGGGAAAAAGGAGAATGAGGTTGGAGGGGTGGGGTGGGGTGGAGGGGACCGCCCACCTCTGTGAGAGTTGCTGCAGGTCACCGCGCCGTTGTCTCCGGCGCCGCTGCGCATCAGGATGTTATGTATAGGAGGCGAATAGGGTGTGTGGGGTGGGGTGGGGTGATGGGGGGAGAGAGGAGAAAGAGAAAGGGAGTTGTCAGACAGGCGCTGCAGACCTTATGCGGTGGGGGGGGGGGGGGACATCAGTAAAGGCTTCGCACATTTCCCGTTTGGAAGAGGAAAAAAAAAGGTTTTGCAGCAGCTCCGCTGAACAAAGAGCCGCGTGTTATTTTTTATTTTTTTCTTCCACAACATGTCCTCCTGAAAGAAACCACACCGACCGCATGCTTCAACTGCAGCCTCACCAATTAAAATGACTATTAATTACGGCAAATAAAAGCCCCCCCCCCCCCCCCCCCCCCCCAAAAAAAAAAAAAACAACCAAAAAATAATAATACTTGAACTTGTAATCAAACCTGCAGCTTTTTTTAAATATCAAAAGTCAATTTCAATGGGTCAGATTATTGTAGTTGTTAAATCCTGCCAGACTTGATGATAAAAGCTTTGAGGAAACGTGAAATAATCACTAATGCAGCGCTGAGCAACAACTGATGTCTGTTCAGTCCTCAGCTTCCTCCAAGTGTCAGTCTAACTCCAGCCTCTCCGTCCATATAACCATCTGCCATGTTCAGCGTTGCATAAGTCTGCATACCTGCAAAGCAAACTCCCCTCCTCAGCTGCACCCTGCAGAGGAAACTCAAAGTTTGCAGCCTCACCTGGACACAGAAACCATCCTCAGCTAGGAGTGTGTGTGTGATGCTCTGAAATCACCACGCAGATTGTGTTTCCATCCCATCCTATCATTGTTTTTGTTTTTTAAAGCATCAAACCGTCTCTTTTTTTATTCTCCCACAGACGCAAAAACACCCAGTCTGATGATATGGCTGCATGAAAATGTTTTAATCTTTTCCTGTGAGAGTGCTCTGTGGTGCCCCGCAGAAAAAGCCAGCAGAGGTGGAGCAGGTGTATTTACATGAGTAATCAAAGTCTAGACGCGCTCTCCGAGTGCCAATCAGGCGGAAGGGTTCCGTCCCTGGGGGGGTTGTACGGATGAGGGCTCACCGGGAGGCTCCTGGTGTGAGGCCCGGATTAAAACCTCCAATAATAACATGTATGGGGCGTTTGTAAAGTTACACACTCAATAATGTGGGTCTTTTAGTCCGTCATAAAAGGAAAAAAAAGTGGGTTTTCATTTTATTATCTGCCCCCATGTTATATATTCATTTATAAATGTCACCGTTTTAAACTAAATGTTCAGTTAGAAAGCTAAATATTTAGTTTGGAACTAAATATTTAAGTAAAAAGCTAAATATTTAGCTTCCTAACTAAATATTTAGGCAAGGCAATTTTATTTGTACAGCAACACTTTCCACAACAAGGTAATTCAAGCTGCTTTACATGATTATGGGGTAAAATAAAAATAGTAGTGAAACACAGACAAAGCATATAAAGTAAAAACAGAGATGTAGACAAAACATATGATACATGAAAACATGACTCAAAGGCAGCTCTAAACTGACAAGTTTTTGGTTGTGATTTAAATGAACTCCGTGTTTCAGCAGCTTTGCAGTTTTCTGGAAGTTTGTTCCAGATTAGAGGAGCATAGAAACTGAAAGCTGCTTCTCCATGTTTGGTTCTGATTCTAGAGATGCTGAGTCGACTGGAATTAGAGGACCTGACTGGTCTGGAGGGGGGTTGCTATAGTAACAGTAGATCTTCATCATACTTTGGTGCTAAGCCATTCAATGATTTATAAACTAGTAGACGTATTTAGAAGTCTATTCTCTGAGCTACAGGGAGCCAGTGTAAGGACTTTAGAACTGGGGTGATGTGCTCTACTTTCCTGGTTCTAGTGAGGAACACGAGCAGCAGCGTTCTGGATCAGCTGCAGCTGTCTGATTGACTTTTTAGGCAGACCTGTGAAGACGCTGTTGCAGTAATCAATCCGACTAAAGATAAACGCATGGTTGAGTTTTTCATCAGTCCTTTAATCCTACAACTGTTCTTTGGGTGATTTAGCTTCCTGACTACGTATTCAGTTAGGAAGCTAAATATTTAGCTTCTAAGCCTTTCGTTTGAAAATCAATATTTAGTTTGATGCTTAATATCTAGTTTGGACGTAAATAAGACGTTGAAAAATGATCCCCACTGTTTTCTTTAATGACAGGCTAAAACGCCCAAATTATTGGCGTTCATTTTTGACCCCCCCCGCTCCTGTACTGAAATCACAGTGGCTGCAGGTGGACAGCAGGGGCGGTGTAAGGCTGTGTCCATCCGGGTCGGCTTCCCCCCACCCAGAGGTGAGGTCAGAGGACCCAGAACTGGGATTGGGATTGGGGGGGGGGGGGGTACCTCTTAGCGGTGTGCTGTGTCCGAGAGGTTGTGTGGCTCCATTAAAGGAGTGTCCCGGTGGGACTGCAGGGGCCCGATCAATGACCAACATGGATCTGGGGGTCGTGTTTCCAGTAGGTCTGCAGCCCTCTCAGCCTGGATGTGTGAGCCTGGAGCGGCCTGTTGTAGCACGTCGTCTGAAAGGACCACAGCAGCTCTGGTTTCCATTCAGAGCGTCTCCCCGTGGGCCACAGTTCTCCTGTGTATGTGTGTGTGTGTGTGTGTGTGTGTGTGTGTTAGCTACAGGATGCTTGTGAAACCCAGCGTTCAGGTCATGTTACTTCCACGTTAAAAAAGAAAGAAAGAAATCTCTGATCTCAACCATCTGCTCGTCGCTACCCCCTTTACTGTTTTCTCTCTCCTCAAGAAGGACCCAGCGAGAGAATCAGAGATTTGCACAGGCGTGCGTCTCTTTGTCCACCAGCTCGTGCAGATTCTGCTTTCACCTGTGTGGACGGCGTCTGGCTTTCAGCGAGGACAGACGATGGGCTGTAAACGTGTCCGAGAATCCCTGAACGACGTCCTTTTGACTTCCTCGGCCAGATGTCCCTTTCAGGAGTTGTCGGTGCCCCGCCGTCACTTGAATGAGGCCTCGGCGAGCACAAAGGGAAGTGTTGGCTGAGCACCACGTGCTGATGCCACGCTGAAAACGGCCTCTCAGGGATGATGTAAGTCCTCATGCAAATTGATACCACATCGTGTGCTCATAATCCGCAGAGAGCCTTGAAGTCGATCAGCTGAACAAGTGAGGCACCAGAGGCGGAGGCCGGCTGGCTCTTTGTGTGGCCGTTCCCTGATTGAACTCCGAGTTGTTTGTGTTTGTTTCTTATTTCTGGGTCGGAGCCACAGAGATCATGAAAAAGCTGAGCTGAGGTAGAACAAAGCCCAGAAACTCAACCGACTCGGTTCTAAGAACTTCTTTAGTTTAATTGTCAACATATTGATGCTTTTCCTGATAGTAGCACCCACAAACAGCTGGAGTCGTACAGATTAGTAAAGCTTCTGATTTAATCATCTAAACTATCGATTCAGATCAAAATAAACCCGAAATATTACCTGGAAATTCGACATGAGATATTTTCCCCTTGAAAAATGCATAAAAGCACCTACATTATTTCAGTCCACGAATGAGTCATTTAGCAGGTTCTATAATATCCATTTAAAACCAGTCCCATAAAGGTTCTTGTGAGATGCTTTCATACCCGAGTGAGGTCACCCATGTGATGCCTCCATCTTTAAGCTCACCGTTTCATTTCATTGGTCAGACCTCAAAGAAACATCCCAATCAGCCTAAATGAATCGTTTTAGACTCTTGACACGGATTTTATTGTCTGATGACCAGGTGAGTTATTCCAGCATCTTTCACCGGCTCCACCCTCCGGACTACAGACGGTCCAGGCGGATGTTGTGATCGACAGAGATGCCGTCATCTGGGAATATGAGTCAGGTGGGATGACTTCATTGCTTTTTACGGGTATTAGGTCATCTCTTTCCCTCACTTTCTCTATTTCCACACCCTCCCCCACCTCCCTTCACTCCTCTCTCTCTCTCTCTCTCTCTTCCCCTGTTTGCCTGCCGTGTGTAATCATGTTGATGCTGTACAGCTACCGTGACACGCCCAGTGATGAAGAGTAAGGCTCACCTCACTGCTCGCTGCCCGCATGTGGGGGGTGATGTCACAGGCTCGGAGTCCTGCTCATCCCGTTTCCCGCTTCTTTGTTTAAAGCATTAAATTCCCCGGAGACAAAATGAAAGATCCCACTTTTTACCTGCAAATGATCTCTAAAATTCAATCTGGAACACCTGAGCAGCACCAAAGATGAAGCTTTTGAATTCAGATGAAAGATTTCAATATTTGTTTGAATAAAAATCAGTAAAAAAAAAAAAGTATTTCTAAATATAAAACACCCCCAGGAACATTGAATGAGTCTTATTCCTGCTGTGTCTTTTAAAGAAAATATGAAATGGGTCTTTACATCAGCAGCTGGAATAACATCATGATGTTGTGTAAAAGTATGGATTTTCTGTTTGATATGATCAAATATGGAGAAACATTAAGATTTTCTGGACCCCCCCCCCCCCCCCCCCCCCTCTGTTTTCTGAAAAAGATAAAGATCTGAATTTGTGGAAAATCGACTCAAACAAGCAGAAATCTTTTCACACTGATCATATTAATAAACGATGGACGTCATCCCTATGATGTCAGCTGTTGGCTCATCCAGCCTTGAGTTGAAGATTTTATCAATCAGCATTTTGCTTCTTTTTTTTTTTTAAAGCTACTACAGGCTAAAATGTAATTTTTTTAAACTCATAACAAAAACTTGAATAAAAATGAGGAAACTAAAATATTGTTGCAGTTTCTGTAGTGGTTGTTATAGTAACAGTAGATCTTCAACATACTTTGGTGCTAAGCCATTCAGTGATTTATAAACTAGTAAAAGTATTTTGAAGTCTAAGAAGACGTTTTCACTGCCGTGTTTGTTCACATTTTTATGAAAGGAAGCCTGAAAATTGAATGAGAAAAATCTGGAAATTAGTTTTAGATCCAAACAAAAAAAATACTGGAAGCGACATCAATATGATGACATGTTGATCCTCAACTGAGAAAAAAACTGAAACGATGGAGGAACTCTGTTACCGGTACTTTTCAAATTTAGATTTGCCAAATAAAAATAATTCCCAATTTTACAGATTAACCACTTATTAAACTGCGACATAAAAGTACATAAAACCTTAGGTAGCTTTAGATTTTTGTGATGTTAAACTTGTTGGTGGAGCTAACAAAAGTTGAGATGAAATGCTTCAACATGTTGGCTGTAAAATAAAACGAGCCATCTTCATCTTGAAACTCCTGACCTGCTCTGATTCTGACTGAACAGTCACCGCCACTTTACATTATGGTAAATAATTGATGAATATAATCATAAAAGCAACATTTTTTTTATTGAATTTCACCTAAAGTGAAGAATTTGAGTAAAAACGTCATTAAAAATCATGATTGCTTTATTAGTATACTAGTCAGTGTGGACATCTTCACTTTGACTCAAAACATGATTTTTTATTTTCCTCTTCTACAAGCTTCCATAAATCTCAGGAGAATTTCTGTCCTCTATCGTTTCCACCAAGGAGGATAAAAGATGTTCTCCATCTCGGTTCTGACCAGGAACTTCTGAAAGGAGCCAGAAATGTCGTTTTTTTTCCTTTTTCTGCAGCTTAATGATGAAACCGTCTGGAGAAAAAAGGTTGAGCTCAGACTGTCTTGGATACATGATGCAAGATGCAGATCGACAGATGACCTCCATAAACCAGGCTGTGTCTATGTTATAAATGTCATTTTCTTTTTCTTCCTCTCACGTAGATTCTTTCAGTCACTGTATGACGTTGATATTTCCTCTGTCGGCGACTAGTTTACCTAAAATACAAATTATTCCAAATGTTACTTTGAATATTTTAGCCTTTGGTTATTCTCTGATTATCGTCTGAAGCACAAACTTCTCTGTTCGAGATGGATTATGCAATAACTTCTTAGCAGCACAGATGACCAACTGTCCCCGTCCTGGAGGTAGGCTTTGGGAACCGGCGGACGTTACATCACGGTGAGCGTGGATCCACTCTCAGCCTTTGTTTTCCCCAGATTCCTGAAACCTCACAGTGTGACCCACAGTCCTGCTGGATCATTCATTAAACAAGCCATTTGCAGCTCTGCACCATCAGTCATGTAAAATTCATGCTCTGGCGGTTGCATAATGACGAACACGTCCAGGAAGGCCGAGCAGCACGCTCTGGTTCTGCTTTATTTGTGTTTTTTTGTTTGTGTTTGGACTGAAATGAGGGTCGCCGGGAATGAAACTGTCTGCGCCGTTCAGCCGGACCATCTGTAGCGCTCCGTAATGGCACTCATGCTGCTTTTGTTGCCTTGAGGAATGGTTGCATGATGGCTCAGTGGCTGCCACTTTAATTAAATTATCAATTCATGTGAAACCCAGAGCAGGTCACTGTATCAATCATTGGCAAAGTGGGGTTTGTGCAGTCAGAGTGGCTCCCAGGGGCCCTCCAGGGTGAAAATAATGCCTCAGTTATTTAGTCTCATTCATGCTACAGTCACGGCAGTGTCTCTGTGAGTGTGGTGATGGCAGCTATCGATACTGAGATGAGAAACGTTCTCCTCTGGTGTTCAGAGTTGAATCTAAAATCCTTCAGAACCGCGCTTCGTGTCCGGATCAGAACTTCTGGCAAAGCTGCAGCCAGAAAATCAAAAGACACATCTGAGTTATTTTTCCCAAAAGCTTCCAATGGGATCGCAGCGCAGGGCATTAAATATGTGTAACTTTTACACTTTTTAACATGGGGTTAGGGTATTTCTACTTAAAAAAAAAAAAAATGAAGACGGTTTATAGCAGTGCAGTTATGCATATTTAGTTTCCCAGCAGACTAGCTGACTACTCAGGCTGTAAGATGTTCATTGTGTTCATCAGAGAGACCGTCTGGGAGGGAGAAACCTTCTCTGTAGCGCCACCTGAAGGTCAAAGTCTAAACAGTTTGTGTCCAGGATGTGTGGGCTCTGCTGAGCTGTTGGCCTGGATCATTAGGTCCTTCCTAATGATCCTCTCTGGAGACCTGATGGTTCCCTGCGGTCTGGACCTGTCCAGTTCCACCCCACAGGGATGGACGAACACAGGACAGACTGACCAATAGCCATGGAGAAGATGACCAGCAGCTCCTGTGGAAGCTAAATCACACCGTTCTTCCAAACAGTGCGAATGTGTGAGTTACCACCAGGTCCCAAGAAAGGGTGGTTCCCAGGAACCGGACGTGATCCACAGAGTTGAGTGGATAAACTCCAGGTGGTTCTGACCGCACCAGTGGACCAACCAATCCTCTTTCTGCCTGTCTGCAGACTCCTCTCCGTCCTGGATCAGACCAATAACAGTGCTGTCAGCTGCAAACTTCAGCGGGTCCCCCCGATCGCTCCACGTTTCCTAAAAAGTGTGTTTTTTGCGGTTGCATTCGACCCCCTTTAAAATTTGATACCGCTAAATAAAATCGACTTCAATGAAACCTACCCGTGTGGAATTGGCTCTCTATAAGTAGGACTGTGAAGGCCCAAGAGGTTCTTTAGAGAACAAAACCCATGAGTCATTTTCCTCCCACTTCACACCAGCGCGTTACTTTGTGTTGGTCTGTCATAAGATGGAGCTGAGTTCACACCGTCACACTGGTTGCTTGTCATGTTTTCCTTTCTCAGCTGGTCCATTAGTCCTGTTGGATGCGGGATCCCAGCCTGCAGCTCAGATTTAGTTTGATGACTCTAGTCCTTTGGTAACCTCCTCATTCCATCTTTTCTTTCACAAACCAGGCAGCAAATGAGCCCCAAAGTGATATTTTACTCGTTTTAAGATGTTCTTTTCTTAGTCCTACATTTACACAGAACAGCACCACGTTTCCTCTGCCCAATACATCCGAGCAGTCTCACCTTTTAGTTCAGGTCCGTACTAGGTGGCGTGTTTGTCCAAATCCATAAAGGTCTACTCCCTGTTTGAAACCGTTTAAATGTCTGTTCGATGTTTTTATCTGCAGTCAAGCTTCAACCTGCAGCTGTTTCTGCCTGGGGTATTACTTTAGACATTTTAGAAAATATTTTCATCAGGCAACCTGGACGCAGGTGCATTTCTTTCTGCTGATGTTCTAAATAACAGTATTGAACTAGAATCTAAATGTGCCTGTAATTTCCTGACATTTTCCTTCCAGACTTGGTTCTGATCTTCTGAAAAGGTCTTGATCGATGGTTCTCCAGGCCCCCTGGAAGTCTTTCAAAGTTATTCTTTGGGCTTTGCCTGCTTTTTCACTCATTTTCAGACCACAACCTGAACATTTTCAGAGGGAGCTGTTCTTTTTTTTGTTAAACCACTAAACCCTGAAAAACAAATTATTCAGAAGCATGAAGGCTGAAATGTAAGGGATGAGCCGGTATGACTTATAAAAAGTTTTAGGCAAAAATCATTGAATTCTGTTACATTTTTCCAAATAGTGGGTTCTCCTTTGGTTTTACCAATGAATCGATGTGTTGTACCGTAAACACGCCAACAGAAGAGATTGACATATCATTTTACCCTCATTAAGTACACTGACACGAAACATAATACATTTAACCAGAAAGCAGGTTAGAGTCAAGTGTTGTTATTGCCCATAAATTATTTCAGTGGAGAAAAAGCTGGCATTTGTGAAGTCATACCCCCTTTTTTTTTGCCAGGTTGGTTCTGATTTTTGAGGTCAGAGATTGTTCACCTTTTGTTCTACCCCATAAGAACAGTTAGGACCACCCCCCCCCCCCCCCCTGGTTCTGTGAGAATAAGGAAAACCATGCCGTTGAGGCTGATGAAAGAAATGATATGGGATTGTCTTAAATTACATCTTCAGATCCTTTTTTTTTTAAACCAGCTGCTTGTCACAAAGACACTTTTTCTTAAAATAAATGGGTGAAAAATATACAGAAAATAACGTTTTAGCATCAGCCAGGTGATCCCCACTGCGACGGTTAGTTGAATGATGCTAATGCATCTCTCAGGTTTGGGCAGGATTTGTTAGTATTTCTGTGATGCGCTGTAAATAGTTGTTAATTTCCCCCATTTTCCTAATTTTCTAAAGGAAAACGTTAGAATATGCCATCATGGTCAGTTACAAGGAGACATCTTCAACATCATCTTCCTGATGAGACTGATGGCTGCTCGGAGACAAAAACCAGGGTGTGGTTTTTTTTCACGTGAAAACCTGAAATGCACAATCTCAGTTCATTTTGTATGACAGACCTTTATGATTTGTTATGCTCTAAAACCCATTGATTATAAATAAGGAGCTAAAAAAGATATTTTAAATTTTAATTTCAATAAAGTATAAGTTAAAGGGGTTTAAACGCTCTTAAATCAGGGCTTGATGTATTTAAATGTTATGATTTAATGTGTTTTACTTCCATACCCTGGTTAATTACTGTCGCAAGAGGGCGCTCGCGAGCTGCTTGTAATTAGCAGAGATTGGCAGGCCAATCAGCAGTGCAGATCTGCAGGTGGTGGCTGTCTCTATCCGGTTTGGTTCGGTCCGGTCCGGTTCGGTAGCTCTGCTTTAAGTTCAAAGACACCCTTCAGAGAGGAGATAAAGCGATGATTAAGCGGCTTGGCGACGTTTTTTTTAAAGGTCAGCGGTGACCGTGAAGAGGAGAGGCGTGTTTGAAGCAGCTGCAGAGATAGAAGGTAAGGCGAGATGCTCAACAACGCGCTGGTTTCCTCCCCACCCCTCTTTTTTTCTCCCTCTGCGTTTTTATTAAAGCAGGCAGACAGACAGAGAGTTGAATCAGTTCATGAACTTAGTGACCCAGGTGGTGGAGAAATATCAAAGTTTTATGCATCGTTTTAGCCGCTGGGTGGCGCTCTCATACTGATTAAGACAGCGACCAGTAGTGGGCGCTAGAGAGGCGCAAACTTGGAGGTTGTAGATGATTCGTGAAAAAAAAAATCCTTTTTAATTATTTTAAAACTCTGTTGTTTATAAACTGTTCTTAGGTGGATTCAGCAGGCTGATGTTTCACCTCAGTGTTCCTCATGAAGTATGATGGTGGGAAGAGTAGAATGAGGCTCACATTTGTGCAAGTCACCCAGTTTGTGTGTGATAGCAGCTTTCTTTCAGTTTCTGTGGATGTTGAGGGAGGGATGGATGGAGGGAGGGAGGGAGTCCAAAGCAACTTTGGTCATCAGGTGACGATTTTTTGGCGACCTTTAGATCTGTTCAGTAATTAAAATGTCAGAATTACTTCCCTAGCGTCCCATTCGGTTCTGCAGAGATCTCCTAATGATGCATGCATTAAATGTAAGTGTGTTGAAACATGGAGAATTAAAGCTGAGAAGTATCGGTCCAAAGTAGAGCTGGATTTAGCTTGTGTGATTTAACGCTCCGTGTTCATAGATAACCTAATAAGAGGTTCAATCTATTACTAACGGTGCATTAGATTAGTGTGTGTTCTAGTTGCAAGATGGGAAACTGTTTTAATTGTGGTTCTAACCTGGAGTGTTTCATCTTGGGTGCCTCATGATTTCGATTTGATTATAAAACGATTATTTTTGTGTTTTTTTTGTGTGTTTTTTTTCCATTTAGGGTTTTTTCTTCATTCCTTCCATGGCTACTTTCTACTCTTAGAGCCATTCAGTTTCCATTAATTGAAACCAATTGATGTCCTGTCTTTTGTATATCGAACCAACAAATGTCCAAATTATGTTTCATAATCATATCAAGGTCATATTTTCAATGAAAGTTAAAGGAAATGTGTGTTTGCCATTTAAATATAATATAGGGTGATCCTATTTTGATTTCTATAAAAAGAGGAAACTTGGTCCAATCCTTAAACACATCAATCATATTGTTTTTACTTAAAGTCTTTTGATTTTAACATATTTAAATTATTCCTGCTCTTTTTGGTTAAAAAGAAAAATTTAATCAGCTTTTACAAGTCAACCATTACAGAAATGACTTTAAAATCTAAATGGAAATAATTAATCTTCTGCATTAGAAAATGCACCTGTAACAATAATAGCTCCTTTTAAGTCATACAGGACAAAAATGACATAAAAATCTGAAATTATATTCTGAGAAAATATTTTCTATTCAAAGTAATAGAAAATAAAAAAGCAGCATTCTCCCAAAGACATTTAAAGTGCATACTCCAGTCTTAGTTTAAAAAAATTTTTTTATTAGTAATACCAGGTCAGAATAAAGTATTTCTCCCCAGTTTAAGTGTCTAAACACACAGTTTGTATTGCCGACTGGGAAGACTTGAGTACAAAGAGTGCACCTTAAGTAGCGTAATGGTCTATTGTGGTTTTATGTGATGTCAACAAACTTTCTGTCTGCCATGTTGTAGGACAAACAATAGACTCATAAGACATGGTTTAAGCCTAGCTTTTGCTACGCTACGGTCCCATAGCTGGAGGACAGGTGAAACTAGAAAAATTACAATATCATGCAAAAGTTCATTAATTTAAGTAATTCAGCTTGAAAGGTGAAACTAATATATGACATAGACTCATTACATGCAAAGCGAGATATTTCAAGCTTTTATTTGTTATTTTGATGATTATGGCTTACAGATTATGAAAACTTCAAAACCTCAGAAAATTGGAATATTGTGAAGTGGTTCAATATTTTAGGCTCAGTGTCGCACACTAATCATGTAATTAATCAAAAACCACCTCCAAAGGGTTCCTGAGCCTTTAAATCTTCTCTCAGTCTGGTTCAGTAGGAATCACAATCATGGGGAAGACTGTTGACCTGACAGTTGTGCAGAAAACCATCATTGACTCCCTCCATAAGGAGGGAACGCTTCAGAAGGTCATGCAAAAGAAGTTTGATGTTCCCAAAGTGCTGTAGAAAGTTATATGGAAGGTAAAAGTGTGGAAGAAAAAGGTGCAGAAGCAGCAGGGATGAGCGGAACCTGGAGAGGATTATCAGGAAAAGGTAATTGAAAAGTGTTGGGGACCTTCACAACGAGTAGACTGAGGCTGGAGTTAGTGCATCAAGAGCCTCCACACACAGACGGATCCTGGACATGGACTTCAAATGTCCTATTCCTCGTGTCAAGCTGCTCCTGAACGACAAACATAAGAAGCGTCTTACCTGGGCTAAAGGAAAAAAGAACTGCTAATGTTGCATCTGATTTAGAAACCAAGGTCCCAGACTCTGGAGGAAGAATGGAGAGGCACACAATCCAAGATGGTGGAAGTCCAGTGGGAAGTTTCCACAGTCTGTGTTGATTTGGGGAGGCATGTCATCTGCTGGTGTTGGTCCACTGAGCTTTATTAAGTCCAGAGTCAACGCAGCATCTACCAGGACTTTTTGGAGCACTTCATCCTTCCTTCAGCAGATGAGCTTTATAGATATGCTGACTTCATTTTCCAGCAGGACTTGGCACCTGCCCGCACTGCCAAAAGTACCAAAACCTGCTTCAGTGACAATGAGATTACTGGGCTTGATTGGCCAGCAAACTGGCCTGACCTTTGGACCCTCATAGAGAATCTGGACCATTGCCAAGAGAAAGATGGGAGACATGAGACGGAACAATGCAGAAGAGCTGAAGGTCTTCCATAACACCTCAGCAGAGCCACAGGCTGCTGGCGTCCATGCAGCGCCTCATAGAGGCGGTCATTGATACAAAAAGGGCCCAAACCAACTACTGATTACATATGCATGATTAGACTCATAACTATCCCATAATTTTCCATCTATGTGCTTTGATGCAGCACTTTGGGAACATCCAGCTTCGATTGTAATGTCCTTTTGAGGCGTTCCCTCCTTGTGGAGGGAGTCAATGATGGTTTCTGCACAACTGTCAGGTCAGCAGTCTTCCCCATGATTGTGATTCCTACTGAACCAGACTGAGAGAAGATTTAAAGGCTCAGGAACCCTTTGGAGTTGTTTTTTGATTAATTACATGATTAGTGTGTGACACTTTAAACCTAAAATATCGATCCACTTCACAATATTCTAATTTTCTGAGGTTTTGAAGTTGGGGTTTTCATAATCTGTAAGCCATAATCATCAGAATTCTAACAAATAAAGGCTTGAAATGTCTCGCTTTGCATTTCATGAGTCTGTCATATATTAGTTTCACCTCTTAAGTTGAATCACTGAAACAAATGAACTTTTGCATGATATTCTAATTTTTTGAGTTTCACCTGTTGATCTCATGGAGTGTCGGCTACATAAGAGATGGTTGCATTCAAACTGGTAGCATACAAGAGTTGTTGAACAAAATCAGTGGATTTCATTATCCTGCCAGTAGTAAGAACTGTTTACTTTGGATAGGCCACTGATACGTCTCCTATCCAACCAGATATGAAATTAAAACCTGTCTCTGGTCTAAACTCTGTGAGGGAATGAGAAATGTTGGGAAACATGCCCCCTTATGTATGGCTTGAGATGCTTGACCTTTTCTCTTTTGTGAAATGCTTAAGTTTATGTTCGGCGTGGAACATGTAATGACGTGTAAGAACGGTTATCCCTATATGGGACAATAAAGACTATCCATCTAATCGGTGCGTTGCTATATAGGGCCACAAAAGCAGAAGAGTTTCGGTGACATGCTCTCTATTTCTTCAGGATTTGATTTCGTCTTGGTCTTTGTTTTCCCTCTTCAGTCGGACTGAAAGGGCAAAACGAGAAACCTTCTGTTGGTAGTGGAGTTCTGTCTCGATGAAGATGAACCAGTAGAAGTCAACATCTGCCTCTTCTCCAGGCGAAATAACAATTAAAAGGAGAAAAGTTGGTTTTAAAGGCTGGAGCCTCTGAGTTCATCCCATAATATCTATAATTGGTAATGAGAGAGACTGGAAAATACAATTACAAGTTTGAACATGAATTAAAATGGAGTCTAGATAATAAAGTTTAAAGTAAATTTTCTATTTGTTCTCAGTTGGTGACAAATCCGACATTCTGATCCCGAGGTTCTCAAAGGATAACGATTTCAGGTGTTTTACAGTTAATTTGTTCCTGTTGTAGCATTTTTATTTCCTACCAGCTCTTTAGCCTTAGCCTCTTCATGCCTTTTGAATGTGTTTTTTCTATGTTTTGGTGAAGCATGCATGGATGTTCCTTGCAGAGATGTATATCTCTGCGTGTTTTCAGCTATACATCCGAGCTGATCTCTCAGCAGATATGTGCAGGGTTCAGTGTTTGTAAAGCCCTCAGATGGCAGACGATGAGAACTACTGATGGAAAAACATGCAGCACGAGAGATCTGATTCACGGGTTCAGTTCAAGAAGCCATGAGCAAAGTTTTCGAGCCAGATGAGTCACTGTGTCTGAATGTGGGCACTTTGTCACAAGAGCTTCCTCAGATTCCCGCTGGGAGAGTTACTTCCTGATCCTACAGCTTGGATCAAAGATGTTTGCCGTTTGTTTCCCATCTCCTACTCTATCCGACTGATCTGAGCCGGGCTCCACCCTGCTTGGTTTTATTATCATTTGCATTGGAAGCTAAAAAGACACAAAGCCACATTTGTTTGACGTTGAGGCGGGTTCTGGGAGCCTGAAGCCCTTCAATCGGTGAGGGAAGAACTGGGAAGGAGATGAACGAAGCTGTAGATGTACATTGTTTCCAGCTATCTGACTTCAGTTGTGAATATTTAACTTGAAATCTGAATGAATGTGGACATGAACACTCCGCATGTCTCAGGAATGAAAGAGAAACATTTGTTTGTTCTGCAGAGCTTGAATGAGCAGTTCCTCAGGTTTCCAAACAGGATTGAAGTCGATGTGAAAATGTTTCTTTCATTTTAAGGCTGAAGTTCTCCTGCATCAAATCTTTTTTTTTTTTTTTTCTTGGAAGAAGGAAGTCTGTGAGAAACAGATGTCCAGATGCATACCAGGCAGGTCTTAGGATTCACTGCTAAAGAGACTATTTCATTTCTTCATCCGGTCCAGAATAAAGTCTGGACCCGATCTAAGGTTCAGGGAAAAAATCGCATGTCCGGTTGAGTTTAGTCTTGATTGCTTGTTGCCTAAAAGTGACTGAAGATTCCTGGCAGCGGTTTCAGTGCCTGAATCTTGGTTTTACTTTTCAGGACCAAACTGAAGAGGATTTCAGGTTCCATATAAACCCATAAAGCCTCTAAATACTTTCAGGAAAACCAAGCTGTTGTTCATACAGTGGTGGTAATAAATCCTAAAATCCTCTGCTGATTTTGGACGTTTGCTCTGTTATAAAGACATAAATAGGCTCCTATTTTTTAAGGAATTTTTAGTATTAAAGTGAAAGGAAAGAATCCAGTAAAGGCATTACAGTGAACCCCTCTCTAATAACGCTTAAGACTGGCTATTTTAATAGTCCAAACACCAAATATACCCGAATATGTATTCATTCACACAGTGGGAAGCGTCTAAGCACTACCGCAGAAGCTAACTTCTACAGTCTTCCTCATCTCTGCTCTTGGAGCACTAAGGGAGATTAATGGAGCTATTGGTTGAGGTTTGCTCTGCTTTAGGAGATTGTGTGGTTTTGTTTTGGGAGACCCAGCCATCTTTACTGGAAATTTTGGGATATTTTCTTCACAGAAAAATAAGCCCAAATCATGATGCTTCCACCTCCATGCTTCACTGTAAGGATGTTCTTTCCCCCCCACGCTTGGCATTTCTGCCTTCAAGCTCTGCAGGTCAAGATGATGCCAAAAAACTGTATTCCAGTCCGATCTGACCACAGCAGTTCTCTGAATCATTCAGATTAGGTGTCCAGATCCGGTCCTCACAGTTCTCCAGCGCCTCGGAGGTTTTAGCTCGTTTTCACACCTGAAGTCCGGTACACTTGGTTCTATTGTTGTTGGGTTTTTTTTCTAGCTGATGCGGTTCACTTTCACATGGCGCTTTGTCCTATGAATCAAAGTTGTTGAGCAACATTTTTACCTCCCCGCCTGTGGTGGCGCTGTGCTGCTGCACATTGCACTACTGTGAAATGTAAACAAACATGGTGTGGAATCAGATTTTAGCGGTTTTTGGATCGCTCTGTTGTCTGTAACAAATGTTCTAGACAAACGCGTTGCAGCAATGGGGTCAGCATGAGCAGAGAACGAGGCAGAGTTGTTGTTTTGGTTGTATTTACCCAGAATGCCCTGCGCTATTGTCAGTTTCCTGCTTTTGAAGCCGTCCTGGTCCGCTTGGCATTCACATATGCAATCAAACCACACCAGAGGTTTTTAGGAGACCAGAGTTCGATTTTACACCTCTTGAACCGCACTTTCTGAGGAAACGAACTAGAGCTGGATTAAAGCGAACTAAACGGGGCTGGAGTAAATGCACTCTTGGATATCGTTGGTCCAACACTGGTCTGCTGATGAACTATTGGTGTGATTCCAGTGTGTTGGATCAGGAGAACGTCTAAACCAAGCAAGTCGTCTGACTCGATGTGCGCTCGGACGCTCTGCTGCATGTAGGGCTGTGAGCTTTCAGAGTTGTTGGTGTCTGCAGTACCCGACCCCTCACCTTTCATCTTCCTCGTCATCATTCCATCCTCTGGAGGTGATGTCCTTATATGACCTCCATACTAAGGTTTGTCACCTTCTTCTTGTTGACGTTCTTGGACACAGTCCCAGCCCGGTGCAGCTCTGTCCTCCCCCCCCCCTAATGTGACGCTGGTACCATGTGTGAGGAGAAACATTTCTGTTTAATGAAAAGCAAACAGAAGATGTAGAGATTAGCAGAAACTTTTCTCGAGAAGAGACGCATTGGCCGCCTGCCTGGTATTTCCAAGCTGATGTGGGTTCCACGGTAAGACAAGCTGGAGAAGTTGAAGTGGAGAGATGGTGAGCAGTTTCTAACTGGGATGTGTGACTCTGAGGCGGTGTTCTCCTGGAAGGCCAACGCTGCACCGGGGATACTCCCTAAGCCACTGCCCCATGCCCAAAAACAGAGGCACCGTCTTGCTTCATGCGCACACTTTTCCATGGTGAGGAGATAAATAAAAACGTCTTGTTTTTTCCCTCTGCATCCCAAACCTGATTGGACCTGTGACTCCATTAACTCCACCCCGAAGAAATAAATATAAGACCGGGGTCAGTTTGTGTCAGACGTTTTAGGTTTTCAGGAGGAATTCTGGGATTGATTGAATCGTTCTTTGGGAAGATATCCTGTCGTATTTGGACTTATTCTGTCTTGGACTCGGCAGCGGCTCATTTTCCTGCCAGAGCTCTGCTCTGTATAGAAGTCCATTTATGTTTGGCCTCCTAAAAAGCTGTTTTTTCTTCTGCAGCAGGAATCCTTCTGTTTGCCCTCAGTTTCTTTTTTTTAATTTTTTTTGTCCAGCAGAATAACTGTGAGTTCAGGGTGAAGTCTGCACATTTGGCTCTCCTTTCAGGCAGCCGGGAGCTGCTCGGTATCTGTGTCACCGCGTTTTTATTCACAGACCACTTGCTCCAGCCGCTGAGGTCAGGCTGAGTGACATGAAAAGGGAAGCGATAGGAGCGGTGCGGAGGGAGATAAAGCCGAGCAGCCGCTCCGTCTGCCTCTCCTGGCTCCTCCTCATGGCCTCCCCTCCCTGCTGCTCTCGCCCTCCCCTCGCTCCCTCTCCTTCTCCAGCAGTAGGTAAATGTGCTGCGGCGAAGGCGGGCAGTTCAGGGCTCGAGCCAAAGGCGCACACACCCACCAGCCGAGAGCAGGACTGCATTATTCAGCCGATCTTTCTCTCACGCTCCCTCAGAGCAGCACATAAACTTCCAGAAAGCTCCGGCTCTTTCCGTTTTATTCCCCTCAGCAGACTGCAGGGAGGAGTTTCTCTCCGCTACGGTAAGATCCACACTTTCCTCACGTGTTTCTGAGATCCCACTCGTGTGTACGGCTCGTCTGCTCCGTTAGGGAGTGCCGTTTTCCCCAGCGTTAGGAGCTGAATGTCGAGTTTTAGGAGCTTAAATTTGCTCTTCATTAACTCCAAGTTATTCTAGAGAATTTTTGTGGCTGAGCGATCGTGAAGTTTACTCCTGTGGGCGTGTTCGGGCGTCCCACCCACATGGACGTGCCCGGCGCTCGGTACACTTTGTAGCAGCGGTGATGGGATGCCTAGCAAAGTTTGGCGTGCCCACCCACTCATCCTGACAGTGGGCTCCTCTATGCCCCGTTTGGAGAATTAAACATTCACCAAATCCTTCCTGGTCTGGCAGGTTTATCGGCTGTAATAACAGAGGTGATAAGACCGCTTTATTACTTTTTATTGGCAAATCTCTGCGATGTCGGAGCCTCAAGGGTTTCTTTCTCTCCCTTTTAACCTTTAATTACTCCTAGGAGTGTGTATCGCGCATAGAAAATATGTATTCATATAAAAGTTTGAATGTTTAAAAGTGATACTGGCTCCCAGCGTCATCCTGAGTCCTCAAAGTCCTTATCTGGGCATCCTGCTGCACTGTTTATATGACTCAATGCCCAGATTGTTTTATGTTTGGAGATGTTGCAAGAAGTTGTGCAAGGAAAAAAAAATAGTAGCAGAACACGCTGATCTGCAGAGAGGCGAAGCAATTAGCAGCGTTTTAGTGGGTTTTTTTTAGTTTTTTTTTTTTACTTTAACTCAAAAACCCTGGAGAGAAGAGGAGGAGGAGGAGAGATGTTTTTATTTATTTTGCCCTCCTTGGTTGCAGCTTTATGGGTAATTATAGAGGAGTTTAAAAGCCCTCGGAGGTGGAAGAAGTTTGTGGATGTTGGCACAATTTGTAGTGATTTAAAGGAGAGAAGGAGGAGGTGGAAACTTCTGCTGCTTCGCTTAAAAAAACAATAATAATCACAGAAAAATCTGTTAATAGAACTTGATGCTCTGAAAGGGAATTTTCTCTTTCCTTGTGATTCAGTGCAATATTTCCCTTCATTAACTCGCCCTCTCCTCACCCACAGCTAATCCCCACATCTGCACCTCTGACCAGTAACGGCCATGGAAACCCCGAGCCAGAAACGCCCCCGTGGCGCCGTCTCCCCGGCCCGCATCACCAGGCTGCAGGAGAAAGAGGAGCTGTGCAACCTCAACGACCGGCTGGCCGTCTACATCGACAAGGTGCGCTCGCTGGAGGCGGAGAACGCCTCGCTCCGGCTGCGCATCTCCGAGTCGGAGTCCGAGGTCACCCGCGACCTGTCGGGAATCAAGACGGCCTACGAGACGGAGCTGGCCGACGCCCGCAAGACCCTGGACATGGTGGCCAAGGAGAGGGCGCGGCTGCAGCTGGAGCTGGGCAAGATCAGGGAGGAGCACAAGGAGCTGAAAGCCAGGTAGGAGCAGCAGGTTCCCACTCTGACTCTAATCGCTGTTCCTGCCGCCACAGATTCAGTTAAAGTGACTTTAACGCAGCGTTTCTGCGCCGTGCTGCAGCAGTGATAATCTAACATGCATCAGCCAGAGAAGTCTTGTTTTTTTTTTTTACTTTTGCTTTGTGGTGTTGCACAAAGGGATTAATTTAGGACAATGTTTCCAATGGAGGCGCAAGATTTCTAATGTTTTAGCGTTTCTTTCCATCTGTTCCATCGCTCTGAATCGGTTTCTCTGTTGAATCTTAAAGCTCTTCTGGAATTGTGGGACCGGAAGTGCATGAATGAATGAATGAATGACTGACTGGTTGTAGTTTTGCTTTGAGGCGTATCTGCATGCGGTTCACACCCAATGTTCTGAACAATTGAGGTGGTGCAGCTACATAACTCTCCTGCAGGAATGTAGCGCAGAGCCAAACCTGACACGAGCTCTTCGGGTGACATTCCCGCCCGCTGAGTCGTTGTGACTCGTCGGTTAACAAGCCCAGTTATGATGTTCTCTGTCTGCCTCGGGACAGGAGGGGGGAGGGGGGTGTTAGCAGGGACACGCCTCGGCACACAATGCCCCACCTTTCCCTCACAAACTGCCTTGTCGAGGTTGTCATCATACGGGGATAAAGCCAGGTTCATGTTTTACATAAAGCTTCAGTTTGTTTTAAATATGCAGCAGTTTTTTTTTCTCTCTCTCTCCTTTTGAATCCACAAGCAGAGCTGAGGAGAAGTTTCCATCATAGTGGTTCTGGTTCTGATTTAGATCCCGTCTCTGATGGTTTTTAGGTTCCAGCAGCCAGATCTTTCCCTCCAGCGTGGAAAAACTGTTTCTGCGGCAACTCAAACGTTGTAAAACGGCATGTCGAAGAACCGAGCTAATGAAATCCTGATTAAGACTCCACTTGGACTTGTTCCTTTTAAAGATTTGACTTGGACTCGAGTCCAAGTCCCAGTTCTTATCTGATGTAATGAAGAGTGAAAGGAAACTCCAGACTGCAGCTCCTGTGTGTTTGTTTTATTTTTATTCAGAAACAATGAGTTTGACTATCACCCAGTAATGTTGGCGGATTATTATGGGATGTTAATGGCTCCTAACAGCCTGTTCTGTTACGACCACATGAATGTCTGTCCAACTGAATGACTTTGGATCATTTCAGGACCAAATTAACACAAGTGACCTTCGATGTTGTCTAAGGGCTAAGCTAGCTGCAACGTTCCAAGGACACTTCCTGCTGTAAATTTCAAAATAAAACCACTTCCTTAGAGGTTTATCATTTATTTACTTAACTTTGTCTTGTTCATTTATACCCTAAATTTGAACATCTTTACTATTTAGAATAGGGAACAAAGGTTTTAAATGTAGACTTAGAAAATGTTGATGCAACATTGTTGCATTTAATGCTGGTTGATTTTTAGGTTGTGCTCCATCTGGACCATAACTGTCATGTTAGCATCGCAAAGCTGCAGCTCCTGCTTTGTAGACTTATGTCTAATTCTTCTCCTATCTATAAAACCTAATTATATCCAGCCCTTAGAGCTCATATTTCATATTGTTTTTAGTTCGGCGTTGCAGCCGCAGCTACTTTGACGGCGTTCTGTTTGTGTATTTGGGAATTATAATGGAAAGAAATCAAAGGTTGTGGTTTTGTTGTTTGTTTGTAGTTTAAAAAAAATAGTTTCAGGTCAGAGAAAGTAAAACTACAGATTTGCTGTTTGCGTGCCCTCAGGAATTCACTGCAGCTCGTTTTTAAAATATTTTCTCATGTTACATTCTTTTCCTAACAAATCTGAAAAACAAGTATTTGTTTCTGTAGAAGCTGATCAGCGACTGCTCTAGAGATTTCCACATTTCTTCAGTTTTCAGTCAGTAATTTGAACATTTCTGACAGTTTGTCTTCTGATGCAGAGTTAAACTGTAGGCCTTCAGCCTGCCCCACTCCACACAATAAATCCATTCATTCTGCATCGTTTCCTAATTATTTCTAAGATTGTTACATTTCTATGCAATCTTTCTGCACAGCTAGCTAGAGGACACATATGACGGTTAATAGCTGAGCTCTCCCAGCAGCTCTGCAGGAAATGCATCTTTATTATGTCTCGTTTTGTCCTGCAGCAGCTGCTCGCTGTGTTGGCTCTTCATTGTTGGCTCAGTCTGAACATTACCTGCTGCTGAACGATGGTTGATATCAGAGTGTTAAGAGAACCGTGTTGAGCGTCTGTCTTGTGATTCTGCTGCTCAGCACTGATGCTGTTTTTTTTAGAGGAAGCAGATCTTCTGACGTCTGTGCTGGAAATGTCCCCCCCCCCCCTCTCTCTCTCTCTCTCTGCTGCTTTTATCTGCTGTCCTCCAGTCGGCCTGTTTGGTGTTTGGTTTCCATGGCGCTGTGACGCGGCGGTGACTCAGAGGTTTTTTTCGGGGCCTGTGGAATGGGCCGAGTGGACTCTGTGTGATGAGAAGCGAGCTTTATTAATACGCTCTGACTCGACGAGCTTCGGGCTGCAGACGCTCTCCTGCTCCTCGTTCCCTTTTCTTGTTTTCCTCTGCATGTGTCGCCCGGCAACAGGTGAAGCTTTGAGTGCGGTCCAGCTGAAGGGACACACCTGTTCAGCCTGAAGGCATCACTCTACATCTCCTCACACACAGCTTTGTTTGGTTAGCTCCGACACATGTCCCCCCCCCCAGGAGGAAGAACCTCAGGCTGTCTGCTCTGAATGCCAGGCATTCCCCTGCAGCACTGCCTCGTTTCATAAATGATTAAAAACGGTTGGAAACTGTTGTGCAAATATGCAAAAGCAGGTAGGCGGTGGAGGTGATGCTAACTTATGGCTGAAAGAGTATGAATATGTGATCATTTATGACTAATGTGGTGGTTTTAAACTGTAGATATTTGTTGACTTTAGCACAGTTTCTGCCCTATATGTATCCTCTAGCACATAACCTTTCCATACATCTGATGCTTGCCTTTGCAATCTATAACGCACATACGCATTACTATGAAGCATTTATTTACATTTAACTCTAATGTGGTGAACTCATCAGACCCTGTCTGCACTGATGAAGATTCCCTCACCTCAGCATGCCGTTTGCCCAAGATTGTCAGGTTTTCAGGGAATGAAGATGAAGAAACACAGAAAAGGAAGTGAACCTGCCGTTTTTCAGGAGGCTTCATGGATGCAGAGCAGGAACAAGGAGCAGAGAAAATGATGTGAAGTTCAAACCATCTCTTCCATCCATCATGATGGGCAACGATCATATCCCCTACTCCAACATCTCTCCGCCCGGTTTTCCAACCATACACCCAGACAGAGATTTAAAGAAAAGCGGCAGAAGCAAACGAGGTGGATTAGCAGTGCTAGCAAACAACTGATGTCATCCAGGACATGTTACTGTGGAACATCATCTCTGCTGGTCAGATATTGAGCTGTTAGCATGCCAAGAGAGTCATACAGCAACAGTCTTCAGTCAGAAGCCTTTTCAACTTCTTGGCAAGACTGATTGCTACTGGAGATCCTTCCTGACCACAGCATCTCCATCCACGACGACTCTTTGAAGATACTTGGAGGATTTGAGTTACAACATTTATTTCCCGTTTGATAAACTGATTTTTAAATGTAATTTAATTGGATGAGAACCTTTTATTTCTTTTTTTTTTTTTTTACCCCCTAAAATTTTATCGAAATTAAACTTTCACCCTTTGTGGATCAAAGTGTTTTTCAGAATTAGAATAAAAATGGTAATAATAGCAATTGAATAACTATTTTTTCAGGAAATTTGAGCGTGGTAACTTCTGTTAACAGTAGTTGAAGCATTTTATCCTAAAAAGTTAATCCAGACTCCAGTTCGGTTCTACACAGTCGGGATGCTTCAGTAAAAAGACGCCAGAATCCAACGTGGGGTCGATTTGTTTCCCATTCATCCAAACAGGAAAACGTTAAAGACAGAGTTTCTCCAGAAGCATAAACGTTTGGAGCGCATTCCTGAACTGTTTTCCTCTAAACAAGCGAGGACTTGCTGCTGCTCTATCACCTCTCTCTCTGCTGTACAAATGGCAAACGGCTCTACTCTGACAGACACAGACAAGGCGGGATGTGATGCCGAAGGTAAACAGACGAAGCCTTCTCCTGCCCAGACACAAAGCAGAGCTCTGCCCCACCTGTTGTGGTTCAGGGCGGGGCTCCAGGTCCATAATGCTTTTGTTTTCTTTTGCAAAACGGTCTTTGGATCTGGATTAGGAAAGTTCTCTGGTAGAGCGAACGTGGTCTGACACGTTTCGCTGCAGACTGAAGGTTGATAATGAGGCAAAGATGGTTTGTGTGATGCTGTGGTAACATTCATAACCAAGCAGTAAGTGGATTTCTCATTTAGCACATCCCCCTTTCCTGGTAATGTTTCACCACGCAGTTTCAGGGTTCTGTCAATATTTAACCATTATTTGTTTGGTCTTTGCAGTTTGTGATGAATTATTAAAGCTTATTGTTCCATAAACTAATATTTCCCAATATGACCCATTTAAATTTTCTATAAATAACTAGAAATTCCCTCTAGTTTGTGCAGCAGGTCTCATTTCTTGGCTGTAGGGTAAAGGTCGACACCCGAGCAACACAGAAGCTGTGAGGAACATAAATGGGTTCATGTCTAATAATAAACAGTGTTCTGTAGGGAAGAGGGAGAAGTAACTAGTCATAATCAGAAGTAGTGTAATATTAGTCCCAGGTTGTGTTTCAGCGAGTAAAGTTTCTATATTTAACCCGAGGGGAACTGTAAAGGCATCTAGGAGGTAAAACATTAAACATCTATTAGTGCGAGGCCTTTTAGGGACATCAGGAGGATTCATTAAAGCTGCAGAGATAAAATGTTTGAATTTCTTTCCTAAAATGGAGAAAAGGATGACGTGCTTCTATTTCCATTAGTTAAAGCCAGGGCCGGTGTTAGTACCAGATCTGCTCGGGCGGCCCTGTGCTTGCCGATAACCTCTCAATACGGCAACACCATGCGGACAAACTAGATTGCAATAAAAAAATAAAACTGCACATCACATCAGCCTCCTAACGTCCAGCCAATCATGTAATACGACATTATAGACAGGAGCAGATCTGGTACCTACACAAGCCCACGGTTAAATGCGACATTGAGTAGAATTGTGTTTGGGCCCGCTCTTCCTGTTTAAAGTCGGCGCAATCAACAGCTTTAAATACAGAAAATGGAGGAAGTCCTGGAGAGGGGGCGGAGTTTAATTGGCTGAATGCAATCGGGGATGATTGGTGATTTGCAGAGATTTGTGGGGGGGGAAAAAACGGAGCTCAAACACAAAAAAGATGAAACTTGTAGCATCAGATTGTAACTATGGTAACTAAACAGTAAAACCATGACGATTATGCTCTAGTTTTATCTTGATTTTAGCGTTGCTGAAAACATCAGATCAAATTTATTAGAACTCTCCTCAATAAATAAAATTTAGATCTACGGTCTGTGTTAAAATTCAAGCATTTATGTGATGCTAGGTTTGCTGGTGCCTTGGGCTAGGGTAACGCTAAATCAGGCGCCACTGACCAGGTTGTCATCAGCAGCTTGTTATGGGGAAAAAAAAATTTCATTCAGCTGCTGTAGATTTTAAAAGTTTAGATTTGTTGTATTTGATTCTTTTAGTTTGAATCTTTAATTTTAATCAACGTTTTGGCTGTTGATAATTTAATAAAAAGATTTTAAAAATACTAAAAACGTTGGGAGATCAGTTGAGTCTTCTCTTCTGGAACAATTCACCATGCCTCATCATCGTAACCATCATCATAGGTTGTACCTGCTGCACAAACGAAATGGCTCGCGGTTGTGTTTGCAAAGGTTTTCTGCTCTTAACAGGCAGAATATGTGCAAATTTAACTCTGTTCAATGAATTCATCATTTCATACATCCCCAAAAGTTTCATTGTGATTGAAGAAAGCTTCACCGTTTCTAGCTGGAAATGGCAGTTGAAAGAGGTCCCTTTTAAAATCTCCAACATTTTTTCAACTCTTCATCTTTTAATTGTGTTTTTCCTAAACCGACATCAATAATGATTTGAAAAGAAAATGCTCATTACCTGAAGACTGCACACAAAACTTTCAGTCTGATAGAAAACACTGATGCATTTTAAATTTACGTCTTTATACGAAAGTGACGCACCGGCTCAGTTCTTTTTATTTAAAATTAAATAACCTTTGAAGCTTTGCCTCTAAATTTGAAATGTAATCTGTCTGTATTCTACATTAGAACCCTCTAGGGATGTGTATTGGCCAAAATCTGGCGATACGATATGTATCGATATATTGCGATACTATGAGTAAGACGATAAAATGTGATTTTTTTTTTTTTTTTTAAACTCAATTTAACTGTAGGGAAAACTGTCACACCATTCTGAATGCTCCAACCTGTTTCATACTTTAACACATCCAGTTTTATTACTAGATCTAGTTGATCCACTGGAACGACGAAGGTGAAAACAGCCACAAACTACCAGGTATACTTTTAATTTTACTACAAAAATTACTGTCATCATTAATGGTTCCATTCAAAAAAAAAATCTATATTTTTGTTTTTTGAATATCTATACAATATCGGGAAATAAAATATCGCGATATATCTGTGTATCGATTTGTTTTATTTTTTTTCTTACATCCCTAGAACCTGAAATATCTGAAGTACTCCGAAAAATTCAACAGAACAGATTTTAACTTCATCTTTTAAAGTCAGTTTTTCAAAATGTGTATGGCTTCAAAAGTTCTTCAGTTGTTTTGGGGTTTTTTAGCTCTAAATGAGAGGAAATATTTTTTTATATGGGGATAAATTTAAGTTCTCTAAAATCGCTAAAGCTGCTAAAGGGAATTTTATGAGGGAATTAAGCTGTTAAACTGCTCTGTGAACAATTTGGTCGTTTCTCACCATTAAGATGTCAGATTTGACCATCATGGAGGATCGGTTGCCTCAGTAGACTTCGACTGAAGCCGGAGGTCTGACCACTCTCATCATAATTGAGTGCATCACCATCACTTTGTCCCTGCAGCCATCACAAAGAGTCTCTCCGCTGCTTCTGTCCTTCACTGATCGTCGCTTCAGCAAGGCTTTCTTCACAGCAGGAATAATGAGCAGAGATCTCAGGAAGAGCGCTGGTGGAGTTAATGGCTTTAATGGCGGCACCATTACATGATGGTGGCCCAGTATGTCATGATGGTGATTAGTGTCAGAACCGGGGTGCCGCTCCCGTTTGGGTCGTTTGTTTTTCCGATTCTTTCTTCCTTCAGATATAAGCTGCTTAAATGATGAATGAATGTTTAAACCAGGAGCAGGCAGCTATTTGCCTCCAGCTGCAGCTTTTCTTCGTGTCATTTGATCACATTTCTCCTCTGTTCCCCTTCAGCCTCATGTGTGGGTGGGGGGGGGTGCTTTCTTTTCTTGTGATCTCAGCTTGGATTGTGTCAGCGGACAATTGTCTGTCAAAGTGAGTCATGCAGGGACGAGATGAGCTCAGAGAGCAGTCTTTTGTTTAAGAGTCATGTAAACTGAATTGCAGAGCTCCATCAGTGCTGAAGATACTCGGGAGGCCAGAAAATGCCTTCAAAACCAGGCGGCTTATTAGGCAAATGACTTATCGCTGAATTATCATCAGAAGGTTTCAGTTTTTACTTTTATGTTCTCTATTAGACTTTCCAGGTTTCTTTCTGCTGTTGGTACATGAGGATTCTGGCCCAACTCCAACCAGTTCCTGCATCCATGAACTGGAGGCCTTAACTGGTAAATCTGGCTTTAAACATTAAACTGAGAGGAAAATCGAGTGTTTCCTAACCCCCAGTCTGGTAAAGGTTCTGGGACTTCATTTATTTAGGAAGTGTAATTTTATGTAAGAAATTTTCCGATCTATAAAACGGAACAGACGGCTGCATGCAATTCCCACTATATAAATCACACCCTGCCTAGAAATGTGCTCAGGTGAACATCCTGGAATCTAACTGTTAAATGCAACATTTTCATTCAGATTCTCTTTTTTATTCTAAAGCCTAGTTTATGCTTCTCCATCAGCAAGTTGGCACCCACAGGTATTGACATCTGGGTGCTAATTATACTTCTACGTTGTTGTAAAGCAATTCCCCTCCAGGACAGCAGGGGGTGCAGACCCTCTCTGGCGGGTCTGCCTGCCATTGCAGTGACGTCTCTGGTCGACAACAGTTTGATTTAATTTAGCTTGTAAACGCACATCCACTCAAGGAGCAATGGCTGACAGAGCGTGTTTTGATTGAGCTGGAAAGCGTTTTATTAGAAGTGCAGCTCATAGAATAATCTAAAAACGCATGTAACAAACACAGCAGTCTGTTGTTTTGTTCTCTACACATCCTTGTGTGCAAATTTCCTAAAAGACCATATTGGATAAACTGTCCTTGTAATATAAAGCATCTAGTGCCTAAAAGCTGCATTGAATACTAATTACGACTATAGAGCACCATTCTGTTGGGCTGACCAATCACAGACATGAGCTCTCTGTTGCGTTCAACTCTACTCTGTCCGTCCTTGTTTGAGTGACGGACAGCCGTTGCATCAGTGGATAATGATGCTGCGTTTCTCCGGACCTCCGCAGACGGAGAAGTATAAACTAGGCTTTAGTTCAGAGACGGGGGTTGGGGCTGATTGGTTGGTTGTGTGTTCGTGTGTCTGCGAGGGTCTAAAAGTCTGAAGATGTGGCTTAAATTCACATTTTACCATCTCCCGGCTGCGCTGCCAGTTCCCCCGTGTCCAAAATGTGTGTGAGCAAATCACAAAGTTTGCTTAAAAAGTGACTTGCGCAGTTTTCGGACACAATTTCGTGCGTAAGCAAGCTTTAGAAATGAGGCCCCTGGTGTTTTCACTACACACAAGGGTCTGCATTGGAGGATGACACAAGAATAGATTTTCTTTGCTTTCCATCCCACTCCTGTTGAAAAATATCCTCTGGTCCAAATCCCAGAAAGCAAGGAAAAATTCAATGCCTCAGCACGTGTTGTGTTTTTTTTTTTTTTTTTTTTTGGTTGCAGCGATTCTAAACAAAACGATCACAATTTTAACCTTTTAACCTGCAGGATAACATTGTCATTACCTTGAGGTCGGAATAAACTTGATTAGTTCGCTACATGTCATATGGTGTTTCCACTCTGTCACTGACGACTTGGAAAATTGTGTAAAATGTCCAACATCCCTGACAGCTTTTTCCAGGTGATGCGGCCATCTTTCTGTGTAACTCACCACTCCAACTCGTCTTTATTTCCCTCCAGTGTTGCGAACTCCTCAACATGGAATGTAGCTATTGGCTGTCCCAAAAGTCTCTAGAAGTCGCTAAATGATATCATCGCTTCCATTTGCATAATGTGCATGTAAGTGTAGCAGAGATGTAGAATCCATTTTTTTTAACCTTTTGATGGCAGTGTGGTTGGGTTGGAAGAGTTGGAAGGATACTTGCTTTTGTTGGTCTCTAAAAGTCTCCAGTAACGCCAAAGAAAGTCGCTAAATATGTCTTTGAAAAAGAGTCGCCATAGGTGTCAAGAAACTCACCAAACGCACATTTTATTTCCCCTCTTGCCCACTCCTGTTTATTATTCTTCATTTGTCCCAGTAATGCGACCATAAATATTTTAACTCCCAATTCTCGGGAATCCTCAGGACTCATTTGACCCAGAAGAATCCTAAAAAATGGTCTGCCTCTAGTCTGCATGTCCACCGTCCTGCAACCCTGGGATACATCTCTGCTCCAAGCAGCCTTTTGTTCACACAGTTGATCTGGAATTCATGAGACATAACATACATTTTTAACTAAATATGCAAAGAAGGCATTTTTTGCATTTAAAACTCCTCCTTTTCTTGGAGCTTACAAGCCTAGGAAGGAAACCCAAAGGTTCCTCATCCTGGTCACACGCTACAGCTCCCAATGCAGAATCCCAAGATATTTCCTGGCCAGGAGGGAGACACAGGCTTGTCAGCAAGTTGTGGGTCTGCAGGGGGATCTCCTCATAGGGGGGCGTGGCAGAAAACCCCCCAAAGGGAAACCTCTTGAGGAATCTGCAGAGGAAGTTCTTGCATCTGATTTAGGGTGGAGGATCTGGATTGTATTTCCCACCGGGTGCGTTTTAGACGCGTAACTCTCACGAGAGCATTCCACCCAGATAGTCTTGGGAGATCACGAAATCACAGATTTGCAATTGCATAACTTAAAGGGTAGTATGCAGGGAAAAAAATGTAATTCTATTTTAAGTATCATAAACTAACCATCCACTCCCCAAACTGCAGATATTTCTGTCCATATCTTCTCCTTTTTCATGCTGTCCTTGTAAAAACGATCACTGGTATCGTTTAAACTGGGTGATTCTCCACTTGGAGGATTAAATTCTAGTCGTCCATGATAAAAACCAACAAATTAAACCCACAGACTGACTGACTTTAACCCTGGTTTTTTCATAGCCTGAAATCTGCACGTCTTTTATTTTGACATTTACGGCTATTTTACATTACTTCCGTGCCTGACTTCCTGTCTGGCTCTATCTAAACTGCTCTGATTAACACATCTTAGAAACATAGACCTGCCGCTTAAATTTAGGAGAGGGCCGCGACACAATGCTACTGAGTCCCGTCTGATTCGCGCCGCTTCGCGCCCGGTGGAAATGGTCCCAGTGACTATAAAGGCAGCCATCAGCTGCGTATTGCGCTTCGCAGACGTTGCGCGACACTTGTGCGTCCGGTGGAAAGCACGGGTAAGGTTTATGTTTTGTAACCCAAAGACATTAGATAAAGTACATGAAACACTTCAATAACCATTATGAAAGATCCCATCTTGATGTGGGATTGATTGTTGTTGTTGCAGCATCATCACACATTTGTTGCAATCTGCAGTTTTGCCTCTAGATGGCACAAAATCCCAAAGGACCCTGCTTCCTGGTGGGTAGAAGCTGAGGAATATCAGGATTTCTTAAATGTAGTACTAGTAGTTCACCTTCTCTACACTTTAAATAAAGATGTTCTGAGTGTTCTGATGAAACTTTTCCCGCTCCTCTGGAGCCTTTTTGTGGATTCAGCCTTTAACAGAAGCCACATGTTGCGGCCCGTAAATGTGCAGGTAAGAGCGTCCATGTTGGGCCCCGTTGGGGTGCGAGTAATGACAGAGCTGGGCAGCAGCCGAGCAGAACTTGGTACCAATCCGAGGTTTTGGCAGCCTGCTGTACTGCTGCTGTGTTTGTGAAGTTTCCACTTTGCAGCCCACCAACCTCTGGATGAGTCACTTTCAAGGACGGATTAAATCGCTTTAAGATGGTGGAGCTCTACAGGCTCTTCTCCCACCACCGCCTCCATCTTATTTGGCTCCTTCACCCGGTTTCTCTCTGCTTCTCCCTTTCTGGGGCCTCAGATGTTCCAGCCTGGTTAGCCCTGCAGCTTGTTTCAGTTTCCTGATCGGCTGAAGCTCATCTTGTGCGACATGACTGGGATGTGTGGCGCGGTTCTGATGATCCAAACCGGGTGTTCTGCCAGCTCTCAGCCTCATATGTTCACCATTAACTATCGCTTTTGTTTGTCTGGAAACGGAAAACTCCGATTCAGATCCAAGTTTGATCTTTGTGATGTGGTTTCATTTAATGATGCGAAGCTTCGGCCTTTTCTTGGAGGCTGATTGGTTCCGTTTCTCGTCCGAACGGATCATATTTGACACGAGAGAAATGTTTTGTAACTTCTTTGTTTCAGGCATCCTGACCATGGTTTAGGGTTTTTTTGTTGTTTTTTTTTTTAATAGCTAAACTGGTGCTGGCAGATGTTGTGGAAAAATGTTTGTTTTCCTTGTGACCATATGGGGGTGGCTGGAGCAGCGAAGACAATTGCAGGACGCTTATTAAAGTTGATGCAGCAACATTTCTTGAGCTTTTACAGCTCACCTGACGCCATGTGAATTATCCAGCAGAGCTCGAGTTTTATACCCCAACTGTGTGGTGTTGGACTCTCTGCCGTGCCTCCAGTGTTTCCTGTGTGTCGCTGGTCAATCCCAGTTAGTGGTAGCGTTTGCGTGTGAACGCCCAGCCACCAGCCTTCTCTCTCAGCCACAACCCGATTTGCTCTGCCAGCATCAAATTCTTCTGTTTCCACATTCACAAAGCAGCTGCAGCCAAAGATTATTACATCCAAAGTTTTTATAGGCTCCACATGGGTTTTATTATAGTATGCTCATCTCGGCTTTCTGGCTTTTCGTGTTCTGCTCGTGGAAAAAGGGCAGCCATCTTTTGAGAGGCTCAGAACAACAATCTGCTCTGGCAGATTTTTGGGTATAAAAGCGGTTCTGATTTGGGGTAAATTCAGTTCCAGCTGAGGAAGATCCATTCACTCACAGCCAGATATTCCTTGTAAATTAAACAAAGTTTTAAGTTTCCAAGCTATGCAGCCAAACCTGTTATTATAAACGATGCCAGCTTTAATCAGCGCTGCAGCTTCCGAGGACGTTAAAGATTTTCTTTCGTTAGCTCTGTAGAAGTTTTTCAGGTTGAAGCAGGATGTTTTAAAATGAAAGACAAACTACTTGCATTACCTCAGAAAAGTACTTGAAGTGTTTTCAGGTCTTTATCACCGTACACCTGCAGGGCTTAATGTATTTTATTAGGGTTTTATGTAACAGATTAACACAGGGAAGAGCAAGACGTGCTTGTCAAAGCAAGAAAAATCTGGAATGTGTGGTGTTACTTGAACACCTCTAAATAACATCCAGCTATGCCTTTCAGAGGTTGACAACGCTACACATACAGACTCAGTAGTAGAGCTGATCTAGTTTATATAGATCAGTGGTTCCCAACCTTAACACCCCCGCCCCTCCGCCACGGACCGATTTTAATATCGGACAATATTTTGCCACGGACCGGCCTTTAAGGTGTGGTGTATAAATGCAACAAAATAAAAAGAAACAACCGACATAAAAATTTAGTTATATTTATATAAAAATGTAAATCCAATGTGTGCTTGTAACTTTATTAGCAGTGTTTCCGTTACATGACGCCAACAACATAACATGATGAGTGATATCCTCTCTGCCCCCTAACGCTCTCTCATTGCTATGGTAACATTTAAACACGCCCTTCAAATAAGGTTTACCACAAAAACAAAGTTAATGAAAAATACAAATCATCACAACGCTGAATCAGTGGGAGTCCTGTGGCTGTTTCTCTGTAACGAGACAGTCTGTCTGGGGCAGTTTTAAAGGTTTCATCGCCTCATTAGAAAGCCGGTTGCCACATATTATACAGAGCCAAGCAGGGGCTTAGTGTTGAGAAATCTGTCGCGATAAATCCAAAATCTGGTGAATGTAGCTGTCTGCATCTTGGAAGTCATAGGCGCTTCTGTCTCTTCACTGGATCTAGGCCTGGGCGATATGGGGAAAAAATATATATTTTTATATCAACCTATCAATATGTATCACATTATAAAACCACTATTTTTGTCAATATTTAACATTCGCTGGTACAATTTGAAGATATCAGAGGGTTATTTTTGAATTAAAGGGTTATTTTCAAAAGCTCTTTTCAAAAACTATTTCCTTTCTTGGAGTTGACCTGAATTCAAAGTCTAAATAAATATTATAAAACAAGATGGAAGGCCTTGGGTGGGCTGACATCACTTTGAACTAATAAAATCCAAGTTGGTGATTAAAAAAAAAAACACCTTTTTTTTTTCTCTCTCTCAATATTCTTGATATTCCAAAAATAAAATCTTCATAAATGGAAACATTTGATGCCCTAACTAGACAGGTTTCTTTTTCGCAAAGAAACTTTTCCGAGAGCTCTGTTTTGCTACTTTGTGGGTTTAGACTGAGACGTGACTGTTTAATGTCCGTCACAGAGAGGCGACCACAGAGAGGCGACCACATAGTGGACGATGCAAGTAACTGAGGTTATGATGGTGAAATCGGTGCTGTCATTTATTTTTTGATATAAAAATGTTTTATATTTACATCCAAGCGTCACCAAACTACACACACATTTTCTTTTTTTTCTTTTTTTTTTTTTTAACCTAAAATACAGACATGGGCAAAATGACCTTGGTTACAGTCATACATTTCGGTATCTGTAAATGTTCAGTTCATCGCCCAGCCCTAGGCTATATTGATTTTTTTTTTACTCTGGCTATGTCTGCGTGTACTTTTTAATTTATTTAAAAAAAATCCAATCAAATCTCCCGTCAGTTATATACTTTAAAGTTTTTTTAAGTTGTAGAACGTAATTAAAATCAAATGAATTTCAGGAATTGGAATGAAGGAATTCAGAAAAAAAGCTTCTTTGTCATCTGCACGTTGGTTTATTCTTCTTGATTTAAAGTGTACTGAACTGTGACTTTAAAACCCCAAATACGTACTGAAGCGTGATTTTTGTGTACTCCAATAAAACGAGTTCAACTTTGTGATTGTTAAAGATAAAGTTGAAGGTGTTGATGCTTTTACATGGTTCTGGAGTCTCTCCAGCAAACATTAAAGAGTTCTTATCTCTTCCCGTGGCTGACATTTCCTAATCTTTACTAAAGTAAAGTTGCAACATTTTCAGTCCCTTCAGATAATCTTCCTGAGAAGAGTCTCTTCAAATCATTGACCGTCTGACTCACTCTGAGTCAGACAATCCGGCAGGGAGGAGGAGGAGGAAGCGATTCATACGTGTTTTATGTTCATACTGACACGCTACCGGGCGTTAGGCTCTTGGTGTGGACGGTTCTCCACTCCTCAAGATCAAGGATGAATGATTCCTTTCACTTGACAGTTTGTTTCAGTCAGGACCAACCCACACGTGTTCCTCACAAGCCGGGTCTGTCCACCCTATCGGACACGGTCGGCATCTGTCCCGGTTCGACTGCCAACAGAGACGTTTTCTCCTCCGCCGCCACATGTGGCGCCGTGCGGGTGGCCCCTAGCAAAAAACGATTTATCCCAATCTCACACAATCCCTCTCATTGTGCGCTTTGTCTCAGAGGAGACGCAGAAAATGGTCATCTGCCAGCCTGGAAGGTTTGTTTTAGAGCGGGGATCTTTGTGAAGAGGCCCTTAAACGCTGGCTGGAAGCTGCAGGCTTTTGTCTCTGTGCTTTCCAGTCCTGCTAACAGCTTCCACATCGGTTCCAGCATGCGGAGAAACTAATCCCCCGCATATTTCTGTGTGCTGTTCAAACAAACTCATAATGATTCTAGGCAGGCTGTATGAAGTATCCTCACTCCTGCTGAACTGCCAGCTTTTTGTGAAGTAAAACAATTCGATCACATTTTCTTTCCCCTTTAACATCCGGTTTATTTCAGCTCAACCTGGTACAAAAAAGAAGCTGCAGAGATTCCTGGATGCCGACGTCTGGACATTATTGTTGATCCAGTACATACCTGGACCCTGCTGACGATGCAATTAAAAAAATACATGAGCAGCTAATAATAACCACACTCATCACCCGACCATAGTTCAGACTGATTCAGCTGTTATGTGCGCCAAGATGCAATATATCGGGTTGTTTAAAGGGACCGATGTTTGGAAGCTCTAATTAAAACATTTTTAAATCCTTTCTTTCATCAAATAGCTGTCTTTATAGTTCATGTACAGTGGAACATGAAATCTGCTACAGATATGCTAATCAGCTGTCCAGAGACTCAGCAGTAAGCAGAAAAATTTATTTTCTGAATTATAGCACTGAAATATAAGTTAACCTTAAAACAAAGCATTATCATAATGGTTTATGAATGACAAACTGGGATATTGGTGATGTATACTGAATGAAAGTGTTCTGATTGCTAAAATAATAGCTCAACTCGGTTGAAGAAGAGAACTTGTTGCATGTTTAAACAATAAACATAAATACGGACTGTAGTATGCAATTCCTGTACCCCACATGTTTCTATTCCTTTAGAAATGTCTTCAGGAATAATAACTAATCAACCTGATCAGGATCAATTAAACTGACCATCCTAAAAAATACTTTAAATGTTGCTTCTTGTCACAATTCTCTTTTTCAAACAGTAGGAATCGCAACTAAGAAAAAAAACAAAAAAAAACTGCTCCATACCAGAAACGACAGGCTTTTTATAAGAGTTTGATCACAGATGTAACTTTGTATGGATGCAAAAACTGCAGCTAATCACGGCGCAGTCGTATGCATAGTTAAATCTGTCTAAATTTTTTGTTTTTTGTTTTTTTAAATCACCAAATCATGTAAAGCACCTTGAATTACCCTGTTGTTGAAAGTGTGCTATACAAATAAAGTTGCTTTGCCTTGCCTTACATTCACTATAGCTGGATTCAGATTGGCTGAGGTTCTCACCCAATCAGCAGGCAGGGAGGAGTAGAACCTACTAAATACCAAACATGAGTCGGAAAATGGCGACTCCTTTTTCTAAAGAGCTTCCAACCCTTTAATAAGTCTAAACTGAAGCAGCGTTGTTCATAAACTGCAAAAACTTATTCAGGTTATCTATTAAATTTGTTCATAAAAAGTAAAATGGTAAAACTGGAGTTTAAACATGAAAACATTACTGACTATAGGCTTAACAATTAAAGTAAATGTGCAAAATAAATTTTTTTTTGGTCTTTACGTTATAATATTTCTACCATCATTTCCTTAACTAAACATTGTTTGATTTTTCTTTTTTTCTCCATGTTTTAGGACAGTTTTTCTCTTGCCTGAAATGATTACATTTTCCCTAATTTCTTCTCTTTTATTGTTTGGCATTTAAATATAATACAAATTATTTTCTTCAGTTATTTTTATAGTAATTATAAAATTATTCAGGTGATATAAATAAACTGAATTGAAATTCCTGTGGATGTTTATAAGGCTGCAGGAAAAGCAAGCCTTCATAACGAAAGTTTCAGCTTTTTTAAATTTTATTTTTATGAATAATGTTCCAGAATAAAATGTGTCCAGGCTAATTTCTGGCCGCCTTTCAGCCGTTGAGTCCTGCTGGCCTTCACCTGACTTCACTTCCTGGTTCTATTTTAGGGCCCCTGTGTTTTGTTTATAGAAACCCTGTTATTCACCCACCTTCCTCTTACTCACCCTTCCCCTGCAGGATTCCTCTCACAGAGCTGCTTTGTTGGGGGGCTGAAGGATTTACAGGGACGCTGGGCAGAGGGAAACTTTTTCTTTTTTCTTTTTTTTTAGGTGCTTCTGGGACTCGGGGAGACCCCGGTCCGTTTTCCCTCTGCCCAGTGTTTGAGCAATGACTCATGGGGAAGCACCCTCCCACACAAGGCAGCCAGATGAAGGCTGGTGTGGGTTTAATGGCTGAGTGGTCACTGATGAATGTGGGAGGATAGAAGTCAGTAGAGCTGTAGGAACACAGCGAAGTGCTGAACTGCTTTAGTGGCTCTGCTACGAAACGAGCTGCAGAAGAGCTTCGCTTAACAGGCCTGCAGCTGCTTTTGTCCTAATGAACGGATTTCAAGCTGCTTTTTAAAAAAGGCAACCCCAATTCCAGAAATATCAAATGTCTGTTTTTTGCAACAGCAGGGTTTCCCCCTGTTAACAGCCTCGTGAGGGAGGGCGGCATCTGACACATTCGTGTTGCTCATGATGCAGCCACTAATAAAAAAGTAATGGAATTGGACCTGCACTATATATGAATCATAAGCGCAATATTAGTGGTTACTATGGGGTGTAATGTGGTACACAAAACATCACTGTTCAGTACGGATTAGGGTTTTGAGGTCTTGGTTCAGTATGTTTTTGGGACACATTAACCAAGAAAAATAAATACAAATGTGCATATTTTCTTTTACTTCAATCAACATTAAACAAAGAACCTTTTTTCCTTAATTCCTTCCTTTCAATCCCGGAAATTAATTTGATTTTATTATGTTCTGTAACTTACAGAAGCTTAAAGTATGAAACTGACTGGGGATTGGATTGTATTTCTCTTAAAATAAATAAAATGGTACAAGCCAACAGTCAGTGTAAATTGGTATAATAATGCAATGTTCCTCGTGTTCTGAAAATTGAAGAGATATTTAGTTACTAGTTGAGACACCAACGCTCATAGAGCGGATGCTGAGATGTTTATCCAATAAGAAAGAAAAGTATCTAAATGTTTATTAGAGTATCCAGTATTAATATTTTTCCAAGATTGTTGGAAAGCTTTAATTATGATTATAGCCATTATAACAGTAATAACTGAGTTCTTTATTGGTAGAAATTAAAATCAAAGATGTCTGTTATTACATTGCTAACTAAAGATAATTGTTCCAGTCAGAAATGACCTTCATTGTTCTGGGTAGAACGAGGTCCAACATATGTGAAGTTTTTTTTTTTTTTTTTTTTTTTACTAACAAGCATCCATCACCCCTGGCTATTAAATGGTAAAACAGCTTGCCGTTGGTTAATGACTAGCATCCTTACAGAGCTTTGTCTATCTTCTTATTAAACTGACTGAATGCAATATGACATAACATTTAGTGGTTTTAAAACTTAAAATATATATGTATTTTTTTTTTCTGGAAAGCTTGAGGAATACCTCATCTAAAGATGTAATATGAGAGTTAGAAGCACTCCAGGGTAACACGTGCAGAAATCACTCTCTAAAGCAGAGGTGATTATTGTTCTTTAGAACCAGAAGTTTGATCGGAGCAGGAACGACAGCCGCTGACTGAAGAGATCTGATTAGCAAAGCAGCAAAAAGCCAAAAGATGTTAGTGAATTAGTTCAAAGGTCAGACGATGGAGCTGGACGGGCTGGAGGACTTTGGTCTTCCTAGGAGACGTCCGGCTCTACATCCCAGATTTTCTCTGGTTTTCTGTGTTTCTGCACTCATCATCTACTGAATTCCTTCAGGGTTGCTCAGAGATGTCTGAGTGTTTATGTATTTTTCTTTTGTGTTTTTTTTTTAAATTCGTCCACAGCAATATGAGCTACCAGGGCTGACGACCGAGGCCCTGGTTACCACAGCAACAGCATAGCAAAACAGGTCTAGAGTGAGCAGGGTTTTTTTTCTTCTCCCCCCCCCCCCCCCCGTCTTGTAGTCGGTGAGGCGGAGTTTGTTTCTTGTTACTGGGATGGACAAAGATATAGCTGTGAGTCATCCTGGAGGCCGGGAGCCGAGCCAAAGCATTCCTCCTCCCCCTTCATCACTCCCTCCTTTTCTTCTCCTCACATTTCTCAGTTCCCCCTCCCCGTCTCTTTGTCTGCCTCTTTTTTCCCCCATTATTTTATTTCTTTTACTCCCCCTGTCTTCACAAACCAATTTGACCTTCTTTTTTGGTGTCTGTAAAAAATTCCCAGAAAGCTTTTATTGGACCAGAAAAATCCCTCCTGTTTGTTTCTGCTTGTGATTCCTGACTTCCAGGTGCAGAATATTACATTCGGAAATCTGCCCTTTCTGCACAAAGGTCTCCATTAGTTTGCACTTGGACTGCTGCAGCGGTCCTCATGTATCGTGATCAAACATGCTTGTGTTTTTCACTTTGTTCATGCAATCCGAAGTGAGATGTAGCCTGCATGTGTTTGCTTCTCTGTTCGTTTAATATCATATTGGTTGGTCTCCTGCTGGTTGCAATGGTTGCAATCAATGTGAGAATGTTTGAAAAAGCTGCAGAGTGACTCCACACACGCTGTGACAGCTTTCACTGCGTTAGCAGAACAAAATGTAAACAGAAACTTGGATTATTTGTGCTGAAATGAAGTATTTCAGTGGATTATATAAGCAGAACACGGATCTGGATCATGCCGTTTGTGTATGGGAGGACATGCCTGCATTTATCTCATTCTGCATGAACATTTCATCACACTTTACAACCATGCTCGCATCTAAAGCACAGAGGCAGGTAATCTGAAGGTATTAGTGTCAAAACGCCCACATTAATACAAGGTGAAGTACAAAACACACACGGCAGAGGATTTAATGTTTCCATCTTTGTCTAAGGACGCCTTCGCCTTGTTTGAGGCTTAAATCCAGGAAGAGCATCCTGGACACATCAGGTTCAAAGAAAACTGCTGTCCCTTTTATTCATGTTGTGGGTGATATTTCAGCTTTCAGTTATGAGAAAATTTACAATAACAGATGTTAAAAGTGCTGCACATAGTCCAGGAGGAGCAAAAAGCAGTGAAATACAACATTTAAGGGTCAATTTTATTTTTTGAGTTCAGTTTTTACATCATGCAGTCAAATCTGAAGCTTAAATGGTAAAGCTGTGTTTATAGAACAAAGTGACAATAACCTCATCTGTGTGAGGCAGTTTGCTGCTCTGGGTCATATATGCATCTACTAACATCACTGGCATCAGTGACCTTAGAGAAGCACAGGTTGATGTGCTTTAATTCAGGGAAGCATTTATAAAACCACTTCCAAACCATCTGATGTTCTACAGAAATATTATTCACAAGTGGAAAATATTTAGGAAGCTGCCTATCTTACCAGGAGTGGACTTCCCTGCAAACTCACCCCGAGATCAGAGCGGGAAGCTCAGAGAAATGACAGAAAACTCCACGAGCTCCAACTCAGACTCTACAGGCCTCAGTTAGCAGGTTAAAGGTCATGATGGGACAGTTAATGTCGTATTTGGAAGGGTTGTGCGATAAAGCCTCTTATGGGAAAAAAAACAAAACAGTTGAGAGTACAACATGGATTGGTAAAGCTGCATCTGGATGTGATGATCGTGGCTTGTCCGAAGTACCAAAGTGTTTTAGGGCCAAATTAATTTAACTTTAACCAGAAATCAGATGGAAAAGCTTGTTTAATTTATTGTCTTCTGAAAGTATTTCTGCAGGGTGTTGGATCATAGGGTGTACATTTTAAAGAAAAAACGCAATTGAATCTGTGTTTGTACACCTGAGATTAGGGCTCGGCCATATTTTTCATATTTGTCAATATCACTATCATTCACGATATAAAACAGATTACTATTTTTGTCAATATTTAACATTCCCTGGTACTATTTGAAGATTTAGAAAGGTTATTTTTAATAAGATTTATTTTCAAAAGTTGAACATGTCATCAGACATGATGCAACTGTTTTTGAAAAATGAAAGGTGAGGGCTGGGTCACGCTTTCTATTCTTAAGAGACCAATTCACCTAACAGTCATTTTTTGGACTGTGGGAGGAAGCCGGACTACCCATGCACAGGGAGAAAGACCCCAGGCCGGGATTCGAACCCAGGACCTTCATGCTGGAAGGCAAATGTGCTACCAACTGTGCAGCCTTCCAAAAATGTTGTCTTCAGTAATAGAAACATTTGATTAATCGACATTTTGCCCAGCCTGACCTGAGATTAGAACCTGGTTAGGACCAGATTATTTTATGCTTCCGATGCATCAAACCGTAGTAAAAAACAAGTTTAGTTTCCCCATAACTGAAAGATCAGCAGGAGGGAATGGACTGGGCCTCATTAGAACCAATAAATGTCACAGCAGCAGTACGCGCTGTGGAGCCCATATCTGCAGCCAGATCGGACTGTTGACCTCTAGCTTAATTCCTCCAGCTAGCATTTACTTCCAGTTAGAAACGTGAACTCGCCATAAAACCTGCTTCTCTCTGCCTCTTTCCTTTTCCACAAGCCAGTTTTTCCCCCTCAGGTCTGCAGTTTAACGAGGAGCGAGGAGCCGAAGCAGCAGAGACGAGTCGTCGGAACATTTCCCCTCCAGTTGTGATGTCTTGTTTACCTTAGTTACTACTCTACCTTTCTGATGGGTGGGATGTGAAACCCTCGGAAACAAACTTCTTTCACTCAGGGCCGTTTTATGATCGCAGAGGCACCTGGGTGATTAAAGCACCCCCCCAACAACATCAAATATCAAGAGCAAATATCTATGTAAACGCGTCCTGCTTGATCTCACCTCCACCAGGCCAGGACTACAATCTGATTGTTCCATAACTTGATCACAAAAACTCACTCATACTCTTAATTTTTCTTTCCTGTCTCTCTCCTCCTCATCGTGTCTCAGCGCTCTTTCAGTTGTTTTGCTTCACCGATCTCCAGTGCTGCCCTTCTGTCTTTGCCCGTCTTCCCCATCTATTCTTCTCCTGCACAAAGGTGCAAGTAAACTCGACCAATATTTTAAAGCATTTGATCATAAATGGAAAATAAATGCAAAGTAAAAAAAGACTTTTCCTTTTACACAATAATGCTTAATAAAGCTTTATCTATTTCTCAGAGCTCCTGTTTCTCTCCTCCTTTCTGTTTCTCCTAACTAAAACCATGAGAACGTGGCTTTTGTCTAGGAATGCAAGATATATTGGTGATAACATTGATATCGGCCGATGTTAGTGATTTAGTCAGTGAGCCAATATTCAAAATCACTGTTTATTTATATCTTTGTAGGAGACTAATGCAATATTTATGACATTTAATATAATTATTGCTGTTATAGCCAATAATCGATATTTGTATTGGCGCAAAGGTATATATCGGTGCATCCTTAGTTTTGACTCTGTCTTCCATGATGTGCTGCCCCAAACTTTCTGTCCACCTTTTCATGTGCTCACTAAGAAAAGGACCAAACTGATAGATTAGTTTCAAAATGCCAACAAAGTTGGCACCGAGTGGAGATCAAAGTATTTCATAACGCAGAAAAGCTGACTGAAAACTACAACCTGCCTGAGCAGAACCTCCCACCAGCGCCGCGTCTCTCCCTCCAGCTGTTCCAGTTTAGCTTTCTGACCCGCTACCAGTGGCTGATGCCACGATCAGAGCTTTCCTCATGGTCACACAGGCGTTCAGGATGTTTCCAGTCAGAGAAACCACTAAGGAACTGGTTTTATTTGCTCCAAATAAGATGCAGGGAAAGCAGAAGATGTTAGCCTCTCTGTGGTCGGTGAACATGTGATCCAGTCTGGAGAAACTTTTTCTGCACTTGGGAAGTGACAACAGCCCAGCGGATCATTAATAAGAGCGCACTTTATCGCCCAAACATGGCATGAAGCTGGATATCTGGTCGCGCGATTATGAAAAGGACCAGCTGCACCATGGATGATAACGGCGACAGTATTTTTGTTTAAAGTCCTCCACAGTGCTGCGTTACACACCGGATAAATAAAACCAATCTGAACTCCCAGAAAGGATGATTCAAATAATAGAATGTTTAAAAAATATTTTCTGTCATTTTAAATTCCTCTTCAGGAATAGAAAGGGAGAAAAAAATTAAATCGAATTTGGCATCACACAAATCGTAGTTTTTTTTTGAAGCCATATCGCCCGGCCCTACTGTTAGGCAGGAATTCAGGGAATGTTTCCAGTCTGAATGGGAATGTCTCATACACCTGGGTCGTAAAGACTTCCAGCTCTAAACACGATGCATCCCTGCTCCCGGAGGACAGAGCTGCTCATCATGTGTCCAAGCATGTCGTAAATCTAACATACATGCAGATGGTACCTGGAGCAAGGCGTTTAGCTCGTACCGCCACCGGCGACGCTCACAGAAACGGTTTGTAACACCTAAACATCTGCTCCACGTGTATACTGAAGAGTTCAGATCGTCCTTATGTGTGCTTTACCACACCTCTGGGAGCATCTTGACATGTAACACTTCCAGCTGTTCATGTAAGCAGAAACTAAACCCTAAAAGCTTCATTAAAGTGTCCAAACCTGAGGTTTCTAATCTGCTTTTTGGAACATCTTAAAAGACTTCTTCCTGTTGTTAATGTTCCGAACACGAGCAGCTGTCAGTGTGGATGCGTTTATCCGAGGATTCATAGCTCTTCCTGGATTCTGCCGGACCGTCTTGGTTTCATTTGCTTTGATGAGACATTTGGGTTGTTGGACATTCTGGCTCGTCTCTCATACATGACATCAGTGTTCTCTCCCCTCGGTTCCTCAATGACACTGCTGCAGTTTCAGACGCATTTCCTGGCATCAGTCCTAATTATGGCAGCAGTTCCTCCTCAGCATTAAAATGTCCTTTAGAGTGAATGGAGTGGTCAGCAGCTCGGGGGTATTTTCACAGTCTCATGCCGATGGAGCATTTTCCCTAGTAATTAAATTCAAACGGTTCCTCCATGGAAACTGGTCTGATTTTAGTTCAGAGCTGCTGGTTTTTAGCTCCGCCTCCTTGATTGTTGTTGTAATAGTTGTCCATCATGTAATTTTTTTTGTATTTATTTTAATTAACTTTAAGCATAGTGACTAGAGGCTCCTCCAGAAAGTTTTCAAAAGAGCGCCCGTGTTGGGTCCACTGATAGTTTCGGGCTTGTCCACCAAACAAAAAGCCACAACCAGAAATTAAGGAGTAATTTAAGGTACTGTTATAATAAAGTCAAATTACTCTTGGATAGTGTCTCCCATCCCAAGCATGAAGCTGGTACTGAACTGGGCTGATTCTTTCACAGATCTTTATTATCACAGATCTTTCCTCCCAGTAGCTACTAGACTCTATAACCATCACTGCTCCACACAAGCTCAGTGTTTTAAAATGTTTGTAAATAGTTGATGCACAAATATATATGAACATGTACATAAAAAAAAAAAAAATCCTACTCTGTTAAACCTCTGGTATTAAAAACAGGCATATTCAGATTCAGAGGTCACGCTAGATAATTTTGTTGTCCATCATTTTGACCGAAAAAAATCCCGTCATCTATTTCTACCAGTCAATTTTTTAAATAAAATTTTTAAATAGTAGGCTATTTTTTAAAATTCATTTTAAATATTCAATTTGAACAAGCTGAACAGAGAACTACATATAAAAAATGAAATTAAACTATTGAATCCAAAATGTGAACAATTCACCTGCTGTGGCCTGAACTCGGTCTCACAACTTCCTCTGGAACTGAAATGATCCCCAGTTTGTGTGTAATCAAACAGCGGGATGGCTGCAGACGTTCGTCATGAGGTTTTGGATATTTGAATTCGCGCTCCGCTGCCACGCTGGAGACTAGAACTAAGCGCCTTAGTTTTGAAATCAGGGAACATTTCTCCAACTGAAGCGATCAGAAGTTGGAAAGACTCTCTGAACGAGCCGTTTCATGACCTGAAAGCTATCGCTTCAGCAGCAGGAAATCCTGCAGCATGCACCGGTGGCTCTTGGGAGTGACGCGGTCCAAAAGCCTCAGTGACTCTTCAACGCGTTGTCAGCTCCTGGTTAGTGAGATGCATTGAGTATGGTGTCCAGGTCTGAGATGATTTTCAGATGGAACCTCCTTTTTTTGATTGATTTTAGTAACCTGTACTTCGTGCGTAAAGTTGAAAATGTCCGTGCATTTTGCACCTGATGGTCAGAGGTGTGAATAATAATCTGTCAAAAGGATGGACAGCCATCAGATTTTGTATTTAAAGAACCCTGAAATAAGGAAAATATTTGGTTAATGCGACCCCTAGTCTACGGTTTATTTTCTTACACCTCTAATCAGACAGTAACATGTTGTTTACTTGAGGTAATCACCCTCCTTGGTCAAATCTTGTTTAAATAAATGTTTGCTGACCTTCTGATCAGAACCTAAGCTTCAGAACCAAAATCCAGACCCCTGTGTGGATCTTCAGCCTGTTTCTCAGTAGCCGATGAAGTGTTGGGGGGGCTGATCTTGGTGTTTTATCTGAAGCAGTTGGTAACTCGGTGGCAGTCCTCCCTAATCTCTGTCGTATTGAGGAAGCAAGACATTGGGTGTTTACAGAAACTGTTAATGGAAGTCGATTCCACAGTTTTGAAAGACTGAGCTCTGTGTCTTTGTCTTAAAGCTGCTCCGCTTGATTCAAACACGCATGTTCTGGTTCTGGTTCTGGTCCTGTTTAATGTCAGCTGCTTGTGAACCAGAGCACTGTGAGGTCTGTGTGAGCGGCCCGATAGCCATCTCCCTCAGCAGATGGCCGTTATTAGTGACAATGAAGACTAACCCACAGGGGCAAATGGAATAACAGGAGCCCATTTCCTTCTCAGCTCGCCATCAACCCCCTCCCTCCTCCCATCTCCTCCTCCCTCCATCTCCTCCTCCTTTTCCATCTTCTGCTAGAAGCTCATTGTTTTTCCACTGGTTCAGTTTTTTTCTTTTTTTTGAACTCCCAACCGTCGATCCAAACTGATTCCTGCAGAGATGTAATAAAGGGGGCGGTGCAGACGAGCACATGTGCAACAGACATAAGATGGACCTCTGGGTGGTGGGGGGGGGGGGGGTGAGTCAGTTGAGATGGTTTCTAACAGAACCGAGTTGTTGAGTTGGATGTTCAGGGACAGCTGCTGGTCTGAATGGTCGCAGTTGGTCCGGCTGTGGCGCCGACTCTGAATGACTGACTGACTGATTTAAAAACTGAAGAAGCAGGACCTGATTAGTCTCCAGTGTTTCTGACCTTTTTTTTTTAGTTATTTAGAACTGAAGATGGATTATTAAATATTGATCAAAGTAATGGGAATAATGAAGCTGACTTGAAACTAGTCAAAGATGTCTCTTTCCATCTCTGTTCTCATCTGTAAAGCACAATCAATGTAATTTTCTAAATATTTAACAAACTTACAGAAGCCTTTTTGATCATTAAAATATCTCCTAAAGGTTTATTTCAGTGTTAAAATGTTTATAGCAGATTTTTTTTGGGACCTCAGATTTCTGTTGTTTGGAGAATAAAAGCTGGATTAGTTTGTGCTTTACACCATTTCACCAAACTTTGATCATGTGGTGTAAATATGGAAATGAAATTAACTCTCCAGTTTTTTTTGTTTTCCATATCAAATCCAATTTCCAATTTTAATCAATGTTTTCCTCCACGTCTTTTCGTAAAAAGAAATTACAAATGACACATTTCAATCATCTCTGAGAGTTGACCTGAATTCAAAGTCCAAATAAATATATCTAAAGAAATAAGCTGTAAGGCCAGCCTGTAAAACAAGATGCTTGGCTCTGGGCAGGCAGACATCTGTCTGATCTACAGAAACCTAAGTAGTGCATTGGTAAAAGGAAAAAAAGATTTTCCAAAAATGTAATCTTGATGAACAAAAAATTATATTAATTGATCAAATCGATTTTGTCACCCAGCCCTGGAAGGATCAGATTTAGCTGATTTTGGGCTTCTACTGGTTCTAACAATAATATACCATCAGATGATCTCCTCTGAATTGAATCACTGCTCTGACTGTTGGTCGCTTTGGGTACCGCCTGATACTCCTCTCATGCTGCCACCATTTATGCCCTCTAGTGGCCACTGTAGATATGACAGCTTGTTGCAAGTTAAATCCTCTTTACCTAACCTTGTTCTAACTAAAAGTTGCTTCCAGCATAGTTCGTTCTCTATAATTACTTCATGAAATTTGATTGCAGACATATTCTGTGTTTGAGCTCCATCAATCATCAGTTTAGTTATTTGGATTATAGAAGTATAAAAATTCTGATTTTTAATAACCAAAATGTGTTTTATTGCTTCGGTCGTTTTGCATCTATTTGAATATTTCCTCATTTACAGCTGTGTAATGTATTTATTCATACTTCTCTTCAGTGATTTTATAATTTAATATAATCTGAGGATGATTATAGTTTATTTTGCAATTTATTTTTAGGGGAATTCACTGTGTGCTAACATAATGTGTAGCTATTTTGCTGCGTAATGAGGAACTTGGGGCGATTCTCATGTGGGAAAGTGTATTTTACCCACATGTTTCATGTTCTTCATTTTGTTCAATCATCATTAAGCAGAGCAATTTATTCTTCTAATAAAATGCATCATGTTTCCCTAATTATTGCCCAAGGTGCACAAAAATAGTTCTTTCCCTTCACTTTTTTTTACAACTCAAAACCTGGACGTGATAATTTTCCCTTTGAATCATCCGCAAGCATCAGACAGGATTTCCAAATATTTACCCCATAAATAAAAATATCAATCATAATGTTTTGATATTTTATAAAGATGTCATTTAAAAAAAGGTCAGAATGCTGTGATGTAACAGGTGGAAAGTAGCTGGATTGTATTAAAGGATGAGAAATCTTCTCCAGCAGCGGTACGATGAACACTTTAAGCAAACTAACGCCCACATCCCGGCGCTCCTGTCTCCACAGGAATGCTAAGAAGGAGTCGGACCTGGAGGCAGCTCTGCTCCGGCTGAGGGACCTGGAGGCCATGCTGAACTCCAAAGACGCTGCCTACACCACCGCCATGGGGGAGAAGCGAAACTTGGAGGCCGAGGTGAAGGACCTGAAGGCCCAGCTGGCCAAGGTAAAAGCAGTCTGATTCCAACTGAGGCCTCATGTGGTTTCCGTGGTCAGGAAAGGTGCATTCCTGCCTCAAAGCAAACAGAAATCCATGGACTGAAGTCTGATTTGTGGTTTGTGTAGCTGAGCATCAACACAATCCTTCTGAAGCTCCCAGATTTGGTTTTCCTGCTCCTTTCTGACTAAAGCCCTGCAGAGAAATGCCGACGTCACCGTCTGACGCCCACAGGGCTGCTCAGATTTTTACCATCAGTTTTCCACCTGTTAAAGATGCAGCCATCATAACTCCCTAAGTTCTAAAGTGATCTCTAAATGTGTGAATGTTTTGGTGTTTTTTGTTTTTTGCTTTATGCAGAAAACAATCAGAAATGATTTTCTATAAACGTCGTGTGGCTGATTATAAATGAGGTTGTGGTGGGGGGACAGAGACGGCTGCTTTCTCTGCTGTCTGTCGGTTTTATCAATGAATCTCACCTTCGAGCTCAGAGCTGTGGCCCTGCTCCAACTACTGTCCAAACTTTGGAACTGCACCTTTTCTGTCCAGAGTTGAAAGTTTCACAGCTCATAAGCTGAAAGATTTTCCGAGTTTTGAGGATTTGTCTTCAGTTTTCTCTCTCCTTCTCTCTCCCAGCTGGACGTTAACTTGGCCGATACGAAGAAGCAGCTGCAGGATGAGATGCTGAGGCGGGTGGATGCAGAGAACCGCCTGCAGACCATAAAGGAGGAGCTGGAGTTCCAGAAGAACATCTACGCTGAGGTTTGTGCTCCTTGCCTCGTTTCTCTGCTTGCATCTTTTCTGCAGGCTGTTTATTTGCTCCAAACAGCAACTGGTTGGTTCTGCATTTCCTCCTCCAGATTTGTTTTACTGATGCACTTTTTTTTTTAACCTACAAGTGTGATTACACCTAAATATCCGTCGCTGTGACGGACTACTGTTTCTTCCTATAATTTGAAATCTTCTGGTTGTGTTTGGCAGCTGGGGAAAAGTAGACAAAGATTACATTTAAATATGATGATGATCCGCCTATAGATTTTTCTGCTGCAGCTCAAAACAAGTAATTTCTGCACAGCAGCTGATTGATCAATACAATTATGTTTACTCAGGTCTCGGCAGAAAGACCGATTGTTGTTTAAATGCAGAAAATGAACATTAAATGGAGATAAGTAGGAGTTTCTGGAGACCGATGTTGCCTCTGTCTGAACGCCGTTTGTTTCGTGCAGGAGCTGCGCGAGTCAAAGCGTCGATACGTGTCTCAGATAGTGGAGATCGACGGCAGCAGGCAGCAGGACTTTGAAAGCAAGCTGGCCGAAGCTCTGACCGAGCTGAGGGCGCAGCACGAGGAGCAGGTTCGCCTCTACAAGGAGGAGCTGGAGAAGACCTACAACTCAAAGGTAGGAGGCACATCTCCGTCGCCACCTACAGGTCGCCTGGAGTCCGGCTGTTTTCATTTAGATGAAACGAAGTATTGATCTGTCCCACTGTATTCAGAATCCACTGGAAACATCTAACGAGTGTAACTGCTGCGCTGTTAATGAGGAAGACGTTTTCTACCTACAATTTAATTACAAATATAATTGAAGCTGAAATAGTATTTTTAGGGGAGAATAAATATTTTTCTAAGATTGTTGCACCAACTAAGAAGCTGCAAAATGCGTATGTTGTTTAGAAACAGAGGTGGGTAGAGAACCCAAAAGAATTTACTAAAGTAAAACGTAGCCCTCAAAGAAGTTGTTATATAATCTGACTTGATTTTTCTAAAATATTTTATGTGCAAAGTGTGGTCTTTTAAAGACATATTATAATTGATTTTCCAAATTTTTTCAGTGCAAAACTTATTAAACAAGGACTTGCAGTAGATAATGTGTGTGTATATATTGACAGAAACAACAGGCTCAGCAGATGGAAAATAACATTAAAACAGCAAAGCTTGTGTATGAACAAGAGGTCTCACTTTACAATAAACTACGGATGTGTATTGGCAAGAATCTGGTGAAATATGTATGACAACACAGGGGGGATGATACAATATATCGCGATACTATGAGTAAGACTGCATATTGTGGTTTTTAAAACTATTACTAGATCTAGTTGATCCACTGGAACTAAGAAGGTGAAAACAGCCACAAAACTACCAGTCATACTTTTAATTTACTACAAAAATTACTGTCATCATTAATGGTTCCGTTCAAATTCTAAAAACTGCAATAAAAATCAATACATTGCTTTTGAATATCAATACAATATCGTGACATAAAACATTGTGATATATCGCCGTATTTATATTCTCTTACATCCCTACCATAAGCTGTAGGTTTGTCTCTGTGCATCATATTTTTTTGGTTAAAATATTTGTTCTTTTAGTGAAGTTACTCGCACTAGATCGGGTATCCAGATATTTTACTCAAGTAAAGAGTAGCAATACTTCACATCAATATAACTGAAGTAAAAATATAAAGTGCAATGTACTCCTAAAATAATTTTTTTTTTTGCAAAAAGTTACTCAAGTAAATGTAAGTAGTTACCACCTGCCTCTGTTTAGAATATTATTAAAAGCAGGTTAATAAAGATGTATTATTGTATTTTAAACATTATATTCTATGCAGCCTGTATTACTTATTCTTCGGTTTGTTTTAAAAGTAACAGAAATGCTTCAGAGGAAATAAAAAACCTCACAACTGATCAGCGTTTAAACAAGACGTTGTTTAAATGAAATGAAAATTAATAGCAGCGTGACGGAGCGTTTGTTTTCTGATGCCGACGTCTTTCTGTCTCCACGTTTCAGCTGGAAAACGCCCGTCATTCAGCGGAGAGAAACAGCCACATGGTCGGAGCCGCTCACGAGGAGCTGCAGCAGACCCGGGTCCGTCTGGAGGGCATGACGTCTCAGCTGACTCAGCTGCAGAAACAGGTACCCACGCTTCCTCCCGCTGCCCATCAGTCTGCCTCTTTCCCCCCCGACTGAACCCCGTCTCTCTGTGGGCTCGTGACAGCTGGCGGCCAGCGAGGCCAGAGTCCGGGAGCTGGAGGAGTCCATGGCGCGAGAGCGGGACATGATGAGGCGTCGCCTGGAGGATAAAGACCGAGAGATGGCGGAGATCCGAGCCCGGATGCAGCAGCAGCTGGACGAGTACCAGGAGCTGCTGGACGTCAAGCTCGCCCTGGATATGGAGATCAATGCTTACAGGAAGCTGCTGGAGGGAGAGGAGGAGAGGTGAGCTGAAGTTGGAGTCGAATCTGAAAATGTTGCCCAGCTGGGAGAAGCAGGAAGCTGAAGTTCTAATGAGCCACTGAAGGGTTGGATGCTGGCGGAAACGGCCGGAAGCTGAGCGTTGTCGACTAATTGTTGGATGCTGTTAAACTGAGTGATGACTGATGAAGTTTTCTACATTTATAACAAACAGAATCTTCTAGAAGGTCGTTCAGATTTTAACTTCGGTGACCAAATTTATAATGAGCTGGCTGCAAGGTTTGGGTATGGAGCTGCACACTGACTTGACTTGGTTTCTGGCTGGATATACAACCGGTCTTCCTGGCAGTACAGAGTCCAGTTGTCGTCCAGCTTTAGACTTTCATGCCAGTTTGGGATCATTGTTCGGTTGGAACATCCAGCTGTCTCCAAGTTTTCACTAATTGTGGCTCATCAGACTCACAGAATGATGCTACCAACACCATGCTTGACACTTGACTTGAATTCCTCGCCTCCAGCCAAAATACTCGATGTTTGTCTCATCTGACAATCAAGGCAAGGCAATTTTATTTGTGTAGCACACTTTCAACAACAAGGTAATTCAAGTTGTTTTACATGATTAAGGGGTAAAAAAAATAGCAGTGAAATGCAGACAAAGCATATAAAGTAAAAACGGCAGTAAACCAGGAACCATACAACATATGAAAGCATGACTCAAAGGCAGCTGTAAACAGATACGTTTTTAGTTGTGATTTAAAAGAACTCCGTGTTTCAGCAGCTTTGCAGTTTTCTGGAAGTTTGTTCCAGATTAGAGGAGCATAGAAACTGAAAGCTGCTTCTCCATGTTTGGTTCTGATTCTAGGGATGTTGAGTCGACTGGAATTAGAGGACCTGATTGGTCTGGGGGGGGTTGCTATAGTAACAGTAGATCTTCATCATACTTTGGTGCTAAGCCAAATAAAACTCGTCTTCAGGAGCAACTTGGCTTATCCAGGTGGGCAGCTGTTTGTTTAGGAACAAGGTTGTCATCATCTTCTCATTCTATCATGATGTTGATGCTTCCTGATAATCCTCACCAGTTTTTTTTTTTTTTTTTTTCTCCATCTGAGGAGGCAGTTTTGGTCTAAATAACTGTTTCTAACCTCTGAGTTACAAAATCTTCAGGTGGAAACTGCTCCTAAAGACTTGAACCAACCAACTTGTGGAGAAACTACAAGCTGAACGCTGTCATGACTAACCAGAAGCTAACAGGCTTCGGTCTTGTTCAGACATTCTCGAACCTTCCGCGTGGCTCATTAACAGATTGAAGTGAACGCATCATTTCTTGTCAGAACTTAGTTTGATCAGTTGAAGTCACGAGGTCTAAGCTATGCGTGTTTCCCCCAGGCTCCGTCTGTCCCCGAGCCCCTCCTCCTCAAAGGTCACAGTGACTCGCACCACCGGCTCGGGTCACGCCAGCCGCATGCTCCTCAGCTCGTCCTCCGCGGCGTCCGCCGCCGCCGTGGCAGCCGTGGCCTCCAGCAGTCGCCACTCATCCAGCGCCAGCAAGAAGCGCCGCCTGAACGACAACGACAGCGAGAACTCCAGCATGGTGGGCGGCACCGTCACCAAGACCCGCATCAGTCAGCAAGCCTCGGCCAGCGGTCGCATCACTGTGGACGAGGTCGACCTGGAGGGGAAGTACATCCGTCTGAGCAACAAGGCTGACGAGGTAACGGAGTGTTACGGCCTTTATGGCCCCTGAAAATCAGCCCATACAGTCCAGTAAAAGTGTTCCTACTGGGAGGGGTGGCTTAAGTGTTTCTGCTTTATAAGCATATTTAATTAATCCCTGTTCTCGTCCTGCAGGACCAGTTGCTGGGCAACTGGCAGGTGAAGAGACAAGTCGGCAGCGGCACTCCGATCGCATACAAGTTTCCCAGCAAGTTCACTCTAAAGGCCGGAGCCACTGTGACTGTGAGTTCACCTCACGGGTCGATCGGGTCGGTCGATCTGTTCGTTCCGGTTAAACCGGAACCAAGTGACTAAATCTGTCCCAAACTCTGCAGGTCTGGGCTTCATCTGGTGGAGGGACCCACAACCCTCCCACCGATCTGGTCTGGAAAAGCCAGGCTTCCTGGGGCAGCGGCGACCTCCTGCAGACCACCCTCATCAGTGCCGGCGGAGAGGTTGGAGTCCAGATCTCAGATTTTATGATTCTATTTTCTTTCATTTTCAAAGACTGAACCTTTTTATTTTCTCCCTGTTTCTTTTAACAGGAAATGGCCACCAGGAAAGTGACGCGCACCCTGTTCCAGGATGAAGATGATGATGACATGGTAAACTCTTCCTCTCTAACATTCGGTATTAAATAAGCAGCAGCTGAGCTTTCTGCACTGATGGAACAGATATATCAAGTTGCTGTGAACTCTAAGGTTTTTAAAGGAAACGAGTCCTAATTCCTTTTAAAGCAATAAGTGTTTAAATATGCAGAAAAAAAGTGTCACTTATTTAACCGGAAGTAGAAAAAAAATCTGGTGTTAAAATAAAAATACATATGTTGCTCTGAAGACGAGCATTCGTACAGTAATCCTGTTCTAACAGCATTTCATCAGTACACAGTCTTCAAAAAGGTAAACAATGATCTTGTTTAAATGACTGTCGTTTGGCGCCCCCTGCAGGGAGCTCACAGCACCTGCGGCACAGACAACGAGTACAACCTGCGCAGCCGCACGGTCATCTGTGACTCGTGCGGACAGTCGTCGGATCGCTCCGGCGGATTGGAGGGCCTCGTGGGACACACCTCCTTCATGGGAACCAACGACCCCAGACAGGTACCGCCCAGTTTCAGGGGTCATTATTCACCATAACTGGTTTTAATAAATCACACAATCAAAACACAGCTATGCTCAATAAGTGTGAGATACTGAAAGATGGCGTCCTTAATGACGAGCTGAAGCGCTCACTCACTGTAGATTTTTACACTAAATCCAGATGGACAATCGATAACTAACACCACAATGTCCCTCTTCAGTAAGATTCTTAATCTATTAGTTGATCAAATCTCCAGTTAGATAAATTAAGGATATTTATGCTCTTATTTTGGGCTACTTACCAGTATGATGGTCTGAGAGAGGCGTTACAGAATGCTGCTGTAGCTTCTTTGTCCCTGTATCTCCTGATCACAAATAATGAAATTGTGGAGCAAAATAAATCAATTTAATCTGATGGGCTTAAAAATTGAGACTTAATCTTTTCGTTAATATTCTTGAGAATAAAGCAAAGCCAAAGGCCTACATTACACAATATGGGTCCTCAGAAAGACAGAAAGTTGCCAGCGTGTGGGCTGCAGGTGAGCTTTGTCTTCTGCTGCACACAGCAGTCACCTTATGCTCCCCTTGAGGGAAAGCGCTACAGCCCTTTCTGCATGAAATACCCAAAGTTTTTCCTTTTTTAAAAAGCACAGTGTAAATCTATCACTTGCCCCCATATAAAACACCACTAAACATCAGTGTAAGCTGCGCTCCCTTCAAGTTTATCACGTAAAAAACAGCGTTGCTCAGTTGAAGGTGCTAAAAAATGGTAACGCTGCTAACAGTCAGCTCAATAAGCCACAGACCAACACCCTAAATTCCATCAAGCTGTCCTAAGATGTAATCACTCGCCTGCGGTAACTGTTTCCCCGTTTCCTGATACAGAGAGGTCCAGGTGGAATAAAATAGGTCTAACTCAGATAGTTGCTTCTGGGTCCTTAACTGATTTTGGTAGTGAGTTTATGACAGCTGCATGTTGGCGTCCATCTCTAATCACTGTTGCAGTAACTAAAAGTTCTCCTCAAGCGGCTGCAGAGAGCAGCTTCTGATTGGTCAAAGACAAACTCGTGCTGAGATCAAGGCCCAATAATTTACATCCAGGAAAAAGTCTGAATCAGGTTAAAATATAAAACGACATAAAGCATGAACGGTCAGTTCAGGAGGAAACATTCATACATTTTTTTTTGTCTCTTCCTCCTCAGGGTCGCATGAAGCCGGAGAACTGCTCCGTCATGTAGAAACCAGAGAGCACCTCATCTGAACATGCCGCAGAGCAGGATCCTTTTCTACCATCAGGATATATATTTTTTTTATCATTTTTTTTGTATTCAGATTAATCTGCAGGTTGGAGCTGCTTCATGGTTTTTGGCGATGGGCTCAGGATGTTCAGATTTCCTTACGTTGAATTCATTTTTTCCTGCATGTCTGCTTTGCAAACGCTTGTTTTGGCCTCTGCTCTGTCCGCACACTCTGCTCCATTGACCAGCGCTCCGCTCCGGGCCGATCCGATCCAGGGTTTCCCCATTCTGGCTGTCCTCACAAAACACGCACAGCTGTGAACTCTGACCAGAGAACTTCTCTGCAGCCACATCGACGGCGGAGAACAAACCCCCGGAGCTTTAATAATCATGCTGTTTGAGGACTCCTGTTTACACCTTGTTTATTTGAACATGATCATTTCCATGTTTATATGCAACAGAAAAAAATCCTCCAAAGATTGACTGTTGGCTCAGGTTTTTAAACAAACATCTTATATATTTGCTTTAGGTGATGTAGTCGTGCAGCTGTGGTGCACAAAAATGATGAAATGATTGTAAACCCGGCTCACTTGCACAGATAAATGTCAGCTTGTAGTTTAGAGCGTCTATAGAAGATAGTTTGGTTTACAGAAGAACTTTAATGCACAAGTTTAACTCGACTATTTAGCTTTATTTTGCTCCTTTTTCTCTTTCTGAGGCTGCTTTATAATCACAACAGTTTGAATTGTAGAATCACTGACGAAAACAGCCCAGAAGGAGTTCAGCTGGTCCACAAACAGAGCAGCAATGGGATGGGAAGGGTTTAAGTTAGCAGAGACCTGTCATTTCTAGAGCAACCACCAGAGGGCATCAGGGGTGGAGTGAGGGGCTGATCAGGCAGTGGGTGTTTCCAGGACTTGATGCAGCGTTACAGGGGTCTGGTTGGTTGTATCTTGCAGTTTTCTTTACTTTTACCTTAACTTTGGGTTATTGTGAAATCTCTATGCCTCACACATTGGGCAGTTTAACCATTCGCCCTCATGGAAACCTACAGTGTGACCCCGACCAAACTCCAGCTGGTGTTTCTATGAGGCATGTTCTGTGTGTGCTGACTGTAACTCACTGTTCTGGCTGTAAGAACATCCAGAACCTGCTGCACTCATGGTCAACCTCTGTCTGTTCTGAACATGCCAGGTCTTTGCAGATCCGGTCTTGTACATCCCCATCACTGAGCTGCATGTGGACCAAATGAAAACATTTTCTTCAGTGACTGTAATGTGACAATCATTTTTATTTTTACTTGGATTTCGTTGAATCAGTCAAACAGGAAGCTGTTGGTGGCAGCAGCTTTAGTTTTCTCTCCTGTTAGCAGATGGAAATGTGCCTTTTAGAGGAAAGAAACTTTCTCTTCTCACATGATACATGCTTTGGTCTTGTGACGGTCAGCCTTCCTCCTCGCTCCTTAAAACTGGTCACAAGGGCTTCTTTCTTTCCTTTCTTCCTGTTGAACTTTGTGGCTTTAGAACAATTTTTGGGATTTTTGACTTTATGCGCTGCTTTTATTAGAGATCTGCAGCATGTATGCAATGCAGGCAGATTTGTACTGTAGTTTGGCAGCTTTATGCATTTATACTCCATGTTAAAGTTTATCTCCACAGAAAATACTTGATGGATTTATAGATATATTTTTTGTCTGGTTTGCAATTCAGGCCAATTCTACTTTTTATTTTTCAAACCCTAAAGTGCCTCAGCCACCTTCTAACATGACCCAGAGCCATTTGAAGAATGAGCAAAGATCTAGTTTTGACCATGTTTTTATGCACAGCTGTTAGCCTCTGAGAGTTGAGATGATTTATCTACCAGAAGTTATGATTTTCCTAAAAGGCCGAGCAGGTTCAGAGCTACGATGTTCCTCAGGCCACAGAGAGCGAAGGTCAAACTGTTTCAGCCTCAATAATCACCTGAATCTCTCAAAGGTTTCAAATTTTACCTAAATCTGTTTGTCAGATTTTCATTCCTAAAGTAGAGCAATGATTAGAAACGAAGTCATAATTTGACTTTTAATTGCTTTTTTGATTTTTTTTTTTTTTTTTTCCTAAAATGAAGACAAATAAAAGCTATTTTTCCCACCGATTGTTTTTACCTTGAATTCATGACAAGCTGAAAAGTGTGAAGATTTTTATTTGCATTAAACAAACTCATATATGTACCCTCTGTGACATTCAGAAATAAGAAGTTACATGTTTAAAAAAAAAAACAAATATTTACAGCACAAAGTACATTCAGGTGGAATCTGAGTATTAAATGCGTTTCTGCAGGTTCAGACAGGTCTGCTGATTGGTTGGGTTCTCTCTCCTGGGCTACCATGGCGGAGCGGTGAAGAGGGCGAGCCGGGTCACTTCTGCTCTTTGGATAACTTTATGGCGAATAATGTTCATGCACAAAAATGAAACTACCTTCTGCAGCCCTTAGTGGTCACACAGCTCTATGGTGACTGGCAAAAATAGATTTGTGCATCTGAGGAATTTCTAATGTCACTAGCCTACTTCAGAATGCAACGCCAACATTTTGTTTTAGAAACTGATGGGGGTCAATGAGGCCATGATTCAGAATGAATATCTGATATTACAAAACACCAACTGAATGTATGTTGTTGCTAATCTTTGACATATTCAGGGCTCTAATCCGGTTTTTGATATATTTTTTCCTTTCCTAATTTTTAATGGCTAAACTGGCATTTAAAGTGTTAAAATCCTAAAAATATTTGATATATGAGGAAGTTTGAGAACTTAGATATTTTTTTTAAACAGGAAAAATTTGCTTTTTTTTTGCAAAATAAAACTTAAGATTTTACTGAAACGAAAAGTTCTTACAAAAAACTCAAGTAACTGCCTGAAAAACGGCCAAAATGACTTTTAAAAAAAACAAAGTGGGGAGATATTTACAAAGATGCCTAATAGGGTCGTAAAGGTGAATTCAACCATAGACCTGAGGTAAAACCTGCTTTATCTGGAGAAACTTAATATTCATCTGCCCAGGCTCCTAACCCAGTCATTCCTTGAGTCAATAGTTTATATTAAGCAGAGTTATAAAACCGATGAAAGTTAATTTGTTGAGAAATATGACCATAAACATTTATGCATGGATGCAGGAAGCTGCACAGACACTCCCGGTTCTAATCCATGACCTTTACGCTAAGAATCAAAGGAAAATGTTTTTGTGTCTCTACATGAAACGTGTATTAGAAAAGCTACTTTAATTTGACACTAAATTATCTCTAACTCCATTCTGTGCATCTAAGGAGCAGATTGCTATAAAAGAACTAATGTGCTAATTTTCTTTGTGCCTCTAAAAAAAAGATGTTCAGCCATTTGTGTTTGCATCAAACCAGCCTCAAATCCAGCTAAAAGAGCTTTTCTGGATCAAGAGCTTTAAAGGGGGCATATTATGCCTCTTTTCAAACAGGTTATGATAAATCTATGTACTGTACAAAACATGTTAAGGAAGTTCTTTGTACAAAATCACTCACATAAAACAATGTCACCTTCAATCCCTTTCAAAATGAGCTGTTTAGAGGGCTCTGTCACTTTTATGCAAATTAGCGGTTGCAGACCACGCCCATCCGTTTTACTAGGCTGTGAGTTAGCCACACAATAGACTGGCATGGAATTGGTGGGCGGCTGTTTTCAAATTCTGCTTATTGCGGTGTCACAATGAGGCTTGTGGAAGAACGAGAAAAAATTTTTTTTGATCAATTTTAATCGTGTGTGGAATGTTTATAGAGGCAGCAGAGACCCAAATGGCAACACAACAGCATGAAAAAAGTGAAATTAGTATAATTGGTCCCCAGTAAGTTGAGAAGCTCTGCCACAGAGAAGGTTTCTGGACATCCTCCTCCTCAGGAGGGAGCTTTGGAGTCATGTTGCCACCAGGGTAGAGCTTGCCGGCAGGTAGGTTTGGGTGCATCTGCACGGACAGACGGGACATTCTGGAAATAGGCCGTCTAGAGAAGAAAAGCCGAGACCTAACGTGAGGTCTGTGGTCCCAATAGTGAAGCATCCATGGTTGCTTCTCCTCCAAGGAAGCGGCCCCCTCCTAGTTCTAATCACGAACACCGATGGAAACGTCGTCCAAGAGCAACTTTCTTCTGAAAATCCCCCAAGAGTTCCTGATCTTTGGATCTTACAGCCCGATGGCGCACCGTGTCACAGGGCTAACACGATAAAGATACTGAAATATCTCAATATTAAAATGTTGGACCCAGAAGTGAACCCTTCTAGGAAAATGGGTTTAGTTCTCTAAATAGAAAGTGGAGAAACAGAAGTCAACAAACGGATCCGCTCCAAGCACTAAGAACAGAAGATTGGGTTGCCATCAGTCATTATTTGGTCTAGAAGTTGATGTCAAAGAGAATGGATCAATGCAGGAAGTGTCTCTGCATCAATCAGATGTTTGGTATTGAAAGCCTTTCAGACGGAGGAAATCTGTCAAACTGTTCTTCTGTGGGTTAACCCAAAGAAAACAGTTCGTCTCCTTCCAGCCTCAAACTGGGACTTTGTGTGTTTGGTCAGAAGAGCTTTGGTCTCTTCAAAAAACTGTTGAGACATAAAATCCAATAAATTTGTAACCATGGAGAGCCGTTTCTTTATCTACAACATTCATCTGGTAATGAGGGAATCAGCACTAGTCCTGTGAAGTAGAAAACATGTCGGTAACATTATATTTACTTCCATATTTACAGAGCTTTCATCCAGCAGCTGCCGGAAGCCACATTTAGGGGCCACACTGGAACAATATTCCTGGTGAGGCTTTTCTTTAGCGTTTTTTGGAGACCTCACAGTTTTTTGTTTTTAATGTTTTTTTTTACCTAAATGAGCTCCGAAAAGCAAACTGGAAACATTTCCCAGTTTTCTGAGGGGTTGGAAGTCACCAGCCTTCCTCACCTGCTGGCTCCTCAGTCTGGATGTCTGTCCTGTTGACAACAGTACCATCTAATGGCCACAGGAGGGCAGCACTGCCCTCGTCCAGGGCACCAACAGGCCCTCCTGAGTTTTTAGCTGAAGAGCATAAGGTCTGCTCTTCTTTATCACCTCCAAAGTGAGGAGGATGAACTTTCTCCGCCACTCCTACTCTGACTGAAGTGTTCTTCTCGGGGACGGCCGGGGGGAGGGAGGCCGGCGGACAGGAGGCAGGTCATAGTGTCCGGGGATGTGGCTGTTCACGGGGAGGTCGTAGTGGCCCTGGGGGTCCTCATGAGCTGCATGGCCGAGGGAGCTCTGACGCTCTGAGAACAAGAGGAGGTAGAGGGAGAGAGAGAGAGGAGGTCTTTACACCTGAACTCGTGTTTTTTTGTGTGTGAGAGCCTCTCAGAGCTGCAGCGGGCGTAGCTCACCTCTGCGCAGCGTGGCCATGCTGAATGGCGGGGGGCTGATCTCGGTGTACGCTCGCTCTCGGGGCACGGCCGACTTCATCTCCATGTAGCTGCTCTCCTGGGCGCAGAACGGCAGGCCGGGCAGGTCCTTGATGGTGGCGTAGGGATTCTCGCTGTTCAGAGAGCCGCTGCTCACCGCCACCAGGCCCTTCAGCTCTGTTTTAACAAACAGCATGCAGAAAAAGGCCATTCGCAGTTAGGAGGTCAAACAGCAGGTCTGCTACAACCAAATACCCCGGCCCCCTCATTAGACCGGCCTCCAAAGGCTCCAAAGGCCCAGTCTACTTGGATTAGTAAGGTCGTTGAGCCTAAATGCTTCTAATGAGCCAAGGCAGAGCGGGTTTATTTATAAGGCACCATTTATACACAAGGCAACCCAAAGTCCTTCACACTAAACCAAAAGAAAACCACTAGTACAACAAAAACCTTCACATTTAGAAAAGCATTTCAGAAAAAAACATTAAACTAATTTAATCTCACAGATTGGTTTATTATTGAGACTGTTTGATCAAACGCCGCAGGAGATAATGTTTTCAGTCCTGATTTAAAGGAACCAACAGTTTCTGCACAGCTCAGGTTTTCAGGGAGTTTGTTCCAGAGCTGATCATAGAAACTAAACGCTGCTTCATCTTGTTTATGTTCTAATCACGGGAGCATCGCTTCATTTCCAGACAAAACGTTGGTCTTTATCAATGCAACTTCATCCATAAGCATCACATTGTTCAGACTAAAGTTATCTAGAAGGCAATCAACATTCTTTTTCTCGCCAATTATCACTTGAAGAATAGCAGGTAGCTGGAGAGGGTGATGACTCTTGAGTCTGGACCTGTGGTGGATCAGCAAAGGATTGGAGCGTTGAAATGTCTGGAGGCCTTATCTGATGGTGGTGACACCTGGGTGGGGTTGGATATGGATGGTTTTTCCTCTCCTTTATGGGTGAGGGTTTTTCCTGAGGGAGAACGAGGTTGTTGGACGAGGCGTTCTCTGAATATGAAGAGGACCTGGTAGACGCTTTAGAGGGTGAAGAGAGCAGACAGGTGTCCTGTGGGATTATACGTCACTCCAGCTATACGGTGTCCCTCACCTGCTGGTTTATCTTCTGTTTTTTAAATTCTTTTTCATTTCTCTCTTTTCCTCTTCCTGGAGGAACAGGCTGGAGATGTATGGCGTGCAGTTTGTCAAGTTACACAGTCTAAAGTTAACAGCAAATATTTCAGTTATTCAACCTGTCATAACAGAAAAAAGTGAGTTAATTTTTCGAAGTCATATTTGTGTCCATGTTGTTTATTGATTTGTAAGTGTTACAATTTTAAAATAAGTATTTAGTGAACAAGCTAAACATTTAATATTTAATCTGTAAACGAAATATTTATCTTGAAACTGTGACATTTATAAACGAATAAATGACATGAGTTTGAATGAACCATTTTTTTAATCTAATGACAGGATGAATAACCCAGATTATTGCTGTTACTATTGTCTGTGTAATGTTACAAACGGCACCACATGGAGACCCAGTTTTCTTTTGAAGCAAAACATTTTGCCCCAAGCTTATTCACAGCATGTCCATAATCCATAAAGATTAAAATCCCACCCAGAAAAAAATTAAGTTGTCAATAAATTGGGCATATTTAGCTTTGTATGTTGAGTCAAGCCAATAATTCAGAGACAATCTGCTGAATCCTTCAGCTTCTTGTCTTTCAGGAAGAAAGGTCCCCTGAGAGCGATTTGGAAAGTCATTTGTCCAAGTATGTAATATCCACCATATCGTCAGACAAAGACCTCTGTGGTTTTACTTGACATGCTCCCTAAACGTTTCACAGCGCCATCTCATACATTCAGAATTTCAAGCTGAGTTGTCAGTTTTTCCAGCACAGCTTCAGCTCCATGTTGCTCTCTCTGTGGTACTGTAGGTCTTCAGATGGAGGAGCAGACCTCTGTACAGGAAGGCGAACCTCTTCTCTACCCTCACCGGCCGTTTTGTAGGGGTTTTGTTGTCTTTTCCTCCAGCGATCAACCAGGTGTCCTTGTTTTTTTGGCAAAGGGCTAGAAGAGGGGTTTGAAACTAATGGGGTTCAATTTTAGGCCCAGTGCTTTTTAACCTTTATATTTCTTTCACAGTTATGCTGACGATACACAGCTGTACATCTCCATGTCTCCCGATGACACACGGCCAATGGATGCACTTCTTAACTGCATTTTAGACATTAAATCCTGGATGGCAGAAAACTTTCTCCAACTCAACCAGGACAAAACTGAAGTTTTAGTCATCGGTCCTGAGGCTCAGAGAGAGAAACTTTTACCAAAACTACAATCACTGTCATTTAGTCTCGTTTTGGGTTTGCCCTGAGACGGCTGCAGAACCACAATCCTCCTGTACCCTTAGTGTTTTCTTTCCCACAGAATTCATTTATCTCCATGTTTCCTTGCTTAAAAGATGCATATAGCTGGTTAGTGCAGTTTGAGATTTTCTTTGTTTTTTTGACACATCTGACTCTTATACACTAGTAATGATTCCTGCAGGCAACAGGAGAGCAAAGTGGAGAAGGTCTGATAACAACCTACCTTTGTTGTAATATTTTCCCAGGCTGGCGCTGTAGCTGTAGCTCCGGTCGATGCCAAACGCTCCTGTAAACCGTAACAGAAACACTTTTTTTCTATCTGTCAGACTAATAAAAAACAGAAAGGTTGCTTTTGGAAATGTTGGAGATCAATAGCAGGTGGGAAAGTTTTGTTGCCAGTCAGCTTTTATAAAGTTCTTGGTGTTTATGGACTGATATCAGGGCTGAACAGGAAAAATGTGACTGGTGATGAAGTGGAATTAGAGGGGAAAAGTTACGACTATATTATATATTTACAGGTCACTATTTGAATGTTACTGCAGTCAGAGAGTCAGGAGACCCCTTCTAGACCTTAACTAGCAGGTAAATGTCAGTCTGTAGCTGAATGTTCCTCCATCTGCATGAATGAACTCATTCCTGTGATCGGACCTGAGCCTTTACGGGTCTCGTGATGCTTCCAGTCTGCAGGCAGTGTCGCGTTGGTCTCCACCCCAAACAGGCCGCGCCTCTCCCTCGCCGCGTTCTTCACGCTGCAGAAAAGCTGGTTGTTGGTGTTCTGTGGGACACAGGAAGGAGCCAAAAGGTATCAGAAAACTGAACGTAGCGCTCAATGAATGGTTCAGGATCACATCCAACAGGGGGCGGAAATGAGCTGGATTCATATGGGGGTTACAAGGTCAAAGGTTAAAGGCAATACTTTGGGTTATTACATAGGATAAATAAATGGAGGTTCATTTTTCAAGGTCATATTTGTGTCCATGTTATTTATTAATTGATAAATGTCAAACTAAATATGTAGGTAAATATTTACTTACGTACATATTTAGTTTACAAAGTAAATATACAGTTTACACAATAAATGTTTAGCTCCAAACTAAACACTTAGGTCAATATTGTTATCAAAATATTTAGGGAACTTTGAACTAAATACTTAATTAGCAAGCTATATATTTTGTTTGAGGCTAAATATTATAAAAGCTGCTGCTGAGACTTTATGTCACCTGTTTATTTTGGTCCCGACATGTCCAACATTTCAGCTTAAAACGTAGGATGAACTGTTTCAACGGCAACACAGACGTTTACCGATGGATCTACAGCAACAGTGATGCACCAGCAGCAGGAGTTTACGTAGGTGTGCAAGACCCAGCTTTTATTTTGATAGTCCATTTCTACTTCTTAGCAAGTGAATTAGCATATTTGCTAAATATTTAGCTCTGAGTTAAATATTTACTTTGAAGCTATATAAATAGCTAGCCAGTTTAGTTTCCTAGCTAAATATTTACCTTCATATTAAATAGCTAGCTTGTTAGCTAAATATTACATTTGTAAACTAAATTTTAGTTTAAAACAGACATTTATTAATGAATAAATAACATGGATGCAAACATCACTCTGTGAAATGAAACCCAATTTTTTTTTCTGTTATGACGGGCTAAATAACCCAAACTGTTGCTGTTATTCTTTTGACTCTGTAGCTTTACGAACAGTGGATCACATAGATTCACCTTGATGATGCGGTCGTGGTTGTTGGGGAGGTGTGGCAGCGGGGGCCTGTTCTGGCTCAGTGTGTGGTAGCTGGGGTTGGAGTAGTAATGATGGTAGCTGTGAGGAACATCTGCAGACAGAAAACAAACACACGGCGTCACCGCTGCTGCTTTTCATCACCTCAGAGTCTCTGGAGGATGAAGCTCTGAGGAGCAAAAACACCTTTATGCTGCAAAGTCAGTCTAACAGGCAAAAAAAGAAGAATCCAGGTTGTCTTTTATTATAGACTGTATGAAAATGAAATAAGTTTAACGAGAAATTAGGTGGCATTTGTAACTTCCTGCAATAAAAGTTCAGCCAAAGTGACAGTAAAACAGGATATGATGTAAAGTTCCGGCTTTCTCACATGGTTGGCCCTTCATAAAGTAAATCATATCAGGCCAAACTTAGCAGGAACCTTATTCAAATAAATGTGCTACTTTAAGGGAAAAATGAACCATGTTTTTTAGGTCATTAATATCTAAATACGTGTAAAAGCCAATATAACTAGTTCTGAAGTCTACCAAAGCTTGTTTAAGGTCAGAGCAGAGAGCAGATGTTTCAAAGCTGTGTTACTGAAAGTAGCCCATGTTTTCTTACTTCATACACTGCCACCTACTGGGCAGACAATGTAAGCACATCAGGGATATCTGACCAATCATTCTGCAGTTTTAGATCCTCACAAATATTAGTAATATCAATTACATCATCAAAGAAGGACTAAAAGAACTTAGAAGTTTGAACTATTTAATTTATGTTAGGATAATGTTGCAGTTTCAAAATATTTTAACTGAAATTTAAACCATCTCAGTGACTTTAATGCTTTTAAAAAATATTTTAAAATACTTGGGGTGAAGAGCTGAATGATAAAGAGATCAAACAGAAGCCTGAAGATAGAAGAAGCCAGGGAAAAGTTATATATATATATATATATTTTTTTTTTTTATTGAACCCTTAATATATAATATTTTTTAAATTTGCTTTGTTAAAAACTTTGTGGGCCGGTAAGTAAGTCTTTGAAAAATTCAAGATCGGGTTTCAGGGGCAACAGGTTCAGGAGGGAACCGCAGACATCCCTCATCCTCCAGCTCATTCCCAGGAAAGATGGGGAATATAGTCCTTTCAGCGAGTTCTGGTTCTTCCCATGAGTCTCCTCCCAGTGGAAGGAGGCGCCCAAAAGACACCCTGATCAGATGCCTGAACCACCTCAACTGACTCCTTTCTATGCGGAGAGGTAGCGGCTGTACTTCAAGTTCCCCCCGGATGACGGAGCTCCTCACCCTCTCTAAGGCTGAGTTCAGCCTCCCTCTGGACCAGACCTGGCACTAGAAATTTAGCTGGGGGGGTGTGTGGCTTATTCTTTTTAGGGGGCAGTAAACAGTCTTTTTATTTAACCCCTGAAAAAATTAAGTCCATATATATATATATATATATATATATATATATATATATATATATATATATATATATATATATATATATATATATATATATATATATTAGACATCGTTTGAAAGCTGAGATTCTTGTGATTCCAATGATGTTTGCAAGTCAAGGCTACAATCATAACTGTAGACACAGTAAACGCTTTTATCAAACCACTCGGAAAGCAAGGTAATGTGCAACTCACCATTCAAAGCCACATATATAATTTTTTTATATCCACAAGGGTCTAATTAATGTTCTCCAATAAAATAGCTAGTCCACAACAAGTCTTACGTCTGCAATCCAACATAATCTACCGCTTAAAACCTTGATAATTTACTTCCTTGTGTGTATTTCTCACCAAGTTTTCAACATACCCACTGTCAGGATACTCAAATCAGCTTCAAAATAACACAGCGCCCTTCTTCTTCTTTGGGATGCAAATTTGCGCCTTAACGCCACCGACTGGTATGTAGTGTGGACCAGAATATCACTCAAGATTGGACTTGCCTCAACCATATAAAACTATCTTCTTTACTGCCTCCAAAAGTCTGAATTAATAGCCTACAGCACCCTCTGCTGGTTGTCTTGTGTCAATACACTGCATGGTTGCAAATTAATTTACATGGGTGTTGTAATCTGATTGGGCGGGCCCTGGTACCCCCGGGCCCACCCAATGGTGCCGAGCCTGCTTGGGAAGAAGCTCATTTCGGTCATTTGTATCCAGGATCCTGTTTTTTCTGTCATTATCCATATGTCATGACCATAAAAAAATATATAATGACCATAGGTGAAGATCTGAACGTGGATGGACAGATAAATTGAAGTAAAGTTTTAAAAATTTATATTGTTCTAGTCAATAATTAGGACACCTAAATAATTTGTTCTCATATTACAGAAATTTAAAGAGGTTCCAGTGATAAATGTTAGATTTTGGTTTGAAATTGGCTCGTAGAGGGAGGTTGTGAAGTCTTGGTGCTTCACACAGTTTTGGCTGAAGATGTTGTGCTTCATACCCGGAACAGCGTATTCCGAGTTGACGGTGCGGCTGGTGGAGAAGGAGACGGTGGGCGTGTTGTTCTGCTTGTCCTTCTGCCGGCGGCGGTAGAGCAGCAGCAGAGCCAGCAGCAGGACCACCAGCAGGACGAGCACCACGATGCCTCCGATGGCCCCCCATGACTCCTTCTCACCTGGGGGGAGAGGAACCATGACGCTGCCCACCCGTTCTGAGGAGTCTGCAAGACAAGGAGGTGAGAGAGGAGCAGCAGCAAAAAGAGCAGGTTTCACTCACACTGCATCTTAAAGTTTGACTCACTGTTCTGGCAGGTGGTGCCCCAGTAGCCTGGACGACACACACACTCCCCGGTTTTCCTCAAACACGTGTCACTGTTGGGACAGTGCTCAGAGCAGGTGAGGTTGCAGTAGGAGCCCCAAAGGCCATCCGGACATGGCTCACTGCAGCGGGGGCCTGGGAAGCAAATCAACTGATGAGATGGCTAAAGAAATCATAACCGCACTAATATTCGCAATCACAGACCAGACATTTTTCTTCTAACATGAAGAAGAGATGAATGAATGAATTAGCAGGGTGTTAGCATGCTAATGTTCAGAAACAGACAACTAAATAGAAAGTACACCCCGGATCAGTTTTAGCGGCAATCTAATTATTATAATTAATCTCAAGAGTATTTCTTGTAATGTTATTGTTGTGCCAGAACAAGAAAGAAAGAAAAAAAAACCAGAAAAAAGATAAATGAACAATCAGTAAAATCTGTCATTTATCCAGAAATGATCCATGAGGCCAGATTAACTGCACATCGAAGCTCCCCATAAACAACAACAAAAACTGTATATGGATATTGTGCATGTTCACCTTGAATCAGAAATTCAGCTCAAACAGGTGGATATTTAATTATTATCTATTGTTCACCCACTCCACTATGAGTGATGGTCAAAAGTTTTAGGCTGTCATAAAATAAATAAATAAATAAATAGAGGTTCCTTTTTCAAAGTCATATTTGCATCCATTTTATTTATTGAATTAAAAATGTCACAGTTTCAAGCTAAATATTTAGTTCACAACTTAAACATTTAGCTCCAAACTAAATATGTAGCTTGTCAACTAAATATTTAGTCTATAAACGTAATATTTAACTTCAAACTAAATACTTGGAAAACTAAATATGAAAATTGAAGCTAAATATTTAGCTTTGAACTAAACATTTAGTTCAGATATTTAGCTTGCTACCTAAATATTTACTTTGGAGCTACATTTTTAATTTGTAAACTAAATATTTAATTCATAAACTTAATATTTAGTTTTGAATTGTTTCAGCTGCTGTACTAGCTAGGAGTCTTTTGTAAAAGAGATTTTAATCTTAATAAGATCATTCCTAGTAAAATAATATATTTAGCTTGCTAACTAAATATTTAGTTTGAAACTTTGACATTTATAAATGAATAAAAAAAATGGACACAAATTAACCTCCATTTATTTATCTTATGACAGGCTACATAACCCAAATGATAGCCGCTAATCTTTGACTGTGTAACTTTACAAACGGCACCCCATAATCCAGGTCCTGTCTGGAGACATTACAGCAGTAACATCACACGGCAGTTATTAGCATATTGTTTATGTTGTTGCCTTTGCTGCCAAGCCTTTGCCAGCTTATTAACATCTGTTCATTTCTCTTGCTCACGTCAACTATTTTTATTATGGTTTATTTCTCAGTTAAGATGTGCTGATTCACATATTTTCCTGTTTCTGTTGTCAGAAAGCAAACGGAGTCTGACATCTGATGGAAAATTGTCCAGATTGTGTTTGCAGTTGTGGTCATTTGTAAAAGGCCGTCTTTCTTCTGATAAGATTCTGATGATGTTTAAGGATAAAAGCTTACAAAATCATCACACATCGGTGCTGTTCCTTCTGCCATACACACATCAGTTAAAAGTGACAATGTTTGTTTGAGCTGTAGCTGTAACTCTGGAGCTGGACTTCTTCCCTACCTGCAGCAGGCTCACACACAGAGGCAGCGGAACCAACTCGCCATAATTTACATCTATATAGCAAATCTGCATAGGTGTTGATGATTACCAGCAGGGTATTATTTTAAGGGTGTGCACACGTATGCCACAAAGGTATTGCAGTTTTTAAATAGCTTTTACATTTTTCTCTCTAACAGATCCGGTGGTGTTTTATCTGAATTGTAAAGGAAAAATGTCAAACTATAATCGAAGAATTTTAGAAATGATTCATTCAATGATCTCATTTTCTTTATTTCACAGAACACAATGACAGGGTTGGGGGCTCCTTTTTAGATCTACTGCACATACAATCAAAATTACAGCTAGCGAGGCGTCGCGTGGCGCAGTGGGTTAAGACGGGCGCTCGATGTTTAGACGCCTTAGTCCTCAACGCGGTTGTCCAGGGTTCGTTTCTGGCCTAGGGACATTTGCCAAATTTCTCCGCCTGCTTCTCTCCCCTTTCTGTAAGCCTGTCCACTTTCAATAAAGGCCACTGTGGCCACAAAACCTTTAAAAATTACAGGTAGTGGTGATTTGTTAAGTTTTCCTTTTAGAAAAAGTCCTTTTATTATGCTTCGCATTCATCAACTGGTTTAAAAATATGAAGTAGAAGAGTTTTTTCTTCTGTAGGATCAGGTCTTGTCTCTAATATTTGTAAAAAGGACAACATAATTACTGGCATTCATTTTGAAAATCCCTGCAATAAGTGAATTTCCAACGTTCTTGCATTTATCTTTAATGACTGATCACCTTTTGCTTTTGAAGGTTGGACTGTTTTAACATGTTCATGTTTGTTTGGCTTCTGTATTTTGTCTTGATATCTTCTCCTTCTCTTTTGGCTTTTCCCTTCAGGGATTTTGGTTAAAGATGAAATGTGTAATTTAGGAGAACAGAGGACTGCTCCTTTAATTCAGACAGCAGTGCGTTAAAGATAAATCCCACCGAGGCTGTTAAAACCTGTGGCTCACTCTCTTGTACACCCGAAGCCAATCTGGCGGCGTTGGCGGCAGGACGTCATCACTTACCCATCCAACCTGGCAGACAGTGGCATTCCCCGTTGGTCGGCTTGCAGCCGCTGCCGTGGACACAATCGCACCTCTTCAGGCAGCCCGGCCCAAACGTGCCCATCTGCACGGAGAACAAGAGCCAACGGGCAGAGAACCGTCGGGGGATTCTCGTCATTGTTGGGCCAGCTCAGTCAGAGTCAGACAAAATGCTACACTAGCATTGTGGTGTTGGGTGGACAGCCTGTCAGGTTGGCATGCCAAAGGCATATTTACTACCCCATGGTTCAATCTTTCAGAGCCATAATATATCCTTTCATTGTTTTGCAAGTCCCCCACACCAACGACGATCAGTTAATCTATACATTAGATCCTGACTTTCTCTTTTTATTCCTGCAGAATCTCTAAGGATGCCTTTAATATTCCACACAGCTCCTGCATATTAGATTCCCATTTTGGTGAAAAATAAATAATGGCCTTACACCACATGGCTGGTCACAGAGCGCCCCCTGCCATCCAGCTGAGCATTTACACGATCCATCTGCCGGGTCACATTTTGCCCCGTTGGTGCAGCGGCAGGTGGCGTTGCATCCTGGGCCCCAGGTGCCCTCAGCGCAGGGGACAGAGCAGTCTGACCCTCGCCAGCCTGCAGACACAAGAAGACACGTCAGATTGTGATGAACATTTTTAAACTGTTGATGCCTTTATGACAGAGATCTTTACCCTCTTTGCAGAAGCACGCCCCGTCAACTGGTGAGCAGTCGATGAAGTTGTCACAGGAGCACTCCAGGGAGCAGTTCTTCCCATAGGTGCCACTTTTACAGGGACTCTCACAGTGAACTCCCTGCCGGTTGTAAAAAACAATAAATGCCACAAGTCAGGTAAAAATTAACACATAACAAAACACGTTAAAAAGCAGTCATCAGGCAAATCACCGTGTAGCCGGGGGCGCACTGGCATTGTCCCGTGGCGCTGTCACACACGCCTCCATTCACACACAGACAGGGCTCCATGCAGCCGTCACCATAGAAACCGTGGGGGCACGTCTCATTACAAAACAGACCCGCCCAGCCCGGCTGGCACGTGCACTCTCCTTTCATTGGGTGGCAGCTGCAGGGGAACAACAGACATTAGGGTGTGTCGTCCAAAAACAACAGCAGAGTGGAGCATTTTCCTCCAATCAGCGGAAGAATTAAAAGGTTCCTGCTGGGTGGGTTTGTCCTTTTGGGCTTTGACTGATCCTGCCAAACTAAAATCTGTTCAATGGCCAGTAGAAACTGACATTAGATTGGTTTCAAATAAGGAATACATAATAAAGATCTATGCGTACAAGCTTTGAAATGCTGTAAGAACTGAAGAGGGTATCTATGAACCAGTGAGCCAAATCCAAATGAATTCACTTAGATATGAAGACATGAAGGGCAAAAACCTTTCTACCATCTGGAGACATGGTGAAAGTTTAGAAACCAAACTGTAGAGCAGAGGGGGCAGAAGGTGCAGAAAACCGTTCAATCAGAGTCAAATAAAAGTAAAATGATTTAAAATACAGCAGGAGCAAAATAAAGATTAATAAAACTGATCAGAGAATGCTAAAAATGATCAACTGATGTGAAGCAAACAGCAAACAGATAGTAGGCTGCAGTAAATCAGATCTAAAACTGAGGAAACCAAGTAGACCGAGACTTATCAAAGATGAACCGCATGAATTAGGAGGTAAAAACAAAACACAGCAGACAAAGTCAAAGATAAAAATATCTAATATAAAGTGGACCCCGTCTATTCGTGGCTTTTTTTCAAAGGGCATATCTAAAATATTCGACAGAAAATACAGCTTGGGAAGCTGAGATACCTGGGTGCAATGCTAGCTGGCACGCTATGGGCTATAAAGCAGCCAATTAAGGAGCAGCATTTATTTTCCTTGGCACAGATTAGCTGTACCCCCAAGAGCTGAGATAAGGAAGACTCCATTGTGCGTTTTAATGCATTTTAAGGTATACTCGGTGTTTAAATTACTAAAAGAGGCAGTTATATGTGTCTCAAGTATTTCTCATGCAAATTATAGTTATTTGTGGGGGACTGTGGGCCCTAACCGCCACGAATACGAGTCCACTATATTTATGTAATGAGGAAATAAACGGAAGAGTTGGACATTTGTAATGAAGTTTTAAGGATAATAACTCTAACACCGTAACGCCAAAGCTTAGTCATCGTCAGGGTTGGGCATCGTTTGAATTTGGACAATTCCGATTCCTTGTTTCGATTCCGGTTCCGGTTGAGTGCTGCTGCTGCAACAAGGAAATTTCCCTTATGGGATTAATAAAGTATTTCTATCTACCTACCCACCCATAGGTAGTCTTACTTGATGAAATGGTCTAAACTTTACCTAATTTAATTACTTAATTTGCCTTAATTTAATTTACTTCTGGGATCAATTAAGTATTTTTTTTAAATTGAACTATGGAATTGGAACATGGATTTTAATTCTATCAACTTTTTACTTTCAATGAATTTCTCACAGGGCTGTTATCTATGGACTTGGGGATAAATATTACATTTTGTTTTTCCACAGTGGTCACATTTCTACAGGTGAGCTTTATTTTTGAAAATGTCGTGAAAACCGATTTACAAACATCCTGCATGTCTGTCTGCAGAATATTGACCTAAAAATAAGAAACAACTTCAACAATCCCGTTCATATTAGCAGCAGCAACATTAGAAAATCTAGTAGTTGCGTTTCCCTCGGTTGCTATGGTGAACAGAGGAGGCGGAGCACATCGGAGTGTCATCAGCTGCCTGGCTAACGTTAGCTTAGCATCAAAGAGCGTTTGTCTATGGAAACAAATACATGAGCTAACGTCAGCTGGATATTTGCACGTGAGTTGATCAACTGTTCGAGTATAACTTGTTCGCTGCCGTCATGTTGACGTCAGACGCGTTTTACTGACCGGATTTGGACCGCAGTGCGGCGCTGGGCTGACGGTTGGATCCGGGAGGAAGAGCTAATTATTTCTTACAGGTTTAGCACCGAGCCCTGTTGTTTTGTTTGCTAAAGTGAAGACAAATCTTAGAGTGTCTCCACACACCTTCCATGATTGCGCAGTAACGCTAACACTTCTGGCGGATTCTTCTTCGTTGGTATTCGGCGGGTTCTTCTTCTGGTCGGCGGACTGGGAATCGAAACTAGGAATCGTAATTTTAAAAAATTGAACGATTCCGGGAGAATCGACATATGAGTCCCGGTTCCAATCGATGCTCGATTCTCGATGCCCAACCCTAGTCATCCTGTTTAAAATCTTAAAGAAATTACTAAAAAAAACCAATATGCATTTTAGGGGCGCTTCAGTCATGGCAAATCTGAGGAATAAAAGCGGTTTTCCCCTGTTTAAAAATCACATGAAAATTACATTTCTGTCACATTTAGAAACTTGGTTGCAGAATCTTTTGTTGCTTTTTTGCAGCTTCAACAGAAAAGTCCTACAAGTATAAATATCTAGTTCTAGTTTCTTTTCTTTTTTTACCAGTTATAAGCTCAACATCACAAATACTCAAACAAGTTTAATTTCCAACTCCAAAACTGTCTATTATAGCAACAAAAAAACAAACAAAAATAAGATCGTAACAGTAAACGATCATCTTACAGAACATGGCCAGCTTTAAAAACTTCCTCCTCACCTCAGAGTGTGTTTCTCCTCACAAACACATTTGTGTTCACAGTGCATGCCGTAGTTCCCGGGTGCACACATCCGGTTCCTGCACTGAGTCCCGATGAATCCTGGCTCACACAGGCAGCTGCCGTCGATGTTGAAGCAGCGCGCGCCGTTTGCACAGTCACACACACCTTTACAGTCCCGACCGTAGGTACCTGCAGCGCACTCCTCATTACACCTGAAAGACGAACAGATGGATTCACGGACGGGCCTCCTGGTGATCTCCATAAAAAAAAACAAGCTAAAGCTCCAGTTCTATATGCAGTTAGTCAGATTTATTCTTCTTTTTTCTGATGTTCTAAAGCTTTTACTAACTTGGCTGCTGTAACTGTAAATCATGTCAGATAGGACAAAATAAAAAATTTACGAAATATGAAGGATTTTCCTGGGATTTCTTCAGTACGTTTCAGGTTTTCAGTAGGTTGGTTTTGGTGCTATAAGGAGAATACAAACTAAATGTTTCCTCCCCTTGTTATGGTTCTTAAGAAAACAAAAACAATTATAAAGTTAGCCTTCTATCACCTGAAGAACATTTCCAGAATTAAAAGTAATGTCCCAATAAGATCTAGAAAAACTCATCCATGCGTTTATCTTTAGTCGGATTGATTACTGCAACAGCGTCTTCACAGGTCTGCCTAAAAAGTCAATCAGACAGCTGCAGCTGATCCAGAACGCTGCTGCTCGCGTTCCTCACTAGAACCAGGAAAGTAGAGCACATCACCCCAGTTCTAAAGTCCTTACACTGGCTCCCTGTAGCTCAGAGAATAGACTTCTAAATACTTTTACTAGTTTATAAATCATTGAATGGCTTAGCACCAAAATACATTAAGGATCTGTAATCTTTATAACCTTCCAGAACACTTAGGTATTCTGTTTAAAGTCTACTCTCCATCCCCAGAGTCAGAACCAAACATGGAGAAACAGCTTTCAGTTTCTATGCTCCTCTACTCTGGAACAAACTTCCAGAAAACTGCAAAGCTGCTGAAACACTGAGCTCCTGTAAATCAATTTGTTCAGAGCTGCCGTTGATCGAAAAGTGAAACATGGATTACTTCTAGTCTGGGTTGAAACTTTTGCATGACATCTCTTTAATGTCATATTGTTTGCGTTATGTTTTTATCATGTAAAGCACTTTGAATTGCTTTGTCACAGACATGTGCTAAACAGATACACTTGACTTGGTACTGGGAACATAGAGTAAAAGGGCCTGATGACCTGATGGATCTACTTGATTCAAACCTGACAAGTAACCAAGATAGATTCAGAGCAAACACCGTTCGGTGCATTATAGACCAGCAACAAGACTTTAAAAATGTATCCTTGAACAAACTAGTGCAATAATCTAAGTGCTGATTTTACAAGGCTGTTCCATACCCTGTTGAGTCTGAGTGCTGATCAATAACTTTGATAACATTTTTGCACCTTAAAGAAATGACTTGTCTTTTCTCATTTAGGCTGCAGGGAATTCCTACCCTGTGGTCATGTGGATACACCTAAATATAAAGCTGTGGCTCATCTGCATATGGTGCAACCTGAGCTAGACTCATTATATGGAAAATAAATGAAAAGCATATAAGAATGGAGCCTTGAGCGACCCCTCATGTGATTATTTGACATACAGGTTGCCAATGAGATTATAAGAGTGCAGTGTCATCACATCCCTTTCTCCAAACCCACCTGTTTCCAGTGAAGCCTTCATTACACTGGCAGCGTCCAGTTAAAGGGTCACATTTAGCACCGTTGTGGCAAACACACTCCTCCGTGCAGTTTTGTCCAAACCTTCCCTCTGGACATTGTTCCGTGCAGACTGCACCCTGCAGAACAACAGTGGATATTAGATCCAAGCTGGGAGAGATCGCAGAAATTTTAGCTAGAAATCTGGATTAAGGATCCGAGTGGGATGATGGGAACATACCGTCCACCCAGCCTGACAGGCGCAGACCCCATTGCCCTTACAGCTGCCCTCGTTCTGACAGGGGCATCTCGGCTGGCATTTCCCTTTACACTTCCTCCCACAGCTGCAGGAGTGACAGAGATGAGGAGACGTCTTACTGGATGCCTAATGCGTCTGGCTGAAAACACTGTGAGCTTTGGGGACATTCCTGAGGTATACGGTCAATGTTGTCGTCTTGTCTTCATGAATTTGGTTATTAGACCACTAGTGCAGATGTTGAGGTGCTGACTCTGAGCCGACCGCCAATTAACAGACATTAGATTGAAGCAGAAGGAAACACTTGTTCTCCAAATAAGTTTTCTGTCACATCAGCTTAGCTGGAACCCTCATGCAATCAGAGCCGATGTTGTTCGGCTTAAACTACCCCGTTTTACTCATTAATTACTACCTGGAGGTAAAATGGAAACAGCTCAAATATTCCTTAACTCATTACAGAGCTGTGTCTCATCCTCCCTGCTGCCAAGTTTCTGCGTTTTCTTCCCTGAAAGTGAAAAGTGCTGAGGTTTGAAATTGGCAGGATGGTAGCTTTCCCTAAATGCATTGTGGGGAAGAGTTTTGTTTACTCGTCTTCAGGGGCAGCTAAAAACGGGGTGTAACGGATGACTCATGGAGCATGGAGCAGACCATCAGGGTGTCTTTTCCATCTTCAAATTAAGTTGGGGAAACTCATAACAGCCACTTATAAAAGCCATAAAAGATCCGTGTCTGACTTACCTAAAGGGAAAATTAAAGTAATGAAGCGATCGGTAATGAAGTTTGAATGGAGTGTCTCCCTAAGGAAATACTTAACAGCAGAATGCTTTAAAGATGCCTCATACCAAATCAGGAAACAGAGCGTTTTTATATTTACACTGATAAGAACGCTAAAAATGGAAATGTTAAGATTTCTGCTCCAAAACCACAGGTCAACAGTCTCCACCTGTAAAAACATCCACAAATTCAGCCTGAAACAGCTCGGCAGCTGTAAATAAAAGAAACTCGGTTCAAAGAGTTTTTATGTGAGGCTAGAAAGTCCTTCAAAAAAGTGTTAAAAATAGAGTACACCCTCATTCAGTTTAATTTATGCTTCAGAGCACAATATCAATGAGCTGGTCTCTACCAGGGTCAGCAGTTATTCTAATTAAGCCTTAAATGTACAAAAAAATGTTTTCCTCATAGTTATTATGCATTCGCTGGAAAATCAGCCAAAGTGGAAAAGGTGAGAGTGAAAAACTAAGTACACCCTGTGATTTAACAGCTTTCAGGACCACTTCCTCTCTACAACGCTGCTTCATGCTTGCGTGAGCCAGTTTGGATGTCGTGTAGATGCGAAGCAAGCCCAAACCATCACTCCTCCACTACTGTGCCTAACAGCTGCTGTGGGGTGTTTGGTGCTGGGAATAATAGGCAAACATCTGTACTCTGGTCTCATCCGTCCAAGGAACATTGTTCCAGAAGTCTTCTGATTTATCCAAGTGCAACTTTGCAATCTAAGTCCATCCATGCATTTTCTATACCCACTTTTCCAAGCACGGTTGAAGTTTCTTAGCACCAATAACCTTTTTTCTGGCATTTTTCTTACATTTCTCATGATTGTTAATTCTGGGGTTTGTTAGCGTCTCAGATGGAGCTAAATGCACGGTCAGATCTAGGGGTAACTTTGCTGGGTAGATTGGCTGCTGTATATAAGATGACTTATCCCTCTGACTGTAGTATGACAGGCTTCAGCTTGTCTAAAAATGGCCTCTTAACCCTTCCCTGATTGATTGCATTGCATTTTGCATCGATAGGATCATTGCTGTGTTTTCCTGCCCTGGCATTGCGTTAGCGGACAGCTGTATGCTAGAGCAGCAAAGTGACAAAGCTCTAGCTTATTTAGTAGTGATTATTATCATTTGGTTTAGTAGTTCCCAATGTTGGGTTCGGGACCCCACTTGGGGTCATAAAAATGTAACTCGAGATCCTCTAGAGAAAATAAGGTAAATAGCAACGAGAACGCATTTGCATTTTGTAAGTCGACTAAAAACTTACAAATAAACAGTACTTGAATTGATGGAAGCAACATATATTGGTCAATATATTTTCTGTTGACATTGATTGTGTTGCCATTGTACAGCTTTTTTTACTGACTCAGCAAAAATGCTTGTATGATCCACCAAGAGTTGAAGTTACGGGCCTCCCAAGGTTTTCTTTTGTGGGTCACAAGCTGGAAAGTTTGGCAAGCACTGCTTTAGATCATGCATTTGATCAGCACCACCTGACTGCAACGTCTCAGCGTGGGCAGACTTAGTATTTCACACACACGTTTTTCTCTTCTTCAGCTGATGAACTTACAAAGTCCCGGTGAAGCCGTTTCGACACGTGCATTCTCCCGTTGTTTTGTTGCAGGATCCTCCATTCTCGCACTTGCACCTCTGCTGACAGCGCTTCCCAAAGGTCCCTGGCGGACAGGGGTCCTCGCAGAGACGTCCGATGAACCCCGGGGGACACTGACAGGCCCCACTCACAGGGTCACAGAGGGCTCCATTCTTACATTTGCACTCCCGTCGGCAGTCTGGACCCCAGTGCTTGTCATCGCAGGCTGGAGAATGAAAGGAAAACTGTAAATATGACTCTGTAGCCTCAACTCAGATAGTTGTTTCTGCCGCTTTTAGTTTAGCCAACCCTCAAGTTGTTTCATAACCTCCTCGCTATAGTTCCAACTCTGTAAATGTTCTCCCATTTTGAAACCTAACTGGAAGTTCTTTATGACTTGCATGCAAGCATTGCTTAGCCATTTGAATGTTTTTTATTTCTCCTAATACTATCGTCTGTCTCACCCAGCACGGTGCAGAGTTTACGACCACATGTCAGACAAGCATCAGATTCGTTTCAGGAAAGCAGTGAAAGACTTAGTTTCTACTCCCTTCTGCAGATAGGGGGGGGGGGGGGGGCGTTAGGGTAACTGGGGTGTCAGATTACTAACTAATACACATGAGATCTGCATGGAGCTCTCACAGTAGAGACAAGCTCCTCACGGTGAAAATCCCAGAAGCCTGATTGGCTCTGGAGAGGTTTGCCTGCACACAGAGATTCACACCAGTGTTGGATTTCAGCTCAGGATGAAAAGATTTCAGATTGGTCAGGGCCCCATACTTCAGATTTCCCCTCAATTACCTCATCTGTGTCATGCTCTGGTTTTCAACTGAGAACACGATCTCCAGTAACACTGAAGAAACCGGTGGACGGGGAACAAAAAATGATTCCACAGATTTCATGCTGAATAATCCTTTGTTATGCGAGCAACAGTCGGTGGACAGTCTGAGCTGCAGATCATTTGTGTTCTCATCCCGCTCTCTCTCCGCCTGCTAACACACCTCGTCTGCAGCTACCATGCTCGAGCCTGACTTTAAAAGACCCAATGAGCTCCGTTGGTGATCCCTCTGAGCGTGAAGCAGAACCAAATTAGGCTTGAAGTGAACCTCTAGCAGTGTTTATTGCACTGAGGTGGAGGAGGATACGGTGCCTCCTGCTGTTTATGAAGAATCACAACTTCTCTCGTTCTCTGTGTGGGCACTGCAGAACGGTGCAGCCAGACCGCGTCGGGTTGACTGATGAGAATCTCAGCCGGAGCAGAGATGATGTTTATACAGACATTCTCCAGATCAGTGAGGGTGATTCACTGAAGGGTCTGCAGGACTGCAGCCACAGAGCTCCAGAGAGAGAGAGGAAAATGGACCTGGACATGCAGCTACAGTCAGAGGTTTATTAATAGCAGACATGAAAGAATCAATTTTGAGCTTTTATTTAAACTGTTCTGACAAAACTAGACTTTCGCTAATCCACACAGGGTTAAAATTATACAGGCTTAAATTCCCATATACTCTTCCGAATGTTTGGTTAAATTAGCAAGTTTCACCTGAAACACACTCCTTTCTGCAGCCATCGTGCTCCTGGGCTCATTCTGGGTGGAAATGACATCATCATCAGTTTATTTACACTGGCTGGTCTCCATGCACGGACAAATCTTTTAAGCATTAAGCACAAATCTGGTGCATTCCAGAAGATTAATGTTACCCTGCTTTATGCATGGAGGCTTGTTGGGATTATTGTACTGCTGCCATTTCATACTGGGCTGTTGGACCAGGGAGACACATCGGAGGAAATCAGGGTTGGAGAAACCTGATCAAGCAGCTGATTGGATGTGAAGCTGAAGAATCTGGAGGTAGTCCTCCTCTTTCATTATTCCGTTCACTTAGTACCACTGGGAGCGAAACATCACCACAGCATGATGCTGCCATCACCGCGCTCCAACTGCTGGTACAACAGCGTTCTGTTCATTTTATTCAGAGTGTTCATATGGTGTAGGCAGAGGTCGTGCTAGATATTTTTGTTTTTCGTCATTTTGACCGATGGGGGTAAAAAAAAAAAAACACCCGGTCATAATCTATTAATTTTTAAAATGATAACGTATTTTTTTTATTTGTTGTAAACAATATTCAATCCGAACATGCTGAACAGAGAACTACGTTTAAAAAAAATATTCGTTTAACGCGACCCCTGGATGTAAGATGGTTTTCATTTTAATCAAGTCATACTTTCTCCAAAAATAAAGCCGAACTAACATCTCTTATGAAATTTACACATAAAAATGGACCCACAGGGAGATTTTTAAGGATAATCCAAATCAGAATTTGCATGAAAACCCACAATCATTCAAATTATCTCTTCCGTCCATCATGATGGATCATATCCCCAACCCCAGCGTCTCTCTCCCCCCAGCTTTCTAACCATACGACCAGACGGATTTAAAGAGGAGCAGCAAAAGCAAATGAGGTGGATTAGCAGCGCTTCGCAAGAACTGATAATGTCTTGCAGGACATGTTGCTGTATGATATTGTCTCTGCTGCCCTGATGTTGAGCTGTTAGCATATCCTGACGGTCATGATACTGTCATACAGCAACAGTCTTCAGTCAGAGGCCTCTACAGATTTGTTACAAGACTGACTGCTACTGGAGATCCTTCGTGCCCACAGCATCACCATCCACAATGACTCTAAAGGTTTTTTTGAATTGGACTGAATTGAAGTGATCAGGGTTGGCATCTCTTCAGACGAATTCCCTCCGATCCGATGGAGTTTCTCAACCATGATCTCATACGACACTTCCAAGCTTTATACCATCTCAGTTTCCTCCTTTCTCGTTTCCAACACTTTTCATCGTTATAAAGGAGAGCACACTGCGGCTACATCTTAAATATTTACCATATATGAAAACACCAGGACCGTCTCATCTCTCACACAGCTAAAGAAGTCAACACACAGGCATCCAGGAAGTGTCGGCTCATATTCGGCCAAAAAACGGGAGGACAGAAAGAAAAAAACAGCCCAGAGAGAGAAGCAGAAAGAAAGACAACTTAAGTGAGGGTTTGGAAGGCAGTGTAAGAGGATACTTATAGGAGAAGGAGAGTGGGGTCACATTTTCCATTTCCCTCTCCCATCCTCCCTCTGTGAAGGCATCGGCCGATACATGCTGAAGCTAATTTGAGAGTTCTGCAAAATAATGGGGGGAAAAGAACGGAGGAGGGAGGAGGGCTGTGTACTATTGACCCAGCTGACAGAGGAGAAAAAGGTAGTGGAAAACTTCATTTCCAGGAGGGAAACATCATCCTTCGGAAAATGTGGCTCTGGGTTAGCTCTGCGTTTCAGGGCAGGATAACTGGAGAACTGTTATATAACCAATCCGCTGCCTCAAGGTTTCAACATTAAGGCTCGTCAAGAACTTTCACCTTTATTATACAGCCTATTTTTACAGCTCAATCTGGGTAGAAGGGCGAGTTAAAGAAGCATTACTTTCATAACTATTAAGCTGTTTCCTGGACTGCTCCTGCATGCTGTCATGCTCCCCTGCCGCTTCCACTGCTAAAACCTTCTGTGTTATGAAGTGATGGATGCAGAAACCTGCCTCCTGTTTATGTTGGTTCGACACTGTAAAAAGTTTTGTTTTTTTACAGAGAAGTGGGAAGAAGAAAAACAAGCATAGAAACCAAACAGAAGTGTGAGGAAACGAGCAGATGCTTACAGCTGGAGCAGTCGTCGCCTCGCCATCCTTTCTCACACTGGCAGCGGTTTGGAGCGACACAGCGACCGTGGACGCACTCCTTGCTGCACTGAGCTGTGAATGAGAAGAAGAAAAATGGTAAAAATGAGCCACTTGTATGCATTTCATTGTTAAAGCATCGGAGAGTAATATGACGCAAATAGATTTCTAATTCAGCTGAGCGTGAGACGCTTTAGAAGCTGCCAGGAGACAAATTACCATAAAATGAAGAAGCAGAGGCGAGTTCAGGAGTCTGCAACCTTCACAATCCAGAATAGAATAACATAGAAATATCTGTAATTGATCCTCAGTGGGGAAATTCAGGTGTACTAGCAGCAAAATGACATTTTTACACTCAGTCCAGCTAAATCAAACTCGTTTCGAGCTGCTAATGTTGCCCGTGAACAAATTTCCTAGAATCTACTCTAGGAGAACTTTCTTCTATGGGATGTTGACATTTGTGGAAAATTATGTAAAATGAAAAAAGCAGATAGTTTCCAACCTGATGACAAGATGATAGATTCTACTGGTACTTTTAGTGTCCCTCTGTTGTGGAAATTCAATGCAATAACTTCATGAAAAGAACCTAAATTAAAATAACTGCTAATACTTGCACATTTTATAATATCTATCTTTAAAAACATGAGTTGGTTCTTTTATCTTTTTTAGTCGAAGTTATTAAGAGCCATTGTGGAAGGTCCAAAGAGCCACTTGCAGGTTGCAGATCCCTGGACTAGTTTATAACAGTCAGTTAATCTAATTGGTCTCCTCATATTATCAAACTAATAAATCCAGGCACCTATTAAAAAATATCAAACCTCCCTGCTGGGGTCTCATAACGAGCACATTACACTCTTTTCTTATAACCCTTGCAGTTTATCCTACTCTTATAAACCATAAAAGTCCAAAAGTTTGAAGGGTGCTTTGGATTAATATTTATAAAAAATGCCTCTTTTAGTAATTTTACAAAGCAGGAAATCTTTCCATGTTACTTTGTTATAAATGTCAGATTTTCATACACAGTAAAGGCAGTGGAGTCAGCCTGCTGCTGTGGATCCTAAATTGATGTTTACAGGCTATGAATGAGTTGATGTAAATATGTGTGGCTGACACAATGATCATAAAACATGCAGATTTTGTCCTTCAAGAGTGAAACAGTGAGTTTGCTGAAGAAAAGCTCTCCAATACCAATCCTTACCACTAGGGGCTGCTTAAAAAACATTAAATACTGTAGATATTAATTCAAAGATTAAAATTCTCCTTCAGGATAAGCTGCATAAAAAATAAAAATAACTGAGCATCAGCCCAAAAACTAAACACATCGATATGGCCTTGCTTTGTTGCATTTGTTTGGAAATGTGTGCCGGCACTGGTCCGACGGTGATGACTTCACGTTGGCAAAAACATGCTGCATGTCATCATTTGCATTGAAAAAACAGCCTTACTTTCTGCCTTTGGACGAAGGTCCTTTAGATTGTTTTAGGATGAGCTGCATGATGGAGCTCCAGCTTGTAAGCTGCTTGCTTTGGGTCAACAGAAAACACACATTAGGAAAACCCTCTCTGTTGCTGTCTGGATAAATGATTCGAATCATCTCGATTGTTTTCTCAGAGCAAAATGACAACATGTATTTTTTCTGACGAACTGAGCAATGAACTGACATGCAGCCAGTTTTCATGTTTAGAAGCAGAATAATTGTTGCCTGCTGAGCTGATCAAATAACTGGGGGTTGGCTGTTTTTCCTGATTTTTCCGCTGCTCTGTAAGATTCCAGAGGGAATAAATTCACATTTTGTCCCCTTCCTAAGCATCTTTGTGTAAATCTGAAGCAGGTTGTGAATAAAGCAGATTATTAATACAAAAATCTTTTCATCTAAATGTTTCCCACCTTGTGAGCTGCCAGCAGGACAGCTGGGCACAAGCTTTTAGCTGAAAGAGATGGGACTCATGCAGCTTCCTCATAAACACTTCTCTGACTTATTCAAACAGGCGTTTATGACTGAGGATAATTATTTACCACAAATCTCTAGATGGTTTCTTTCAGAGCTCATCATTCAGACACAATAAACAATAATTTCACAGATTATTTTCCCTTCTTTGCTTGACAGCATGTGGAAACAAGACAGAGCTCTGACATGTCATAAACCCCAGAGGTAAGTATGATTATATGTAATTAGACATGTTTGCAATAATTAAAAATGCTGCTCTTTGCATAGAGAAGGTTTCTAGAGAAGATGATATGTTGGTGGGAGAAATTACAAACTGAAAGCAGCGATCAGTGCCCGGCTCCCTCTTGGCTTCTTATTGAGAGCTTTTTTGTTTGATGACAAAAGAAAACAGATTCAGTGAGGCAGCGTTTGTGTGGGTTCACAGCCCAGACCATAAATGCATATCATCTCTGCTGAACGACAAGCGTTTATCTTCAGAGAGTCTGGGTTTCCCCTACAGAGCGCTGAAGCATTGTTATTACCATCCAGTGTCTCTGAAATCGGCCTGAGATGTTTGCACATAAAGGTGGAACAACGTCTGGTTTCACTGTAGTTCTATACGTCGCTGCTGAAAGTCTGCAGAAACAGGCCACGGGGATGCACGAGACAGCTGCTCTGATTTCTGCTGCAAGACGTTTTCAGTTTCCTCATTTAAAAACATCTAAAAAGCGTGGCATGCATTTGTATTTGCCCCCCTATGCTCTCATTGCCCCAAATAAAATTGTACTCAGAAGTCACTTAATTGGTAAACAGAGTCCACCTGTGCATAATTTAATCTCAGTATAAATCCAGATGTCCTATGGAGGTTTGTTAGAGAACATTAGAGAATATCCAGCATCATGAAGGCCAAGGAACCCAGCAGAAAAGTCAGGGAGAGCCTTCTGGAGAACGTTTAAAGCAGAGTAAGTTCTAAAACGTCATCCCAAGCTTTGAACATCTCCCAGAGCTCTGATCAATCCATCATCTGGACATGGAGAGAGGATGGACCGGCTGCAGACCTACCAGGACATGAACATCCATCTAACACTGGCAGGAGATCATTGATCAGAGAGGCAGCCGAGAGGACCATGGTACTGTGGAAGAACTGCAGGGATCCACAGCTTAGACACTGGTCAGACAGTCCACATACAGAAACACGGTAGAGGCAGCATCATGGAATGGAGATGTTTTTCTCGAGCAGTTGGTCAGAGTTGATGGGAAGATGGAGGGGACTAAATCCAGGACAATCCTGAAAAAAAAGCTGTCAGAGGCTGCAGAAGACCCGACACTGGGGTGGAGGTTCATCTTCCATCAAAGAATCTTCATGGCCTAGTCAAAGCCCAGAACTAAATCCAATTAAGACCTGAGACTGTTGTTCACACAGATTCTATCTTTTCTAACTGAGCAAAGATTTCAGTCCGTAGAAGATTCTGAATTCAAACAGAAACAACTTTAGGGTTTTAAAAATATACTGTGGTTTTGGCACTTCATTGTAATATCTCCTGGTTACCACAAGGTGGTGGTAATTAACCAAGTTGTCAGCTACAATGAACGGAATACTATAGGTTAGCTCAAACTAGAAATGTTGCCTTCCTGCATGACTCCAGTTGACGAGTTCTTTTTTTTTTTACAGAAAATGATCCTGGCATATAATAGCGCCCAGATTTCAGTAAAATATGTTTGCACTTTGAACTTAGATGACAATGGGAGAAACATTCATAATCAGCTTTGATTGAATGATTAACAACTGGCTCTGTGTTGCTCATTTTGTCTTAAACCAAATTAGGAAATGATCCCAAACAGCTGGTAAAATGAACCTTCATCGAGACGAACACGAAACATTTTAGCAATGCCTTCTCTCTGATATTTATACATTTTCAGTGTTGACCATAATGTTGATGTCTGCTCATGTTTTTCATTAACAGTTTTGTGCACAGATATGTCTGAATTTATTAATCTCTGGAGCTGTATGACTTAAAATGAAAATAAATTACGTCTATAACCTGATCATTTAAATTATTATTTTATTTCAAGTTTATTGCACCTTTGGAATTCAGTGTTTTTGCGTTTTTGGGGGGGCATTTTACCAAATATACCACAAATACCAAATTGTGGCATTATGTTTTTTGGGGGATTTTTTTTGGCTTCTTTTTATCATTTTATTTTATTATTATCTGTAAATCACCTTCTGCTACAGCTAATCAGTATGAGACCTGTATGAAAAGGTCTGTGTGGGAGCTGTGGGCACCCCGTACCCCCCATTTTGCTGAGCCCCTGGACACAAACAAGCTCACTGCATGTCTAAATCTGAGCTTCGCAATCAGTGAAGCTCCAGTTCTTAAACTCAAAAAGATGCTGAGCTGACATAGCCAGATGATTTACGTGTGAAGAAAGCAAAACATATATGATATGTTTTAGTTTGAGTTTCTGAAGCTTCGGTGAAAATCAAACCCATAATTTGAGTTATTTATGTCCCACAAACTGCTCCAATTCACTGTGGGGGGAAAAAGAAGCAGCTTTCTATGAAAATCTGCTGCTTCAGTGAAAAACCACATCAGCAATAAGCAGTTTGCTGCTCCAGTTAATTACTGCAGTGTTGAGTGTTTTCCAGCAGCTTCATCAACGTCCAGACACAGGTCAGGTTGGTTTAAAAGATTTCACCGTAATAACTCGTATCCATTAACAGAGGAATCAAATAAGTTGCTCTGTGATGACAATTTAAGGGAAAAATATTCATATTACTCTTATTAGAACCCTTCTGGGAATATTTTGCTCTCCAAACAGCTCTCCCCTGATATGAAACATTTCTTTTTTTTTTGGAACACATTTTTAATATCCAATATAAATTAACAAAACAACCGAAACAAAAAAAGAATAGATGAAATCTGTAAACAAAATTGTCCTTCGACAGAATTTGGTGCAGACAAGAAAAACAAATTATGCAAACTAACAACAAAAACACTCAGTTTATACCTGCTGCTTCGGATATGTGGAAAATAGATGCTTTTATTTCATCCAGTCTCCTGACTAGAGAAATGATTGAGTTCATTTAAATTTATCATGTGAATAATTGATTTATTGTTTATTGTGACAGGCCTACTTGTAAACACCTTTTCTCATCATAAAACAATCAGTTTGTGCAAAATCAACTTTACATCTTTCAAACTGTTAACTATAGGAAATCATATATAGGTCAGGTAAGTACATCAGCCTGTTTTTATTGGATGTATATTCCTTTTCATGCTTGGAGAAGAAACGACAAGACCTTTTCAGAGGACTTTAAAAGGTTTAAAAGTTATGTGTTACATAAAGAAAAATGAATATTTCCTCAGCCACTTACGAACACATCGGCCTCCGCTCTCATAGTAGCCCAGACAGCACTGGTACCTCCTGCGATGCTCGGTCTTCACCGCCTGCCTGTAGGCTGTTTTGTAGGTGATCCTGAAAGATTCCCACAGTCAAACAGGAAGCTTTGATAAAGACCAGAAGCCAGGAACAGAGGGCGGGTCAGAACCTGTGACGAGTGCATCTGTAAGACGTCTGGGGGTCCGAGCACGGCTCCTCCGTCACGTGGTCGTAGGGATGAGAGTAGGACTCCTTCACCGAGGTGGTGTAGCTGAAAGCAGAATAGCAGGAGCTATCAGCCCTTATGTGCCACAACATAAAAAGTCATGGAGACGGCGTCATTTTTTCTTAAAATGTTCAAACAAAGTGAGCAGACTGGAGGTGCAGACATTCAGGTCCCAAAGGATTCACTGTTTTCCTGATTTTGGTGATCCGGTTGTCCCTCCTGAAGCTCAACCGGAAAATATTCACTTCAACGTAAAAAAAATGTATCCACATCTGTTGGTTAAATTAGGAGAAAAACATGGAGACTGACATGTTTCCCATGGGTGACACCAAATGATTTTGATGATCCACATTTGTGGCTTTGAAAGGAATAATTCAATAAGCGCCCAGGATGGATTTTCAGAAAATGTGCACATGCAGTAAATCACATCCATCACTGCTTAAACTGCCTAGAGGGATGTTTTATTTAAGTTCATCAACCCACGAAAATGGGATGAAAAAGAACAAACTTTTCTGTAATACAACAAAAGAATATTTTTATTATAAGACTTTTACATTGAATTTATTATCAAAGTATGATTTCAGTCTGATCTAAAAATGTGTTTTATACCTGTAATTTTCCCTTAAAGTCAATTAAAGAATAAAATGAGAAGAATTAAGTGAAAATTTTAAATTAAATTAAATATATTACTTATGATATATGACCATATTATTGTACCTGTGAAGTAAAAGTCAGGATCTGTAGATACATTCACCATTTCTACATTGGAGTAGCAGCGCCAGTGACGGTTTAATAGCCTAGATCTGTCAGAAAATCTGTAGAGGGAGCTAAAGATTTGGGTGATGGCAAGGAGGCATTTCTAAGCTCAGAGACTTGGAGCTCATCAAGGATAAATTATCAACATACTGGGAAAAAAACATGCTAAAAGATGCTCAGGAATGATAAAAAACAATTTGATAGCTTTTAGGCTAGTAAAGATTTTTTGTATTAATTAGTAGGAAAGGGTACAACAATGTTCTAAATGCTATTTTGTTAATAAAATCCTTTATATATACATTTACATTTGAGATAGTGGACTTTTATAAGTACCTGGGTGTTCACCTGAACAACAAACTGGACTGGAGCCACAACACTGATGCTCGTTACAGGAAGGGTCAGAGGTCAGCCTCTACCTGCTGAGGAGGCGGAGGTCTTTTGGAGTACAGGGAGCGCTCCTAAAGACTTTCATTGACTCTGTGGTGGCATCAGCCATCTTTTATGGCGTAGTATGTTGGAGCAGCAGTTTATCTACAGCTTAGATGAAGAGGTTGGATGAGCTGATGAAGAAGGCCGGCTCTGTTCTAGAGCGCCCCCTGGATCCAGTGCAGGTGGTGGGAGACAGAAGAACATCACTGATGGACAGAGTCTCGCCCCCCATGGATGAAGATGTTGCTGAGCTGCAGAGCTCCTTCAGGTGCCGGATGGAGCGTTTTCTCAGGTCCTTCCTCCCAGCAGCTGTTAAGCTGCTCCCAACAAACTCAATAATGTTGACATCTCTGCTATAATTTAATCCGTTTAACTCACTTAATAAAAAATTCTGCTGCTGTTATTTGCACATCTGTTCTTCACAGTTTATATTCTGCTAACGTCTTGGAAAAAATACGTTTACTTTTTAATGCACAACCACACATGTACATTCTGTAAATATTCCTACATAAAAAATAAAAATTTTAATCACCAATGGATGTTCGAACTTTGAGCCTCCCTTGTGCTTCTGTGTTATTTCTTATTTACTTATTTAGATTTTCTGTACCACTTTTAGTCATTCGTCTGTGCTAGTTTTCTACTTCATTATCTTTATTTACTTAGGATTATTCGTTGATTAGTTTATTCTATTTAATGCTTTAACCTTTATTTTGCTTCTCGGTTCTGTTTATGTCCTCCCTGTCGTTCTGTTTCCCTTCCCTTCCTGCAGGTCGTCTTTTATCTCCCTCTGCTCTTTCACTCCTCACCTGCATCTGGTTTCCCTTGATTGGCTTCTTTAGTTCCTTTGTCACTTCCCATTCCTCCTCATTATATTTAAGTTATCTGGTTTGCGTTCTTCTCCACTGGCTCCTGTCGTTTATATCCATTAGCTCCTTGTTGCCACGTTGTGTAATCCGTTGCTGTAAGTTTTTGCCTTTTTTTCCCAATATTAAAGTTTTTTCTTCTAAGCTTAATCGTCTTAATCGTCTGTGTTTAACTCCTCTCTAAAGCTGCAGCATTATGACATATTCTAATTGTCTTCCACTGTGTGCATTAAAGTATATTTGGTGTTTGAACTGTTAAAATAGGCAGTTAATAGCGTTTTTAGAGGAGGTCGGACGTGTTTGCAGATTTCAGCTATTCCCAGGCGACTGTGGTCCCTAAACCCAGTGAATACCAAGGGTCCTCTGTTATAAAATTGCTGGGCTCATTTTAAAAAGCAGTTTAGAAAACCTACAAATTAATCCTAAAACTTTGAACTTCACTTATTTTTACTCGAAGACAGAACCAGAGTAAAAGCAGAAAACACGTCCTGCTAGAGCTCCTCCTTCTGTTGCCCGGCAGCCAATTAAAATGCAGGAAATTATCTGCAATTCTGGGGTTGGTTAAAATGCAGTGCATTTCTGGCACAAACCACACAAGCTACTGTCTACCTACCTGTTCTCAGTGGAGAGCTTGGGTAGTTGACTCACCGTAACTCCCCATTAACTTCAAGCACATGAATCAAAGCAATAGAAAACTTGTTTGTGGCACAACTAATAAATTCGATGTTTTATTCAGCGTTCATGGCCAATATGAAAAACCGCTGGCATTGCTTCTCTATTCTCAGTGGAAGATTTTTATCCTTCTGCATAAAAGGTTTGAATACTTGTACAGATACGCGATTCTGGTAATGGTGCACGGTGCTCCACCTTCTGACCCTCCTGGATATTGTGAGCCTGTTTTCAACAACACGGACACAGTGTATGAAAATATGATCATGCTTTTCAATCCCAGCTCCGTGAGCTGTTAGATGAAAGGCGATGGGGGCCTCACCTCTCCCACAGGCTGCACACGTTGGGGTCTCTGGGGTCCAGGGAGCTGCTCAGTCCAATCAGGAAGCCAAAAAGCTGCAGGACTGCAGAGGAGCACGACATCTGCATGGTCCTGAGGGGAGAATGAAAGGAGAGACGTTTAGAGAGAGAGGACTACAAAACCAATTCAGTTTGGACAGCACAAGGTAAAAAGAACATCTCATTGTTTTAACAGATCGTATATTATTTTTATCATTTTCAGGCTCCAGTAGAACATATTGTCTTTGCTTAATGATCGGTTTCTTAAACAAAGATCATCCTTGGAAAAGTGAAAACTTTATGCAGCTTTTGAACAAACTAGAGGACACTTCCACTTAGGAGTGACTCTTAGCAAACAGTGGAAAACGGTTTGGTTTTAATTCATCATAATTAATGATTCTCACAGTGATTAATGGAAAGATTTATCGCAAACTGGTTCTGTTTACCAACAATATAAACTGCAGTAAAATGTTACCCTCCTGACTATAAAAGGAGTTAATAAAAGCTCGGCAGAGGTGAGGCGAAGAGCCAGAAGGGAGTCTGCTGCCCGCTGAGCTCAAAGCAAACATCAGGAGACTCTCTGACAGCAGGCAGCAAAAGCTGAGGCTCGGACGCCACAAAAAAGGGGCCGGACTCCCAACATCATCCTGACCCCTCTCCATCAGAGCGGGAGCTTCTGCACTCCACCGCTGTCCCCGGCCACACTCCAGAAACATCTGGATCTGATCAGGGCGCCAGCCAAGCACAGCAGCCCAGCTCAGGGACTCTGTCAGGCTCTCAGGGAGCAGCAGGGAACGCAGCTTTCCCCGCCATCATATTCCATCATATTCCCTAAAATATCCATCGGAATGAACACAAGTTCAGCAGGCCAGATGTGCGATCTTTTTAACAGAAGCATTGTGAGAACGTAACGGCTCTGTGAAGCAGGGACATCATGATGATGCTGGATTATTACGTCGTGTTCCCGTCTGAAAGATTCACAACCTCACAGCTTCTCAGATCATCTGGAGATCACTGGGATGTTGGGACGACGACATCGGAGCCTCAGTTCAGGATTCACTAAAATCATCCGGCTCATATGAACACTTCTCAGAAAGAGGAGAAATTAAATATCTGCAACCTACTGTAACAAACTGACTCTTTATCTCCTGGGTTTTTACAGATGGAAAGAAGGAAGATATTAAAACTTCCTGGAATTACAAGATTTACAATCAGAGGTCTTTTCCATAAAAGTTTCACATTTTCAGAAATTTCTTTTGGTTTAAATGTTTTCCTGTAGATGCTCAATAATTGCGTATTTTGGAAAACAAACAAAGCAAAATGCATCATCTTCATAATCTTCATAATAATAAAAGCAAAAACAAACACAGCAGTTCATATTTCAGTTTGTCTGTGTTGGTTATTGTTGATAGATAACAAAAAATCATTTTTGCCAAAGAAAAACAAGATCAGTTCTCTTTTGTAACAAAATGTGCTTTATTCACACAAGGCACAACAGGACAGACGTAAAAGTCTTACTCCTTAAGATTTACATAGTGAATCTTTTACATGTTGACAGAAGAGGATGAAACATCCATGCCCATGACCCACTAACCATAATCCAACCTGACTGGGAGGGAAGGACTCGATCCAGTCGGGACAAAGGGTGGTACGATTTGTTTCACCTCATAACAAGTTGGGTATGAAGATATTAAAATGATCAAAATATGAAATGAAAAGGGACATAATGCCCTGCAATTGTAGCAGACGTTTTAAAAGTGTTTACAGAAAAGAGACTCTAAGTAAAGTTTAGGATCTAAGAAAATAACCTAATAAAAGTCAAAACTGAAGTTATTTCTCATTTAATTGTAATGTCTTTTAATCATCATGTGATCATTTAAAGCTGAAAATCACATAGAACAGACGACAAAATACAAATGAATTATTTTCTGCATGTCTGCAAGAATGTTTTTATGCACATGCACATCATCCAGAAATAAAAACTCTGGCTGGTGGACATTAGGTTCTAATTGAATAATTTCATGCTTGGTTTGAGCCACGGAGAGATGTTGCTCTTACTCAGCAGCTTGGAAAGTACTGTGATAATTGTGCATACACTGAGGTAGAAACATGAAGCACCTCTGTACAGGAGGAAGAAGGATTCTGATCAGCCAGAGGTGGCAGCACTTCTCATTAATCAATGGGAGGGAAGCGTTAAGCTCAATAGATATAAACGACACAACCTGAGGTCCATCCAGGCAGGATGTGTTGCTACGCAAATCACAGGGAGACAATTACTGACATATCTGGATCCATTCAGGGTCAAACAATGACAAAACTGGCCAAAAATCACCGTTACGTTTTACATTCCAAAAACAAATGATCACTTTCACGCATATAATGTTTAGATTTTTGTAAAAAGTTTTTTTGTCATTTTATTATAAAAATGTACAGTTGTGGCCAAAAGTTTTGAGAATGACACAAATATTAGTTTTCACAAAGTTTGCTGCAAAACTACTTTTATATCTTTGTTTCAGTTGTTTCTGTGATGTACTGAAGTATAATTACAAGCACTTTATACGTTTCAAAGGCTTTTATTGACAATTACATGACATTTATCCAAAGAGTCAGTATTTGAGGTGTTGGTCCTTCTTTTTCAGGACCTCTGCAACTCGACTGGGCATGCTCTCAATCAACTTCTGGGCCAAATCCTGACTGATAACAACCCATTCTTTCATAATCACTTCTTGGAGTTTGTCAGAATTAGTGGGTTTTTGTTTGTCCACCCGCCTCTTGAGGACTGACCACAAGTTCTTAATGGGATTAAGATCTGGGGAGTTTCCAGGTCATGGACCCAAAATTTCAATGTTTTGGTCCCCGAGCCACTTAGTCATCACTTTTACCTTATGGTGCTCCATCGTGCTGGAAAATGCTTTGTTCTTCACCAAACTGTTGTTGGATTGTTGGAAGAAGTTGCTGTTGGAGGGTGTTTTGGTACCATTCTTTATTCATGGCTCTGTTTTTGGGAAAAATTGTAAGTGAGCCCACTCCCTTGGATGAGAAGCAACCCCACACATGAATGGTCTCAGGATGCTTTACTGTTGGCATGACACAGGACTGATGGTAGCGCTCACCTTTTCTTCTCCGGACAAGCCTTTTTCCAGATGCCCCAAACAATCGGAAAGAGGCTTCATGGGAGAATATGACTTTGCCCCAGTCCTCAGCAGTCCATTCACCAGACTTTCTGCAGAAGATCAATCTGTCCCTGATGGTATTTTTGGAGAGAAGTGGCTTCTTTGCTGCCCTTCTTGACACCAGGCCATCTTCCAAAAGTCTTTGCCTCACTGTACGTGCAGATGCGCTCACACCTGCCTGCTGCCATTCCTGAGCAAGCTCTGCCCTGGTGGCACTCCGATCCCGTAGCTGAATCCTCTTTAGGAGACGATCCTGGCGTTTGCTGGACTTTCTTGGACGTCCTGAAGCCTTCTTAACAAGAATTGAACCTCTTTCCTTGAAGTTCTTGATAATTCTATGAATTGTTGATTTAGGTGCAATTTTAGTAGCCACAATATCCTTGCCTGTGAAGCTATTTTTATGAAACGCAATGATGGCTGCACGCGTTTCTTTGCAGGTCACCATGGTTAACAATGGAAGAACAATGATTTCAGCATTACCCTCGTTTTAACATGTCAAGTCTGCCATTCTAACCCAATCAGCCTGACATGATGATCTCCAGCCTTGTGCTCGTCAACATTCTCACCTGAGTTAACGAGACGATTACTGAAATGATCTCAGCAGGTCCTTTAATGACAGCAATGAAATGCAGTGGAATTTTCATGACAAAGAAGGACTATGCAATTCATCTGATCACTGTTCATAACATTCTGGAGTATATGCAAATTGCCATTATAAAAACTTAAGCAGCAACTTTTCCAATTTCCAATATTTATCTAATTCTCAAAACTTTTGGCCACGACTGTATAATGTAATAGCAGGATATTATATTGTACAAACATGACGTGTATGTTTTCATATTTTATTATGCCAAATCAGTGGTCCACTGATCGACAGTGTAAAGACAACAGGTCAGGAGGAAAAAGTGGAAAGAGAAGCTGAACACCATCAGTCCTGGTCACTTTTATCATGAAGTCACTTTTTCTGTATTTGGCTGGTGGCCTTGAAGAGCCAATAAACTATGTTTTCTGATTTAAATTTTCTCATACACTTGTCATACACGCTCAACGTACGATTGGAGTGTCATCTGTTGATGGACAATTTTTTCCAAAGTGGTAAAGTAAAAGCTCCAGGAATCCTCGTCACGGCAGCTCGGAAAATCTTGCCGAAGCTTTTGGGAATAAAGTTTACGATGCACTTCATGGCTTTTATTGATGCAAAATATTTTAACACAAACCCCTGATGTTTTTCTAGCCAAACCCTTTACTTTTATTAAGCAACAAAACAGAAGTAGTGCTACAGAAATCCAAGACAGAAGGAGTTAAACGTAGTCTGTGGTTTTAGATTAGTGTTCTGATGTTGTTGCTTGTTTTGTTCCTGTTTTCCTCATATCTCTTCTCCTTCTCACCTCTTGTTGTCCAGCTGGGAATCTGTTGTCTAGTTTATTTGCTGTTCTGTCAGCTGGGTTGGGATTTTTCCACTGCCAGATTTGTTGAAATCCTTCATCAACACTTTTGTTTGTTAAACTAAAGTTTTCTTTATTTTCCCTTTTGGATCAACTTTTCATCCTGGATTTAGACTTCTGATCTTGACCATAAGCCCTACGCCTGTTCATCTCCTGCCTCCCCTCTGACCTCCCTAAACAGACTGTGTGACTTTTCTGATAAGTAATCCTTATAGATTAGTGTTTCCTGATAGTATTCTCTTCTAGTGCAGCTGAAGCATCAGTTTCCATTACAGCAGGCTAACTGGCAGAGTTCAGTTTTAGCTTCCTGAGTGATGCAGAGGGGTGCATTGAAAACCCTAAGTCTAAACCTCTGCTGCTGAACCAAACTAGACACATTTGGATCAAATTTAGAGCTTCACAATGCCCTGAAGAACCGTAACAGTTTCATGTTCTCTCGCTGAAACCCACTAAGGCTGTTTGTTTGGAACTGTTTTCTTGCTTGTAAATCCGATCTGTTTTTTTTTTTGTTCTTTTAAAGAATATCTCGGCGCATTTCTCCACGTATTATTCCTTCGGTTATATAAAGTCTGCTGGGACCATTCGCAGCACCACTCAGCATTCAACATACAGTAACACCACGATGTTCCCACTTGTAAACTTCACCTTTTGCACGATTTGTGTGCGGTGACATCCAAAGAGTTAAACACTGGCCTCATCTGACCACGATATTCTTCCTGTACATCACTGGCTGCTCCAAATGTTTGGCAGCAATCCTTTTTTTTTTTAAGGTTTTTTGGGCCTGAGTGGCCTTTATTGACAGTGGACAGAGTTTATGAAGGGGGAGAGAGGTGGGGGAAGACATGCGGCAAGGGTCGCCAGGGACGGGACTCGAACCGGGGACGGCCGCGTCGAGGACTGAGGCCTCTGCACATGGGGCGCCCGCTCTAACCACTGCCCCTTTGCCAGCAATCTTTAACCAAGCTTTAGCATGCTTTTCCTTCAGCTGTGGAGTCTTGTGCAGTGAGTGGGCATCGAGGACATTAATTATTGGTTTTTTATGTGAATAACTGTGACAGCTTTTTTCATTCTTTTTTGAAGTCCTCTGCGAGCGCTCCATGGCTCTTGGGAGATTCTTTAAACATTTCCTTTGACTCTACCGTAAGAAAGAGGGTCACCTGTCTATGGCTGGTTTACGGTGATATGATGTGCTTTCCACTTAGAAATATGTTTATTTATATATAAATAAATATATTCAATATATATGTATTAATAAATTTTTATATAAATAAATAAATAAATGTATTTATTTACCATAAAAAAACAAACCATTGACGAGTTCAGCACTGAGCCCTGTCTGCTGAAGGAGGAGCAGCTGCTCTCTGTCTCTCCCCAGATCCGTTTTCTTTTCTGTTTGCTTTTCTTGTTTTCTTTCTTAACCTTTTCTTAGTTACTTTATTTTCCCAGCCCCTGGAGTTACTGCATTGGACCGGATCTCTTCTTGGATTACTTTTTTATGGACTTATCAACATGGCTTTTTGCTCAGCTGAGGATTTTGAAAAACTGCTCCACAGAATTGAGGGCATTGAAACGAAGCTACGTCGTTTGGAAATTAATTTTGATCTCCACGCTGATTATGGAAACGACACAACTTTACCTTTGAATACAAACAGCCCGGTGTTACATCGGTCTAACCGTGTCACAGAAACTCCCTACAGGCGCCTGAGCGGCAGAACTCCGCACTCTAATAAAGACTGGCCAGCTTTAAAACGCACAGAATCATCAACCCCAGCCTGTTCTCCGAGGAAGACAAAACAAAAGAAACTCCGGCACAGAAAAAGCTCTGAACCCAGACCTCCCGCTTCTGCTAAAAGTAAACAAAAGAGGTTTCAGCCAAAAACAAGAGATATTTCTCCACTTGGAATCCCGCTGAAAAACAGATTTGCAGCCTTGAGTTCCCTGAAAGATGACGCAGCCCCCGGGACCAGTCAAAGCCACCAGGAGAAACCCAGCCGCATCAAACGGACACATAACAAAGTAAGAGCCCCCCCAGCAAAGACTGTTATCATACAAGACGGATCAATTAATGGAATTGAGGCTTTTTGTACCAAGAACACCAGAGTTTATGGCTGCTACAAAAATACAGTGAGAGAAATATCAGAAAAAAATCCCCAAAATCTTGGACCAACATCCTGCTTTGGAAAAGCTTGTCATTCACGCTGGATCAGCAGATATCGCGATGAGACAATCAGAGATTCTGAAGAGAGACTTTTCTGATCTCCTACAGAGACTTGATGGACTCAACGTAAACATCCTCATCAGCGGACCAGTCCCTGAAGGGAATGATGAAAGATTTAGCAGACTCCGCATGCTCCATAAATGGTTGAAGAAACAATCAGCTGAGAAGTCGTTCACATTTATTCATAATTTCAAAGTATTTGGAAGTGCTAATCATCTGTTCATAACAGGCCGTTATCTTAACAAGGCCTGAGTAAGGCTCTTAGCAGCAAACATTTTTTCTTATCAAAATCAGAAAGCAAAACACTTGCTCACAAAAGCTGACCTTGAGGCGCCCATGGATATCAGAGAACAAAAACAGCAAGTCATGATGACACCACAGGACCGAACAGATAAACAACCATCAGAGATTAAGTCTTCAACTTCCTGTGACTCAGCCACATCAAATGAGTCTCCATTTAGAAACTTTACAGACAGACTGAACGAGCAAATCAAATTTGGGACACAATTAACACCTAAACTTAGACTACACCAAACGCCTGGGACTAGTGTCAATAAGCCTGGGAGCCTCCCCCCACTGACTATTACAGATATTTGATATTTGAGGGAACCGGGCAATAAATCCACCCCTACCGTCTCCCAGAATTCACCCGGCACCCCTGAGGCTATATCAGTGATTATCAGCAGCAGGAAACATAAACCGTTAACCACACCCTCTCATATTAAACAAAATCTCAAATTGATAACCTGTCGGAAGGGTCAGCTGCCCGTCATCACAATACTTAAGTTAGCTTTATTAAACATTAGATCTCTATCCAAGAAGTCTTTTCTTATCAATGACTTCATCACTGAGCATAATTTACACGCCCTTTTTTTATCAGAAACTTGGCTAGATGAAAATAACGAAACAACTTCATTAATAGAATCTAGTCCTCCAAATTATAATTTCTTAAGCGAGAGCAGAAAACACAGACGAGGTGGAGGTGTAGCCACCATCTTTCACAACTCAATGAACTTTAAAAAGGTAACTCTGGGCGCGTTTGATTCTTTTGAATACCTAGCCACCCAGATAAATGAGCCTAACAAAGCTTTATTTCTAAGTTTATATAAACCACCAAAACTTAACTCTAACTTCTTTAATGATTTCAATGACCTTCTATCTGTAATATGTATCGACTATGACCAACTAATCATAGTGGGGGACTTTAACATCCATACCGAAAACCCCCAAGATAGACAAGCAAAAACATTAGATGATACTCTCCACAATTTTGGCCTGACCCAGCATGTCAAACAACCAACACACAATAGAGGACACACTCTGGACTTAATTATCAGCAAAGGTTTAAATATTTCTGACATCTCTGTAATTAATATTGCATTATCTGACCATTTCTGTATTTTCTTTGAAAGCACCATCTCTGCTAAATTATCCAGCCACAGTAAGACCACTATAAAAAAGCGTTTTCTAGGGGACAGCTCAGTTGAAACTTTTAAACGTATTTATCCTTCCACCACATCCCCCTCATCTCCCAACTCAAACTAAATAAGTTGGTAGATAATTTCCTTGCGAAAATCTCAGACATCATGGATTCCATTGCTCCAACTAAAGTGAAAGTAGTCTCAGGTAGAAAGAAGTCTCCGTGGGCAAGTAATCCACTGGTACGTAGTGAAAAAAGAGAGTGTCGACGAGCCGAGAGAAAATGGCGGAAAACTCGACTCCAGGTTCACTATGAGATCTACAAAGAGAGACCGAATAGATATCAGCTAACTATAAGAGATGCTAGGGAATCGTTCTTTTCTGAAATAATCAACAGAAACCTTAATAACGCACGGACTCTATTTGCAACAGTGGAAAGACTAACTAATCCTTTAGTGACAGTAGCCCCTGAACTAAACTCTACCAGGGCCTGCAATGAATTTGCCAGCTTTTTCACCGAAAAGATTCTAACAATTAGACGGTCAATCTGTACCTCAATATCGAACCCACAACCAGTGCCATCCCCAATCAACAACAATGTAGAGAAAATGTCTGAATTCCACGAATTAAACCAGAACAGCCTTGAAAAAATCATTATCCAATTAAGCTCCTCCTCCTGCTGTCTTGATATCCTACCCACAGCTTTTCTAAAGAAGGTTCTTCCTGTTATTGGTTCTGATCTTGTTCAAATAGTGAACTCATCCCTGCTATCAGGTGTCTTCCCTCAGGCTTTAAAAACAGCAGTTATTAAACCACTGCTAAAGAAGAAAAATCTGGACAACACGTGAATGCAGAACTACAGGCCGATCTCTAATCTTCCATTCATCAGTAAGATTATTGAAAAAGCTGTGTTTCAGCAGTTAAATGGCTTCATAACAATGACAAACCGTTTTGATGTTTTTCAGTCTGGTTTCCGCGCTCACCACAGCACCGAGACTGTCCTCGTCAAAGTATTCAATGACATCCGCATAAATACAGACTGTGGAAGAACCCCAGTGCTGGTTCTGTTGGACCTCAGTGCAGCATTTGACACTGTTGATCATGATATTGTATTGGAACGACTGGAGAGCTTGGTCGGACTCTCTGGTACACTACTTGGCTGGTTCGAGTCTTACCTAAAGAACAGGGACTTCTATGTTTCAATAGGAAACTTTTCATCAGAACGAACAGAAATCACATGTGGGGTGCCCCAGGGCTCCATCCTGGGGCCCCTCTTATTTAATATCTACATGCTCCCACTAGGCAAGATTATAACAACCAATAACATTAGCTACCATAACTACGCGGATGACACTCAGCTCTACATTACAATGTCACCAGGTGACTCTGAACCCATTCAAACCCTAAATCAATGCATTAACCAAAGAAATGGATGGATGTGCCATAACTTTCTCCAGCTGAATAGAAACAAAACTGAAGTGATTATCTTTGGACCCAAGGAGGAATGATCAAGAGTAAGCACACAGCTTAAATTAATACAGCTAGAAACTACTGATCAGGCCTGAAATCTAGGTGTAGTAATGGACTCAGACCTGAACCTCCAGGGTCACATAAAGGCAATAACAAGGTCAGCGTTCTATCACCTGAAGAACATCTCTAGGATTAAACGACTGATGTTGCAACACGACCTAGAAAAACTCATCCATGCGTTTATCTTTAGTCGGATTGATTACTGCAACAGAGTCTTCACAGGTCTGCCTAAAAAGTCAATCAGACAGCTGCAGCTGATCCAGAAGGCTGCTGCTCGTGTTCCTCACTAGAACCAGGAAAGTAGAGCACATCACCCCAGTTCTAAAGTCCTTACACTGGCTCCCTGTAGCTCAGAGAATAGACTTCAAAATACTTTTACTAGTTTATAAATCATTACATGGCTTAGCACCAAAATATGTTGAAGACCTGTTGTCACGGTACCAACCACTAAGACCACTCAGGTCCTCCAACTCCAGCCTACTAAACATCCCTAGACTCAGAACTAAACATGGAGAAGCAGCTTTCAGTTTTTATGCTCCCCTTATCTGGACGAGTGTAGAGCTGCTGAAACTCTGAACTGCTTTAAATCGAGACTAAAAACCATCTGTTTAGAATTGCCTTCAAGTAAATGCTTGATGTCATATGTATGAAATGTGTTCATGCCCTCTTGCTTTTTTTAAATCTTTCTATTGCTTTATTGTGTATCGTGTAATGTGTTTCTTTTACTTTTCATTTCCATTGTTTTTTATGTTTTTTTAAATCACCAAATCATGTAAAGCACCTTGAATTGCCTTGCTGTTGATAGTGTGCTATACAAATAAAATTGCCTTGCCTTGCCTATACCTGAGTTATGGAAAGATCCACCTTTTGGGTGGATCTACTGAAACAGATTTGTTTTTTGGTATCAGTAAAGATTATAAATGTAATCTCCCAGGGTGTACATCCATCCAGGATAATGTCCCTTTTTTAATAACCTGTTGTCAGTTGATACTTTTACTTTTTGAGGAGGTAAAAATAATTACGTTTTAGAATATTTTTTATGATTGCTTATCAGTCAAAAAACAGAAGGGATTTTTTTATTACTGATAACTGTTTTTTCATTCTGTTCATAAGTTTTCTGTCAAAGAGGATAAGGACAGGACAATAACTCTGATTGGTGCGTCTTCTTAGTCGTATTTCTATGTTCCCAACTCTAAAGTTTGATCCTGGTTTTGGTCTGGATAGACGACAAACTTCAAGCTTTATGTTCACTTCACATTCCCTTTAGTTCATGGTTAAATAACCCAAAACAACTAAACTAGTTGACTATAATGGCGGTTTAATGGAGACCTCCTTCTGCCTTACAGACTGTAGTTAGTGTATTATTACTAGTCTGCTCCTGCTCTACGCCAGATCTGTTGTTTGTAGAGAAGGAACATTTTCCCTTCCTGCTTCATGCACATGTTTACATTATAAGTAACTCTGCTTGGGAAAGCATGGAAGATTTGCTGAAATGAGAGGAACATTTGCCTGTGGCTTGATGAATAATTCATCTCTTTAATATTTGCAAAGTCAGTGGTTCAATTCCCAGCAGAGACACTTCAAGTAAAAATATGTTTATCTTAAGAACTGTCATCATTTAATGTTTATTTTTTATATATATTTTATGCAGAATGTATGAGCAAGAAATGGAGCGCAGAGTTAGACAGCAGTCAGAGTCATCTCAGTTCAGAGAATCAGATGAATTCTCTTTGGTTAGTTCAGCTAAAAGCTGCTCGGTGGATTTCCACAATCTAACACTAATAAAACACACAACATTTACAGCTAGGTTAGCAATGTTTTTTAAAGAGAAACTTAGAGCGCCTCAAACAGTCAGGCTTTGTTTCGACTTAAGTTTCACAACTTAATTCATCGTCTGAAGAAAGATAATAGGTTTAAATTTAATACACATAAATACTTACTACTAGTAAAAATCAACTGTGTTGTAAAATTTCTATGGACATAGAACCTAAAACTAATCTGTTAAAGAAATCAGTGATATATCGGGCCATATCGATGTGGACTAAACTGCCTTTATATATAAAAAAGATACACAAAGAGCATTATTTTAAAAAACAATTAAGACTGACAATTCTTCATGAAAACAAATCTCTATTTAATACTGAATGATTAAATGATATACTAGTTGACACTGTATTTGACCTTAGTTCCCAGATCTGTTTTATTTACTAATAATGTTTTATGACTATTCGTACTAAAATTTGAATGTTATTATTGTGAATGTTTTATCTATGGTGATATGATTGTTTGGTTTTATGTGGACCCCAGGAAGAGCAGTTGTTGCTGCGGTAACAACTAATGGGAATCCGGTATAAATAAATAAACAGAAAAATACTAAATAGATGAGATTAACCCCGTTATATCTAAACCTAGTTGGTTTAACAGCTTAAATTAAACTCATGTAATTAACTTATGTAATTTATAAAAGAGAAACAAAATAACTATATGAAAGTACTAAAAATGTCATCATTCATTCATCTATGCATTTATGCAGCTTCCTATTATTGCTTTCTGTCATCTAATTGCAGTAATAATTTGATTAAAATACTGTATTTGATGGGCTGCACAGGGTAGCATTGTTACTTTGCAGCAAATTTTCTTCATTTTGGCTAAAATGGGCTGTTCATGGCACAATAAGACATCAGTTTGTAGTAGAAAGTTATGGGATGTTCTTCTGTTACATGTTTACATGAAACATATCTAACGATGTTTGTTAATAATCAGCTAGCCACATATTAAATCAAAACGTAATGAATCATAACCAGTTTGTGGTCCAGAGAACTGTGATCCAGGTCTTCTGTTGAGTCAGAAGCCTCCGACCACAGAAAACATTCACTGATCTATGTCAGCTTCCTTCCCACTCATGCCTGTTCCTCATCAACCACTTAGTTTCATCTGTGGATGCTGAGTGTATCAGGGAAATACCCGACTCTCCAGCAACATACCTGCCAATATCTTCATTTGATTGGTTCAGATTCTGAATGTTTTATCCAATCGCGTTAGGCCCCAACCAATGAATTCAACAGTTTTTTTCATTGAAGACGTAGACGGGATGAGGCTGAATTTAAAATAACAAGAAAATATGAGGCAGACTTTGTCTTGAAGTGATAAGCAAAGCAGAAACAATTACATATTTTAAGAGATGAGAGAACTCTCTTCTACCAGGTCACTCAAACAAAATGTTACATATTTCTATTTCTATTTTTTAACTTTTACATAAGACAGCTTGATTACCTGTCATCAGGGTTCTGTGGATCAGTGTTTTTGTCCTCAGAACCGATTCAACTAATCTAAGGCTACGCATCTACCGAAGCGGAGTCCAAGTCCAATATGTAATAAAACAACATTACATAACTTTTTTACCTTTAATTTTTAAATGTTAAATCATGTTATTAGTTTCTCAATACTTGAGTAGTCTTTTTGACAAATATGTTTCACTCTTTTTGCTCAGAGGCTGATTATCACTGACTGATGAACATGTTGGCACGATGAGGACTAAAGCATTAAAGCAGAGCTCTTCTGTTTCTGATTAACGTCTTATTTCTCTCCTACCCACCGTCAGGAGTTAATTCACCGGCTGGCACAAACGCCCGGGAGATCTCTGCCACAAAAACAACATTTTATAGCAACAGACATGTGGCTTTTATTAAGAGGACTCATCAACTTCTGCCACCACTTCATTGGTCTGGGGGTAAATATTTTTCATTACCTTCTCTCTGTTTTAATTGCTCTTTATTAGAAAAAGGCTTCAAACCGCATGGAAATTGGTAAATGCTGAGAAACGGAGCTCAATGAGTGCAGAAGGAGTTGTTTTGAACATGTATTGGGTTACTACCTGCAGGAGGGATGGATGGATGGGGGGCAGGTAGGTGTCTGGAACAGCAGGTGGTCTTCCCATCAGCTGGGGGAATCCATGTTTTGGTTGAATAAAGAGAAGCAGGTGCTGTGAGGCTGGACGTTCTAATAGACTGCTTCATGCTCTTCTCTTTTTTTCCCCATGACTTCAGAGACTCGGCCAGGAGCAGCCATCGTTTCCTTTAAACTTCCTCCAAACTGCAGCTCTGAACCTTTTTACTTGGCTGCAGCTAAAAACCATGAAGCTCATGATGTTTCCCCAACTTTTCTACCCCCTCCTGATGCATCGAGCTGGGAGGCAGTCATGTATTCACACCTCCACAAAGTTTGGCTTTGAATCAGTAAAAAAAAGTGCCAATTGTCGCGGTTCTGCTGATGTATTTTTAGACGCATACGTGATGAAAACAGCAGTCCCACTTTGATGTGGCTCCATAAACCAATAGAAAACGAGCAATTAACCACATACAAAGACACACATACGACAAAATGTGCTAAAACATTCAAACAAGCTCCAGAAATTCAGAGTCTTACATGGACTTATGGTAAATGTTCATGTTTTTGAGACGCTGCACTTCAGACGAGTCCCACACATTGACACAGGCTATTTTTAGCGTCTGTAGGAAATTGTTTCGATCCAAAGTGACTCATTCTGCCCAGGTCTAAGGAATCAGCGCACGTTTACGCACGCAGCAGAGTAGGAATGCTGCGAGACCGCAATCCTCCTTCCAGAACCGCACACGAGAGTCAGAACACAAAGCCCAAACGGAACCATATGCACTGGTTTCATATTGATCTGGTTAGACGTCTTACTCATGTTGTTGCTGTAGTCTTACAGACTCTGCAGTAAGGTGCCACAAAAATGCTGGTTTTGGTGTGATTTTGTACGGAAAGCCTAATAAATACACTTGCTAACAAAAGCCAAACCTACAGGGTGTAGAGCATGTAGAGCAGCACTGGGTGTGTGAAGGATTTCTTTTGTCGGGAGGTATTAACCTGAACGGCACCACACTGGAGGTCATCCAGGCCCAAATTCCCGGCTGTTCTGTAGTACCTTCTCCTTTTATCATAATGTAGAAACACTACAAACCCAAACCAGATCAAACTCTATCGACCGATGGTAATGCTGTCTAATTCATCTTTGGTGCATCCTCTGTTTCTACTGACCTTCAGTGAATTATCGCCTTAGTCCAGTGTTTCTCAAACTATGGGGCGAGGCCCACTAGTGGGGCGCAGAGGTATTGCAGGTGGGGCGTGACATCAATGGGATTTAAATAGTTTTTCCCCCCTAGATTCTGTCGTTGTGAATGTTTCACTGCACTGTAAATTAAATCAACCAGCTCCCCCCTCTCATAAAATTAAACACACTCAGATAAATTAGCAACTGTGATCATCATTGTAAAGAGAACCGGGACCTGGAACATCGGGCTGGGAGTTTGACGTCGGAATATATCGCAGCAGAACAAAACGAGCTGAAGTAGCCGCATTATCAGAGATTCCATCTACAAAATGTACAAATATCTAAAAAGATCAGGGAACGTTTCAGAGTCAGAGAAGTCACACGGTCAACCAGGGAGGAAATACAGGGATGAGTATCTTGCTCTTTATTTATTTATTTATTTTGTACTTATGAAAGCTTTGTAAATTTGATAAAACTACAACTTTTATTTTCTCCAACTGTGAGCTGAAGTTCTACATGTAGCAACTACTGACAGCATATATTTCTGAGCCGGTTTTATACCAGTGCCCAACCCCTTTTCCCAACTAATTTATACCCTTAAAAACTTGTAGACTAACTCGGCTATTTAAATAAATAAAATACTTAAAAAATCCGGCGTGGTCACCATTCTGTTGGGGCGATAAAAGCATGGGGGGGCTTGTGTATGCTCCTTTGTCCAAAGTGGGGAATGATAAAAAAAGTTTGAGAAACACTGGTTTAGTCCAAATGAATTCGGACTTTTGAAATGCATGTATACACCCTCGTCCGGCTGAAGTCGAACCGAACTGGCCTACTCCAAATCGAGCTAACACACCCAGATAATGCGGTTAAAAAAAACAAATTTCTCTGCATGTAGACTGTTTCGACTGAATGTTGGATGCTTTGGTAACTTCCTGATGCCTCCGCTCATGGTGCTCATTCAAGATACTCTGGGTCAAACATTGAAGGAAGCTATCACCCACCCGCATGTTTCATTAAATTAGCCTACTTCAGGGTCAGCATTTTCAGGGGCTGTATTTCCTTTAGATGAAGTTCTGGTTTTCTGGTTTTTGCACGCATTCACTGCTGGGTCCCACATGCAGAAGCCAGATGCAGTCCTTTTGTTGCCCGTACGCTTCAGTCAAATGCCTGAGGTGAAATGGGGTCATGGTGTCCAGGTTGGACCATTCCTTCTAAGTTTTTGACTGTTTTCCCTCTAAATGTGGTCAGCATGGGAGGAAGTTGAGTCATTTTCTCAAATCAGATTTAAATCTAAGGGTTACTGTATCTGAGCCTAAATGGGACTTTATAAATGCATGAATTGGAATGAATTATACTGATTTAACTGGAATTTGATCCAGCGCAGCATGATTTTAAGAAACATTTTAAACTGAAATATCATTGCTGGGAAAAAAACAAAACAATATTGATTATGCTCATCCCCCCTTTGAAAAGGACTCATTTCTTTCTTTACGCTTACAAAACGGAGGCAAGCAGGTGAGGAAAGTTAGAGTCCATTCAACTGGCCAAACATGTTAGAGCCAGTCTCACTGTAATATTGCACCCATTGATATTGTTATCATGATTCTGGTTCAAAATTTGGTGTCACTCTCAATGAAGTTAATGTGTTAACCACGCCCCTCACTCAGTAATCCACTCAGATTCGATTCACCTGGCATCTCACACCTGAATCTCATCCCTAATTACTATGCGATCTATTCAAACCCCGCCTACCTACGATCAGGGTCGCTCAGACTGTTGTCTCGTAACCCCCCTCCCCCGACCCTGTATCTCGTCTCAGCATTACATCCCTACTTTTCTATCCTTTTATCCCCTCATCCATTCATCTCCTCCCTCATCCATTCATCTCCTCCCTCATCCCTTCATCCCCTCTCTCATCCCTTCATCTTATCCCTTCATCCCTCCCTCATCGCTTCCTCCCCTCTCACCCCTCATCCCTTCATCCCCTCTCTCATCCCTTCATCCCCTCCTTCATCCCTTCATCTGCTCCCTCATCCCTTCATCCGCTCCCTCATACCTTCATCCCCTCTCTCATCCCTTCATCTTATCCCTTCATCCCTCCCTCATCGCTTCCTCCCCTCTCTCACCCCTCATCCCTTCATCCCCTCCCTCATCCCTTCATCCCCTCTCCCATCCCTTCATCCCCTCCTTCATCCCTTCATCTGCTCCCTCATCCCTTCATCCGCTCCCTCATACCTTCATCCCCTCCCTCATCCCCTTTCTCATCCCTTCACCCCTCTTCCCTTCATCCCATCCCTCATCCCTTCATCACCTCTCTTATCCCTTCATCCCCCTCTCACCCCCTCATCCCTTCATCCCCTCCCTCATCCCTTATCCCCTCCCTCATCCCTTCATCTCCTCCCTTATCCCCTCCCTCATCCCTTCATCCCCTCTCTCATCCCTTCATCGCCTCCTTCACCCCTAATCCCTTCATCCCCTTCCTTATCCCTTCATCCCCTCTCTCATCCCTTCATCTCCTCCCTTATCCCCTCCCTCATGCCTTCATCCCCTCTCTCATCCCTTCATCTCCTCCCTCATCCCCTCCTTCTCCCCTCATTCCTTCGTCCCCTCCCTCATCCCTTCATCCGCTCCCTCATCCCTTCATCCCCTTTCTCATCCCTTCACCCCTCTTCCCTTCATCCCATCCCTCATCCCTTCATCACCTCTCTTATCCCTTCATCCCCCTCTCACCCCCTCATCCCTTCATCCCCTCCCTCATCCCTTATCCCCTCCCTCATCCCTTCATCTCCTCCCTTATCCCCTCCCTCATCCCTTCATCCCCTCTCTCATCCCTTCATCTCCTCCCTCATCCCCTCCTTCTCCCCTCATTCCTTCGTCCCCTCCCTCATCCCTTCATCCGCTCCCCCATCCCTTCATCCCCCCTCTCACCCCCTCATCCCTTTCATCTCATCCCTTCATCCCCTCCCTCATCACTTTCATCCCCTCCCTCATCCCTTCATCCCCTCCATCATCCCTTCATCCCCTCTCTCATCCCTTCACCCCTCATCCCTTCATCGCCTCCTTCACCCCTAATCCCTTCATCCCCTCCTTCACTCCTCATCCCTTCATCCCCTCCTTCACTCCTCATCCCTTCATCCCCTCCCTCATCCCTTCATCTCCTCCCTTATCCCCTCCCTCATCCCTTCATCCCCTCTCTCATCCCTTCATCTCATCCCTTCAACCCCTCTCTCATCCCTTCATCTCATCCCTTCAACCCCTCCTTCACTCCTCATCCCTTCATCCCCTCCCTCATCCCTTCATCTCCTCCCTCATCCCCTCCTTCTCCCCTCATTCCTTCGTCCCCTCCCTCATCCCTTCATCCGCTCCCTCATCCCTTCATCCCCTTTCTCATCCCTTCACCCCTCTTCCCTTCATCCCATCCCTCATCCCTTCATCACCTCTCTTATCCCTTCATCCCCCTCTCACCCCCTCATCCCTTCATCCCCTCCCTCATCCCTTATCCCCTCCCTCATCCCTTCATCTCCTCCCTTATCCCCTCCCTCATCCCTTCATCCCCTCTCTCATCCCTTCATCTCCTCCCTCATCCCCTCCTTCTCCCCTCATTCCTTCGTCCCCTCCCTCATCCCTTCATCCGCTCCCCCATCCCTTCATCCCCCCTCTCACCCCCTCATCCCTTTCATCTCATCCCTTCATCCCCTCCCTCATCACTTTCATCCCCTCCCTCATCCCTTCATCCCCTCCATCATCCCTTCATCCCCTCTCTCATCCCTTCACCCCTCATCCCTTCATCGCCTCCTTCACCCCTAATCCCTTCATCCCCTCCTTCACTCCTCATCCCTTCATCCCCTCCTTCACTCCTCATCCCTTCATCCCCTCCTTCACTCCTCATCCCTTCATCCCCTCCCTCATCCCTTCATCTCCTCCCTTATCCCCTCCCTCATCCCTTCATCCCCTCTCTCATCCCTTCATCTCATCCCTTCAACCCCTCTCTCATCCCTTCATCTCATCCCTTCAACCCCTCCTTCACTCCTCATCCCTTCATCCCCTCTCATCCCTTCATCTCATCCCTTCATCCCCTCTCTCATCCCTTCATCTCCTCCCTCATCCCCTCTCTCATCTCTTCATTCCGTCTCTCATCCCTTCATCCTTACATCTCTCCATTCTCTCATCTGCTATTTCAAAGTCCTCGCATTAACACCGTTTCTTTCAGGTTCTTTGTCTGGGAGGTCCTGAGCTCGATAAGAAAAAAGATGGATTTGTGAAGACTGCACCCCCACACAGAATCTTCAAGCCTCCATCAGCGTATCCTCCCAGACACTTCATCGCTCCAACCCTTCTTCAATAAACATTATACTCCGATCTCTGTAAGCGTGGTCCTTAATAATGAACCTGCTATATAATTAGATCTGAATTTGGCCTGTTCTCTTGCAAACTGCCTTGAGATTATATTTGTTTTAATCATTAAAATAAAACTGAGTTGACTTGCGGTTAAAGAGCAAATTTGAGATTATAAATCCCCCTTACTCTGGTTCTACAGCACAAATAGTGCAAAAATAAGAGAAAAACTATATATATATATATATATATATATATATATATATATATATATATATATATATATATATATATATATATATATATATATATATATATATATATATATATACACCGTCTACATTTTCTCCTATGCTCTTTTAACCTCATTTGAATAATAATGGGAGTAGGAAAACATTTCCTAGGAAATAAAACTTTTATTGAATTATTCATTCAATAATTTCCCAATTGTGAGATAAATAAAGTCCATTTTATCCTGTTATGTTATTATTTGATTTAAAAAAACAGAGCCTTTTGACGTTCATCTAAACCACTGTCTTCTACATTGGTGTAGGTTCTCAGTCATCCAGGACATGAAAAGTCCAGTTGCCTTAATTTAAACTCTCAACAACACTGTCTTCTACGTTTTTATAATGAAGGCAAATAGGATTGAAATAAAACATGAAATCAATGTGGTCATTGAAAAGTTAGGTAAAAGTACCATCCCAGAAAACCAACCGAAACCATCTGCAAATACGAACACCTGCATCCATTCTCGTCAACCTTTCATTTAAACTACAGAGCATCTTTTTCTCTTTCTCTCTCATCCTTTTCTCGCTACTCTTTCTCAAACAAAACTGACAGTTTTTTCCTCAAACTCCCAAAGAACAGGATCGAAGTCCGGCAAGATCAGCAAATTATGTCAGCTATGTAGTGAAAATGGATTTATTTCCTTTTAAACTCTGGCGACATTTGAAGAAGCAAAACAAATGGCACTGGTGCAACTGTTTGCATCTCTGTTTCCGATCCATCTGACCGCAGATTTCTGTTTTCTCTTAACGTTTCTGCACAGCTTCAGAACTAATTAGGGTAGAAAATATTAGTCACACATTGGAGAGAAAAAGTTCAACAGGAAAGAGAACTAAACTGGATGGGAGAGCAAATATTGGTTGAGGTATTATGGGAGACAGTGAGAGAAACAGAGAGAAGCTGAAATACCATCTGGGTTAGTAAAGGTCATTTATATGTCAGACTCATCAACTACAAAGCTCTCTGCAAACTCCAGCATGTTCTTCTGCAAATTAATAACCTGACACATTGAAATGATTTTTTTTCTTTGAACTGGTTTAAAACTCCAAAAAAGGGCAAAGAGACCGAAAAGGTGGAGATGAAATATTGTCATTTTACCTTAGAGTTATGAAAATGTAGACAGCGGCAGCAGTAGCAGCAACAGTTCTGTACTGGGTAGAAGAGTTGGATTTAATTTTCATCTGTGTTACCTTGGAAAACTCTTGTGCCACATAAAATGAGTCCATTTTAGGATACTGAATAAAACAGTTTACAAAAAGATGGGAAACAATTTTCAAGTTTTACCAAGTCTGTGTTAATTTATGTAAAAAATCATATACAGTTTGTCTCAGACGGCCAAAACGAACCTAAATGAACTGTTGACGTATTCTGTATGCAACACAAACCAACTCAGAACACAAAGTCTTCCCAACATCTTTAGCAGCAAGAAGCTAAAATAATGGAAATATTTTGTCAGCCTCCTTTTTCAAATTAAAGCTTCAGATTTGTAGGCAAAGATGTTAGTTTTTCATGATTTCAATCCTGTGGTTTTCATTTTGTGTTAAACAATTTAGTGTTTCTAGTTAGAAATGACCATTCCACCAAGACTCGCCATAAAAACCGTATTATTACACGTTATCACTACTTGTTGGGTTAGATTTTTTAATTTAACTTAAGTTCCAGTGAATATTGCAACCTGTGTTCATCTAATCTTATACACTTCAAAGCCAGTTCTAAAAAACAGGAAGTATCAGAAATAGTCGGATGACACATGGTATACCGTTTATTCCAGAGTACTTTGGGTTGAAGTTATCACAGACATTCACTTTGCAATCATTCAGATGTTTTATACAGTTACAAAAAGTAACACCTGTTGTGTTCCTGGTCAAAAATGACCATGAATATTGTGATTGTCTACAAAGGAAATTATCCCAAAACGTCACTTGACATTTTCTCTATATTCCAGAATCAATGTCTTTATACATTAACAAACATAAGAACATAACAAGAACAAGAACAACCAAATCTATCCAATCAGATGTCAAATATGACTGGTACACAATATAAGGGGTTTATGTACGATTGAATAAAACATTGATAACATCTGTTTATGTTACATTTTCCTGCTCCTTCTGCAGGTGGCCTTTAAAAAAATCCTTTCAGAAAACCTTCTTAAGCCCCAAACTGACAGATTCTGGTCATAATGGAAAGTTTTTTTTACCAGGAATTCATTCTATTAGCAACAATTCAGAGAAAAGTATCATAGTAAAAATCAGGACGTTTAAAAGGTTTCATATATGGAAGTTAATGTTTTCTAAAATGGCTATAGGGTGTTTTTTTTATTTATAAATCTCATATAATCATAAAAAAAGAATGACCAACATTTTATTCATCGTCTCTTGGGTTATGGTTTTTAAAAAGGATTTCCCTGCCTAACGCAGCCACACACTGACCTTTAGCGAATGATTTAATGAACCACTCGTAACCCAAAGGGACACATAAGTAGTGGTTAAACTCTATTAAAGTCCCATTAAAATGGCAAGAAAACTGAAATAAATAATTGCTGCTTCCCTATCAGACTTTTTTCCCAGGGGTTCATCAGAACAGAAGACAAATCTGAAGAAAATTGAGACAAAATCTGAGTTAAAAGCAGTGTGTGCCTTACTGCCAGCCCTCTGAGAGGCCTCTGACCTCAACAAGTCCGATCTGGTACTTTTTGTCTTCCAACCTGGAGAAAGAAAAGGAGACCAGAAATCAGCTGAAACCCTTCCTGACAGCATGCTGGTCACACGGCTCATGATTAAAGCAAAGCTCTGCACCATTACACTTACAGCTGCCCTATAAAGCTGTGGTGTGTATCACAGCGTTAAGGAGCTTTAAACGATCACCGTCTGATTGTGATCATCACGCAGATCTGAAGCTACCCTTCAGAAGAGTCAACAGCCAAACCTTTGCATCAGATATCTGCAGCTCTGCTAAATGAGAAACCCATGAAGTGGCTCCAGAGCAGAAACTGGAATAAATTCCTCCATGTGACACATCGACCACAGCCCCCTCCTCCTCGCCTACCCTCACAATAAACCAAAGTAACTGAATATAAAACCCATAATCCTCTCCATCTGGGTTATCGTCTTGGCTCGCAGGGTGAATTCTGCAAACCGCTGTGAGGCTGGTACACACTTTCCAGTTGCATCGATGCTTTAAGTTTTGTGAGGGGAGGGGGGTTGGGGGCCAGAGAATGACCCCTAATGACCTAATGAGACCCTGGGGACCTGCTGAAGACTCAGAGCGATGCCACACCCAAAAACGAGAAAAAAAACAAGAGGCCACATTTAGAAAACACACCCAGAGATTTAGTGACGTTTGTCAATTTTCCACATTTTTACCTCAAGCGTCAGTCGCTGCTTCACTTCACAGTTCATAATAAAGACTTACAGTAAGAGGTGGTACCGTGCACCAAAGCAGAACCCCCACACTGGGGGGAAAAGCTCCTGAGTGGAAAAGTTTTGGCAGCTTAAAAGCAGCTGACGGCTTTCGGGGGGGAGTTGCATGCATGACAAAAGGGTGATCTAGCGAGGGAATGAAGAGGAGGAGGTTCTGCAGAGGCCTTGGCAGGCAGCGTTTCGCTGAGTGAGCTGTGCACTCTGTGCTATCTGCAAAACTAATGAGCTTTGGAGGAGAGTTCCTGAACTTCTGGCCTTTTGAACGTGCAAGCCGCTGAATCCATTGTCAAAACGTTCACACACTTGCATCCATTTGGACTCGGTATCTGCAACCCGTAAACACCGTGAGAACTGATGTGGATCCTTGCACTGACAGGCGCTTAAAGTTGATGACAGGTCTGATTTAATCTGAAGGCTGTCCACTCTTCGTCATTTTACCGCAACACCAGGGAAGATCTTCTCAGATATTTTAGAACAAGTGATAGAAATAAGAGAAAAAAAGCTGATTATCGTGTTCCTGATGGAGCCTGAAACTATGACCTGGAGATTTTAGGACGTCTTGGTTCCAACGAGGTGAAAGTGAAGTAAGTGGTGCAGAGCTGAAGCATTTGGACTTCAACATCTACGGTAATGAGACGACTCCACCTTCTCCGTTCTCGTTAAACTCTGCGTGTTTCTCTTGGAGAGCGACACGGAGGCGCTGCACGGTGATGGAGTACAGAGCACCTAGATAACAGCGTCTGCAGTGATAGGGTCGCCATGGTAACGCTCTTGTTTTGGCCCTACTTTGGGGCATCACGATCATTTAAACAGACATCGAGCAGACTCGGTAGAAGTGGAGCTAAATCTGGGATTCTGATGCTGTTTAGTTTATAGCTTTGAGAGGAATTTATTCAGCAGAACAACCACAGAAGAGTCCGGTTTGGAAAACTTCAATTAGGATTAGCAGCTTTGAATCCTGGATGCTCTCTGCCTGAGGGAAGACTCCCACAAAGGGAAATGCTCTCCTTGAGTTTGTCTTCCTGAATGAGGATCCGAATGATGGGAGGTCCATTACTCAGCAGTGAAGGAGGAAGAAATGTTGCTCCAAATGCAAACTTCCTTCTGACTCAAAAAGAGCATTTCCACTGCAGGAACCAGGGTCATAATCTGCAGCCATTGCTTACCCTTCTGCATTTCTACTGCATTTGCTGCACAATAGATGAAGCCAATCTGGCCTGCAGGAACAAGCTACCGATGCAGATGGACTACGGTTCTTAAAATCTTTTACAGCTACGTTTTCACGACGCCACAATTTTGGCGCTCATGGCGAAAAGTTTAGACACTGAATTGTTCATCATTTTTTTATTCTTCCTAGATTTTCTCTACAAAGATTCAGCCTTTACATGTCCAAAATTCTGCTCAAGTAAGAGTAGCACTACTTCAACAACATATTTTTACTTGAGTAAAAGTAAAAAGTAGCCGTCTAAAAAATGTTTCAGAGTAAAGAGTAAAAAAAGTAAAGTTATGGGCAAATTCTGGTATTTTTAAGACTAAAATGGAAAAAATGAATTACAAAATAAGATGAAGCAAAAGAAGTCATTTTTTCCAATAAAATACAGATACTTACAGTGGGTGATAAATAAATATATTTTAGAACAAGGTAAAAAGTACTTCCAGTGAATTTAGGGTGTTTACTGTAAATTCACTTGATCTCTAAACTGTAGGTTTGTGTCTGTGCCTGGTGTATTTTTATTAAAACATGTTTGTTCTTCATTCAGTGAATTTACTCACAGTAGGGAGAGCCTCTGGAAATTTGACTCAAGTAAGCGATACGTCGTAATACAAGTAAATAGTAAGGTAGAGTAAAACGGCTTTTAAAAGTATTAGTTTTTACTCAAGTAAATGGTCTCCACCTCTGATTATCAGCACCAGTTGTCCAAACTGAGGCAGAAATCAGTGAGTCGGCTTCGCTCGAATTTTTTTAACTGTAGCTGTGATTATCAGAATGAACAGATAACATCGTCTGGACCAGCCCTGTCTCTAAACAAATACAAACTGATCTCTAAGGTCCAATAATGCAACATGGCTTCAATGCTAGCAAGCAGATTTATAACAAGTTTTTTTTTTTTTTTTACAGCTCTCTCTGGGGACTTTGATGAGAAAACAACAAACCATTTTTTGTTTTTTTGCTCATTAAGACTTTGGTTTTGGCAGATGTGTGATCTGATGTGGTTTACTCTGATACCCTGTTGTTTTTTCTCTCCGTCTGGGACTGCTGCCCATTGTAGGTCTTCTCTCCCCCTGTTGCTTCACTTTGACACGTTTAAGCCTCAAGCTCCATGGCTCTTGCAGAGCTGCGGTGCAAACAGCTGCCTGGTCCTCCACACAAGCACACCCAGAAACCACAGGCAGGATGGCTGCGGTTTCGCTGGTCAGAGAGAGCCGAGAGGTCCGCGAAAACCAAGAGTGAGATAAATCTCACCTCGGCGGAGCAGAGACCAGCAGAGCCGCTCACCTTCGACAGAAGCCGGCCGCCTTGGGCGACACATAAACCCGAGCTTCAGCGAGTGAGATGGTGGAAAACCCAAAATGGAGGCCCTGGCTGAGGTTTGACAGGGACATGACCATACAGCGCTGTAATTATATGTGCTCTAATGCTCTGTGGATCGTGTTGGCACAAAGACGCACGGAGTTCTTGTAAAATAAAAACACGAGTTCTCCACAAACTGTGACCAAAAACACAGCTTTGCATTGTGCTGCATGAAGGGAGCTGAAAAGCCTCCACGTTACGGGCCAGCTGCTTGTAACACAGATTAACGTGTGGGTCAGCGTTCACCACATGAGCAGGTTCATCAGAAAATCATTTGATTTAATGCACCAACCACCAACAGAGCAACTTTTAGTGCATTCAGGTACATGGATCCCATTTATTTACCGATAAAAGCAAAAAAAAATCAAACAAGGCGATTAGCTTTTGCCATCCTTTAGAGGCCAAACAAGCTTCACATCACCCAGCGAGGCAGCTTCTCGCTCAGGACCAGGCCTTCAAAGCCTTACAGTACGAACCCAGATGTCTGCGATAAACACAAAATACCAAAGCAAAATTACAGAACGAAATCGTTTAAATACAGACTCTCTTTAGAGCAGTTTTCTTTGCAGCTGATTGGAGGAGCTGCAGTGAGACGCTAAACTTTCTGTCTTCGCCCACAAATGTTTGTAACAACATCCTAAATGAGACAAGGTGTAGTAAGTAATTAAATGATTGTCAAACCTCTGAACCGAACATAAAGAGCTTTTATTTTGATATTTTCAGTAGTAAGTGCTGCAGAGAGAGAATGTCGGATGTCAGTTATGTTGATTTTGTTCTTAAATCATCCAAAATCATTTTAGAGCGTTCAGTTGTCGAGACATTCATCAGGTCAATATTATGAAGCTACAGCTAACATGAACAGTTTAATATGAGCTAATCCCATAATCATCCACTAACATTACTGGTTAATTATCAAGCTCATCTTTTCACAGTAAAACATGCAGCAGCTGCAGTCTGGAGCTCACAGACCGGCTTCCTTTCACTCTTCATTACAGGAGATAAAAACTGGGACTAAGACTCGAGTCTCAGACCACGAGTCCAAGTCAAGTCTCAAGTCTGGACTCATACAATTTTAATAAATGTCGCCGAATTGCAAAAGGTATGTGTCCAAATTACATAACTTGGTGCTTCAAACTCATCGCAACCAGTGGCAGAGATTTAAAAGTGGGGGGAAATCCTTTGTCCAGATCATCTAAACTTTCTTTAACAGTTTTTGGTCAAACTGACTATTTTCATCTGCTCCTCTTTTTATAAAGACAAAATACTGACAATATTTCATTTGAACATACATTGTTTATCTCTCTTTACGCATAGGTATGTACATATAACTACTGACTTACCGCTAGTTTTTATTTTATTTACTTTTTACATACATATAGAACAAGACAATGTAGAGACTTTTATCTGCCATTTTGCAGATTGTCAATTGAGCAAAATACACTAACATATAGAGGGAATAAACTACCACCAACTCTTCAAGCCACAACTGTACTTCATTCTTTTAAAAAAACAGTTGAAGGTTATGTTAATCTCAAATCGGGTATGATGTCTATAAGTTTTTTATATATTCGTAAAATGTGTGTGACTTGTCTGTTTCTGCTGCTAAAATAATTTGTCTTTGCGGAGGTGGCTTCTTAACCTCTCCTGTACAGTTGTTTTTTTTATTGTATATGCTTATTGATGATAATGTTTGTGTGCAAATAAACTAAACTAAACTAAACAGTTTCGATCTTTTGCGGATGTTTTTCATGTTTTATCCCAAAACAATTCAAGGAAAATGAACAAAAATCGTAATCCTAAGATTCAACAAAAACGGAACTTTAATGAAAAGAAGAGGCTCCATACCGCTTTACATTCTGCTTTCTGTTGAATCTGTATTTAGGCGAAAGGAGTTTTATTTTTAACCAGATCATTGTCTAACTATCTGGAATATCTCCTTCTGAACTCACTCTGGGAGTTTTTCCCTGATCTGTCGGAACGTCCTCCGGGCCATTGTTCCATCATGGATCTGTTTATTCAGACGCAAACTTCCTCCACATCTTTTCCTGCTACTGAAACTCAGGAAACTCTCCAAACCCCGGCGATGAGTGTGGACTGATCAGTCAGAACATTATGACCACCGACACATGCATATATACAGGGGCTTGCAAAAGTATTCGGCCCCCTTGAACTTTTCCACATTTTGTCACATTACAGCCACAAACATGAATCAATTTTATTGGAATTCCAGGTGAAAGACCAATACAAAGTGGTGTACACGTGAGAAGTGGAACGAAAATCATACATGATTCCAAACATTTTTTACAAATAAATAACTGAAAAGTGGGGTGTGCATAATTATTCAGCCCCCTGAGTCAATACTTTGCAGAACCACCTTTTGCTGCACTTCCAGCTGCCAGTCTTTTAGGGTATGTCTCTACCAGCTTTGCACATCTAGAGACTGAAATTCTTGCCCATTCTTCTTTGCAAAACAGGTCCAGCTCAGTCAGATTAGATGGACAGCGTTTGTGAACAGCAGTTTTCAGATCTTGCCACAGATTCTGGATTGGATTTAGATCTGGACTTTGACTGGGCCATTCTAACACATGGATATGTTTTGTTTTAAACCATTCCATTGTTGCCCTGGCTTTATGTTTAGGGTCGTTGTCCTGCTGGAAGGTGAACCTCCGCCCCAGTCTCAAGTCTTTTGCAGACTCCAAGAGGTTTTCTTCCAAGATTGCCCTGTATTTGGCTCCATCCATCTTCCCATCAACTCTGACCAGCTTCCCTGTCCCTGCTGAAGAGAAGCACCCCCAGAGCATGATGCTGCCACTACCATATTTGACAGTGGGGATGGTGTGTTCAGAGTGATGTGCAGTGTTAGTTTTCCGCCACACATAGCGTTTTGCATTTTGGCCAAAAAGTTCCATTTTGGTCTCATCTGACCAGAGCACCTTCTTCCACATGTTTGCTGTGTCCCCCACATGGCTTGTGGCAAACTGCAAACGGGACTTCTTATGGTTTTCTTTTAACAATGGCTTTCTTCTTGCCACTCTTCCATAAAGGCCAACTTTGTGCAGTGCACCACTAATAGTTGTCCTATGGACAGATTCCCCCACCTGAGCTGTAGATCTCTGCAGCTCATCCAGAGTCACAATGGGCCTCTTGGCTGCATTTCTGATCAGCGCTCTCCTTGTTCGGCCTGTGAGTTTAGGTGGACGGCCTTGTCTTGGTAGGTTTACAGTTGTGCCATACTCCTTCCATTTCTGAATGATCACTTGAACAGCGCTCCGTGGGATGTTCAAGGCTTGGGAAATCTTTTTGTAGCCTAAGCCTGCTTTAAATTTCTCAATAACTTTATCCCTGACCTGTCTGGTGAGTTCTTTGGACTTCATGGTGTTGTTGCTCCCAACATTCTCTTAGACAACCTCTGAGGCCGTCACAGGGCAGCTGTATTTGTACTGACATTAGATTACACACAGGTGCCTCTATTTAGTCATTAGCACTCATCAGACAATGTCTATGGGCAACTGACTGCACTCAGACCAAAGGGGGCTGAATAATTACGCACACCCCACTTTTCAGTTGTTTATTTGTAATAAATGTTTGGAATCATGTATGATTTTCGTTCCACTTCTCACGTTTACACCACTTTGTTTTGGTCTTTCACCTGGAATTCCAATAAAATTGATTCATGTTTGTGGCTGTAATGTGACGAAATGTGGAAAAGTTCAAGGGGGCCGAATACTTTTGCAAGCCACTGTATATATCTGAAGTTTGGACATGGAAACTGTTTGCTATGATGAATTTGGATGCAACTAACAAGAAACAAGTCGGAAGATCATGAAATTTGCCTTTCAAATGGAAAACACTGCATTAATTAGTATTTTTAGGGCTTTTGGCTAGCAGACTTTGTAGTCTTTGTTTAGGCTGACTGGATTTCTGAATCAGATTACTGTCTTTGGGTCGTTTGCAATAACAGGCAGAAACTAAATGAAGAACCAACAGAAGTGGCCCCATAAAATCTTCAAAGGAAGACAGTCAGGACGTTGTTTTATAGCATCTGAGTCACAGCAAGCATCAAAGAGCGGAGTGAAGAAATTAAACACACAAATGTACGGTTATTTGTTCATCTTTTCATCTAATCAGATGGATGAGGGGATTCACTGCAGGCTTGTTGTGTTTTTATAACCCATTCTGAGATGTTCTGAGGGCTTTTGACCCCCGGCCCCTTCTGTAAATGTTTCTAAATCTACAAGTGAATAAATATTGTGTGAGAGCAAGGTTTGTGTGAGACACAAGCTCCTATTTTCTTCATGATCTGTCACTGTTCTTCCCACAGCTTTCTGACCCCACAGAGAAGAGCCGAAATAATTCACTTCCAAGCTGATATGAACCAAAGAAAGACGCTTTAATGATCAAAGAAATTGGTTTCATGGAGGAAAATGAAGATAAAGATTGGGCTCTGATGTTTAAAAAGCATAAAGAACCAAAGTATTGGGGTGGGTTATTAAACTTCACTGACTGACTGCAGTGTTGAAGGAAAGTGGCTGCAGCTGCAGATTCACATATTCTTTTCATATTAAACCTCCTTTTTTATCTCAAATGTTTCATGTGCAAAGATTAGTTCTTTTTAACATGTGGAAAACAAATATAATCATAGCGTAACCAGATATAAACAGAGTAAAACACAAGTTAAACTTTGAAAAGGATTTGTTTGAGGAAAATTTACTGGTGGTGATGATGCAAAACTTTATTTTTTGCATCATTTCTAATGGATCAAATGTAATATTAGAGGGATAGTTCAGTGTTTGAATCTGTGTTCTGTTGAGAGTTTATGAACAGTAACTATCTTATCCATGAGAGACATATCTTGGTTGAAACAGAGGTTAGGGCCAGTCAGAGCGACACCAAACATACCTACTGGTCAAAGCTACATGGCAGCTGCTGAATAAACCACATGTACAGTGGACTTCGCTGACTCGTTAAAGCATAAATATGAACCCAGAGTTAATGCTGAGCTGGACCGTAAATTAATTCAGGAAGTTATTCTGGGCCTCAGAGTTCATGCAGCTCTAGAAAGTTATTTAACAACATAAAGTTGTTGTGTTTTGCTCCGTTCTAAGAGGAGCCATGTTTTTCCTTGTGGGTAAAGTAAAAGTTTTTTCAGCCAGCTGACTGGCAGTGTACAACATTGACCAAATATTTTCTTTATTTGACCGTTTGTCTTTTTAAAGAGTGAAGGATTCACACCTCTGACCACTTGGTGCAGACCTTTTGCAACCCTTACGTACGGAGTACAGGTAACTAAATTAATACCCCCCCCTCCCCCCCGTCTGAGCTTCTGAGCATCATCTTAGATAATACATTTTGCTAACAGGGATCTGACAACGTGTTGAAGAGACTGTAATTCCTTCATTTGTTAAACTATGACTTGACGTATTGACAAAGTTCTCCTGGCGACTTTGATCAAGGAATATTTTCTTCGAATAGCGGAGATCAAGCAGCACTGGGGAGGAGAAGCTGTCACACCTTCATGTCCAAGAAGCCAACGTATGTCCAAAGTGTCAATGTCAGCCCACAGGTTGTCCATCCGCTAGTGCTTCTGCTTGTACCTCAAAGACAACCAGTCTTGTTCTGTAGTTGACTCTTCCTGATTTGATTCTGATATATTCTGAATACTCTGATCTGACTGAACCAGAACCTTCTAGTGGTCCTCTGCACATTCAGGACTACGGCGGACCGACCTTTCCAAGCTCCTACACCCGGATTGTGAAATTTCAATTCTCCGTAGTTTAGACAGGATATTTTTACACAGCAGCGGGAGACATTTTGATTCCTGGAATTTTTTGTTATGTTCATTTACTGTAAACTGACGGGGAAAAAAAATTCAAATCTGGTCATAATCTACTTTACCCGTTCAATTTTTAAATGATTACAGTGACGTATTTATTTAATTTAATATTCAACCGAACATTCTGAACAGAGAATCCACATCGTGCCATCACACATCAAACAGATTACCAGGTTCCATGTAATAATGATGAACATTTCTCCTGCTGTGGCCTGAACGCTCCGCATGGAGCTGAACTGCACTCCGGTTTGTGCGTAATGGAGGCTGAATCCGCGCTCTCTGGACTTACGAGCGTCACTTCAGCCAAAGTTTTCAAATCAGAGAACAGTTCTCCAAATGAAGTGATCAGAATTCAGCAAGACTCTCTGAACGAGAGCTTTTCTGATGGATTAGCAGAAGGAAATCTCACGACATAAACTGTTTTTGCCTCAGTGGTTGAGCTGCAGCGATCTGTCACTGCCGGTCTGTGTCCGGCGCACTCACTGACGCGCTCCCTCGCCTATTTGTGGATTTTTCTGTGCAACTCCACTTTATTCGAGGACAATTCAGCTGTTCACAGACTTATTTGTAGTGCATATCGAAAATATTCATAATAAAATGCAGCTTGGGAAGATGAATTACCCAGACACAATGCCTCTTGACACACTATTGGTTGGAGCCAATCCAGAATCACCATTCATTTTACTTTCTGTTGATTGGCTGAACCATCGAGAGCGGAGATAAGGAAGGAAGACTGTAAAAGTTGGCTTCTGCAGCAGTGCCAAGACAGTTTCCACTGTGTGTATAAATGCATATTAAGGTATATTTGGTATTTGAATGATCAAAACAGGCAGTTCTAAATGTTTTTAGAGGAGGTCTCAAGTATTGATGGATGCTTGTGATCCCTGAGCTCTGCAAACACCGAGGGTTCACTGTGTTGTTAAAAGAGAGTGTTGAGTATTTGCTGGTTGGTGAATGAACTAGTGGTCATGTGACTGTCTGGAACATAATGAGAATTCCCCAAAATATTTTTATAAAAACTAATAAACAAACAAAAAAACCTGATTTTATGACAACCATCTCTGTATTGAGTTTTTTTTTTTACACATTGGCACGCTTAAAAATAATCTAATTTCATATTTCGTGCAGTACAGCGGATGGCTGACCTGAGGTGAACTGTTTCTGATCATTTGTTTAATTTGCAGATTTTTATGAGAGGAAACAGCCGATCGGATTTTCTATGAGGAAAACTCTGAACCTACAGCTCGGATCGAAAACTGCCAAGTCGTCACAAAAAACCCAAGGTCAAACATCCTCATAAACACAGATGTGCTCATGCTCGGATTTCTGCTCTACGTAGCTCAACATATTCATCTGTTGGGTTATAATTGTCCACAGTGACCTTCACTCTGGACCAGGAGCTTGTGAAATTAACCAGATCTTCTACAGGAGAAGAAGCTGAAAGAAAGTTACAAACGTGGTCCAACGGAGCCAATGTGAAGCTTCTCCAAGCAGGAACTCAGGAACTACTGGAGCAGCTCTGCATAGGGTTCGATCTGAACATATTTATTTGCCGTGAATCTCTGGGGGTGGGGATGGGGGGTCCTTGTTGACTGACAAGATTACCCTGATCTCCCTGAAGGTCTGTGGGTAGCGTCATCCTTTGGATGGCTTTGGAGCCACACTTGGATTTCTCTCTGCAGATAACATTCCTGCGCCTCGACTTCATCATAAATCTCTGAGTGCTTGCTGTATGAAGGAGGAGGTTATTTACGGGAACGGTCTCGAACGTCGCCACATCTGCTTCAGGTTAAGACAACACCTCACTTGTGACTAAATGGCAGCTTCTAAGAGCTGAAGCCATTATTTCTGTTTTCTGGTTGTTGTTTTTTCTTCTCTTATTTGTTTCTATGATGGAGGTCCTGTTGCACATGAGACACCTGAAAGATTTACCAAACACTAATGTGTTGCTGCCTGCAGGGAGGCGACGCTGAGTGAAGTGAGAGCTGCACGCTGTGAGGCGAGATGTGGATTCTAAATGAACAGCAGCTGGTCGGCTGAGCGACTCACTGATGATCTGATAGAAGCTGCAGAAGAAGCAGGACAGTTCAGATTTATCAGAGCAGCTTTTATCAGCCAATAATTCCACAGCTTTTTCCTTCTCAGTCTGGATCTCCAGGAAGTCCAGTCTGGTTATAGTAAAGTCCTAAATGTGGGGTGCCATTTGTAAAGCTGCACAGTCAAAGATTTATACAAATAATTTGGGTTATTTAGCCCTCTTAAACATCCATGTTATATATTCATATGAATTGAATTTGTTATATATTCATTTATAAATGTCACCGTTTCAAAGTACATATTTGGTTAAGAAGATAAATTAAATTTAGTTAAGAAGTTAAATATTTTGCTTGCAAACTAAATATTAAGCTCTAAAATAAATATTTTATTTGCAAACTAAATATTTTGCTCCAAACTAAATATTTAGTAAAGACGATAAATATTTAGCTCCATAATAAATATTTAATTTGCAAACTAAATATTTTGCTCCAAACTAAATATTTAGTAAAGACGATAAATATTTAGCTCCATAATAAATATTTAATTTGCAAACTAAATATTTTGCTCCAAACTAAATATTTAGTAAAGATGATAAATATTTAACTTGCAAAAATAAATATTTAGTTAAGAAGTTAAATATTTTGCTTGCAAGCTAAATATTTAGTTCCAAAATAATATTTAATTTGCAAACTGCATATTTAGCTAAATATCTAAAAAAAATAGCTAAAAATAGCTAAAATAACTAAATATCTAGTTAAGACGATAAATCTTAGCTTGCAAAAATAAATATTTAGTTAAAAAGTTAAATATTTAGTTTACAAACGAAGCATTTAGTAAAGACGATAAATATTCAGTTTGCAAAATAAATATTTAGTTAAGAAGCTAAATATTTAGCTTCTTAACTAAATATTTATTTGGGAGCTAAATATTTAGTTTGTAAACTAAATATTTATTTGGGAGCTAAATATTTAGTTTGTAAACTAAATCTTGTTTTTGCAAGCTACATTTTTATCGTCTTTACTTAATATTTAGTTTGGAGCAAAATATTTAGTTTGGCTGTTTTAGCTGGCTATTAAAATATTTAGGTATAAACTTCATTTATTAATGAACGAATCCCATAAGGAAAATTTGAATTCGAAAAATGAACTCCCATTTTCTTTCTCTTATGACTGGTGGCTAAATAACTCAAATTATTGGTGTTAATTTTTGAGTAACTTTAAAAACAGCACCAACACCTAAATTCCTCTTCTGGCACAATTTGTGCTCCCTTTGTGGAAGATGGAGTTAAAAACCTGAAACTTATGAAGGTGATTTAGACTTTAGAGCTTTTTCTTCCACGTATTAACTCCCCGCTCTCCAGATGGGCCCCATCCTGCAGCATCTGGACCTTAAAGCTTTATTTTCTTCTCTCAAAATCTTGAGCCACGTGTGCAGCCTGAAGGTGAACCTTTAGAGACGTTCTGCTTTTTTTATGCTGTTTTTCTGGACTGAAACCATTTCAGCCTTCACGGGGGGGCCCTTTAGTCGTCTGCTTTGCTGCCTTGTGGCAAACGGAGGAGCTTGATTTAATCTCTCTTTGGTTGACACCTGTAAATCTGTCTCACACAACAGGAAGCTGAGGAAGGGCACGGAGGAGACAGGATCCAGATACCCGCCACCAGGCAGGACATCCTGGGCAAACCTCAGCGTGGAGGAGGGGCATGCAGCGCCGGGTCCTGCAGCCTGTCCTCGTGTGTGGGCACGATGTGATGTAACTCACAGCTCTTTTCTTGTGTTGGACGGGCAGAAGCAAACAGAAGCAGCGAGAGACGCAGCAGATTGTCTCTGACTGGTTTTCTTACTCTCAGAAATTTCCAGGCACTGCGGCAAATTATTGACTGTATCATTTTAAGAGCAGTTTTGTTGTTAACACGTTTAATAAAGCAGCGCCCACCACTGAGCAAGTTTTGAAATGCTTAATATTAGTTTTTTTAAAGAAGTAAGAAGAAAAGTATTCGCACCCCACATTTTTCCACCATAACAACATAAACGTCAATGTATTTTATCATAATTTCATCAGACAGACCAAAATGTATGCATAATTAGTGCATAATGGAGAAGTGGAGATAAAAGGATAAATTGCTTTCTTTTCTTGTTTCCAATATCCATCTGAAAGCGTGGCAGGCTTTTGTACTCAGCCCCCATGAGACGATACTGTCCAGAACCACATTTCACTGCATTTACATCTGCAAGACCATCAGGTTTCACCTCTTCCAGCTTTGCACATCTAGAGGCTGAAATCAGTCAGACAGAATGGAGAGGCAAAGATTTAGGTCTGGACTTTAACTAGACCGTTCCAACACATGAATCAGCTTTGATCTAAATCGCTCTATTGTAGCTCTGGCTGCATGTTTAGGGTCGTTGTCCTGCTGGAAGGTGAACCGGTGCCACCAGCATGATTCACTCTGTTATGGTGGGTTCAGGGTGTCTGCAGGCCTGGTTTTCCACTGCAAAGCATTTTTCATATAAACTAAGGGTTTTTATTTTATCATCATCTATCCAGAACATCCTTCCACCCCTACATGGCTTGTGGCAAACTACAAATCGGACGTCTTCCAACTTTCTTTCAACAACTTATTTTTTTTTCCGGGACACTCTACTGAGTAGAGGCCAGATTGGATGAGTGCAAGACTAACAGCCGTGGATTTCTGGAGCTCCTACAGCTCCTCTTAGCTGCTTGTCTGCTAGATGGACGTTCATGTCCTGGTAGGTCTGCAGGTGGTCCATCCTGTCTCCATGTCCAGATGATGGATTGAACACAGCTCTGGGAGATGTTCAAAGCCTAAGGTGTTGTTCAAGAACCTAACTCTGCTTTAAACCTCTCCAGAACTTTCTCCCTGACCGGTCTGCTGGGTTCCTTGGTTTCCATGATGCTGGTTGTTCTCTGATGTTCTCTAAAGAACCTCTCAGGCCAGAAGAAGAATATCTGGATATATACTTAGATCAAATCGTGCACAGCTGGACTTCGTTTTTCAATTAAGTGACTTCTGAGTAGAATTTTATTTTAGGGTCAGAATCAGAAATACTTTATTAATTCCCGAGGGGAATTTCTGGGTTAGGGTTAGGGTGTGAGAATAAAGGAGAGAAAATACAAAGAATGCCACAGTTTTCAGATTTTTTTAAGTTAGATAAACTGGAAACTTTCTACTGATTAAGCACAACTTTGTTTCACATAAAGTACCATAGAAATACACTAAAGTTTCTCATTTTAAACATGAGAAAATTGACTAAATCTAAAGGCGAATTATTATTTTTGGAACGCATCTGTTCTTTTCTTTTCATCTCTACCTAATTTAACAAACATAAAGGTAAACTGAATCCCACCCTCCACTCACAGTCCTCTCCAGGTCCTGTCTCCCTTTCCTCGTTCCACGCTGCAGAGCTCAGCGGGAATAAAGTCAGCTCTGAACCAAAGGAAGCAGAAAGGAAACATCTTGTATGTTCATCCACTGCTGCATCTCAACTATTATTTCCTCTGACATGTTAACAGAAGAAAAGCTCCCTGAATGAAACTATCTGACCCACTGGTACTGCGTTTCCCAACAGTCCCCCCTTTCAGTCCCTCATTGCTCCTTTCTCACTAATAACTCCTTTTTTCCAGGCCCGCCTTGTGTTCTTATGAATAATGTGGATGCTGACAAACTGTGATATTCTTTCAACGTGGCTTTTCTGGGCTTCAGTTTGTCTTTCAGAAGTGGTCTGGAAAACGAAGCAGTAAGAAACGCTGAAAATAAGTCTCTAATAAAATGCAAGATGGACGACTGTGAGTTTAAAACAGCTGCTGGAGTGGATCTGCGTTTGAACTCAAGGAAAACATCAAGAGTTCTCGCAGTTCGTGTCCATGTGGTGCCAAGCATGACATAAAGGCCATTTGTTTTTCACATGCTGAACACCAAAAGGCTGATATTTAATCTGCACACTGACTCGACTGATTTTACGAGCATCGAAATTTAAGCAACAACAACAAACCAGCACCCAAACTTCATCAGAGGGAGCGAGAGCCCGTCTGAGCCACGCCGCCTGTAACTCCACATCTCAGGTTACCCCTGGTTCCACTGGTCCTGCATGCACGCCACAGCGAGACCCCGAGTGAAATCTTAATGAACAATGTCTCCACTGCAGCTCCACCCACCAACCACCAGCATAAGCAGCTTCAGGAAAGACCCTCACCACAGTACAAGGAGTCTGTGGTCACTCTGTCAGCCCATTGGCTGCCTCCCTCACATGCGGCCCCCAAACCCCCCGACCTCTGCTTTTTTTTATGGTTCGAGCCGGAGCCCAATAGAAACAGCTCGTGTTCTACAGCCGGGGCAGAACGAACGACCCAAACTCCCCTCCAGCAGGATGGCTGCAGTCCAAATCTGCTCCAAATTATTTGCACGGCTGCAGAACATATGGAGTTGTAAGCCTTATATAAGCCTGTGGTAGGAATATTCAACAGCGTCACCTTCTTTTGAAACCCCAACGCTCTTTGTTATTTTCAGCCGGGCTATTTTTACTTCAAAAAGGAAAGTTTACCAAGACAATAAGCTTCTTCGTTTACATCCTAGAGACTTTCATAGAGCAGGGAGACAGAATGAGCTGCAGGGAAACTTTGCAACATCTGAACACAAGTAGGTTTAAATCCATAAAAGATCCATGATCTTTGATGTGAAAAATAAATAAAAACAGAAATCAGAGAAAGAACGGCCTTTCATATTTAGTGATTCCAATGTTTGTTTTACTGTCATCACAGAAGAGATTTCTTACAACAAAAGAATCAAACATAGAAAGAAATGTTATCATTATCTGCTAATAATCTGACAGTTTAATGATCCAATAACACTTGGACAGGGCCCCTAATGCAGAATGTCAAAGTTCACCCAGGAGGGGGCCATTACCACACCGAGATGTTGTTGCAGACATCTTTTCTGATGCGCCATCAAACCAAACATTTTGGAGTTTAATCGAAATAAACTGGAGTGTTGATTAGTCAGACTTTTTTGGCCCTACATCGGGGATGTCCAGGTCCAGTCCTGGAGAGCTACTACCCTGCTTTCAGATGGATCCCTGCTCCAACACACCTGAATCAAGTCTTCATTCAGCTCTAAGCATGTCCCTTCAAGAGACATTCATTTGATTCCACTTTTACCTGATTTCTGCAAAACATCCATATAAAACGCATCATGGGACACTCTTTTTAGTTTTGAAAGCAATTACTGACCAGATAAAAAGTCAAAGTTTCTCAAAATGGTGATCGCTAGTTAAAGCTGATGCAGTTATTGCCTCAGTCCAATCCTAAGACTTGGTTGACCTGTTTCATGGTGGAATCACCTACGACACCTCCACCTACTCCAATCACCTGATGCTATACAGCAATAATAAGTTAGCCCCCTTTGCTAATACATGGCCATGAACAACTAAAATCTATTTGAAATGTATTGCTGCTCAGCAGAGCAGAGAAACAACAACACTGGGGAGGTTTACAGACTTAAGGCCGGTTTATACTTCTGCGTCGTGTCCCTCGCGTAGGGTACGCCGTAACCGCGTAGGTCCGCAGAGGCTTGACGCGCACCTCCTCGGACCTGACGTGCAGCCCGGCGACGCGACGCAGAGAAGCGGAAGTACTCCCTTGTGATTGGTCAGTGAGATTACGTACTTACGGATGTTTGGGTCTTGTTGCTGAATGTATGCGGAAGCCGCAATTTTTAAAACACAACCCACAATGGACCAGACCAGCAAGCGATTGACTGAGGAGGTCAGGAAATATGTGCATATCTATGACTCCACCTCAAGAGATTACAAAGATACGCAGATGAACCTAAATTCATGGAGGGAAATCGCTGAAGCTGTCGGCCTAGAAGTGCCCGAGTGCATGAAGCGGTGGAAAAACCTCCGTGATAAATATGTACGGTGGAGGCGAAAAATGGTCGGCCATCGTTGTTCTAAAACAGGAAATACTTGCCGGAACTGAAGCAAACATAAGCAAACCATCAGAAAAACTCCGTCCTGTGGAGTTTGCCGACCGATACCACCCTACTGCCACCTGCAGGTCTGGAAATGAAACAGCAACACGACGCTTTCAGCCCTACGCAGAAGTATAAACACAGCAGTGGGTACGGCGTAACCTACGCGACTGACGCGACGCAGAGGTATAAACCAAGCTTTACTGTGGCTTGGACAAGTGTTTTTTTATTGGATCACATGACAGCAACGGATTTAAATGTATTTCATTTTAATTGTAATAAGTAAACCAACTCAAAAGGTCTTCTAAGAATATCTGTAATTATATTCAGAATAAATCAGGATTAAGAACGGATTACAAACATGGCAACTACTTATTATCTGACCACTGGTTGTATCTTATTGTGATCTTATTTAGCCTGTTTTAGAGTAAAAACAGGATGATGCAAAAGTACGAAACACTTTTCAGATTTTTTTGTAAAAATTTTTGAAAATCATGTGCCATTTTCCTTCCTCTTCACAATTGTGCACCACTTTCTGTTGTTCTATCACATAAAATCCCCCCCAGACCAATCAGGTCCTCTAATTCCAGTCTACTCAACATCCCTAGAATCAGAACCAAACATGAGAAGCAGCTTTCAGTTTCTAAGCTCCTCTAATCTGGAACAAACTTCCAGACGACTGCAAAGCTGCTGAAACACTGAGTTCTTTAAAATCACAACTAAAAACTCGTCTGTTTAGAGCTGCCTTTGAGTCATGCTTTCATGTATCATGTTTTGTGTGTGCTTCTTGCTTTATTGCTGTTTTTACTTTAAATGCTTTCTATGTGTTTTACTGCTATTTTTATTTTATCCCTTTAATCATGTAAAGTACCTTGAATCACCTTGTTGTTGAAAGTGTTGCTATACAAATATAATTGCCTTGCCCACATGAAATCAAAATACTGTAGTATTGAAACGCATATTTTGACCTCGACCTCTAACTTAATTTGATGTTTGTTGTTGGATCTCAGCAGAACATTCAGTGTCGATGGCGCCCGATCAGAACACGCCGAACTCCACCTACCTGGTTTAGTGTCTGAACCGACCGCTGGGTCAAAGGTGCAGAGACTCAACGTTCTCAGTGGGGCTCACTGATCAAGATCGCCCACCCAGACTACTGCATGGCACATTCTCCCTGAGGTTGTATATGACTGAATGCATAGACCCCCCCCCCTCCCTCCTCCTCTACAATAACATAAAGTGCGAGGATGAATCAGAGCTGACGTGGCTGGTGCTATAAATGTGTTTGGGTTACAGAGTTCAGGTAACTCAATCATCTGGTACCTGTGGTCGAGTGGATAGAACAAACAAAGACCTCAGGCTGCGGCGTTTAGCTGTGGGGTCGAAGCGTGTCAGGAAAAGTTGTGGCTTCAGAAAAGACGTCCTGCAGACCCTCTGGCTGCCCCCGCTGGTGCTACAGTAAACTGTAGTCAAGTCCAGGAGGATCAGATTCATGTAAATGACTCCAGTCGCTGCTCTCCTTTCTAAAATGTATTCCTGAGGCCTTTGTGTCTCTGGCCAGCTTCATCTACTACCAAAACAAAACCAGTCCCCCGCCTGAAACCAAACCCTCCTCTGGACAAACACACGCTGGTAAACCAGATCTCCAGCTGTCGGACAGGACGTTAGCTGCTGTAATGTTTCTGATCTGTGAAACAGCCTTGAAGAGGGCAGATTTCAACTAATGAGGATCTCATATGAGCACGCTGAAGGCAAACAAAGACTTTTTCTCAGCACAGTTCAGCTCAATAACTGGATCCTGGAGAGCAATAACAGACGGATGCTTTCAGGAATAATTGGAAAAGATAGAAAGACAGAAAACTTTCCGGAGAAGTTTGGGTGCCAGAACAGAGGTGAGATCAGGAGTCCAGACAGCAGATGTTCTCTGACAGCTAATCGTTCCTTTTTCAGCAGATAGCTTTACAGTCATGAAGTGCCAAAGCCTTCTTAATCAAAAAGCTCCTCATTCCCAGACAAAGAACTGCAACAAAGCTAAATTTGCAGTGATTTATTGAGATTTTATGGCTCCAGTGTGAAAAAGAGATGATTTTTCTTTTCTTGCCAAAACAGTACGGTTTAATGCACACGAAGTTAATCATTCTGAAGCTCTAAATCTAACCATAAATGTGTCAGTCTGTCAACACCTAACTACAAACAACTGTTCACAATGGCTTGACTTTCATTTGGTGCTTAAGCCGTCTTTAAACTTCCCGATTTCTAAAGTTCTGGACCAAAATATGTCAGAATAATCCCTTAACCAAGTCCAAAGGAGAGCCCAGTCGACTGAGAGAGCTGTAGATGTTACGTTATTGTCTCCAAGGATGCTGAAACCAAGCATTACTCTGTCTTCATCTGTTTAACTTCTCTGACAGTTTGTGACAGCTGAGTCACCAGCACACAGCCGCCACGTTTCACGAGCTCGCCTCGCTCCAGAACCTGGACCCGATTGGAGCAGCTTGATGAAAATCAAGCAGGGGCAGAGGAGAGGGGGAGGAAGCAGCAGACCCCCTCCCAGACACTTCCTCTGCAATTAATGGATGGAGGAGACTTGGCAGAAGAACACCGTGTTTATAAGTCACACTTCCAGAGTATTTGGAGAGGTTTTCAAAGTGGCGACGGAGAGGCAGGAAATCATAGAACGCAGTGAAATAAGTTCAGGAAAAACCTGATGCAAAAGCAGGACACAGATGAGAACACAGAACCATTTACTGTAGAGGTCAGGTAAGACCGAGTCCAAAAGGAAGGAAGATGAAACATATTTTTAACACAAAAATATTGTAAAATTAGATGTTAATTTTCAGCAGCCCCCTTTACTCAGATACCCCTAAATTAATTCAGCCTAGCTGGACAACTTTAAACACGAAGGGCAACACTGCAATCACTCTGAACATATCACCTCCATGATAAAACATGGAGGTGGCAGCATCATACTGAGGGGGCTCTTTTCCTCAGAAGACTAAAACTGAGCTGTTCAGTGAAGAAGAAGAAAGAGCAGAAGGAACATAAAAAAGCCCTGCAGCTTTAACTGTAGGTCCAGAGAAGGTTGAATAAAAATGCACACCACACTTTTCAGATTTTTACATGTAAAAGATTTTATAAAACATGCATCCCTTTCATTTCCCTGAAGCTTGTTTCTTAAGTGTTCTACAATGTTAAGTAATCCCAGCAGTATAAACATTTCAAATACTCTTAACTTATTTGGAGTATAAAAAGTAAGTACACCGGAAAAAAATACTTCTTCAGGTACATTTTGATTAGTAAGATTTAGCAAGACAGTCTGTGAGAAAATATATTTCAGATTATTCTCATGGTTCAAAAATTAATCATTTTAATCCACTAGTCTTAATTTTAGTTTTGCTGCTAGGTATGGGCTATCATTGTACCAGTTATGATTTTCCTTTATTGTATTAAGAATTTAGATGTATCATGACCATAATCTACCTGATTATGTAACCAAATCCCAAAATGTTCCTACATCTTTCCTACACTATAAAAACTTTTCTGTCAGGTTAAATGCACTTAATTTATCTCCTAAACTCCTTGTTATAATATATATATATATATATATATATATATATATATATATATATATATATATATATATATATATATTTTTTTTTTTTATACACAACAGAAATGTGAGCTTTTCCGTTTTTAAGATGGAGTTTTAAATTATCCTGAGATTTTAAAGCTCATCAGCATTGATTTAACATTTATAACAGTTCCATTAGAGGAGCACCAGACATGATTTTTAAAACAAATATTATTTTACATTTTATAAATATTTTTATCATCACCTTAACCCATCATCCATCTCAGATTCCTGCACCAACCCTAATCTACTAACCAAGCTTAAAACACCTCTTAAGTCCAAACTCTTTAGATTTTTACTTACATACATCAAGGCTTGGATGTATCTTGTTCATATATATATGGGCTATTTATGGTTTTAACAGTTTTGAGGCAGACTGTCTGAACCACTCTCCTAGATTCAGTTTATATATTTATTGCACCGATTTGCATCAAACCTAAACTAAGCCACTACCTAGGCCTCTCCAGGCCAACAGGGGGCGCCCCAGAAGACTTGACTTCTCGCACAGACTTCAGACATTAAATGCTTAAAATCTAGGGTTATGTTTATAGAAAATAAGTCTAGTTTTAAATTGGCATTGGAGGTTAATGCCGAGTAAACGTATGAGCCTTTTATCTGGATTTAAACAATCAATAAATTGATCGAATTGGCCCCTCCTTCCTGACTTCTTATTGAAACGCTATAGACACAACACTAATAAAAAGGAGGGGACAAACAAAACCCCCAAAACACACACTGTGATTTAGTGAATTTAATTGTTGTCTTATTAATAAAAACAGGAAATTCAGGAATGTTAAATACTGAACAAGCAAACAGCCAAGCTTGGATAATTGAAGACATATTTTAGTTATACTGTGGTGGCAGCACGACGATAAGCTTAACAAGTGAATGGGGCCCAAATCAAAATCTGCTCAGGGCCCGATAAATTCTCCAGAAGGCTCTGGCTCCGATTCATATTCAGCTAAATAGAATCTAAATCTCACCGTTTCTGTTTCTGTCAGATATTTAAATGGAGTCAATGATTTTACTGCAATCCTAATGAAAAGCAAAGAATCCTAGTAAAGAGTAAAGTAAAGAGACACGTCTTTAACAAAGCACTTCAACAGACTGAAGCCCCGCTGGCAGCATCAGATGGAGTCCACAAGCAGCTGGGACGTTTTTATCACCGCTGGAAACTTTAATGGGACAATTTCACCGTTTTTCTTCATTTAATCTAAAGAGCTGAACATCTTCAAGGCTCATTTTTCAGCTTTAGGGCACTTCTAGTCCATTATATGAAGACAACAGCCGCCTACACATGACTGAATAATTCATAAAGACCATACATATAAAGACCGTCATTTACACACACACAAATTAACTTTAACGTGCCAGATAAGAAAAAAAAGGTGTGAAAACACTTCTTTTAACGCGTTGTTTCTGCTGTAGTTGGTTATTAAACCAATGAAATAAAAACTACGGCTGGGAATGAAAGGCTGCCAGCGAATCACGTCTTTCTGGTTGGGAAGCAGTTCTTTTATTTCCCCCATCAGTAAACCAGCCAACACTGATCTCATGTTAAAGGAGCCAACAATAAAATATTAATAAATAAACTATTTTAGCTTCACATCGCTTTAAAAAATCTATTTTACTCACCTCGTCGGCCAACTGCTGCCCGGCTCGGAAAAACTTCAGGTCATAACCGGCTTCCGAGGACCGAACCCAGAATTAAATCAAAAATATTTCTAAGCTATAAGGAAACTCTCTTCAAGAAGCTTCAACTCCGCGTAAACATTCAGCAGAGTGCAAAAAAAAAAGAAAAGAAAAAAGAAATACAGCCGAGCATCCAACCGGGGGAGGGTCCTGTAGGGGAGTCAGAGAAAGAAAGTGGGGGGAAAATATTCCTGACAGGAGGAGGAGGAGGAAGAAGAGGAGGAACAGGAGGAGGAGGAAGGAGGAGGAGGAGGAGGAGGAGGTAGAGGAGGAAGAGGAGGAAGAGGAGGAGGAGGAGGAGGAGGGAGGAGGAGGAGGAGGAAGAAGAGGAGGGAGGAGGAGGAGGAGGAAGAGGAAGAAGAGGAGGGAGGAGGAGGAGGAAGAGGAAGAAGAGGAGGGAGGAGGAGGAGGGAGGA